>CM012448.1:26631921-27231921 GCA_003999625.1 Oryzias javanicus
AAATTTCAGCCCAATGCTGCTCTATAGCGCCACCAGTGATCGTTTTAGTAAGCAGTTTGTTTTGGCCTCTATCTCGAATACCGTAAGTCAGAAATTTGTGCTTTCTTTTTCTGTGTGTTCCTTGGATGCTAATGAACGTTTTTCAAAATGGGACCATGGAATTCTGCCGTCTTTCTAGATTCTTTTTCCTATTTGCGATTTTTCGTAAAACACGTTTTTGGCTCCCTATTCAACATAGTTTGCCCAAACTTGACAAGATATCTTACATACCCTATTTAGACTACCCCGAATCCAATGGTACCACTCAATTGGCGATATTCTTTACCGTTTTCGAAAAAAACGTAATGCTAATGAGGTGGGGTGTGGTCACTGAATTTTTTAACATGCTCTAAATCCTACAAAGATTGTCAAAACTGCACAAATTTTGAAACATAACTTTATCCTTTAATGATAAAGAAGTACGAAAAGTTTTATGAAGATATTCCAATAGGTGGCGCTATAATTTACGAAATTGGTGTTTAGCCTCTATCTCAAAACTGCTCAACCTAGCTGCATAAAATTAAACGCATAGGTAGCAGGAGGGGACTTGTATAACATACTAGAAAAAGGGCTGTGCTGCGCACACCTGGTGGTGACTTAAGAAGGATAAGCTAACTTTGGATGGTTCCTCTTATCTTCCAAATATTTGCAGATATGAACATGCAACCACTTGTAGTTTGTTAAGCTGTCCATAGAGATGTTTGGTCAAAAATTTCGTAGCATTTGGAGTGACGGTTGATTTTTTATGAATTTTTAAATATATTTGCTTCTCCTAAGTACATGAGACGAATTTAAAATCCTATTATCTTGAAAAGTAATTGATCAACTGGTATGAAACTTCGTATGTAGATACTTCAGACCAATCTTTAAATGCTCTATCAATTTTGACTCTATTGCGCCACCAGGTGTGGTCAGTTGGATTACTAAAGTGTAAAGGCCTTATTCTCCAAGTGCATTTGTCTTAAGCACTACTTTTCACTCTTTGGG
Organism: Oryzias javanicus; assembly: GCA_003999625.1. Lineage (NCBI taxonomy): Eukaryota > Metazoa > Chordata > Actinopteri > Beloniformes > Adrianichthyidae > Oryzias > Oryzias javanicus. The sequence continues at coordinate 26,632,948 of CM012448.1, forward strand.
ATTCATTGAATACGAAAATACTAGTTTATATGAATTTGCGATCTCTATTGCTTTTTCGCAATTTACGATTTTTCACAAAACACTTTTTTGACTCCCTTTGTCACGTACTTTGACGAATCTTTGCAGATTCTTTGCAGAAGCTTGGTCTCTGCTGAATAAACAATTTATTCTCAAAGTTTAAGAATTTGCACATAAAGACTTTAGGTTTCTGTGAACAGTGTTAAGGCAGCAAAGCTAAGTTGTCTGAAACTACAGGAGATAAAAGAAAAAAAACACTTTAATGTCTTGATCACTGAATTTGTTTTTTATGAAATATAAAGTTTAAGATCTTTGGCGTCATCTAGTGGTGGTCTGATGAAAGTTTGAAAGGCAATTTTTCTAGATCTGGGGAAACTGACATATGCGTACATATATAAAGTGGGTATTTTTGGCTTTTGATAGTAACAGCTTTAAAATTGCTTTAATACGGTATTGCTTTCAGCAATCAGACGCAATTTCTTTATAGGAATTGCAAATCTAGTTTATTATTATTCTCTTTTCTTATTCCGTCAAAAGTTTGGCCCGCTACTCCTCCTACAGTTTAAAAGCTATAAAGCTGAAACTTATACAGTTTGTAGGGCTTGCTTGTGTGACCTGTGCTATTATACAGTTTTCTGATTGCAACTATGGTTGATTTTATATTAATATTTTTATGAATTTTTTTCCCATTGACTTAACATTGAGAGCACCTTTAAATGCTATATATCTCAAAAATACTAAAGATAATTTCATGAAACTTCCAATATGATAGGGTATAGTAAACTACACGTTCTATTAAAATTTCAGCTCAATGTGCTCCAATAGCGCCACCAGGCGGTCATTTGAAAAACAAATTCGTTTTTGGCCTCTATCTCGAATACCGTAAGTCAGAAATTTATGCTTTCTTTTTCTGTGTGTTCCTTGGATGCTAATAAACGTTTTTCAAATTGGGACCATAGACTTCCGTCTAACTAGATTTTTCGCAATTTGCGATTTTCGTAAAACACACGTTTTGGCTCCCTATTCAACATAGTTTAACAAAACTTGACAAAAATTGGTACATACCCTATTTGGACTACCCTGAATTCAATGGTACCACTCAATTGGCGATATTCCTTACCGTTTTTGAAATAATCGTAATGATAATGAGGTGGGTGTGGTCACAGATTTTTAACATGCTCTAGATCATACAAAGATTGTCAGAACTTCACAAGTTTTGAAATATAACTTCATTCCACAGTGATAAAGAAGTATGAAAAATTTTATGAAAATATTCCAAAAGGTGGCGCTATAATTAAGGAAATTGTGTTTAAGCCTCTATCTCAAAAACTACTCTCAACCTAGCTGCATAAAATTCAACGCATAGGTTGCAAGAGGAGACTTGTATAACATACTAGAAAAGGGCTCCTGCTGCGCCACCCTAGTGGTGACTCAAGAAGGATAAGCTAAAATTGGATGGGTCCTGTTATCTTCCAAATAGTTGCAGGTTTCAACATGCAACCACTTGTATTTTGTTAAGTTGATCAAGGAGGTTTTTGGTTTAAAATTTCGTACCATTTGGGTTTATGGTTGATTTTATATGAATTTTTAAAAATATTTTTTCCCCCTATCAAAATACATGGGACAAACTTTAAATTACTATTATCTTAAAAAGTAGTTGATTAACTGGTATGAAACTTTGTAAGTAGATATTTCAGACCAATCTTTAAATGCTCAATCAATTTTGGCTCTATTGCGCCACCAGGTGGTCAGTTGGAGCACTTAAGTGTTAAGGCCTTATTCTCCAAGTGCATTTGTCTTAAGCACTAAAAGTAATTGATCAACTGGTATGAAACTTTGTAAGTAGATACTTCAGACCAATATTTAAATGCTCAATCACTGTTGGCTCTATTGCGCCACCAGGTGGTCAGTTGGATTACTAAAGTGTATAGGCCTTATTCTCCAAGTGCATTTGTCTTAGGCCCTACCTTTTACTGCTTTGTGATTCATTGGATAGTAAAATAATAGCCTATATTCATCAGCGATCTCTATTGTGTAAGACTTTTTCGCAATTTAAGATTTTTCGCAAAACACTTTTTTGACTCCCTTTGTCACGTACTTTGACGAATCTTTGCAGTTTTCAACACATACCCTATTTAGGCTACCACAAATCCAATGGTAATATCTGTTTTCAACAGTTCCGTACAGTTTTTGAGTAACACGTTATGCAAATTAGACAAGCTGAGATTGTAATGTTTGCAACGCTGCAGCTCCTTAACAGTTTCACATAACTTCACCAAACTTACAAGACTTCTTCCACAGTGTAAGATGAGTAAGCTCAACAACTTTCACAGCGGTGCTCCCTTAGGTGGCGCTACAACGTATTCCTGTCGTTTCCTGTGATATCTCCAAAAGTACTTGACCTACGTGGACGAAACTTGGCGTGCACGTGGGACGGAAGGTCTTTAATGCTTGCGGCTGCAGAATGTTTCAGATCGGTATTGCTTTCAGCAATCAGACGCAATTTCTTCAGGGAATTGCAAATCTAGTTATTATATTTTATTCCGTCCCTTTTTTTGGATCGCTACTCCTCCTACAGTTTTAAAGATATCAAAATGCTTTCAAAAGTAGTTTGTAAAGCTCAATTGGGAGAATGGTGCTATTACTTTTGGTATCGGTCAGAATTATGAATGATTTTATATTAATATTTTTATGAATTATTTTTCCCATTGACTTAACATTGAGAGCAACTTTAAATGCTTATATCTTAAAAAGTACTAAAGATAAACTCATGAAACTTTCCAATATTGTAGCCTATAGTAAACTACACGTTATATTAAAATTGTAGCTCAATGGTACTCTATAGCGCCACCAGGCGGTCGTTTAAGTAAGCAATTCGTTTTTGCCCTCTATCTCGAATACCGTAAGTCGGAATTTTGTGCTTTCTTTTTCTGTGTGTTCCTTGGATGCTAATGAACGTTTTTCACATTGGGACCATGGACTTCCGTCTAACTAGATTTTTCGCAATTTGCGATTTTTCGTAAAACACGATTTTTGCTCCCTATTCAACACAGTTTCACTAAACTCGACAAAAATTGGTATATACCCTATTTAGACTACCCCGAATTCAATGGTACCACTCAATTGGCCAAATTCTTTACCGTTTTTGAAATAATCGTAAAGCTAATGAGGTGGGTGTGGTCACAGATTTTTAACATCAGAAATCAACGTACAACCACTTGTTGTTTGTTAAGCTAACAACGGAGATGTTAAGTCTAAAATTTCATACCATTTGGTCTTATCGTTGATTTTATATGATTTTTTTTAAATCCTTAGGATTCTGCAGAAGAGCAATGCTGCCGTCTATTGGAATTAAAAAAATATGGCACACATTTGCATTGTGAGCATTTTTAAATGCTGATATCTTAAAAAATACTAAAGATAATTTCATGAAACTTCCAATATCATAGGGTACAGTAAACTACAAGTTCTATTAAAATTACAGGTCAATGCTCCTCTATAGCGCCACCAGGCGGTCGTTTGAAAAACACATTAGTTTTTGGCCTCTATCTCTAATACCGTAAATCAGAATTTTGTGCTTTTTTTTCCTGTGTGTTCCTTGGATGCTAATGGTTGTTTTTTCAAACTGGGACCATGGACTTCTTCTGTCTAACTAGATTTTTCGCTATTTGCATTTTTTTGGAAAACACATTTTTGCTCCCTTTTCATCATAGTTTCTTCAAACTTGACAAAAATTGGTACATAGAATATTTGGACTACCCCAAATTCAATGGTACCACTCAATTGGAGAAATTCCTTACCGTTTTCGTCATAATCGTAATGTTAATGAGGTGGGTGTGGTCCAAGATTTTAACATGCTCTAGATCCTACAAAGATTGACAAAACTTAACAAATATTGAAATGTAACTTCATCCTACATTGATAAACACTCACCTAAAATATTGTAGAAATATTCCAATAGGTGGCGCTATAATTAAGGCAATTGTGTTTCAGGCTCTATCTCAAAAAACTACTTAACCTAGCTAAATAAAATTTAACATATAGGTTGTAAGAGGTGTGTTGTATAACATACTAGAAATACAGCATTGCTGCGCCACCTAGTGATGACTTAAGAAGGATAAGCTAACTTTGGATGAGTCCTCGTATCTTGTAGATAATTGCAGATATCAACATCCAACCAACTGTAGTTTGTTAAGCTGATCAAGGAGATGTTTGGTTTAAAATCTCGTACCATTTGGGTTTACAGTTGATTTAATATGAATTTTTAAAAAATATTTTTCCTCCTATACATGGGACAAACTTGAAATCCCTGTTGAGAGTCCACAGGATTCTTTGAAAGAGCAATGCTGCCATCTAGTGGAAATAAAAAACCATGACACACAGTTGCATTGAGAGCAACTTTAAATGCTGATATCCTAAAAAATACTAAAGATAATTTCATGAAACTTTCCAATATCATAGGGTACAGTAAACTACACAAGTTCTATTAAAATTACAGGTCAATGCTCCTCTATAGCGCCACCAGGCGGTCGTTTGAAAAACACATTTGTTTTTGGCCTCTATCTCTAATACCGTAAATCAGAATTTTGTGCTTTCTTTTTCTGTGTGTTCCTTAGATGATAATGGACGTTTTTCAAATGGGACCATGGACTTCTGTCTAACTAGATTTTTCGCTATTTGCAATTTTTCGTAAAACACATTTTTGCTCCCTATTCGACATAGTTTCTTCAAACTTGACAAAAATTTGTACATACCCTATTAAGACTACCCCGAATTTAATGGTACCAATCAATTGGTCAAAGTCCTTACCGTTTTCGAAATAATTGTAATGTTAATGAGGTGGGTGTGGTCACAGACTTTTAACATGCTCTTATTCCTTTCTTTGTGAACAATGTTTTAGATCGGTGTTGCTTTCAGCAATCAGACGCAATTTCTTCAGGGAATTGCAAATCTAGTCTTTATTTACTTTTCTGATTAGTTCTTTTCAAATGTTGTCGTGGAAACGTTCAAGACAGAAGTGACCAGCAGAGTGGGTTCCTTCATGAAGGTCAAAGGCTGATGGTTGATCGGTCTATTGAATTATTGTTTTCTGATGGATTATAAACGTTTCCTTTCATTTTGAACGGCAAAGAGAAAAAAAAAAAAACACACCTCTTCTGTTTACTCCGATAAAATTTGTGTTTTTAACGTTTTTGGCATGTAATTCATGTTTTTCCTGATGATGGAGGACATTGAGCTTAAATTTGTGAGTATTTTTCAGGATGTACTTTTGATGTAGAAAGCTCCCTGCTCTGCATCCACTAGCAGACATCCATGAACGTCTTTGTTTTCCTCGTCTGAGTCTGACGAAGAGGCTGAGATGAACAGCTGTGCGTTGAGTAGACTGAAGCGGTGGCTGATGGGAGCTGTAGTGAGGAAGCCGGTGGCTGAGTGAGTCCCTACAATAGGTGTGTTTGAGTTGACCCTTTTATATTATTTTAAGAGTAAAACAGATTTTTAAAAAAAATAGCCGCGGGATTCATTTCATGTCTACTGTCCCAAATAAACAGATAAAATAGGAACTAAAGTTAATTTTAAAGACAAATAACAACAGATTATTTGAAATCTTGCTTATTTCCTTCCAGAAAGAGTAAAAAAATACACGATTTCCTTCATTTAACGCCACTTTTTTCACAGAAAAACTGTGTGGACACCGTTTCCCACAATGCATTGTGATGTAGTCATCAAGGCGGCTTGAAGCCAGCGCAGTACCGATTTTCTGGCTGTGCTGGCTCAGGAAGGCGCCTTGACCCCGCCCCTTTCTCGCGATTCTTCATGACGGCTCACATGTGACGTCGGTGTAAGAAACTACCCAGCATGCAAAGCGTGCGAGTGTTGAAAGTGACCAATCCTGGAAAGAGAAATTCTGCAAAACTTTGTCACTTTTTAGACAAATAAAGAGCAAAAATACATTTAATATTGGTCAGATTTGGCCGCTGGGTTTTTTGGTCGCTGTTATTGCTTCTACTTGAAAAAGAAATTAACTGTAAAAGTTCAGAATTAAATAGTTTGTTGTACCCAAAACCTGATTACACCACAAAAACACAATCTTACAAAGAAAAAAAAGTTTCAAGATAAATTAGTGTCTTGCAAGAAATAGCTAGAATATTAAAAATATTTCCTTCACTGAGAAAATAAAATTTGGAAATAAAAGTGGATTTGTTCAAACATTTTCACCATTTACGTTCAAAACGCTTGTTAAGAAAATAAAACTAGAACATAAACCTTTAATAGGCTTGTTTGTTGTTACGTTGAGTTATAAAACCTCAGTGGAATAGAAGATAAAGACTTCCTAATTTTACCTTTTTTTTGTTTGTTTTTTGTAAGTCTTGCACATGAAAGGAGCAGAAAATGAAGTTTTCTTCATTTTCTCCCTTTCATTTCCTCAACAAAAGATGCTGTGTGTCGTTTTAATGTATTATGTTTATGTTTTTCCTGTAGAAATGAGTAAAAAATTAACAAATTACAAAGTTGAATGAGCTGGATTGAAATAAAAGATGCTCACAAATGTTTTGTTTTCCTTCAAGAATTGCTATTAAAATGAGCTTTTTGTGGTCACAAAAGGAGCATAAATCTAGTATGTGTGTGTCTGTTACCTGTCATAGAAGAAAAATGGAAATAGATGGTGGATCTGACAATATCCTGGAGGAGAAACCACTAAAAAAATGACCATCATTCGTCAGAAATCTAAAGACTTTTAATCAATTCGACTGACAAACTGAAGCTAAAAATCAAATTTTTATTAAAGAATCCATGTAAATCGTTTCTTTACAGAGTTTTAAAATCTTTTTTAACTTTGCTGCTTTTCCTCGGTTTCACCTTCACGCTTCCTTTCTTTTTGGGAGTATTTTTAGTGGCTCCAGCTCTGGTCTTCGGCGTCATGGTGTCATCACTGACGGGGGACAATAACACCCTCCTCCGTCTTCACCCCCCCTCCCCAAAGGGGCGCCGCCGCTGGTCGTCAGGTGTTCCCGCCACTTTTTTCCACCTCCGTGAAGAAAACCTTTTTCCATTTGTTAAGGTGATGAAAGCGTTTCCCAGAGGACGCCGCCCTCAACGCTCGCCGTTTCAGATAAACAAAGTGTTTGGGTGTAAAAGTGGGTTTTTGATTTGAATAATGAAGTATTTATTCACTCAGTCCATCAAGAATTAAGTTTGTAGTAAATTATAATAAGCAAATAAAGAAGTTTCTTCATTTTTAACATTATTTTAGTTTTTTTTTCATTCTATTGGAGATGTAAACCCTTCCAATACAGAGACTGAATTCAGGCTTTCAAAACTTTATTTAAACAGCAGTTCTGATCAAAAATCCAAACCCTGCATTTGTTAAAAGAATAGAAAAGTGAACCTCATCAACTTTTATACCTGTATGTTATATACAATTGTCCAAAAATCACTCAGGGAACCCCTAAGTTTTCTAAAACAAGCCTTGGAAATAAATAAAAACTCTTAAAATTAAAAACAAAACAAAACAAAAAAACTGCCAATGGGAAAAAATAGTGTGAGGAAGAATTTTTATTTTAAAAGATAAGTTCTTTTCATTAAAAGAACTTATGTTTTTTCAAACTTACTTTGTTCATTAAAAATTATCTTGATAGGAATATATTTGTTTAATGCATAAAAAAATAGACATTTTTTTTCTTGAAACGACGACCATTTTCCTTTCTTAAGATTTTTGCAGCGTAATCGTACAGATGTTTGTCACGCAATTTTTCTTCAAGACTTTCACAATTAATTTGACTTTTTTTCAAGTAGAAGTTATTAAGAGCAACAAAAAAACAAAACAGACAAATCTTACCCCATGGGTTCTCCAGGGCTAATATTGATTGATTGATTGATTGATTGATTGATTGATTGACAAAAACACACAATTATTTCAAACTCATTACAGAAACAATAAGATGCATTGATTAGAAAATAGAAAACAAACAAAAACAAAACACACTTAGTGTATGCTTCATTTGGTTCATTCATTTTTTTGTGATTATTAACTAAAGTCAGTAGAGTTTGATTGATTGATTGATTGATTGATTGAAAAGGAGCAGGAGGAAGCAAATTTATATAATCCCACCCCTACTTAGTTACTTCATTTCACTGTTTTGCTTAATCATGTAATCCGGTTTTGATCAGATCAAATGCAAGTTGTTTTTTTGTTTTGTTTTGTTTTTATTCCCAACAGCAAAAGTGAAGTGCTTGTTGATTATTGATTAATCTCAAAGATTATTTCAGTAACATCAATCATACATCATGTAACTGATACGTAATGCTCATTGATTATCATCAAAATACAATTTCATATTAATGTAGAAAGATAATAATTAATTACACTTTGAAATCAAGTTTTAAATATTAGAGTATTTATTAATCTTTCTCTGAAAGAATTCTTATATATTTATAAACTATATAAACTATATAGTAAACATTAAGGATTCGCACAATATGTAATGATTTATTGTCAACACGTGAATATACTGCTCACAAAAATGAAAGTAGCACTTGAAAGAAACACATTAGATCCATCAGATCTCAACATGAAGTTGGATATCTATACAAATAATGACAGGTCAGTGTCTTACTGTCTTTTAATGGAAATAAAAGTTTTCAGCTCAATTATGTGGACACCATCAAATCAGAGTGAAATGAAGATGTAGCAGGCTAGTCCATTTTCTCCAAAACTTCATTTCTGCAACTCTAAATGCTTTTCAGTATCTTGTGTGTCCCCCACGAGCTTGTATGCATGCTTGACAACGTTGCGGCATGCTCCTAATGAGACGACAAATGGTGTCTTGTGGCATTTCCTCCCAGATCTGTGTGAGGGCATCCCTGAGCTGTTGTACAGTCTGAGGAGCAACCTGGCGGCGCCTAATGGACCCAAACATAATGTCCCAGAGATGTTCTATTGGGTTTAAGTCAGGGGATGGTGAAGGCCATTCTATTGTTTCAATTCCTTCATCCTCCAGGTACTGCCTGCAGACTCTTGCCTAATGAGGCCGGGCATTGTGGTGCATTAGGAGGAAACCAGGACCTCCTGCACCAGCGTAGAGTCTGACAATGGGTTGAAGGATTTCATCTGGATACTTTATGGCAGTCAGAGCACCATTTCCTAGGCAGTAGAGGTCTGTGCGTCCCTCCATGGATATGCCTCCCCAGACCATCACTGACCCACCACCAAACCTGTCATGTTGAACCACGTTGCAGGCAGCAGAACGTTCTCCTTGTCTTCTCCAGACTCTTTCACGTCTATCACAGGTGCTCAGGGTGAACCTGCTCTGGTCTGTGAAAAGTACAGGGCGCCAGTGGAGGACTTGTCAATTCTGGTGTTCTTGATCAAATGCCAGTGGAGCTCCACGGTGCTGGGCAGTGAGCACAGGGCCCGCTACAGGACGTGGGGCCCTCAGGCCACCTTCATGAAGTCTGTTCCTGATTGTCTGGGTAGAGACATTCACACCAGTGGCCCTCTGGAGGTCATTCTGTAGGGCACGAGCAGTGCTCAGCCTGTTCCTCCTTGCACAAAGGAGCAGGTATGGGTCCTGCTGAGGGGTTGAGGACCTTCTACGACCCTGTCCAGCTCTCCCAGAATAACCAGCAGTCTCCTGAAATCTCCTCCATGTTCTGGAGATTGTGCTGGGAGACACATTAAACCTTCTTGCTGCAGCACGTGTGGATGTTCCATCCTGGAGAAGTTGGACAACTTCTGTAGGGTTAAGGAATCTCCTCATACTGCCAGTAGAGAGAATTACACAAACCAAAATCAGCACGAGTGGAAAACCAGCCAAAAAAGATCAAGAGGGAGAAACTTGAAATGACCTCCCACATGGAACACCAGTCCTGTTTGGAGGGTTTTCTAACTGTTGCCACTGAAGTGCACCTGTTGTTAATTCATGAACACCAATACAGATGAAATTGATGAATGAGGCCCTCAGCTGCTGAACCAACAAGAACATCTAGTTATATTCTAATATATATTTTGATTTATTTATAATTGAAATACTTTTTGAGACTTTAGTTTGTATGTGTCTGATGTGTGACTTACAACTCAGTTTGTTATCAATAAAAATCTCAAAAAATTTAATTTCTGTAACACTTTCAATTAAGTCATTGTTATGTTTGATTGAGAGCTCTGTATTGGCTTTGTAATTACGAAAAACATCACTTTGGATTGATTAACTCTGTGTTCAACACATCGATAAGTTCCCTTTGATTGTCTGTAGAATAGAATATATTTGTGTCATCAGCAAATAAAATGACTTTTAAAAGTTTTGAAATACTGAATATATCATTGGTGTAAATATTGAACAGCAGCGGGCCCAGAATTGATCTTTGAGGGACACCACAACTAATCTCTTTGGCCTCTGATGTAAATTCATTCATCTTGACAAATTGTTTTTCTTCCTTTTGACCCAACTTAGCGCTACTCCTCTGATCCCGTACTCTTCCAGTTTGTCCAGTTGGATGTCATGATTGAGAGTGTCAAAGGCTTTTTTTAGGTCAATGAAGATTCCAGCTGCAGATTTCTTTTTATCCAGAGCATTTGTGATTTCCTCTACAGCCTCAATGATCGCCATAGAGGTTGATCTGTTTTCTCTGAAACCATATTGGCTTTAATTTATTATGTTACATTTATCAAGGAATTTAGCTAATTTTTCATTGAAAATCTTTTCTAGAATTTTTGAGAATTGTGGAAGGAGAGAAATCGGTCTATAGTTTGTAAACAGGTGTTTGTCTCCACTCTTATAGACAGGAATCACTTTTTTCTTTTGGTTTGAGAATCCCCCAGTTTGTAATGATAACATGGTTACATACATGTATGTATGTTAGAGGCTTAGAAATACTGTTAATCACCCTTTTCAGTCATATCTATATCATCACAATATTAAATGACTTTTCTCCGTCTTCTACTCAGCATTCCTTTAAAGTCCCACTTTGATCATCTTTTGATCTATTTCCAAAGCAATCCCACTGGTCTTTTTAATTAGGATTATGTTGTTTTTAGCCAAAATCCAAAAACCTGTAATTTCCTAGGACATAGTTTCGGCAGGAGTTCATTTGAAATTTTTCTTCTAAGTTGTGGTTGGGACAGTTGTTTTGATTCAGATTCCAGCTCAGACGAGGAAACCAAAGACGTTCATGGATCTATTTGTCTGCAAGTGGATTCATCAGAATGGAGTGGAGCTCTTTTTCCAACTGCTTTTTTAAAAATCTGCTCCTGATTTACAACATTTGAAAATAAATACTCACAGTTTAAGTTAAACTTGTCAATATCATGTTAAAAACATCCAAAACTCAATTTTCATTGGATTGGCTCTTAATGCTTTTCTGCTTCCAGCTGCAGCTCACACGACACATCTAACAACAATATTTTAAAAAAGGATCTAATAATCTATTTAATTATTTGTCACAATGAAAAAAATTTACAAGCCGATTTGAACTCGACAGATTTCTCTCTACAGTAAAAAGAAAACAATAAAAGCAACATGAATCGTATTTATTCCACCATTTTTAGTTTTTTCCAGTGACTTTCTTGATGCTGAAAACTTGGGTTCTGCCGCCCCCTGCTGGCTGATGCTAGAACTGACATGGATCTGAAGTAAATTAGGATTTATTTTGTGTTTTTATCATTTAAGATGGTTTTATTTTCACTAAAACTTTACCTGAAACTCCAGTTGGGGTGTGATTATTAGTTTATTTATTTTTATGTTTACTATATATCAGAGTGTTTCATGTTTCATGTCGTGTTGTTTGAAATCCTTATATTTTATGGTTGTTTTTAAAGTTCTGAACATGTGTTAATCATTTTCCATGTTGTGTTTTGTTCAGTACTGTCATGGCAGGTCATGTTATTAACTGTGATGTCTAAGATTACTTTCTCACACCTTTCTTGCTCAGTTTGAATTTCAGCAGATTGTCTTGGTCATGTCTGCATGTAGAGATGGTTTGACTTGCTGCCATGTGATTGGCTGATTAGAAATTTCATTAACAAGCAGTCAGACAGGTGTGTCTAATAAAGTGGCTGGTGAGTGTACGTTTGTGGATTTCTGTATCTTTATTTTTTGAGTTGATTCATAAATGCTAATGAAGTTTGATATACAGGATCTGTATAAATGTATATATTCCTTTTCTAAACTGACCTTATCGTATCATCTTACGTTAAGCCAGAAACAGAACTTTCTTTACTGTTGTCATTGAATTCAAAGTCCAAAAATCTGTGTTTTAGACTGCAGTCAAATATCCCAGAATGCCACCTCGCGGTGACCTCAAAGCTAATTTTTTATCAGAGTATCCAGCTGCAGGCGTCATGGCGGACTGACATGGCGGATAGACATAACAACCGATGGACGTCCAACCAGAAGTTGTCAAATTGTAAGTCTTCAAACTAAAGGACAGAGATGGAGGTTATGATTCAAGAAAACAACTGAATTTCAAAAAACAATGTACTCGTACAACAAAAAAGAAAATGTGTCTATCATTTTGTGGTGTGGATTTATGGAATGGGTTGAATGAAGGTTTAAAACAAAGCAAAAGTTTACGTATATTTAAAAAAAAATACAAGCTGTCACTACTGAATCTTTACAAGGATTGACATGATCATTACAAACATGCACAAATGTCATTGTACATTAGGGCTGCCACGATCAGTTGACTAATCGATGACTAATCGACTAATTTAATAGTCGATTAGTCGTTACTTTATAATATATGGAGTCAGGCTGTAGTAAAGTTGAAAGTTATAATGACATTCTGCTAGCTTTTTAGACTATTTTGGCATTTATTAAGGGTTTTCAGGCTATTTTGGAGTTTAGCTAATATTTTAGCTTCATGCTAGCTATTTTGGCTAATTTAGGCTTTTTCAGTTTTTTAGGCTAATTTGGAATTAAGATAATATTTCAGCTACATATTAGCTCTTTTGGCTAATTTAGGATTTTTTCAGTTTTGTAGGCAAATTTGGAGTTTAGCTAATATTTCATTTACATGTTAGCTAGCTAATTCTAAATGTTTACAGTTTTTTAGGCTAATTTGGAGTTTTTCTATTATTCCAGCTACATGCTAACTATTTTGGCTAATTTGGAATTTTTACAGTTTTTTAGGCTTATTTGGAGTTTAGGTAATATTTCAGCTATATGTTAGCTATTTTGGCTAATTTGGGATTTTTACAGTTTTTTAGGCTAATTTGGAGTTTAGGTAATATTTCAGCTATATGTTAGCTATTTTGGCTAATTTGGGATTTTTTCAGTTTTTTAGGCTAATTTGGAGTTTTGCTATGTCTTCAGCTACATGCTAGCTATTTTGGCTAATTTGGAATTTTTACAGTTTTTTTATGGCTAATTTGGAGTTTGGGTAATATTTTAGCTATATGTTAGCTATTTTGGCTAATTTGGGATTTTTACAGTTTTTTAGGCTAATTTGGAGTTTTGCTATGTCTTCAGCTACATGCTAGCTATTTTGGCTAATTTGGAATTTTTACAGTTTTTTTAGACTAATTTGGAGTTTAGCTAATATTTCAGCTATATGCTAGCGATTTTAGCTTATTTAGGATTTTTTTGTTTTAAAGCTAATCATATTTCAGATTTTCTTTACATCCACTTTGTCCATGATCCGATTAGTCGACTAATCGGAAAAATTAATCGATGATTAGTCGACTATTAAAATAATCGTTTGTGGCAGCCCTATTGTACATACGTTTTAACCAAAAGAAATTTGAAGTGTTTTGAAAAAAAAAAATCTGTAAATAGACAAGGTAACAAAAAAAAATGTTGTAGAAAGGGGTGGGACCACAAAAGAATTTTCTTCTACCCACTCCTTTTCAAGCACATCGTCTGCTTTACTTGTATATTTGTATTTTTTCAATTCTTATATTTGTATTTTTAGATTCTTATGCTTATTTTGTATTTTTGTACTTTTAAATTCTTATATTTGTATTTTTCAAATTCTTATTTTATTTTCATTTTGTGTTTGAAACAAAGAACAATAAAAAAAATGTAAAAAAAACCAGAAATGTTCGGAAGTTGTATTTTTATGATTATATATATTTTTAGTTTTTTAAGTTATGTTGATTTTGTATTTTACCAGTACATTAAGTCATTATGCTGTCGACTTTTATTTAATGGTTTTGTTTTTATGCTATTGCTGTGTTTTTATGCTTTTATTTATGTACTGTGAGGCGACCTTGAGTGCCAAGATAGGCGCCATATAAATAAAATGTATTATTATTATTATAAATACTAAGGCAAAATAAATAAATTACATTTTAAAAATGAGCAAATTGCATTTCTTAGTTCTCCCAGGTATGATAAATAAAACATGTTTTTCCGGGAGCAATCTATCCAGTTGTCCGCCCCGTAGTCACGTACTCTAAATTGACACGGCGTGCATGCGATTCCGGTGGCTGGTGACATCACGGCTCGAGCCCAATCAAAAAACCAGTCCTTCACGGATTAGCCGTTTAGTGTTTGCAAAATTGCAATTTAAGATTGCGGACAAAACAAGGAAAAAAATATTCAGATTAAGGAAAATTAATGGTTGCTGTGTTTAAACTGGATCTAATATTTCTTCTTTTTTTTTTTTTTTGCTGCCGACTCAATATTTGTATTCACAAAACGGTCGAACTGTAAGCTAATATGTTGAGCGGATAACCTAGCAACATGTTAATGGCTAGTTTGTTATCCACGGAGGGTTTTATGGGGATAATTTGGAGTTTAGCTCATATTTAAGCGAGCATTATCACAACTTTTCTAGTTTAACTTAACTTCAGTTATATTACATTAACTTAAATAAATTATGCTTTGAAGTTATGTTGTTTTATTTCATGCTTTTTAATCCGATTTTAATGCGTTTTATTATGTTGTGTTATGTAATCCAAGACTATACAAATTAAATGAATCAAAAGATTTTCTGATTCCGTCTGTCTTGATCCACAAACTTCAGTCAAATCCCAGCAGCAGCTCACAGTCCCTGAATTATTGCATCAAACCATAGAAACAAGAGCGGCGGTCGGCGCTCCGGTTCTGTCCGGCTCCTTTCAAAACACAACATTTCTATGATTAATGACTTCTTCTGTGCGTGTGTGCTCCCTGCGTGAGTCTGAGGATGTGGGAGGCTGAAGGCTCTCTATTATCATGCGGGACGGGGGAAAAAATCGGATATTAGTCAGATTCACAAGGAGGCGGAAGCTCTCTCTCCATGATTTGGGTCAAAAATGAGCGCCGTTGTGGCCCGGCTCCTGAGTTCTGGCTGCCGTCCTCGCACCCATGAAAAAGGGCCTTTACAGAGGGGCTTCTTTTAAAATGCAGAGAGTGGAGGGGGGCGGAGGTGGGGCTTGAACATACATAAGAGCCGAAGACGCTCCGCCGGTCCAATTTGGCACCACATCACCAGACAATTTGTTTAACCTATACGAGGCGTCCGATTGGACCTCTGCTTCCGTTTGTCCTCTCCCGAGGCTCCTCAGAAATAATCCGTTTGGGTCGGCCCGTTTTGGAAGCGGAGCGGCACATCGGTGATGAGCGCAGGCCGGTTGCTCAGAGCAGAGGCTTTGTCCTGGATGTCGGATGTTCGAAACGTGACCGGGGGCGACTTGGTTCTGCAGCCTCTTTGGGACTACCTCCACCAGAACCACCATGACCTCCTGAGGAGCCCCCTCTTCCCGGTGGTGCTGTCTGTCACCACCTACTTTGTGCTGGTGGGCGTCTACACCGCGCTGGACCTGCTGGCCCCCTCGTGGCCCTGCATCAACCGGTATCGGCTGCATCCCGACAAGCCCGTCACCTGGCCCAACATCTGGACGACGCTCGGCGTCACCGTCCACAACCACCTGTTCTTCATCTTCCCCGCCGCGGTGGCGCAGTGGCTGTGGCGCCCGCCGACCCCCCTGCCCCCGGAGGCCCCCTCTCTCTGGAGCTTCTTCCTGGGCATCCTGGGCTGCATGTTCGTCTTCGATTTCCAGTACTACCTGTGGCACCTCCTGCACCACCGCGTCCCCTGGCTGTACCGCACCTTCCACGCCGTGCACCACCAGTACAGCCAGCCCTTCAGCCTGGTCACGCAGTACCTGTCCGGCTGGGAGCTGTTCAGCGTGGGGTTCTGGGCCACCGTCAACCCCATCCTGCTGCGGTGCCACTGCCTGACCACGTGGGGCTTCATGCTCTTCAACGTCTACGTCTCCACCGAGGACCACTGCGGCTACGACTTCCCCTGGGCCGTGCACAACCTGGTGCCCTTTGGCCTCTGGGGGGGCTCCCAAGCACGACGTGCACCACCAGCGGCCGGGCACTAACTTTGCCCCGTTCTTCGCCCACTGGGACTGGCTGGGGGGGACGCACGTCGCGCCAGCTCAGTCCGGCCACGCCGCCAAGTGGGAGCCAGACGAGATGAATGAGAAGAAAGAGTGAACAAACCTCCCACTGACTCTAACACCTCCTGAGAATATTTCTCTGAAAATGTAAATACTTTCCTTTCAGGTCGCTGTGCGGATGTTTCAGACGGCGAGAGGATTCACACGCGCTCCGCCTCGCCATGAATTGTCTTATTGTCTTTTAGCTGCATCCCAGCTTCAGGCGTGGGTGCAATACTAATCTATCCGTCCGCCCCTGAGGGGGAGACCGTCTGGCTGCAGGAATCTGCATCCACAAAGGAGAGAATCCTGGGAATGTGAAGTCGGAAACGGATCCGGATGCAGCCTTGTTAGAATTCCTGATGTAACGAGTTAAAAATAAGTTCAACAGATATTGAACTTGAGTCATCACTTCTGCAGAAAATGATTCTTACGGCGCGTGCATTTACGCTCGATGACCAGCAGGGGGCCTTCGTCCCGAGAGCTGCATATTAAGCAAACAAAAAAACAACTTTCTGTGTTTACATTTTTTTTCCAACTGACTTTAGTGATTGCGCAGACTGAAAAAAGCCCTGGAAGCGGTGACTCACCGCCGTGTCCTGCTCTTGTTTACAGTGCAGCAGCCGTCAGAACTGGTCCAACCTGATTCTGCTGCACCCAACACACCCTGCAGATCTTTATAGTGTCTCAGTAAGCTGTGTGTGAAAGGTAAAGATCCTCATATTTCATGCTGGTGGCCTAGTTAGCTCTCCACATCCTCCGGCTGAGGAACCTCTGGTCTAAAACAGTTCCTGTTGGTTCCTCTTCTCTGCTGTTTGCATTCATCTGCATACCTACATTTAAAGGTTTTTGAAGTTCTCATGTGACCCAAAAGAGCAACAGAAACAACATGTAGCAGCTGGTTTTATGTAGAAAGAAGAACGTGATTGTCTAAACATTAAAAACGATCTGTAAGCTCCGCCCCTTTGCAGGTAAAAGAGGAACACAAACCGACCAGACATGTTTGTGGTTGTTTTTGTGTTTATCTGTGTGTCGCCCTTCTTTGCGTTTGTCTTTTTCCAGTCTGCTTAACTGGACTCTTTTGTTTTAGAAACATTTTTAGTACAATATATTTGAATTTTATGTTTCTTCTTTTAATGATCTGCTAGAATTTTTTTTGGATTTGCATGAACCTGCAGAACAAAATTCAAATATTTTATGGGCTTCAGAACATTTTGTATTTTACGATAAGGGGGAGCAAATGAAAATAGAAGAGTGGAAGGCCCCTGTTTTTATTTAAAAATATTTATTTTATTGTCAATATTGATGCTAAAAATAGTGTGGGGGATCAAAGCCCAATTGATGAATCGATTTAAGCTTAATAGATCAATAATCGATCCACAAAAGTAGAGATTGATCAAAATGCTAAAGTCAGCTAGCTTGATGCTAATGGAATTTCCTATAGGACGGCTAATGCTAACGCTAAGTCCACCAAACTGCTGACTGAATGAACATCTTATATAACATTAATTTCCCAAAATCTTTTAAGGAAATGTATTTTTAAAGGTATTTTAAAACACAATTTGCTCATAATTTCTTCTTCTTCTTCTTCTGGAATAAGATGTAATGCTACAGCGTGATCGCCACCTAGTGGCCAAACAATCGCCCTCCAGGAGAGGCAGAACAACTTCATGGTATTAACGATCTCATTATAATCTCACAGATATATTTTACAGTAAATGAACTGTGTCAGATTAATATGAATATCTTCAAAACATAAACATAGATTATTTATGTAATTCTAAACAAATGTATCTTTATGTGTAAAATCAAATTGAATTAAGTGGATCGAAAGTATTCGGCGTAGTATTTTATCTCTAAAAACCTTTTTAAACCATTTTTTTAACTGGGAAAACTTTCAGACGAGGAAATATTTTTTTTTCTGTCATCATTGTTTTCCTCCATAAATGCATTAGTCTACATTGCAAAAATGCACTGATGGTTGTATGATGATGTCATTTTATTGCCTTGTATACAATAAAGTTGAAACCAATCATAGTTTGAAGATTTATTAACAATGAGCTGCAAAATTTACAAGAATCAATAACGTCTGCACACATTTTAGTTTAAAAAAAACGTTAACATATATATGTATATATATTCTTATTTACTGTTGAGAATTCATCTCCACTGAGCGTGAATGTTGGGTTAAAGTCTAAGTTTTATTGCAAATAAACCTTTTATCAATTGTTTGTTTAAGAATTTGCAAACACACTTTAAATATTTTAGGTGATTGACGTAGATTTCCCATGATGCATTATATTGCTTTTGTTTTTGCATATCCATGGTGGAAATGCTGGTTGATAATGAAAATGCAAACATTTATTTTTAAGATTACAAAACATAACATTTATTCTATGGTCTGGGTGAATACTCTATTCTGATTGGCTGCAGGGTCTCCGTAGAAGAACAAAGTTTCAGCCACATAAATATATAAATTTATTATTACGCAGGCCTTAAAGTCATTTGATAATGAAACAGAAACTTGGAACATAAGCGGACAGACGTTATTCTACGGTTTATCACAACAGTGAAGACAGAAAACATCTGTATTTTTAGATTTTTTAGAATAAAGTACTAAAAATTGTAATTTAAAAATGACAAAAGGATGTGAAAAAGTTTCGCCTCCCCCCGTCCCTCTGGAGCAATGGAATATTCCACTGAGAGACTCCATAAATACATTTCTTTAACATTTAAGAGCAGTGTAAGGAAGTTGTTCCATGTTATCTCTTGCAGAGGGTTCCTTTTATTGTTTCTCACACCTGTCTCAACCTGAAGAAACTTCAGAGACGAGCGGCATGGCAGATGCTGCTCTACCCACAATGCCTCTGACTGAAAAAGGTAACTCGAGTGCTGACAAAAGGACAGATGACTCTTAATCATTTACCTGAGCCACTCGTCACACAGGAAGCCATTCACGGTCTGCGTGGGTGGGGCTGAAAACACTGACCTCTTATCTCTGAAAACAAATGACCCCAGGACCCCTCGGTTAGAATCACTAAACTCTTTGTCTTACGAAAGCACAAAGAAACTTTAGAGAAAGATAAAACTCTAAAGATATTTGACGTAGAAGTAACAGAAACAAAGACTTGGATCACCTTCAACGCGTGTCCCGACCTGTTCTCGAGCATTTCCAACCCCCCCCTGTTTTGTCTTAACCATAAACTTCCGTAAAGGAGTGCTCCTTCTCAGAGGTGAAAATGAGCGGCACATTCCAAGAATTCTCAACATTTCCACAGAGCATGCATGATGATCAACCTGTGATCACATCTGAGGTCGTCAGAGGACGGCGTGACTCAACCGAGGCTTACGCAACACCTAAAGAGGAGTTTCACAGATGTTGTTTTTATTTATTTATACAAAAATATGTAACATTTAGCTAACTGTAGAAAATACAGACAGCAAATAAAAATACAAACATAAAAGCATGCTAGCGTTAGCTTTGTCTTTGACAAACATCAGAAAATTTGGCACCAAACCCCGCCCTTGAACAGGCATTTTACATGTTTATTTACAATATAAAATACATATTTAACATTTTCATCTGAGTAAATTTCACATTATATAACTTGAGTTTTGTTAATCCTTTAACTGTTAGGGATTCTAACTCTTCAACCGTTTACACAATTCCAGCTGATTCTGAAGATACGGAAAGCATTTTTGTACTGATACGTAACACTTTATAGTAGTAAAGTGTTTGCGCAATCAACATAAACCAGCTTGACTCTGCTATGCTGACGTAAAAACATTTTTCTCTGCTTCAGTATCTGTTGAATAACATTCCATGCTTTTTCAGAGTAAAACTATATCTGTAAAAATGACCATATATTGCTAAAGAACACATTAATTATGAGTTATGTTATATAAATATGAGTTATTTTTGTGATCATCACGATATGTGAGGCTCCGCCTTTTGCTGATCATGGGTACCACCCATTTAATAAAGTCATTGTATTAAAAAATGAACAACAACCAAACTTTTGGTATGTGCAGACTGTATAACTGCCTCTACAACCAGTGTAGCGATGACCGCGGCTAGCAATTTAGCAGAAAAGCTAGAGGTTGATCACCGCTAGCTGAGCAGTGAAACTTACGTGTGATCACCACGAGCTGAGTGTCAAAACTAGCGGCTAACTGAGCGGTTAAACTTGTGGCGGATTAACGCTAGCTGAGCAGTAGGGCTGCCACGATTAGTCGACTAATCGATGACTAATCGACTATTAAAATAATCGACAACTAATTTAATAGTCGATTAGTCGTTACTTTATATTGTATGAAGTCAGATTGTAGTAAAGTTGAAAGTTATAATAGCATTCTGCTAGCTTTTTGGAATATTTTGGCATTTATTAAGGTTTTTTAGGCTATTTTGGAGTTTAGCTAATATTTCAGCAGCATGCTAGCTATTTCGGCTAACTTTAGCTTTTTTACGTTTTTTAGGCAACTTTTGAGTTTAACTTATATTTCAGCTATATGCTAGCTGTTTTGGCTAATATAGGATTTTTCCATTTTTTTAAGGCTAATTTGGAGTTTAGCTAATATTTCAGCAGCATGCTAGCTATTTTGGTTAACTTAAGCTTTTTTAAGTTTTTTTAGGCAATTTTTGAGTTTAGCTTATATTTCAGCTATATGCTAGCTGTTTTGGCTAATATAGGATTTTTCCGTTTTTTTAAGGCTAATGTGGAATTTAGCTAATATTTCAGCAGCATGCTAGCTATTTAGGCTAACTTTGGCTCTTTTTATTTTTTGGCTAATTTGGCATTTAACTAATATTTTAGCTGATTATCAACTTCAGCATCTTTACATCCACTTTGGCCATGAACAGATTAGTCGACTAATCGGAAAAAATAATCGGTGATTAGTCGACTATTAAAATAATCGTTTGTGGCAGCCCTACTGAGCAGTGAAACTCACGGCTAATCACTGCTAGCTGAGTGTCGAAACTAGTGGTTGATCAAGGCTAACTGAGTGGCTAAACTTGTGGCTGATTATCGCTAGCTGAGCAGTGAAACTCGCGGCTAATCACTGCTAGCTGAGTGATGAAGCTCGAGTCTGATCACCGGTTTCTGAGCAGTAAAACTTTAGCTTGATCCCCGCTAGCGGAGGGACAAAGACCAAAGCTTATCACTGCTAGCTGAGCGAGAATGGTTGAGGTTGATCACAGCTAGCTGAGCACTGAAATTTACGGCGGATTACTGCCAGCTTAGTGGAGAAATTGGGTGTTTCTGATCCTCTTCCTGGAAGGGGCTGTTCTCAATTTGTGACATCAGCACATGAGAACCCGCCCATTTTTGTGGGTTTGGAGGAGCCGGTACTGGAAACGTAGGTTTTTAGAGGAATACTCAGAAATCCTTTAATGGATCAAAATACCAATTTGGGGTTGATTAAAGCGATGAATGAATATTATGCTTAAAAGATCCAAAAGTTGATTTTGCACAATTGCCTAAACGGTCAAAGAGTTATGCTAGCTCAAGTATCATATGCTATTTTGCTATTGCTAGCAACAGCTGTAGTGTTAAAGGGTCAATCTGATAATAAAGGCTTGATGCTACAAGGTGCTGGTCTGTGTGGTTCCAGAGTCCGACACGTACGCCTTGCTCTTCTTGGAGTATTTCATGGAGCTGAAGGAGACTCTCATTCTCTCCACAGTCCGGCTGCTCCTGCAGAGCAGCGTGTTCTTCACGTGCTCCCGGAAGTCCTCGGACACAAAGTAGTAGATGAACGGGTCCAGGATGCTGTTGAGGCTGGACAGGCACAGGGTGGAGATGTAGAAGCTGTAACTGTTCCCTCCAATCCCGTCTTTCACCAGGGAGTAATGCAACACCAGCATGATGTTGCTGGGGATGAAACAAACCAGGAACGTCACCAAGACCACGATGATCAGAACAACTACTTTGTGTCGTTTCTTTGACGCTGTGCTGTCCTCCTTGTTGCTCCCCAGTGTTCTCAGTAGGAGGATGTACGCCACGATGGTCACCACACACGGGACCAGGAACACTACCAGACCCATGAAGATGAAGTAGTAGAATTGGAGCTCGATGGAGCCGAAGGGGTAATTAGGGTCTTTGATGATGCTCACATCATGGCAAGTGGTGACGTTGGGGTCTTTTAGCTTCACCGTGTGGTCGTACAGGTACAAGGCGTGGTAGTGAGCCAAATAAAAATCCAAATGCTCACGCAGACGCCAATGGCAATTTTGTTGTTCTTCCGTTGCAAAGATAGAGGGTGTGCGACGACCCAGTACCGCTGCACGCTGAGGCAGGTGATGAACAACACCGAGCAGTACATGTTGGCGTAGAAGAAGCTGGTAAGGACTTTGCACAGCGGCTCCCCGTAGGTCCAGTCGTTGCCGTTTACGTGGTAAGAGATTTTCAGAGGCAGCCAGATGACAAACAGAAGGTCAGCCAGAGCCAGGTTGGCCATGTAGATGGAAGACGGGTGCTTCTTCTGGGTCCGGAAGAGGAAGACCCAGATGGCCATTCCATTTGCGGGGAGTCCCACCACGAACACCAGGACGTAGATGATGGGAAGAAGACGGTGGTCAGGGGGCTCTTCAGAGTCTTCACAGCTTCTTCAGTTGTGATGTATTGATCTGAGTTTTCAGGGTCTTTGCGCCTAAAAATAGTCGAGCTGAAACATGAGAGAAGAAAAAATGTTAGATAGTTGTTGAGAAAAACAATAATTGATCACAATTCTTTCAAAATTCAAAAACTAACAAGTGTTTTTTGGTCACAGGTACGTTGATGAGTTTGATCAAACAATCAGATCTTTACGAATTCACTTTGGAAAAACAATCAGAAAATCTACTGTAGGTCTGCACGTTTTAGTCTTTCTGTTTCTTTCACAGATAAATAGTTGGTTTTGGAGTAGTTGATATCCATTTATCCGTCTTCTTGTGCTCATTCAGGACCAGATCTTGGGGGCAGCAGTCTAAGCAAAAATCCCCAAACTTCCCTCTCCCCTATAACTTCCACCCCTCTAGGGGACCCCGAGGCGTTTCCCAGTCCAGCCGAGAGACGGAGTCTCTCCAGCAAGTCTTTCCCAAGTGGAACACGCCCGGAACACCTCTCCAGGGAGGCGTCCAGAAGGCTTTCGGATCAGGTGCCCGGGCCACCCCAACTGGCTCCTCAGTTGGTAACTTGGAGACCAAGTGAATAATTCATTTTGTTTGGTTTTATTGGTTTAAAAAACGTGTTTGTTATCAGCAAAATAAGGAACGTTCACTAATGTTCCCACAGGAAGCAAATACATTTATTTTAGAACCCTGCGGGACTCCAAAATTAATTTATTTTAGCGTAACCCGGAGCTTTAGCTGCAGTCTGCTACTGTAATTCTTAAACGGTTTCCGTGTAATTCCAGAGATCTCCGAAACTAAGAAAAGCAAGCAATACTTTATGTGTAGCGTAACCGATATGGGGCCCACATAGTGTCAGAATCAGCAAATTTCTGTAAACCAATGCAGGTCTGTCCAACGTAAACATGCTGGCCGAGGCGCACGTAGCATTGGTACAAGCTAACAAATACTAACTTAAAATACCAAATACTCCACGCATCGCTTGCATTTTCTCACTTTCCTGAGTCTCATATCTCCTTCAGGTGATTAGTGCGTTCAAGTTCTTAACAGAAAAACGATTCATAAAGATTTTTTAGAACATTAGTATTTGAATTAAAAGGTTCAACGAGTTCAAACAAGACTGGCAGGTCTTTGCAGTTTGTTGCTGGTTTCTAGAAAGCCCTGCCCCACCTTCTGCTGGTTATCAAGAGGGTTTCACCAATGACAAACAGCAAGAACAGACGGACGGACGAGAAGCACAAAACCTGCCCTGAAGGACCACAAATGGACATTCCTGATGGGAGATCCCTACAGGCAATGCCAAAACCAAAACGTCTTAAGTTCCAAAGGCAGCTTTATAAACCGTATGAGATCTTATCAAAGAGTTTAACTGAAAATCCAGATTTAACATGAACAAATTCAAAAATACTGAATCAGTCAGAACTTCACGGTGAAACTAACTTAAATCAAAAGGCATAAATCTAAATCTACTATTTAATACATGGTAAAGGTAATAATGTGAATCATAAAAAGAACATAACCTAGTTGTTACGTAAACGTTCCTGCTTTAATTATTAACAGAAAAGGTTATGGTGTCTTCCTCAAAATCAACCACTTCAGTGACTTTAAAGCAGAACTTACAGTCTCTGGATTCTGCCAAAGAGGAGCAGCAGAAAAGCAGCAGCAGGACTCCAAGGATCCGCGCGGGCGCCATGTTCCACAGGTAAATGCTCCAGCCGCGCGTGCGTCTTCACGTTTTCTTCTGACTAGAAGATCCCTCAAAGAAATAACTCTCAGAAGATACGCCCCGAGACTACCTGCTGCAGCGGTGACGTCACTCGAAACCTCCCACTCCCCCATTGTTCTCAGGTGAATGTTGTTCCTTCACGGTTGCTATGGTTTCGGCACGTGAGCCAACATGGAAGCTGCTTTTTTATGGGGTTTGTTTTCTGGAGAAAATGATCTTAATAAGAAAAAGATAATAAAACAATAATAATGAAATCATATATTATTATTATGTTCATTTTAAAGAATAAATTGGACATTTAATTAATTTAACACATACAAATTCACATACTTTTATTTTATTACTTCATGAACTGAGTAGTAAGTTTGAAAAAATAATGATAAATATTATTAAAACTAGTATTACAGTTATAGGACAAAAAATTAAATATTGAGACCTTAATGACCAAATAAATGCTGCAAAAATAAAATCACAATTTTTTTTTACATATTTTGCTCAAGCTAACACTTAAAAATTAGCTTAAAAATAAAAAATTTATAGAGCCATAAAATTAACTATTTTAATATGTAAAGAAAACTGTTTTTTTTTTCATTTAAAATTGATGAGCAAGAAAAAAAAGATTTTTTTTTTAATTGAAAAATAAAAATAAATAATAGCCTGGAAGGTTTCTTAAAAAATGTTATGATAATAATAATACCTATTATTATTATAATACTGCTTTAAAAAACATTTTTAATGTCAAAAATGAAAATTAAAAAATATAATTACTATAACTATTATGATTATTGTCATAGGATGAAATATATATATTACGATCTTCTCGATATAATAAATGCTTTATATTAAAATCACTTAAATATTGTTTATTAGGTCGTGCTTAAACTGGTACTTATTGAGCTTAAAAAAGAAAAATAAAGTTTTATAAAGTCTGAACAGTTGAAATATTTTAAGAAAATCTTTTTTCCAATTAAAACTGATGAGCGCAAAACAAAATAAATCTGAAATAAATTAAAATGACACAAGAAATGATTGAAAGGAAACAAAATGAAATCGATTTCTTAAAAGGTCATGGCTCTAAGAACCTAAAATAAATAAATTTAAAGTTAAAAGTTTGAAAAAAGCGTGCGATGGAAAGAAATTCAACTTAAAAAACTGCACCAAAGTCAAAGCTACGAGGCCTTCTACTTTGTTTTTCTCACTTGGATCTCGTGAAACAGTTTAAACACATGAAATCAAAATAATCCAGACAGTTCTATTTGTCCTAAAACTGGTTTAACCACCTCTATTGTGTGTTTGCCTGTCCCTCACAATGTAAATAAAGCACGTCAAGGTGACACTCTTCTTTATTTAGTTCTACAGTCTTCATTTTTTGGAGATAATGTGTTTTTAAACTTTTATATTAGTGTTCTCATTTTTTTTTTTTTTTACTTGGAAAAACTATTTAAATAATATTTGTTTATTAAATGTGATAAAGTTAAAGATTTATTTTTTTCTGCATATTATTAAACCTGCTTTTCAGTCAGAACTATTCCAAAAATGTCCACGACCTCATGTCTACATTAAAATCGAAACATGCTTTCCGGTCACATAAAAACCAAAGGTATGAAGCTGATGTTCTGATAAATTAGTTAAGCATCTTAAAAAACAACTAAAAAAGAAAAATGTGACGTACACTGCAGTGGTAGAGCTAATATAGAAGGTTTAACACATTTCCAGACAATCCCTTTCTTTTCTGTCACTGTGCGGAGTATGAACCGAAAACGTTTGAACATTTTCTACCCAACACTCCAACAATATAAGCCAAAGATTTACAAGAATAAAGTTAGTCTGTAGTTTATAGAGCTGAAGCAGACATTGGACCGCCTTTCTGTCCCATTTGGACAAACACAGACTTTCACCTTTTGAGAGGTTTAGCAGAGACTTCGATTAAACATTAAAAAAACTCTTAAGTCCGTTTTCCTGAGGATTTTACTTCTACTTATCTCTGTTCAGAGCATAATCCTGATTATTTTAGGTTAAATCTCCAGACCATTTTCTCATGATAATGAGAAAGTGAATCTCAATATCATGAGAAAACTGTAAAAAAAAAAAAAAAAAATATATATATATATATATATATATAGTTTTTTAGTAGCCATAATTCTATTCTAAAAGGGCCATATCATGAAAAAAAAACAACCTTTTTTGGGCTTTTAAGTGTATCAAGCTAACACAAACAATCAAGTCGTGTCAGAATTCCCCCCTAATTTTCTAGTGCTGTCCCAATCTACTAATTCCTAATCGAGTGCACTGGAAATATCCCAGAAAACTAGATTAGTCCCTAGATTAGTGCATATTGACCACAATGCATTGCGGTTGAACAATTTTTAACAAAAAACTTGTTTAAATGTGATATTTGAAAAAACTATCCACATTTTCACCTTCAGGACAGAGTGGAGTCATAAATAAACGCCGTGAAATGTTTGTTTTTATACGAGTTTGTGAAATCGATGACGTCATATCCGGTGTTTAGAAAAACGAAAGTGAAGTAGTGAGCATCGTATCCGAATAACCTTTAAAATCCAGCACACTATCGTTTTTTAGTAGTTAGGGATTAGGGAGGGAACTCCCAATTTCTCAGCAAAACAAGCGGTAATTAGCTGCTAGCTACTCTGCTCAGCTAGCGGTGGTCAGTCTTTAGCTTTGTCGCTCAACCGCTAGTCCTGGTCATCGCTACAACCAGGTGACCAGGACTTCTAAGATCAGATATGTAGTATGAAATGAAGACACGCTGCCGGCTCCAGGATGACATCATCAAGTGGGCGGCACCCAAATTCAAAGAATCAAACCGTTTTACTTCCGGGTAGGAAAAATCTCCTGTAAAATGACTCATATTTCATAAATAATTTGTTAAAATATGATCATATGTGCATATTATAGATATAGATCACTCAGAAAGGCTTAAGAAAATCATAGTGTTGTCCCTTTAAAGATTATAAATAGAATTTCAGCTTTTCTTCCAATAGCTTCCACTGAAAATGGTGTTTTTAACATGTTCCTGAGGCGCTTTTCTCATGCTGAAGGACATATTTGCATTTCTGAACATTTCTTTATTCAAATAGCGTTCTCTTTGTGAGGTTGTCATTCATTGGTTCCCTTCAGATTCTGTCCTTGCTTCCATAAAGCTGCTTTGTGTTTCCGATTAACAAGCCTGAAGAGAATCGCAGGTCTGTCGGACTCTCTTCTCCTGGGTAGCGGGCGACAGATCTCTATGTCGTTTGTGTCCAGAGAAATTTCTTTGGATTTTAAGACATATCCAGGCCTCGAGGGCCGATGTCCAACACGGTTTTCAGCCAGCCTAACATTGAATCTTCTCGTCAGCAGCAGATAAGGAAGGAAAACATGTTGGACACCGGCCTTCCAAGCCTGGATTTGGACACCCCTGTACTACGGCAAGCCACAAGCTCCATTCTGATACTTGCAGTCAATTAAATCCATGAACGTCTTTGTTTTCATCCTGGTATCCGGCTCAAAACCTTATAGCTCCAGGCTGTAAGCTAGCAGGAGAGTTTAACCAAAGGGATGATGGGAAGGGAGGGCACGCTCACTCAGCTCACAACTTTCTGATGAATTCCTGCAGAAACTACATCCTGGAAAATTACATTTTTTTTGGTTTTAGCAAAAAGCGGCATATTAATAATTAAAAGACCAATGGGAATGCTTTAAAAGTAGATCAAAAGATGATCGGAGTGGAACTTTACGAGGTTAAAAACATTTAATTTAGATTTAAAATAATTCAGATTCTAAATAAAGGTGTAATTTCATAGTAAAATAAACCCAGAAATCAACAATTTTTTAATGAATGAATAGATTTATTAATCCCAAAGGAAATTTAAATGCGAGTTTTTGTGTCTATTATTAGTTTTTCATTCATGTTCTTGTTAAAATGCACCTTTAAATATATAAATATAGAATATATTAAATTAATATGTTTGACTGGTTGTTTGCTGGAAACTCAGAGCAAAACCTCAAATCCAGATCTGTCATTGAGGATTCTTACAGATTACTCTGGATTTTGTTTTAAAGAAACATAACACTCTACAAACACAACATAAATACACCTGTTTGATCGCCGTACCTCACCTGAAACAGGATACACAAAAATGGATGAAACGAACTGTTTTTGGAGGCAAAAATAAACTTTTTCTGTCATATATTTTTAATATTTTTTGATGGCCTAAAAAATAATCAAATTTGATATTATAAAAAGTTGAATTTTGATTATTTTGTAATTTAGATGATTGCTCATCCTCAAAAAAGTGTTCGATTTTAGCTGAAATAATAAATCAAATGCACAAAAAACAACCAATTATTAAAATAAATTTTATAAAAAAAAGTTTATTTGCTTAAAATGACGAACATTTATCTCAAAAAAATAACTTGAATAAAAGATTCACTAGCTTGAGGCAAAGTTTAAAAACCTACATTCATGAATTCAGTAAAGTCTGGCTCCCCCGCCGGGGTCTTCTACAGATCGGAGCTCTGCGTGTTTTTGGTGCTGGAGGAGGACGAGTACGTGTTGTTCCTCTTGGAGTACTTCAGAGCGCTGAAGGAGACCTTCATCCGGCCCACCGTCCTCTCGCTCCGGCACAGGAACGTGTTCTTCACGTGCTCCCGGAAGTCCTCGGAGATGTAGTAGTAGATGAAGGGGTCCACGCAGCAGTTGAGACTGGCCAGGCACAGCGTGGTGATGTAGAACCCGTACAGGGTGTTCTCCTTCCCCCCCAGCAGGAGGATGTAGTGCACCAGCAGCATGACGTTACTGGGGGTGAAGCAGACGACGAACATGACCAGGACGGTGATGATCAGCACCACGGCCTTCTGCCGCTTCTTGGCGATGGTGGAGTCGGCCATGGAGTTCCTGAGAGCCTTCAGCATGAGGACGTAGGAGACGATGCAGACCACGGAGGGAAGCACGAACCCCAGCGTTCCCATCGTCAGAAAGTATCCCGCCGCCGTGCCGGCCTGGCTGAGCTTGGTGACGTCGTGGCAGGTGGTGATCTGAGTGTTGACGATGGTGACCGTCTGGTCGTACATGTAGAGAGGGACGGTGAGGAGCCAGACGGTCACCCAGATGGCGACCGACACCAAAATGGCGGTGCGGATGCTCCTCATGCGTTTGGACAGAGGGTCCACCACGGCCCAGTAGCGCTGGACGCTGATGCAGGCGATGAAGGAGATGGAGGAGTACATGTTGGCGTAGAAGAACCCCACCAGAACCTCGCACAAGCCCTGACCGTACGTCCAGTCGTTGCCGTTGAAGTGGTACGCGATCTTCAGCGGCAGCCAGAGGACGAACGTGAGGTCGGCCAGCGCCAGGTTGGCCATGTAGACGGAGGCCGGGTGCTTCTTCTTGATCCTGAACAGGAACACCCAGAGCGCCAAGGCGTTGGTGGGCAGCGCCACGGCGAAGACCACGATGTAGATGATCGGGAGGAAGACTGTGGTGAGGGGGCTCCTCAGGACCTCCAGGGCTACAGGTCCCACTATCACACCTGCGTTCGTCTCCACTCCCGGCATGCCTCTGGGTGCAGCTGCAAACACAACAACACGTTGAAAGGAGACACCAAACTCTGCTCTGGACAGATTTGAGAGGACGAAAGGCCTCGAAACACAAACAAGCGTCGACATTTGGAGTGAACTCCGTCTAAAAAATGAAGCAGGAAACGCACCTTTCTCCTCGACATCGCTCCCCGTCAGGCTCCTCTGCGTCCAACACAGCAGCAGCAGCAGCTGAAGCCTCCGCGGCCCGGCACTCATGGCTGCGGATGGGAACTGAGCGGCGCGCGGGCTGGGGCGCGGTTTCTCCTAAAGCAACGGTGGCGATCTCACCTGAGTGACGTCACGCGGTCAGATGAGAGTGAGTCGACGCCAGCCGAGCGGAGGGGGGGCGGGGCGACTTTCACCTTGGTTTTTTTCCCCTGTGGATGATTTCGCAACAGATGTTGTTGTTGCGCGGTATGGCAAGCTGTTGAGACTTTTAAACACCCAGAATGTCACGCGTTAAGTGAAAGACTGACGAGTAAAAAAATATTTATAAGGCTTTAAATTATTTATCATCAGATATTGGAAAAGTAAAACTCATAATTTCTTACAACTATTGTGATAATTGCACGTTCTTGCAGCGTTTTTCTTATTATGGAAATAAAATAGGCTCACTCCAATTTGTGCATATGTATTCTTGATTTTTAACTCATATAATACATCGTGTGCATAATTTAAAAATATATATAAATATACAATTTTCATATAAAAAAGATAAATTTACACAGCTTGAAACTAATCACACAAATCTTTAAAAAATTACTCACGAATCACCACTTAAACATGAATCTATCATGAGACTCTTTTCACGTCTCACAAATTCATCCGTAAGTGTTGCGTTTAAATGCTTCTAGAATGCCCGTTCATTAGAGTTTTTTTTTTTTTTTTTTTTTTTTTTATCAGCCGTTTTAAACTTACATTTTAAATAATATCTGGTGAAACTTGACTTTGACTTGCTTTAGCAGATATGCCTGATAATTGATACTAAAAAAAAAAAAATCTAAATTAATGTAATAAATCTTTTCTGGAAAATATTTTATTTTTAAAAGACATAAGTGTTTCAAAAAAGCTTATTTAGACTTTTTTATATTACACTTTTATTATATGAGAGTCTAGTTTATCAGATTAATAATCTAAGTTTAAAATGGCTGATAAGAAAACTCTGATGAACGAGCATTCGAGAAGCATTTAAACGCATCACTTACGGATGAATTTGTGAGACGTGAAAAGAGTCTCACAATAGATCTGTGCGTAACTGAAGTTTTGTGTGTGCGTAAGAGGAGTTTGGTGTGTAATTTTTAAAGATAATTTTAATTTTTGCCTGTGTAAATTGCATTTTGTTTTTTTTATTTTATCATTTTTTACTTATGCACAAAATGTATTATATGGGTTACAAATCAAGAGACAAAGACAGGAGAAAAAAATGCCTATTTTACTACCTGTGATTCTTTCCCCTTTTTTATTTTCTAATTCTAAAGGAAGTTTTATTTTGAAAAACCACTCTGTTCACAACATCTGGCTGTCCTGCCAAGTCGAGTCGTGTGACATGAAACTAATAGGAAACTAATAAGAAAAATCTAGTAAAATGAATGTATAATATTAAGTGTGGAGATATTTTTGGTCCAGAACCATCTCAGCTTTACTTAAACTCTTGGTTGCATGTTTCTAACATGTCAAAGTAAAACACAACTTATTTTCCTTGTCATTTTAATGACCTTATTTATTTTTCTGGACTTCTCATTGTTTTATTTATTGTTTTCATATCTTTCATTTCCTGGAATATATCAGTTGTAGTTTTGCTTGCATTTTAACTGCATAAACAAATTTTGCACATTTTAACTTGTATTGTTGTCAGTTTTTCATACTGACAACATCTGTTAAATAAAGTCATAGTTTATATTTTGAATCTAGTTTTGACACATCTGGGTTTCGCCAACAGATGTATTTTGTTTGCATGTTTTTCTTCAGCCGTTATTGTCTTCCAGCTTGATTTAAGAGAATTAAAAAAATAAGAAAGTGGTGGTTTTAATTCTATTTTTGGATGATCGGTAAATTATCCAGATAATTCTGGTTTATTGTTGATGCAAAAATTTACGTGTTGTCTTTAAAAAAAAGCTTTAATGCAGTTTACTTAGAATTTGAAATCAAATTTTCCTCTCTGCTGAACGGGTTTTGTGGTGAATATGTTTGAACCTGCATCGCTTAGAGCAGGGCTGCTCATTCCTGGTCCTCAAGATCTACCACCCTGCCTGTTTTCCAGCTCTCCCTGTACTGCTTGCTGCTGATTACCTGGACCAGGTGTGTCCTTTCAATCAGATTGTGGAGACATCTGACTGAGCCAATCAGCAGGTGGCAGGGCTTGGAGATCTGGAAAATAGTCAGGGTGGTAGATCTCGAGGACCAGGAATGAGCAGCCCTGGCTTAGAGAAATAAAGTCCTGATTATTGTCTAAATTGGTGTTCTACCGCCCCCTACTGTGCTAAAATGTAACTGTGAGGCGAACAGATTGAGTTCTTCCATTACACAATTTTTGATAAATTTGTCAAATTTAAATGACTAAATGTAACAAGGATAACATTTTATAAATAAAAATCTCAAGCTGTTCTAATTTCCACAGGTTTTATGTAATAATTAGATAAACTGTGATCTTGGGCGACTAAAATAACTCAGCCGGATCTGTTGAAATAAACCGTCTGATAGAATCAGTGACATGATTCCGCCTTAACCACACAAAATGAGACTTCAGATAATCACTAGAAGATCAAGGCAGAATAAAAATCCCCGGGGCCCCATGGGCTATTGAACGGAAAAAGGGGAGGGACTTTTAAAGCATATTTGCACTTAAGTTTTGCCTTGTGAAATAATGTAAACTAAAGTGAGTCGTGCGATTTGTGCAATACTGTGGCAAACGCCACCTTAAAGACCCAGGCTGTTTTTAACATGTTATTATGACTCTTTAGTCAAACTGTTGTGAATCAGATTAAAATATATAGATACAGTCGGCGGAGCACTAGCTCCCCATTCTAGATTAATAGATCCACGTATTCCCTCATCTCAGCGGGAATCTGACCGAAACCGTACGGCTGGGTAGCTCCAATTCACAGTTTCACTGTATCCGACTTTTTTTACTTTGACTTACCTGCCTTAATCGTTGAGATTAAGCCATGGGGCTACCAGGATCTACCAGGTGGCCTAAAGATCCCGACCGGGATTCTAACATAATAGTGTCGTCTTGCTAAGATGGCGCCATCATTAGCCACCCACAGATTGAGATTCTCTTTGGAAATTTTGAACACAAAGTTCAGACGAAATTAAAAATTAAAAAAACAGATTTTAACTGTTTTTTTCTCTGATTTTATCAAAATTATTTATTAAGTGATTGAACTCGATATGTGCAAACAAAGTCTCTTTTGGAGTGACATTTGTAGCCCCACCCACTCCTCTGTGGTTCCCCAAAGATTAATATAGTCTCAGTAAATATTAGACACAAAATAAAATTAAAAAGTAACCCCCCCCAAGCTTTAGTTGCCTTTTTTTGTCTGATTCTATCTGTATAAATATATATTTTATTTATTTATATTATGTTTGGCATTTTCTGATTATGCAGAACTATATTTTTCACATTTTATAATTAAAATTGTTATGAGTCAGGAGCAGATAAAAAAACATCGGAATAAAAATTTGTGACGTAGAAATTACGCTGGGCGGGGCCACAAGCTCCCAGCTCCGCCCCAATTGGGTGCATCCACTTCCAGACAAATAGATCCATGAACGTCTTTGTTTACCTGGTCTGAGTTGGAATCTGGATCCGAACTGACCGACTGCATAGCTCCGATGTTGTTTGTCATTTTGGAATGAAAGACGGTGACAACAAGCAGGAAAGAACCCAGCTGGTAAATGGAATATGAAATTCTAAAAGTGTTGCAGTTCATATGTTCTGCCAGCAGGGGGCAGCTCCACTAAAACTATGAATGAAAGGCTTTTGCTGGAGATTTTTCATGGTTTGATTCAGAGGTCCCTAAACCACGGCCCGTGGGCCGGATTCGGCCCTCCACATTTGGCCCGGACTCTCAAGCTGTTTTGGCTAAATTAAACATTTTCCCAGTTTTTAGGCTAATTTCGCGTTTAGTAAATATTTCAGATACATGCTAGCTTTTTTTTTTTTTTTTTTTGCTAATTTAGACTTTTGTTCAGTTTTTTTGACTAATCTGGAGTTTTGCTAATATTTTAGCTTTATGCTAGCTGTTTCGCCTAAATTAGACATTTTCCATTTTTTTCTCGGGATAATTTGGCTTTTAGCTAATATTTCTGCTACTTGCTAGCTGTTTTGGCTACTTTTGGCTTTTTTGAAATTCAGGTAATATTTCAGGTTCATCCAAGCTGTTTTGACTAATTTCAATTTTTTTGAATTTATTAGCTAATTTGGCACTTCTCTAAAATTTTAGCAAGCTATCAGCTTTAGCGTTTTCAGCTATCAACTTCAGCTATCAATTTATCACAGGTAATGCGATGCATCTAGTTTTTTAAATATTTTTGGATTAATTTTCTCTGTAAAGACTACAGAAACTAATTGTTTAAAATTTGGCTGTGTGTGATTTACTAGAAAACAAAATATTTACGTTTCGACACACCCTATGGTTGTTACACTTTTTCTGTAAGCAAACTTGTGTGTCCAGAAAGGCGCCGTATAAATAAAATGTATTATTATTATAAAAAAAAATCCCACGGAGAGTAGAAAGCATTTATTAAAAGTAAAACTGCAAAAATAAAAAAAGACATAAACATGAAGCTTTTCTTCAAGTGCTTAGAAGGCAGGCTTATCTGCAAAAAGGGGAGCAGTTTCCTTCCTTTAACTGACAATATAATTAGCAAAAACTCACATAGAGAGCAAAGCCAGAAGCATGTGACGCACGTCTATCTTATCTGAACGTCCTTCCTGCTGTACTTTATTTAGTCAAGAGAAAATGTCTTTATTGAGGAAGAAAAGCAGCAGCTGAAGAGGTTCATGCACTCACTTCATAAAATCTGTCAGTTTTCTTGAAGGTAAAGTTCAGAGTCTGCAGCTTGGTCACACCAGCAGCTTCCTGTACTGGCTTTGGAGGCCTTCCTCCCGAGGGTCTGTTTTCACAATCGAGGAGTTCAGCTTGGAGCTCTCCGTGCGGCTGGATTGGAGGATCGCTCTTTTGCTAGACCGACACGAATTGGAGCTGGAGTGGGAGATGTCTCCCCTCTCCTTGATCTTCTCGCACGTCAGCAGGCTGGAGAGTTGTCTCTGGCACTGCGACGATCCAAAGTAGTAGACGAGAGGATCCAGGACGCAGTTCAGACTCCCCAAACACATGAAGAGCAGGTAGAGTCCGTAGGATCCGTCCGGAGTGTCCCGGCTCTTCTCCGGGTCCGGGTCAAACAGCAGGTAGTGAGCCAGCAGCAGGCAGTTTGTGGGCATGAAGCACAGCAGGAATATGAGCAGCACCATCAGAACCATCACCACCGCTCGGGTTCTCCTGCGAGAGCTTCCCGGGATTCCGCGAGGAATGCTGCTCAGGCTCCAAATCACCCGGGAGTAGGACACCACGGTGACCAGCAGAGGGAGGAAGAAGAGCGCACAGCAGAGGGTGATGAAGTACATCTTGAGCCACATGATGCTGTCTGAACTCTGGACGTCGTGACAGGTGGTGATGTTCAGGTCTGGGAGGTCAAAGGTCTGCTGGGAGATCACGAGAGGGACAGAGCTAGCCAGGGATAAGATCCACATGCTCACGCAGGCTTTGACGGAGTTCTGAGGCCGCCTCCAGGTCAGGGAGTCGATGGGGTAGACCACGGCGAGCAGCCGGTCGATGCTGATGCATGTGATGAGCAGGACGGAGCAGTACATGTTCCAGTAGAAAGCAGCCGTGACCGCGCGGCACATGAACTCGCCGAACCTCCAGTTGTTGCCCTCGAAGTGGTAGGAGATCTTAAAGGGCAGCAGGAGGGCGAAGAGCAGGTCCGTGGCGGCCAAGTTCAGCATATAGATGGCCGCCGGCTTTTTGGGCCGGATCCCCCGAGCAAAAGCCAGAACCGCCAAGATGTTGATGGGGACGCTGATGCAGCACACCAGCGTGTAGAAAGAAGGGATGAGGATGGTGGAGACGGAGCCGGTGAGGAAGAGCCGGGCTTCCTCCGACAGGCTCAGCCGGTGTCGCGTGACACTTCGGTTTGTTTCTCGATTCCTGCTGAAGGGAGTGGATTTGTTTGTTTCTAGTCCGATAACTGAATCCATGTCTATGGGTTCATCTGGGATGGGATTTGTAAAGTGGACAAAAGTCCTCGGATGGGAGCCTGAAGGGAGAAAACACACCAAAGTGTCAAAAATGATAAATGTGTTCAGATTTAATTCAGCATGTATTGCATATATTTATTCATAAATTATAAATCCAAATAAAACTGACATATGAACATTTTGACAAGCAGGAAAAGAAGCAACAAAACTTTGAGTTAGTAATTAATTAGTTTTCTTTGTTTAAAAAAAAAAAAAATAAAGGTGAATTTGAAAAGTTGAATTAACTAATTAATGGCCAATCACGATTGGGTTATGTTTTGCTTTTATTTTGTAAGATTAATAAAGTTTTTTCAAATGTGAAGTGCTTTATAAATAAAGTTTGATTCAATTCTAATTTAAGTTCTTCGAGTAAAACTATTTCAAGGTCAATATTTTACATTTTTTCATTTAATTTTAAGAACAAATCTTCGAAACATTTCACTATTAAAAAAAAAAAAAAAAAAAAAAAAAAAAAATCGTACCGTTTCTTAGCGCACGCGCCGCTGCGCAGCCACAAACCACCACCAGCAGCAAGCATCTCCAAGACGTCGAGAACATTCCGCCGCTGAAAAAAGTCCGCTTGGAATGTGGGGGAAATAGAGCCGGGGAACCAGCCGAAGGTGTTCGTCCCTGTGTGCGTGTCCCCTCTCCGGGCTTCTCCTCCCGCTGCTGCTGCTTCTCCACAGACCGTCCGCCTCTCAATGTGCGCGGGTTCGTTTCCGCCCCCAGCCCGCCGGTCCGAATGGCCGCCCTCACCAATCAGCTTCAGCCTGCGCAGATTCCTTTCCTCTGAGGTCAGTGTTCCCGTCACAGGACATTATCCTCATGAAAAACGGCCCGATGAGACTAAACAGCCACAAAGTTCACAAAAACAGTGAAAGGTATTCTCTGTCTGCGGTAGTAGAGCTCTTATTGGAAGAAGACGTAAACTATTTGTTTAATCTGTCCAAA
The DNA here is from genome assembly GCA_003999625.1 of Oryzias javanicus. Lineage (NCBI taxonomy): Eukaryota > Metazoa > Chordata > Actinopteri > Beloniformes > Adrianichthyidae > Oryzias > Oryzias javanicus. The sequence continues at coordinate 26,670,503 of CM012448.1, forward strand.
CTTTAATTTAAAGATAACCTGGGAAGTAAATTATATGTTTGTGAGATAAAATATCCAAACTATATAATGGACTATATTCGCCATTTTGTAGTGCTGGCCAAATCCACAACTCCAAAGTCAAGTTCCCCAGATATTTCCCAGAAGTCTTTGCAAAAAATCATTAGCATCAAAGCTCACTACATCAGCGAATATAGACTGAGTATGCCACTAATAAATGGTAAATGGCGTATACTTTATAGCGCTTTCAACCTTCCTTCAAAGGCCCAAAACGCTTCACAGTCCCATTCACACACCTCACCTCGACTACTCGACGATTAATCGACTGTTAAAATAGTCGACAACTAATTTAATTGTCGATTAGTCAGTTGGATTGTTAAAGTTGAAAGTTATAATGACATTCTGCTAGCTTTTTGGACTATTTTGGTAATTATTAAGGTTTTTTAGGCTAATTTGGAGTTTAATATTTCAGCTACATGCTAGCTATTTTTTACTAATTTAGGAATTTTTAATTTTTTTGGACTATTTTGAAGTTTAGCTAATATTTCAGATGGATGCTAGCTATTTTGGCTAATTTGGGATTTTCTAGGCTATTTTGGAGTTTAGTTAATATTTTGCATGTTAGCTGTTTTGGCTAATTTAGGCAATTTTTCAGTTTTTTAGGCTATTTTGCATTTAACTAATAATTTAGCTGGCTATCAGCTTCAGCGTTTTCAGCCATTAGCTTCAGCAATTTCAGGTATTAGTTTCAGCGATTTCAGCTATCAACTTCAGCGTTTTTAGTTATCCATTTCAGCATCTTCAGCTATCAGCACTAGCATCTAGCGCGGCCAAATTCAGCTTACAGCGTTCAGTCAGTATCGCAGGTAATCCTATTTTATCTAGGTTTTAGTTAGTTTAAAACTAATGATGGTTGAGATGTGTGCTTTACATCCAGGTTGCGCATGACCTGATTAGTCGAATAATCTGAAAAAGTAATTTGTGATTAGTCAACTATTTAAAATAATCATTTGTGGCACCACTAATCACAATGCATGCGTTTGAAAATTTTTTGCAAAAAAATGTGTTTAAATGTAATTTTTGACAAACTAGCCACATTTTTATCATCAGACGTCTTAAAATGTTTGTATTGACTCGATTTTTACTTTGTGACATATATGATGTCACATTAAAAAAAGGTTGTGAGCATGGTGTCTGAATTTCTTTTAAAATCTAGGGTACTATATAGTTTTCTAGTTTTTATGGATTAGGGTGGGACATTCGGACATAGCCCGAGAAATTTCCCAGAAGTCTCTGCGAAAAAGCAGTGAGCGTTATTGACAGTATGTAGAGATGGACAATGCATCTGTGGCGTCACTCATGGAAAAAAAATATCTTGCGTGCAGTTGCAACAAAATGAATTCAATTTAGTCGCCTTTTTTTCGCGATATGGACGTTGCCATGTTGGAATCAAACGATTTCCAAGTTCCCTCCACACTCCCAAACTGCTAAAAAAAACTATTTAGTGCAGGACTATCTAGTGCCCTGAATTTTAAAAGCTAATTGGCCATAATGCTCACTGCTTTTTTTTTTTTTTTTTTTTACTGCGAATAGGTCACCAATTTCACAAAGAAGAAGCCTAATCAATAAAGACATTTTACAAAGATTACTTACGAATCTATTGTGTTCTGACGATGAAAACATGAATGATTTATTAAAAAAATACTTGTAAATAATATATATATATATATTTTTTTTAAGCAAAAATTGTTTTGACGCAGTGCATTGTGGTCCATATTCCCAGTGAGCATCGATGCACACTGGTTGTTCGCCAAGAATTTTGGAAAATTTCTTGATTTTTGAAATTGTAGATTCGGACAGCACTACAAAATGGCAAACTCAGTACATAGTGGACTATGTTTTGAATAGTGGAGGAATTCAGACAGAGTCCAAAATCAAGTCTACTAGAAATTTCCTGTGGAAAAAAAAAAGTATGCATCATTGACAGTATGTAGAGATGGACAAAGCACCTGTGACAGGTCATTTTAACGTGATACAGTTAATGGTGAGCATTGATGTTCACTACATTGGACAATTTAGACCACAATGCATTGCATTTGAATATTTTTTTGTGAGAAAAAAGTATATTCTTTTTTTAATCAAACACCCAAATTTTCACCAACAGATTACCTAGGATTCATATATCGTCTTTTTAAAATTCTCATATGTTTTAGATTTCATTTAGTAAAATCGTCATTTTTGCCGTTTAAAAAGAAAAGTAGTGAGTTTTGGTTGTTTGGGAGTCCGAAAGAAATATGAACACAAACATTTTCCTGTTTTTGCTAATGGCTTTACTGTTAAACAGGTTGAGGTATGGAAGCCCCAAAAGGCCAAATGTTAAATGATTTATATGAAAAATGTGATCCAAACTTTAGTTTTTTGAAAATATCTTTTTGAAAAAAATAATTATGTAAATGAGTAAATCACCTGGACTTCCTAGTGTCAAAAGAGTTTAAATATTTTAGCTTTGAGCTACCTTGTGACATCAGCGCAACTTAATGTAATTTTTTAAAGATTTTTAACTTATTCCTTTAAATTAAAAGCAAAGATTGTGATTTGATGCTTAGCTTTGATGTTAGCATATTGCCAACGTTTCTTGCAGTTAATTTAGCTTTTTAAGGATTTATGCTACAGTTTTTTTATATTTTTAAGTCAATCTATACATGTGCTTTTTGTGCTTGCTTTGCTTTCAATACTTTTTACTAGAAATGCTCATCATTTCACATACAAAAGTTAAAATATTCAAGATGTAGAAAATCAAACACTAATCCACAAAACCACCATTGCTAGTACATTTTCCTTTCTGACTATACATGGAAGACAAAGGCAAACCTACATTCAAGTTTGCATGTAAAATATAAGTCAACATCAAGTCCAAGTACTTTTATCTTAAAAAACAATTTTTTTCTATTTCCTTAAAAATTGTGAAACATATAAAGTTTTCAACCTGATGTAGATATGTTAGAACTGACCATAAAAGATTCAAATGAAATAAATCTAAATTTTTTTTTATCTTAAAAACAGGTGTCACTAATGCATATCATATCCTAACATGCTTTTATCATACGGTGCTCACACTGGATTGTTGCTACCTCATGCTAGCACATGAATTGACAGTTGGAAGAGGCTTGGTGCGACGATAATCTTCTTTTAAATGCATAACTTTTAGTTTATCAACAACTTTTCTTTCTCTTCTATGAAAGCACAAGATATATATAGTACACAGGCAAATGCATTTAACCAAATTTTATTAAGATATTTTTAAGATAATTTGTGTTTTCACTTGTAGAAATAGGAGTGGGTCAAGAAGAACGATCAGAAATGCAATGACTTAACACAAATACACTTCTTCTATGTGAGAAGAAAGTGCATGTTTCTCACCCTGATGAGGCAGTTTGGGGTGGGGGCAGTCTGACTCATTTATTTATGAGCCCTTCATCCCTCGAGAGTCTTTGTCCGTGCTCACAGACTGCCAGGCTCGACTAATCTTCCCAAGGAAACATTCATCACTGGAACATCTTTCTCCTTTTAATTTTCATACAAATATTTGAAATAAAAAAAAATCTACTGCAAAACCACATTATTATTTGATTATGAAACTTTCATGATTAGTTGTTGCATCATTGTTATGATGGTTTTCTCTCAAGTCATGATACTTGCAGTCATCCTTGTCATCCTTGAATGACTCAAGGATAACCTTGCGCTTCAGCCAAGTTTTTTGCTTGCTGGATTGCCTCCGTTGCCCCTTTACTTCCTCCCAGTCCTCACCACAACTCCCGTCCCTTTCATTCTGGCATTGTTGATTCATAGGACTCCAGCTTTGTTTACACTGAGCAGGAAGGATAAAGTACAGTTTAGAATGATCTAGGTAATTCAGGTAAAAGTTTCCACACAAAATTGGAAAAGACCGATTGCAAAGTTTGCGTCATAGTAGTGCAATTGCAGCAAAAAAAAAAAAAAAAGTGAAGCTAACAACAAAGACAAGAAAGATCATCTAGCAGCTCATTTTTTCCCGCTTGCCTTTTAGTACTTTGTATATACAAAGAATTTAAAGTTGTTTGAGAGAAGATTGCGAGCGGCCAAGGAGAATATAGTCGCTTTCTTGGCAGTTTCTTTTGTCATGATGACCTTCAGCCAATCAACGAGTTTCAACTGGTGCTCCGCGCTAACTGGTCTATTTCATTTTTCTATGGACCTAAAATCAATGAGGGCCCAGAAATTGAATGGAATGATGTGGCATGGCATGGCATGCCCAAAGATAGCACAAGGGTTAAAGAAAACAACTCCGGACACCAGTACCACTTCAAATACCCCTACAATTGGAGGGAAGGGTAACAATTCAGACTGGGTCTTGATCAGCACTAGTTCCCTTGATTGAGTTCCGGTCATTCAGGTTTCAGTTGAAGACTTGTCCAAGGACTCTCCGCTGGGTTTTCAGTGATGAGGACATCGTCACTTTTCTAAAACCACTTTCTTTTCTTTGGAACCAAGGATCTGCGAGTTTGAAGCTAGTGTGAACCCTTGCATTGATCCTCTCTCCTGGGTCCTGGTACAGAAGTTATTCTTACCTTGAGGTTATCCTTGGAGGCTCTGTTGGTGGCTGCCTTATTCTTACTGAGTGGATCTTTGCATCCTCGCGGTTGGTGCCAGGCAGATGCCACTTGGCCAGATGAGACTCAAACTGAACTTACTGGAGTAGTTTGGGATTAGGTCTTTCAGTTACTTGAGGAACAAAATGTTTTTCCAGTTTGATATGTGGATTCCTCAGTTCCAAATTGCTTTGCTGTGTTGTTCACTTTCAGAGAGTGTTTGTTTTTTGTAGCTAATGATCCACATCCCTCTTGGCCGCCACATTACGGATCTGATTCACATTCTTTTTAGATGTTAACGTTTTCCTGAAAACATTTTGCCCTATTCATATTGGCATCTTTTAACTTTTTTTTTATAATTCTTTTTGCGTCTGAAAAAGAATTGTTGTTTGGAAAGATTTGGCTTTGTGGATTGACTGATGGCTGCACTGTTCCTCCCTGCAAAAGGATGGAGACCTTCTTTTGAAAGGAGGTGTTTTTCTGCTCAAAACGCCGTCTACCACAGCTAAAAACAATACTTTTACTCTGTGTGAAACCTAACAAAGAACAGGAAGCTATGATGCATTTCATGTGGAATTAGAGTAAAAAATTCATATCCGGCAGGCTCGTGATTTTATGGGACCACTTCACAAAAGTTTGTCCTCCGGCTTCAAAATATTTATAGTTTATAAGAGCTTGTGAGAAAATATGCAGCTGGACGTGGTATGTGCTCCTGTTGCTTTCAGGCCTGGCAGTTCCTAAAATAACATCTGCCTCCTGCTGCACAGCGGAGGAGGCAGGATACAGAATGTGAGAGATAAGGTGGGGACTCGCGTCACGGCCAAGTTCAATTCCTGTTGTTTTGCCTGAGTAAAGAGACAAAAAAGGACAATTTCATTGTTCGCTGGTTAATGTCATGTGTGGAAAAACCTTTCTCCTACAGTTCTGCTAACTGATGGAGCGGGAAAATGGAAAGAATGTGACAGTTTGTTGTGTTTATTAACTCATTCCTTCATTGCATGGATGAAGAGAAAGATCCTACATTAGGGCGGTTAACTCTTTAATACCACAACAAAATAATCTTTGAACTATAGTACAGTAGTAAAGTTGTAACGTGTCGTATATCGCAGCAATTTAGCTATTCCCAACATCAGAACCAGTTAAAGTTAGGGAAATTGCACAAACGGTTAAAGAGTTACAGGAATGTGAAGATCTTGTTTTATTGTGTTTTTGTCAATCCCGTCTCTGGTCATTAAAAGGTTAATAAACTAGAAAAAGACAACTGTTTTAAAATGTACGATGTCCCCCTAAAGCCCCTCCTTTAAAACCACACTCCTACCTCTTGGATTCTTTTTTTTCAGTCCAATTCTTTGGTTATTGACGGGATATATTTTTGAATTGCTCTTTGCACAAAACAAGTTTTTGGGTTATAGTGTATTTGGTTTTGTTTTAACCCAATTTTTTTATTTCCTGTGTTAAAAACAACCCAAGTTGGGGTCCAGATGACCCTAGCCAACCCAACTTGGGTTGTTTTTAATAATGGAGTTTTAGTCCAGTTTGTTAGAGACAGAACCCCAACAAGAGATTCAAAATCCCACTGTATTGTTTAGAAAGGTTTTTATGGCCATGAAGCAATTCATTTCTAAAATGTAGCTTTGAAATATTTACTAAAATTGATCAAGACCAATATTTCATGTTTCTATATATAACTATTTGTTTTTATTTTACTTTTTATAGCACCATTTATGTATTACTTTCAAAATTGTACACACTGTATCAAATAAAATCCTCCTGCTGCAACTAAAAATGCAACAAAGTACGTCTGGGCTAATAAAAACAATTAATCGATCTGAATCGATCTATAAAATTAGAGATCGATCTAACACGTAAAGCTAAAGTCCACTAGCTTGATGCTAGGAGATAATGGAATTTCCCATTAGAGGGCTAATGCTAACGCTCAGTCCATCTAAGCATACATCGCTGACAACATGAACATCTTCATAAACTCGCAGACATGAATTTTCCAAACTCTTTTAAGTAAATAGTTTTTAAGTAACCATCTGTGGTCTAAAACATCATTTTTTGCTCATACTTTCTTCTTCTGGAATAAGGTGTAATGCTATAACGTGATCGCCACCTAGTGGCTAAACTGAAATGCCCTCCAGGAGAGGCAGAACAATTGTTGGATCTTCTCTGTTTCTGAATGCGTGTAACACTGTATGATATTAACAATCTCATAATTTCACTAATAAATTTTACAGTAAGTGAACTGTATCAGATAAAAATAACTATCTTCAAAACCTATATAGATTATTGATATATTTCTAAAGAAATGTGTCTATTGTGTAAAACGTGTGAACTCTAAATTGAATCAAATTGAGTTAAAGAATAAAAAAAAAAAAAATTGAATTGATTCTGGAGATTATTGGCGATATCCAACCCTACAACAAAAGCAAAGATGACATTTTCTATCATTATGATTTTGGTGATTCTTCTTCCTTTTTCTCCTTTTGAAATTAAATTTAAACTTGACAACATTAAAGTAGAATCTAATTTCTGTCCATTTTAATCTATACATGAAAATGTAGTTATATATTAAAGAACTTAACCGCTATACAGCAATTAGACACTATTGTGCAGCAGAAAATATCATTTTATGCTTGTATTTTAAAAACTATTATTGTATTTTTTTTTTATTGTTTTTAGAAAACTGATGCAACTTCAAGCTTTTCGTGCCTCAACAGTCTGTAAAATCCACCCAAAAGATCCAGGAGGGTTTGCAAATAGTTGAATAGTTTATAGTCAGAGTTTGTTGCTGCTGTTTAACCCCTTAACTGTGGAGTTTTTGCCAGTGAAACCTGAATAACACACACTTTTTTGAAACATCTTTGACCAATTCAATGTAAATGAGCTGATTTTGATGCAGAGAAAAGTGGCCTTTCATATTGACGCATTATGGTGCCAAACCTCCTTCTGTATGCGACAGAATCAGCTGTTGATTCCGTAAGCCCTTCATTGCTGTAAAGTGTTGTTTTTCTTCGTAAGGCGGCTTTTTAACACTTCAGAATCAGATGGATTAACGTAAATTGTGTAAACTGTTGAAGAGTTCCAGTAAAGCCCTGGCATTAAAGGGTTACAGGGATCTATTCACCACAAAGCCACTGGCTCTGTGTCAGTCTAGCTGATATTCTAATGCTGGTTCGCACCGAAAGTGATTCATGTGGCGGTGCAGCCACTTGTTATGGTAAAGTCAGTTTGCGGTGGGATTTGAGCAGCTGGAGTGAAGTCATTTATGAGTGGTCTTGATTTTTGGGTGCATAGTTCTCAAAGTCGGAAAAATCTGAGGCCTTTCGGTGGACTATTGAACCATCCAGGGTCAACCTTTTGCTGCTGGTCAGTCTAGCAACCTCTGACTTTAATAGGAAGAAGGGAGTCTTGAAAACGAATGCAATGGATGAAAAATCTGAACTTTGGTGAAAATAAAATCAACTATTTAGGAACTTGGCTTTGGGGATGTGTTGATAAGTCCAAAACCAACACAGAGGAAAAGTTTATGGTTTTAATGACTGGAATTTGCAATTCCATGGTTCTTGCGATTCCATGGTTCTTGTCCTTTCTGGGTGGGATGAATGCTCCTGCTTTAGGAGGAGTTAAAGTGTCTTTAGTCTTGTAATGTATTTTTAATTTATTGAACCACATTCATATGTTTATACACTTTCATACACTGTACTTTGGTAAGATTGCTATTATTTGACAATGATCCCAATAGACTGTGGTACAAAAAAGTGCTGACCCAAACACAATCGATTTAACATTAGCTTAAATTTTACATCAGCTTTGTTTCCCACTAAATAAATATGTCGATTAACTGATTATGCTATCATAATTTGTTAGACGACATGCCTGGTTTTTACATTTTATTTGATGATTCTTCTTAATAGTTTTTTCCAGTTAGGATTTTATTTTACTTGAACTAAATATCAAACTGTACACAGTACCAATCAAAAGTTTGGGGTCAATTTAATGTCTTCCATGAAAAGTCAGACTTTTTTTTATTTTTTTATTTTATTTTTTTTTACCTAATGAGCTGTACAATGAGTAGAAAATACAGTCAAGACATTGACTAGGTTAGAAATAATTATAATAGTTTGAAACAAGTATGTTTTCCTTCGAAATTCCAACATTGCAGACCTCTAGCTGTTAGTTTGTTGTTGAAAGTTACCCCTACTCCCTGAAGCTCTTGACACTGGCGTTTTACGGGTACTATTAAACGAAGCTGCCAGTTAAAGTCTTGTTAGGCGTCTAATGTTCTAATCCAGGGGTATTCAACTCCAGGCCTCGAGGGCCGCATTCCTGCAGGTTTTCCAACATACCCGGATCTGGCATGCTCCAATTGGTTGGACACACCTGAACCAGGTAATCAGTCATGAGTAGAGTTTGGATATCTGGAAATTATGCAGACACTGCGGCCCTCGAGGCCTGGAGTTGAATACCCCTGTTCTAATCTTTTTGCTCAGTTGTGCAGTGGGACCTCCCACTTATTTCTTTTAGTCTGGTTAGAGCCTGTTTGTGCTGTTCTCTAAATAGAGTAGTACACACCGTTGAAGGAAATTTTCAGGTTCTTGGCAATTTCTTGCATGGATTAGCCTTTATTTTTAAGAACAGCAATAAACTGTCGAGTTTTACATGAAAGTTCTCTTTTTGTGGCCATTTTAAATCGACTCCACAAATTTAATGCTCCAGACACTCAGACCACTCAAAGGAGGGTCAGTTTAGAGTAGTTTCTCTAAGCATCCAAACTGTTTTTAGCTGTGATTGCACAGGAGTTTCTAATTCTTCGGACACAATGAGCTAACGCATCGTACCATTAGCACCATTAGCACACATTAACACTGGACTGATTGTTGCTGGAAATGGGCCTAAGTAGATAATGCACCAGACATTTGCTGTGAAAATGATCATTTTTCAATCAATTACCATATTATTAATGTATAGAGTGTATTTCTGATTAGTTTAAAGTCATCTTAATTGAAAAGAATTCTGCTTTTCTTTCAGAAAATGACATTTTCTAAGTGACCCCAAACTTTGAACAGTAGCATAAATCCTCCATCATGAGAAGAATGCCGGGAAAACAACTTAAACTTCATACTCATTGGAGTGAATCTTCACTTTTTCCATTTTTAGTCATTATATTACAGATATAATTTTATTTCTTTTAAAATTACTCTAATTATTTAATTTATTTCCATTTGGCAAACATCTCAGAAGCATTGATGAGCACAAACCTCAAAATGTACTTTGTCCCACCCAATAGTCCAACCTTTGGCATTGCGATGTGGGCGGAGCAAACTTCAGTCAGTGTGACAGAAGTTTGATGTACTTCCAAAATCCAGAGGGTGGCGACTATACATCAAAATCCATTATTTTGAGCCTTTTTCCCTCCCTTTCTTTTTATTTTGACCCTACAGAAGATTTTTCCTTAAATGATTATTTGATCAATGAGGAATTAAAATACGACCCAAGTGTTATCAAATATTTTCATTAATTCTCTAATTTTACTCGTGGGTCTTGGGTTTAAAACCCAATGTACCAGTGCAGGTGTTGAAGAATCCTTGCGCTCTAAAGTAGATTTTCTCTGTATTGGTCTCCAAAAAAATCAGCCGTCTTTGCTGCTTAACTTTTCCATCCATTCAAAGCGAACAGATGCTTCTTGTTGGGCTGTAGAGGGGCTGAGGGAAAAAGAAACCACCTAAAAACGATAAAACTGTCATGACGACAGGGTCAAGACTTTTTTTTGTTGTACTCCCACTTTCCGGGAAGTATTCGAGACAGCTTTGAAGAACAGGAAACCGACCCAACTTTTATCTTATCAAGACCATCTGTGATGAGATCCACTGCCAGTAAGAACTCAGAAGAGTCTGTCTCAACTCCTCAGGGTAAGAAATTGTCGCTCTGAACTGGTAGAACATGACCAAGAAATGAAATAAAACTTTTATTGAACTGGGATGTCAAAAACTATTTTTCTGTAAAATAAAAGAGACAAGGCTGCCCTCTTGTGGAGGAAAAAGGGTTTGGTAGAATTTTTATTTCTGCTTTTATTTAATAACTTTTAATGGGAAATAAATAGATATTTGTACTTTTTAGATTATAAATAGATGCAGGAATACAAGAGAGAAGAGGAAGATCATGTTTAACATTAGTTTTATTTATGAAACTGTTCTCATCTTTGCAGTTAAAAGCAACAAACATGAGATTAATTCAGGACAAGCTTTCGAGATCTTTTTTTATTTGTTGACTGTTGCCAAATATGGAGATCCGTTTCTCTGTTCTCAGCTTGAGGCGTCTTTGATGTTGAACAAAACGAGTCACTAGCACCCCTGAGGCCACATCTGTGATCAGCTGGAGGCTGGACCCCAAAAAAATAAACTTTCCTGGGAAAAAAAAAAAGAGTTTCACCGCCCCTCTCTTAGAGTTCTAGAACTTTTTTAGGTGTTTTTCTTGAAAAAGTCACAGCAGAGGAAGTGAAAAGCAAACTGTTGGCTTATCATCTGCATTCAGGCATTTCCTCTTTTCTCCAGCGCATCACCTCACGTCACACTTCCCCCGTTTCTACATGCCAGCACTTGATCTGTGTTTCCATCCAGGTTCTCGAATCTTTCGCTTTATTGAAACTCTCAGAAAACGCCGTGGTGCTAGCATGTGGGGGGGAAAGGCAGCAGCTGCATGTTAAAACACAAACCAGCAGGAGGGCGCATTCTTGCTGAGCTGGCTGCAGACACCTTGGTTGTCCTTTATTCACCCGGAACATTCTGAGGAGGTGTTTTCAATTGAGTGATCCGTCAGTGAACTCAAAAGGAGCGAGGAGCGAGCTCGTCCCGTGAGCCTCGACCTGATTTTACACCAAGAAGATGAAGACATTTGCCGTCTCCCTCCTTGTTGCTCTCATTTCAAGTGCTTCTCCGAGCAGCAGTGGTAAGAGATTTCATTTCTTTTTTTATTGTTCATGAAGCTTTAAAATGACGTGTAATAAAAATGTTTAAAAAATAATGTATTGATTAGTCTTCACATTTAACATGAAGAAAAACATTATGAAGTGAAACTACTGTTAGCTACCTTACCACCCTTTTAGACTTAACTTTTAGAAGATGTAAAAAGTCATATATATATGTTTTGTTTGAATCTAAACTTTGGTTTTCTTTTAAATCTGTGTGTTAATTTTAAAAGGCAGTTTAAATCTCCTAAATTCTGGTTACATTATTTGTTGACGCCTTTCAACCACAATGACGGTGTTTAAATTGTTTATGGCCTGAAGTTTATCTTTAAAAATTAACATTGGAGCATTAAAAAAAAGGTGCTAATATGACTATTTTGTAATTTAAGTGATCGTGTCTCATATTTTAGCCTTTGTTTAAACATATTACCAAGAAAATAAAATGATATTAGTAGGAAGTTAAACTAATGTCGGCCCATTTTTATGTTAAAACGTTCATGTTTTCGTTACTAAAAAACTAAAAAACAATTGAAATTGGCTTTTATGGAATATAAAAAATTTGTACTGATTGTTTTGATTAACTTTGATTTTCTTTATTTAAATTTCTTAATAAAATGAACAATGAAAAGCAGTTTTATCATTTGAAACAGCAATTATGTCAAAGGTTGACTTTCTTGCACCTGAATATTGCTGTTTAAATTGTTTATGGCTTAATGTTTATCATTTAAAAATTAAATTATAGCATAAAAATGTAAAAAAAAAAAAAAAAGAAAGCGCAAATGTGATTACTTTGCAGTTGCATATTTTAAATGTAGCCTGCCTATCTAGCTGTCTATCTGAACTACCTTAGCCAGCTTATAAGCCAATTTTATGTTAGAATATACATATAGTTGTCACTAATAAGTAAAAAAACAGAGGGAATTGACTGTTATAGAATAGAAAGTCTGAAATAATTATTTTGTTTAATTATAAACGTGGATTTTTATTGTTTCAAAATCTCTCTTAGTACATTAGCATGAAATAAAAAAAGCTGTTGATGTAATTAGTGCTTAGATAAGTGCATTTTAAATGTTGCCTTGAATTGAACAAACCAACTAACTTAAAAAAAACAAATCGCTTTTAAATTATTTTATTTTAATCCTCAAACTTTTGCCAATTTTTCCAGCCTGTTTGCAGATGGATTTTGAAGAAAAAGATTAGTGAGTTTATTGAAAATCAGACTTTTGATTACTCATAAATGCAACTTTTTTTTTACATTTAATTTGCTGCTTTCATTTAATTATTTGAGAACCATTGAAGATCTTTGCATTAAAATCTCCACACAGATAATAGAGTTTTGAAACATGACTTCATGGAAGCGCTCACATGATTCCATTAACATTCAAACACAACAGAGGCTTTAACACAGTCATTAAGTTCCACTTCTGGTGCTTCTCTTTTAACTCGTTATAAAAACGTTCAGGAAGGACACGTCATAAATTTAGTTGTTTTTCAAACACAACTTCTTTCTCTTCATCGTCACGCTATTTCAGCAATCAGGCTGCTTAAAAGTGTTGCTTTCTGTGAGAAACATTCTGATTTACATCTCTGTCATATAGAATTTATTGTAGAATGTCAAGTCGTAGTGGACGCAGCAGAGCGGCCGGCCACTGAGACGTTTACCTCGTGCTCTCTTATGGGGTCCAGATGACCCCACTTTTAATGTAAACAAGCCTAGGAGAGCGGAAGGGTTACAAAGCAAAACTAATGAAATGTTCAAGTTACTTTTATGTCATAAAACGCACATATACAGTGGACAAAAAAACGTACTCATCCAACAATCCAAGATACATGAAAAGAAAAAGTAAATTTAAAGGACATGAAATATTTGTCAAACCAAAACACAGAATTCTGCTAAAAGAACGATGTGTATCAGTATATGGAGTTAATAAATGGAATAAATTGAGTTTAGAAATTAAAAATGCTACAACAATATCAAGTTTTAAAAACTACATTAAAAACAGTATTATTAATGACTATAAAACTATCTAAAACAAATAACAATGACTCATCCCAGAGGTATTATTTTCCCTTCACACTGGTTGATGTTGTAATTATGAGATTTTGTTTTTTTTTTCTTTCCCAATTTTCTCTTACTGTGTAATGAATCAGCCAAATGCTTGTGTATCTATATCTTTCTTTTTTTTATTGATAGATTGATTTATTGATTGTTAAAAGGGGCAGACAAAATAAGTTTTTCTTCTTTCTGTCCCCTTTTCATTTTTTTTTCCTTCCTTTTCTATCATGATTGAGTTTACAACTCAAGTTTATATTGTATGTTTTTTTAATGAATAAAAATGAAATAAAAATTACAAAAAAAAACAAACAAAAAAAACAATTGTTCAAGTTCTCCCACTTAAAAGACAAGAGAGGCCTGTAGTTTTCATCATAGATATATCTCAACTACAAGAGACAAAATTAGAAAAAAAATCCAAAAAATCAGATGTGTGCGATTTTTAAATAACTTATTTGTAAATAATGGTGGAAAATAAGTATTTGGTCACCTACAAACCACCAAGATTTGACTCTCACAGACCTTTAGCTTCTTCTGTAAGAGGATCCTCTGTCCTCCACTCATTATCTATCTGGTTATCTATATAAAATACACCTGTCCACAACCTCAAACACTCCAATCTTCTCTATAGCCAAGACCAAAGAGCTGTCTTAGGACACCTGAAACAAAACAGTTGACCTGCATCAGGCTGGGAAGACTAAATCTGAATTAGGTAAGCAGCTTGTTGTGAAGAAATCAACAATTATTAGGAAAAGGAAGAAATACAAGACCACTGATAATCTTCTTGGATATGAGACTCCCTGTAAGATCTTCACCCAATTGTTTTTTTCTCATTTTGTCTCACATAGTTAAGGTATACCTGTGATCTCTCTCATTTTTTTAAGTGGGCGAAAGTGCATAATTTTTTCCCCGTCGTACATGCATTTACAGTATCAGTGTGACGAAAGCACTCCATGGAAGTAAAGATTTTTATTTTGTTCTTTTTTACAGATGGGACCAGAGGTAATAAGAATGTTCCTGTTCCCAGAACATTTTTTGGGGACCTGTCCCCTCAGACGAACGCTGAGCAGAACAGCAGCCAGGCGGGTTCAACCTCCGCCTCTCACTCGCCGTCTCCATCTCTGCAGGCCCTCAGTAACAGCACCGTGGAGTACCTCAGCGGCCCGCTCAGCACCCGGGTCATCCCCTTCACCTACATATTTGTTATCGTTCTTGGCATCCCGGCCAACGTTGCCATCCTGTGTTTCCTCGCCAAAAAAATCCGTAAGGTCTCCTCCGCCATCCTCTACTACAGCCTGGCGGTGTCCGACCTCTTCCTCCTCCTCTCCCTCACCTTTAAGGTTCACTACCATCTCCATGGAAACAACTGGGTTCTGGGAGAGGCAGCCTGTCGGGTGGTCACTGCCTGTTTCTATGGCAACCTCTACTGTTCAGCCATGACGCTGGCCTGCATTAGCGTGAAGCGCTACATCGCTGTGGTGCACCCCTTCATGTACAAAGGCCTGCCCAAGAGGATGTGCACGGCCTGGGTCAGCTTGGGGGTGTGGGGGGTGTTTGGAATAGCCGTCATCCCCGAGTTCCTGATTCAGCAGAGCTATTGGCTCCCGCAGCTCAACCGCACATCCTGCCACGACGTGCTCGCTCGCAACGACCGCTCCTTCAGCTTCGCCTTCCTGCTGTCCTACAACCTGGTTCTTACGGTCGTCGGTCTTCTGGCTCCGCTGGTGGTTTCGATTGTCTGCTACATTCGGATCATCATTGTGCTCAAAAAGTCCCTCCAAGACTGGGGAAAGTACATCAAGGCCAGCTCGCTGGTGTTCGCCATCTTCCTGGTGTGTTTCCTCCCCGCTGGATTCCTGCACTTTATCCATTATCTGCAGCTGGAGCTGAATGGAACCGAAAGTCTGTACGGATACTTTAACTTGGCGGTGTGCTTGTGCTGTCTCCACGCTTGTCTGGACCCCTTCCTCTTTGTCCTCATGTCCACCTCCACTGGCTCCAGGATGTTCATAATGACGTTCAAAGGCAAGTCCATGAGCATTACTCTTTGAGAGGAGTTGTGGAGGGGGATGGAAACCAAAGATAGAGGAAGTTTGTTGACTCTGGATGATTTGCTGAACTTTTTCTCCTATGTATATATGTTTCGGAGAAAATAAAAATGAACATATTTTAGTAGTGTAACTGTTATGACAAAGGAAAAATAAGTATTATGCTTGAAATATTCAGCCCTGCCTCTCAGAAAAACTAAAATGAGCTGAAAGCTTCGATCAATGTCTTCCCAAGTAATAGATTTACACAACGTTTAGCACTGGATTGATGTTTCATTAAGCATATTTATATATATTAATCTCTAATGCGAAGTGCAAAACTTGAGCCAATTTCACTGAAATTTACTGACAAGAGCTAGAAAGAAATGGAGAAAACAATTATGTTTGTTGGATCCTTTAAGCTACAATACTTACTGCTTTTAGAATTTGTTCAAATCAAGAATAGATAAAATAATGTTCAAAACTTTTAGACTCAAAACAAATGTGGAAAAAAAACTGGATTCTTATCAAGGAAAAAAAAAATTCAAAAGTCTTATCAGCCACTTCCCTCATCAACTTCCACTTCAAGAATAAAAGGGTTGAAATGGTTCAAAAAGTTATTTGAAATTTGAAGACAATATTTTACAAAGAAAAACCTTAAACTGGTTTAAAGTAACAGAGCAAAAAACTGAAACAGATCTAAACATTAGATGACAGTATTCTGATTTTTATGTGACAAATTTAAATAAATAAATAATGTGAAACAACATGAAACTGCAATTTAAAATGATTAGCTAAAGATAAACGTCTAACTTCCCCTCTCCAGCCACCCCCTTGCCCTCGTGCTGCCCCCCAATGCCTCTGTCCAATCGTACGGTAGCAGCGACGAGGATGGTTGACATGTAAACCGGCAATGACCAGACGTCAATCTGGCGATCCCGGCCACCGTGGGCCCAAATGGGGACACAACATTAATGCTGCACAAAAGTCATCATGGCATCAGAATGTCCCATAGCCGCTGTCCAGAGACAAGTGCACAATAGTCGCAGTTCCATTAACTCTGAAATTTCGCAAATTGGAATTTCGATAGTAAATTCTCTTAATGGAAACACCACAATTTTGAAAAAACTTGCATTTTTTGAAAAGAAGTTTCTGCGCTCAGAGGAGGTGGTATCGAAATCGAAATTTTTTTCAAAACTGCAATGGAAACACTTTTTTTTCCGAAAGAAATGTGCTTCTTGGTTTGAAGTGTCTGTCCTGAGTGCTGCACAGCGGACGCATCAACGCATCGATGCAGCCGCTCTTTTGCAGCTTGGAACCTGAAGTCTCCTTTGAGGATGAGTGCGATGGCAGTGACAGAAACTTGAATGGATCTTGTCGTGTTTTTAAACAGAAGAAAGGGTCCAGATGCTTGCTTGTTGGATTTCTTTTTCTTTTAACCGCTTCTCACGCATCTGAGAGGAGCTGCGACTTCCCAGATAGTACTAAGAGAATTGAATTGAATTGAATTGAATTGAATGCCTTTATTGTCATTGCAGTTACAATGAAATTTCGGTTACAACTCACTTTTTCAATGTGGACATATTTATACACAGTAATAAATATATAAAATATAAGAAAGATTTCAATAAAAAAGGGTCAATTATGTAAAAGAAATGAGGTGAGGAATAAAGTGACCAGAGCAGACGAGTGTGCAAAGTCGCCTATGAATGTGCAAAGTATCAAGGGTTATGGTTGGAAGTGAGCGTTTAGTACAGCCACAGCTTTTGGGAAGAAGCTGTCTCTCAGTCTATTTGTCCTGGCCGGTACCGCCCTGTACCGTCTGCCAGAAGGAAGCAGCTTGAAGAGGTGATGACCGGGTGGGTGTGGTCCTTCTTGATGTTCCTGGCTCTGCTGAGGCAGCGGGAGGTGTAGATGGAGGCCATCGTGGGGAGAGAGCAACCAATGATTTTCTGGGCTGTGTTTATCACCTTCTGCAGTCTCTTCCTGTCCGCCACCGTGCAGCTGGAGTGCCAAACTGACACAGTGTAAGTCAGTAGGCTCTCAATGGTGGAGCGATAAAAGGTCACCAGCAGCTTTTGGTGGATTCGCTGCCTCCTGAGCCCGTTAGGAAGTGCAGCCGCTGCTGAGCCTTTTTCACTAGAGCTTTGGTGTTGGTTTCCCAGGAGAGATTTGCTGAAATGTGGAACACCAAGGAATTTGAAGGACTCCACCTGCTCCACCTGTTCACCGTTCAGCTCCAGCAGCAGAGTGTGGGTGCCCCTGTTTCGACGGAAGTCCAGGATGATTTCCTTTGTTTTGGAGGCATTCAGTGCCAGGTTGTTTAAGGCACTCCACTCTCCAAGTTTCCGGACTTCTTCCCTGTAGGCCGTCTCATTTCCCCCGGTGATCAGCCCCACCACCGTGGTGTCATCTGCGAACTTGATGATGAGGTTCTCGGGGTGGCTGGGACTGCAGTCAGACGTGTAGAGTGAGTATAGTAGTGGGCTAAGCACACAGCCCTGGGGGGAGCCGATGCTGATGGTTCGGACGGACGAGAGGTGTTGACCCAGTTTCACCTGTTGGGGTCGATTGACGAGGAAGTCCTTAATCCATGAGCAGGTGGGTGGGTGGTGGAGCCCCAGGTCGATTAACTTGGGGATCAGGATGTCCGGTATTATTGTGTTGAAGGCGGAGCTAAAGTCAACAAATAGCATCCTGACGTAGCTCCCCTGTTTCTCCAGGTGGGTCAGAGCAGAGTGGGAGTGATGGCTACCGCGTCCTCAGTGGATCTGTTGGGGCGGTAGGCAAACTGGTGAGGATCCAAGGAAGGGGGGAGGCAGGCTTTGATGTGTTTTAGCACCAGTCTCTCGAAGCATTTGGTGATGACCGGCGTGAGCGCGATGGGGCGAAAGTCGTTGAGGTCAGTCGCAGGTGTTTTTTTGGGGATCGGGATGATGGTGGCAGATTTGAGACAGGCTGGGATGTAGGCCTGTTCTAGCGAGTGGTTAAAAATGTCAGTGAAGACCTGTGCTAGCTGGTCAGCGCAGGCCTTGAGTACTTTTCCTGGTACTCCATCTGGGCCTGTGGCCTTCCTTGGGTTGACAGTCTGGAGCACCCGTCTTACCTCAGCAGCCTCAAGAGTGAGGGAGGAGTGCTGGGGTTATGGTGTGCAGATTGGCTGGTGGCTGTTAGGTGGCTTGTGCGGTGAGAGGCTGTGCGGAGGGAGTGTGGTCTGCGTGAGCAGCAATGGTCTCAGAGAATAGGTTGCAGCGTGGTGCTTGAGATACTTCATTCAGGGCTGCCAGTGCGTGACACTGCTGGTGATGGTCTGTAGTTGGTGATGTCTGGATCCTGCCATACCTCTCGGGGGTTGTTAAGCTGCTCCTCAATCCTGTTCTTGTACTCCGTCTTGGCTGCCTTGATGCCCCTCCTCAGGTCAGCACGAGCGGTGCAGTACTGTGCCCTTTCGCCTGATCTAAAGGCTGTATCACGCGCCCTGAGGAGCGTGCGGACCTGGCGGGTCATCCAGGGCTTTTGGTTTGAGGACACCCAGATGTTTTTCTCCACAGTGACAGTTCCAACACAGTATTTGATGTAAGACAGTACTGTGTCTGTGAAGGTGCCCAGATCTTCATGGTGGAAGGCTTCCCACTGTGTTTCCTCAAAGCAGGTTTGCAGTCGGGGGAGGGCGTCCTCAGGCCAGGTGGTGATTGTTTGTCTTTTGGGCTTGGTCTGTCGGCTCAGGGGGGTGTATGCAGGTGTGAGGAGTAAGGAGAGGTGGTCTGACTTCCCCAGGTGGGGGAGGGGTATGGCTCTATAGGCACGCTTGATATTAGAATATACATGATCCAGTGTGTTTACCCCCCTCGTAGGGCATTTCACATGCTGATGCAAATGTGGTAGAACCTGTTTGAGGTTTGCCTGGTTGAAATCCCCCGCAATGATGTGTACGCCATGTGGATAGGCCCGCTGGTGGTTGTTTAAGGCTTCCATTAACACAGAGAGAGCTGTTTTAACATTTGCGTCCGGTGGGATGTAAACTGCTGTGATGATCACAACAGCTAGCTCGCGAGGCAGGAAGAAGGGTCTGCATCTTATAGACATAAACTCTAGGTCGGCAGAGCAGTGTGTGTCCGTCACTGTGCTATTGTTACACCAACCTGAGTGCACGTAGATGCAGAGTCCCCCACCTCTGTCCTTTCCTGAGTCTTTGTTTCTGTCCCATCTGTGTAGCACGCGGCCTGCTAGCTGCACCGAAGCGTCCGGAATCTGTGCATGGAGCCACGTCTCGGTGATGATTAGCGCGCAGCAGTCGCGGACGTAGCGATTTCCTTGTAGTTGCAATTCCAAGTCATCCATCTTGTATGTTAGGGATCGGGCATTTGAGAGGAAGAGGCTTGGCAACGGCGGTTTCAGTGGCTGTTTTCGTAGCTTAGCTAGCGGGCCGGCTCTGCAGCCCCGCTTCTGTTTCCTCTCGCGGCGCCGCCTGCGGCGCCTGCCAGACCCGACAACAATCCACGGAGATCCCGCCGGTCTCGCTATCTCGCTCGGAATGTTATGGGCTCGGTGGAAGTCGCTGGTAATTGTTAGATTCCACTGAAAACCGATGTCCAGGAGGTCTGTACGGCTGTAGAGACGTTTTAATTCCGTCAGGGGAGAGCAGCAGGTAAAAACAATCTTAAAAAGAATATTCAAAAAGCACAAAAAGGTCCACAAAGAAGAGGAGCTGTGAGCCGCTGCACCTACGCGCGCCGCCATCTTACGAATACCCGCCGCCATCTTACGAATAAAGAGAAGACCAAATGGAGTGTAAGGGGAAGAAAATGGAGGGTGCTCAGAACAAATATATAAGAAAAACAAATAAGAGAGATATACTTACCTGCTTAGACCTATAAAAGGAACACAGAAGACCAAACAGAGGACGTGAGGGAAAGCCAAGGGGATGCCTACATACTACCTGTATGGAGGCCTAACTGAGGCCTATAGCTCAGCCTACATTGGGCATACATGTTATTCAGGGACATGAGAGCCCAATATTCTTTGACACTCAGATGTGTGTCTTTGGGAATCATTGATGGCTGGGGGACGGCCTCCTCCTGCAGGAGATTAGGGATGGCCATGGACCGTGCACCGCCACTCTTCTTCGGTGGAGTGGCACCCCTTTCCCTCACCTGTCTATTAATGAACCTTATTGCTGTTGTCAAATTTAAAGTTTTTCTTCATTAAGATCAGATTAAACTATTCACTATGAATGTTTGCAAGCGATGAGAATGAGAGTACAGTACGTTCAACCATCAAAAAGTGGAGGAACTTCTGCTGCCAGTCAACTTTTTATTCAGTAACATTTAAACCCCATAAAAGATGTTTCTTACCAGCTTGCTTTAGCTTTCGGTATGCTAAATTATCCAGCTGGTGCTTGGAACTCAAAGGAAAAAACATGCAGAATTTGTACAAAAGCAAAAAAAAGTAACATATTATGTTAAAAATGTAAAAAAAAAAAATGTATAAAGTCTTAATCAGTGTTGTATTTTTAGTTAGTATTTTTTGTGTTAGTAAATTACTCATTTGCAAATATTTGTGTTTTTTGTGACTGTTAGCTGTTTAACACTGGAACTTTAGTTCTAGCGTAGACATTCTTTAAATTACAGTAACTTTTTAACCATTTACACAATTGATGAGAAAAGCAGCTTTACCGTAATATGCAACACTTCATGGTTGTAAGGCGTTTACACTATCAGTGTAAAAGCTGCCCTCACATCAGCATCTGTTAATTGCGTAAACGGTTGAGGAGCTACTATAGTTAGAACACCGTGAGAACTTTTGCTGTTGCGGGCGACAGCTAAGACGTTAAAGCGTTATTCTAGGTAACGATAACCAGATCAAAGTTGTAGCATGTAAGAAAGGTTCTACGAACGGGCTTCGGCTTGACGTTTTTCTCTGGGGCGGGGTTGAATTGAATGATAACTCTGTCACGTTTGAAACAATCAGAGCAGAACTGACTTTAATGAAGGTCCTCACAACCTCAGGCTTTTTTTTTTATTTTATTTTAAGTTTTGGCTGTTAAAACAGAAAAACAACCAGAACAGCTACTGTGTTTGTGTTTGTTCTAAAATTACATAATTTTTTTCTCAACTTCTTTAATTATGATTTGTTTATGCTAAAAAAGTGAATGTGACTTTGGATGAATATAAATGCGCTGACTTTGCACCACATAATAGTTGAAAATGAATTTTTGTATTTACTGAGATCTGTACTGTTTCTGCAATGATTGATCATGCTGTGATGCTGCTTAATAAAAGCTGCTTTTGATTCTTTTTCATTTGTGTTTTTTTTAAGACCATTGCAGATTTGAGCAGATAGACGACTAACAGTTTCCTGTCTTTGCAAGAACGCATCTGTTTAAACTCGAGCATAAAATGAATCCGGATGCAATAATTAATGTGACAAAAACACAAATGCTTGTATGAATGCATTCGTGCATACATTTTATCATGAAAATGGAGGAGTATACAAACCTAGTTCTTTGCATCTTCTATTTATTTATTAAAAGTTTTAAACAGGAAACCTTGTCACCATCAACCTCTGGAACCGTCTGAGGTTGATGCTTGAAAAAAACATAGGCCAAACTGAACTGTTTTTCTTCTTTAATCAGTCCGTGTTTCTTCATTTCTTTCATGACTGTAGAAGTTTGTTTGTCTCCAACAGCAAAGCAGATTTTACAGTTTATATCTTAATATGTCGTCCCTTTTCCATTTTAACTCTACGAGACGAGTCTCTTGTGCCACACAGATCCAAGAAAATGAAAGACAAGAATAAGTTGACATCTTAGAATAGATATACCAAAAAATATGGAGACCTGATTTTTTGAGGGGTTCTTTTTAGTGGCACTGGATTGCTCTCAGTGGTACATCTACATCCATCCTGCATCTCACACTGGTTAATACTTTGTCTATCTAAGCTTTCTCAGACCCCAAAACACTGCGTCCACTTTGTTTTAGTTACAAGTTCACCGTTCACATAAAACTTTTCAATCAGAACCCGCTTTAGTTTTTTATATAAACATTTTTAACCTCAGAAGATGTAAATTGAGAAAAGGTGAAACTTTTATTTACATAATTATGAAATACATTTGTTAAAATTAGACTAAAGAAATAAGTATTTCTTTCTTTATTTCTGGAAACTAAAAGGGACAACATTTACTTACCAGGTTCAGTTCATTGTATATAATTTTTCTATATAATTTTTTCTACATATTTTTTAAACTTATATCGTATTTTACATTATGTCTTGTATTTTTTTATGCTACTTCTTGCACTGGAACGGTTGCTGCAATTTCATTGTCCTTTCGATGATGACAATAAAGGTCTATCTATCTATCTAACAAAAATAATATTTATAAAGTCAATAGATGCTGATTTTCTCATTTATTTCTATTGATTGAATATTATTGAATTTTTGGGTGGTTTCTTTCAGTCAATTTTATAACCTTGGCCTTAATTTATTTAAATTTTTCACAATATTTTAGCATTGTAAGCTTGTTATCACTTTCTTTTCTTTTTTTGGTTCAAATTTTTCATTTAATCACAAGCTATAAACTGATTAAAGGTGAAACTTTTACCTATAAAATTGTGTAAGAAGTTCCTAAAAATCTGACTTAAAGGTGTTTTTTGCCCCAAAATAAGTATTTCTTAAAAGGTAAGTCATTTCATGAATTTGATTCAAAGGATTTATAATGTCAGACCAGTGGACAAATTAATGCCACTGGCAGAGATTGGAACTCAGGTCCCGGAGAAAAATATAAATAAATGAACAAACAAATAAGCTGTTTCGAAGCCTGGTGGTTCTGGATCTAATGCTCCTCAGCCTCCTGCCTCATGGGAGTGGTTGGAACAGACCATGTGCCGGGTGGGTGTGGTCTTTGATTATGTTCAGGCCCCTCCTCTTGCATCTCACGATGTAGAGGTCTGTGGTGGTTGGCAGCTCCCCCCCCACAGTTCTCTGGGCGGCTTTTACCACACGCTGCAGAGCTTTCCTCTCCGCGGTGGTGCAGCTGCCGTGCCACACAGTGATGCAGGTGCAGAGGACGTCCAAGTCCAGCCCGCCGCAGCTTCCTGAGGAAGTACAGGCGCTGGTGGGCCTTATTGACCAGCTGGGAAGTGTTGGTGATCCAGGAAAGGTCATCGCTGATGTGCACACCCAGATACCTATAGCTGGAGACGAGCTCCACTGGTGCCCCATCGATTGAAGGGGTGGGGTGTCTGCTCTTCTGAAATCCACCACCATCTCCTTGGTCTTCTTCACGTTGATGCAGAGGTTGTTCTCTCTGCACCATTGCACCAACATCTCCACCTCCTCTCGGTAGTCAGACTCATCGTTGTTGCTGATGTGTCCTACTACCGCTGTGTCGTCTGCAAACTTGACTATATGGCAACTGGGGTGTCGCACCGAGGAGTTACACGTCGGCAGAGTGAACAGGAGGGGGCTCAGCACACAGCCCTGGGGTGTGCCAGTGCTCAGGGTGAGGGTACGGGAGATGGTGTTGTGGATCCTGACAGTCTGTTGTCTATTTGTCAGAAAATCCAGAACCCAGTTGGCTAGTGTGGGGCTCAGGCCAAGGGTGGAGAGTTTCTGAGTTTGATGGATATTTACTTATAATTTATATTGATTGAATCTTGAATGCTTGGATTGTTTTCTTCACTTAATATTTTCCTTTATTTTATGTTTTCATAAGTTATTAGCATTGTCAGCTGTTTTTCTGCTGCTAAATTAGCATTCAATATTTTTTGCAATTTCAGCAAATTATTTAAACATCTTAAGCTTTACAGCAGGCGGGTTTTATTGGTGTTGGGTAGAAATAAAAAAAACTTTATCTATAGGAACAATATGACTAATACATAAATTACTTTTGGATTATTTGATAAATGCATGTTCAATAAGTTAAAGTAACATTTATTTATGCTCTTCAATGGAATCAACCTGCTTGAAAGAGAGTCGGCACCATTGACACATATAGAAATGGACAGCACCTGTGACGTCACCCCTAGAAAATGCCTTACCTCCTCTGACTCCAGCCAAATGAAGCCAATTCAGGCGCCATATTTCCACATTATGGGAGCCAGTCGACAGCGATTGGTCCAGTCGGTCTGAGTCACATTTTTAGGGCTCCTTGCTCATCAATCATGAGTAAGCTTGTTGTAAGTCCTCATATGTTCCACCAAAAGTGAAATAGCTGTTTATCTCTCAATAGAAGTCTATGGGATTTGCATGCGTTTAGCACTGTCACTATCAAGAGGCTTTATGTGAAATGTCCAAGCGGTACAAATCTTACTCCTGGCTTTTTCTTTCACAGCTCTATTCCGATATATGAAAGACTTGTTATCATATAATCAATCTTAGCCGGCCACAAACTACAATTATTAATTTCTTCTCCTTGATCCATTTTAAAATTGGTTAGGACTTCCATGAATTAAAAAGACTATCCATGCACCACCACCAAATCTGAGTCCCTGATTGGTCAAAGTTTATTTTGTTTAACTTTTAAGTTCCTTGATAGAACATATTTTGTATCTGGAGCACAAATACAGACTTAAAAACTTGTGTAGCTATGCGTGAACACTACAGTTTTGAAGAGAGAAGCCTGAAATGTACATATAGACGTTTACTTACACTTTTGATTGGAACTGGTTGCGAAGAGGGGTGTGAACATATCTTTACAGGTGTCATCCAAAAGTTGCTACAACACCTTCTCCAACTCTGGTTTCTAAATCCAAGAACATGGATCACGTTGTGAGGTCTTCAGGCCCTCAAAGGACAATGATTTGTGCATTTCCCCCACAGCTCCTTTACATTTGAAACTATGAAATTATTATTCATGTAAATTAAATGTTTCTGCCTAAAGATCTGAGGAGGGTATAAGACCAATTTAAATGTCTTTTCTCTGCAAAGCAGCAGAAAACCCAACATATTTTCTTATTTTTGCTAAAGAAAATGAAAGTAAACTTCATCATGTCATTTTATCACAAACACTGCCATCTACTGGTTAATGTTGACACAACATGGATGGAAAGAAGTCATCTCCAAGTCTGCAGTTGTTCAAATGAAACTCTTTATTCAGAATGAGGAATCCACCTTTACACTGCATCCACTTAAGCCTTTTCTTATCAAAATAAATCATATCAAGGACAGGTAACTGTTTAACACACACTTCCACATACTGTTCTGCAGCAGAGCTTTTCAGAGATACGTTCAATTCCCGTTGGAGTCACTCTGTGATAATTATTCTTATCCGAAACACTCCTAAAGGAAGATCTGAAGACTTCTGCTGGAAAACATCGTGCACAGCCGCCTCCGCACAAACATGCCCTTTCACAAAACTCTAGAACTTTGTACAACGGACAGCAAATCTGACGACGCACGAGAATGATACATTCACCTTTAACCCAGGAACCACAGCTGTTAACCCTCACAGAGGAACAGTGAAGACACTGAGGAGGAAGAAGCACACACAACAGGGACACTTCAGTAACAAACATGCAGGATTTTGCTTCCAGAGAGTTTGTTCAGCACGTCATGAACAGAACGATGCAGGAAAAGCATCCAACACAGAGAGCTTACAGTCTTGCAAAAATATTCTCGAAAAGGGGGAAAAAAAAAAGTTCCACACATAAGCAATGAGCAGATCAGGAAACACCAACATAAATGAGTGCAGAAGATTGGAAGCTACGATGAAACTTCCAATGTTTAGCATCAAATAGCTTAGCAGCAAGGATTCTAGTCACAAAAAGTTTTTTCACCCAAAGCAAGACGAGTGTTAATGGAGTCAGCTTCATTTAAGTCAGATGTGGTCAATCCATTGGAGGTGAATCTGACCTGGAACAGCTTGAATGTCCCTCAGAACCTTCTATGAATCAGCTCTCTGATGAGGGAACATAAATCCCACAAGAACCACTCTCAGAACAAATGAAATCTTGTGAACTGTGCAGAGATAGTTTTGCGTAAGGAACTATAGGCTCAGCTTATTTAAGTGCCTTTTAATTCTGTAGAAAGTCCCAACAAAAAAGGGATGCTTGAAACTACTGGCTCAATGACTGCAAAAGGAGACAATGACCAATAAAGGTATTTATTGTTTTAATTCTTCACAAACTACCTTTCTGAGATGACCAGCTCAATAGAAACACGTCAAATAACTGGACATCCTCTGCACTCAACACATCTCCATCCAGAGACATTCAGATCACAAAAAGAATAGGTTGTTTCTGTCTAAAACAACTGTCAAGTCCAACTTTTTTTCAGTAAGGACCTTGTATTTGGAGCAGCTAACATGTAAATTAATAGTTTAACCCTTTTACACCAAAAATGCTGCCGGCAACAGCCAAATAATACAAGCTCTATGAACTACTGTAACTCATTAGCCTTGTGTACAAAACCAATTTGATTTGAACTCAACTGTGCATATGGGTCCCCAAAAACTGTATTTGATTATAACAAATGTTTACATCTGCCACACGTTGGATCGGAATAAATCTTTTTAACATGCGCAGAAGTATCTAAATTACAGCCGTAGAGAAAGAAGTAGAGGCATAGAGCCAGATGATCTTCTAAGTGTTGCTTTTATTATTATTATTATTTTTAAGTGACTGTTGGTTCATAATTTACTAAATTTGTGTGGCCAGTGCTTTATTCTTGGCTGCACGGACCCAGAAGAAGGGTTAGAGTTATACATTTAGCTTTAGATAGATCTAAAATCCGTGTGGGCAATGCCACAATGTGCATCTTGGCTGCACGTAAATATTTTGGAATAATATCAGCCTTTATTTTGTCTGGACACGATTGGAAACACAATGACGCATTTTTATTCTGATCAGTCATTTATTCAGATTACTTGTGTTCGTGTAAACACAGCTTTTGATTGTTTAAGCAATTAATGTAATTCCAAGTGATTCAAATGTGAAGTCTAATTTAAAGTGTTTCATATCAGCAAAAAATTGCCTTTCTCCGTTGGTTAACAATAAGCTTGTAGACAATTAAAAAGTTACAGTGATTCAAAAAAACGCCACACTTTCTTTACAACAACGCCAACACCAAACTAAAACTTTGCTTTAAAAGGGTTGAACTAAAATTGGTTAAATTCCAACTAACATTTTGGAGTCCCACAGGGTTCTATAATGAGACTTTTTTTTTCCCTTTTAGGAACATCTGTGAATGTTTCTCTTTTTGCTGACGACATACGAGTATTACAAACCAAAAAAGTAAATCACAACTAATCATTCATTTGGTTTACATGGTTCTCAGCTACTAATTTATGATTTTAAACTTTCGACTTGCTTTTCGAAATTAAGTCTTTTTACTGCAGGATGGAGAGTTCTTGAAACTCCCGTAAAAGTAAACTTAAAGCAACTACATAAGTATCTTTAAAATCCATCTTTTTTTAATCAACAAAAGCATGCCTGAAATTGACTACCTTAAGTTTAAATATACATTGTTTTTGGTTAAAACACATGTCTGAGGAATGCGTTTGATCATAAGTGAAGTGAGCCGGTCCAACAGCAAAACTTGCATCAATAGGACAGAAAAGTAAGGGATTGCCTTTACTATCCTGGTTTTAGACTCAGTCAGCACAGCAGTCCAAACCTACATTTTATTCACCTCCAATGCATTTAGTTTGAACATCCAGCCCATAAAACCAAATCTGTTAGCACCACGAAACATTTTTGGGTGAACTAACCCTCACGGCTTGAATTTTTTTCAACTGGCATGAACCTAATATTTGTTTTTAATTTAATTTCTAGATGAAAAAAAGCAAATAAATGTCTGACTTTACACTATAATGAAATGATAAACTATCTATAAAGAGCAGACAGAGCAGCAAAGCTTCCAGCAAAGGTTTGGAAGAAGTGACAGAGTTGACGGAGGAAGAGGCACAACATTTGAAAAAAGGCCTTTGAGTCTTAGAGGAAGCAGCAGCAAGGCAGGAGAGGATCAACGAGAATGAGCGAACAAAGAAAACATCACAAAGTTGAAAGAAAATACAGGGGGGAAGCACATTTTGATAAACAAAAAGTTTCTTTTACACAGCTCTTTCTTATGAGCTTGATACCACAAGACAAGTAAAGACACGAGAGAGAACACATTCAGACGAAAGGATCCCAATGCAAAATTTTTTGCCGTAAAAAGCAGAAAATGTAAACTTTTTTTCTTTTTTAGTTCAGAAATATAGCTGCTGAAGCTGTCAGTTTTGGCTAAACTACTGCTTTGCAGTTGTTGTTTTGCTATGGCCTCGTTGTTATTGCAAATCGCAGCAAAAGGCTTAAAAACCTCCCATAAAACATCAATCAAAAATCTAGAGGCAAACGCCAAAGAAAGCAACCATTCAAACATGGACATGAAATCTGGTAAAGCATTTGATTCCTATTCCTCAGAGACTAGAGCTCGTTAGCCGAGTTAATGATAAAGACTGAGAGCAGATGGAAAATGGCAACCTCTCTATGGACCTGAACCTCTAAAGCTCACAGATTAGAAACCAAAATGGTTTCTTTATAGATGAAGCTGCAGTTTTACAGAAATGGATGAATATTGTATGGATGTAAGTACTGGTCATTTTCGTAGATGTGATGGAGCTTTTTCTTTACAAACTTGGTCCGTGTTGTCGGCAGTCAGACTCGAGTGATTGGTAGACAATGTCCTTGACTTGCTATATTTCTTGGAGAATGGAGGAAAACTAGGGGTCTAGTTTGAGGTCCTCAAGATCCCGATTTCCTCCAATCTGTACTAAAGGTACACAGGTGATGACGCATCCAGTACTAAAGGTTTGAGATGATGGTTTTCAAATGGGTGAAAGAGAATCTGCACAAAAAAATATGGTCTTACTTGACTATTATTCTTGTGAGCTTCAGAGGAACACACAAAAATTCACACCTAGAGGCTCCTTTTAAAGCTTCTATGTTGTCAAAGTACAGCGAGACCTCAGAAAAACATCTGGTTGTCTCAAATGAGGGTTTGAACTCTACATTAAGCCAAACTACATTTTACTTTTGTGTTTTGTGTAATGAAACCATCAACTGCTTGCTAAAGCAGTAGGATAATGCTGATGTTGCAAAAATAACATACTAATGCTAACAATTGGAGTCCCTTACATTTTTTCTGCTTTACTTTATTTTCAGCTGTGTTTGTTGCTGTTTTTGAGTAGCTCATGACCTTTCGTCTTATAAATATAATTTTTGTGTTGCAAAAAAGACAAATAAGCAGTTTAGGTAACTCCAAACATTTAGTGGCTTTTTTTCTTGCAACCTTTATTTATTTTTTTGCAAATCTCTTCTTGTTACATTTGAGTAAAAGCTTTTTTAAAAGTGAAATATCTCATTGAGTTCACAGAGGCACTCAACGAGAGGAACGGTGAGGTCATAAGGAGAAAGGGGTGAAGAAGAAGGAGGACTTTAAGTACTTATGGTCTGTCCAGAACAACAGTGAACAAGACCTGAAGAGGTGTGTGCAAGTATTTATATAAAGATGGAGAAAGCTTCCAGGTGTGATGTGTGACAAGAGTGTTTGCAAGAATGAAAAGGAAAGATATAGAAGGACTTGGTTAGAGCAGTCATATTGTTGGCTTAGAAGAAACAGCTGGAGGTAGTAGAGATGAAGAGGTTCTCTTTGGGAATGACCAGGATGGAAAGGATCAGGAGTGAATCCATCAGAGGAACAGATCATAGGTAGATGTTTTAGTGATTAAAGCTGAGGAGCAAATTGAGGCGGTATGGGCACGTTGAGAGGAGGAACATGTTGGTAAAATGATGTTGAGGTTGGAGATACCAAAGAGGAGGTTTATGGGTGTAGTCAAGGAGGACAAGAGGGTGTTTGCTATGAGTTAGGAGGATGCAGAAGAGAAGGTTAGGTAGAGGTGGTTGATTCTCTATGGCTCTCCCAAAAGGGAGCAGCTATAAAGCAATAATCTTTGTATTTATGGTCCTTTCAGGCTGCAAGCGATTGATTTAGACTAGAACCACAAAAGGACCAAAGAGTGTACTCTCGCTAGAAGCAAGTCGTATCACATCCAAACCGGTTAGATCCCCCAAAGTGGGGTTTGTTTGGTAAATTTGATCACTCCTGTTTGGTTAAGTTCACTCAAGCTGTGGATGGTTTGGAGTGGAGCAGGATTCTCTAGACCAGAGGTGTCCAAATCCAGGCCTCGAGGGCCAGATTCCTGCTGATTTTTCCAGTCTTACTTGCTGTTGATGGCCTGAATCAGCTGCGGTTAGCCAATAAGAAACTTCAATGGCAGGTTGTTAGAAAGTATGTAGGACACCAGCCCTCAAGGCCTGGATTTGAGCCTCTCTCCTCCAGGCTGTACTGTTCTCACTAATGCCTCGTTTCCACTGAGTAGTCCGGTACGGTAGGAGTAGTATGGGAGGGTCTAGATAATTCTTGCGATAGGCCTCACTTCCACTGAGCGGTTTGTTTTCACGATGCATCCGTGGTGTAGACCACAAGCGTGTCATTGTAGTGCGATGATTAGAAAAGCAACAACAATGGAGGTCATCCAGCAGCTGGTCTTTTTCTTGCTTTACTTTTTGTACATCGTGTAGAACAAGAATTTAATTTTGTTTGAAAGATGATTGCAGGCGGCTAAGAAGAATACCACCATAAATAGGAAAGTGGAATCGCTAGCTATACTGACGCTTTCTACTGTCATCATCACTTTCTGCCAATCAATTTGTGGCTACAGCGACTCCGCCCCAACCGTCCCGTTTTATTTTCATATGGACCTATAACATATGAGGGCCCTTGAGAGGTATTGGTTGGAACTGTTTAACCCTTGTGCTATCCTAGGCATGTTTACATTAAAAGTGGGATCATCATTTTTTTTCAAAGATTTTTTTATTTTCATTGGTGTCCGCGGCAGACATAAAATCCTGTCCACCTTTGTATAAGGATGGGGCCATCTGGACCTCATAAGAATTTAACAATGAAAATGCTCAAAATACCAGATTGAACCGGACCGTACCAGACTGCTCAGTGGTCGTGAGGCTTAAGTATCCCCGAGCCTAGTTCTCCAAATCCATTACACTATTTATTTAGCATCTCCTCTTAATCGTTAGGTATGAGATGGGCCATGAAAGAAAATAAAACGTGTTCTTTATTAGCAAACGGTAAACCTACAAAAAGTGCACACTGCCATCTACTGACCTGGAGTTTTTTAAAAGTAGTGGCATCCGCACTCGGGTCGGGATCATTAACCGCAATGTGAAAGCAGACCAAGAGGTCAGGCAAACAGTCATGCTTTAGCACAATTTAAAGAAAAGGGACACACCAGGTAGCAGATGAACACAAACTGTCGGAGTTATGCTACATTTACTCGCTCTAATTGGCCGACCTATAACACAAACTGCGTAAACGAATAAATCAAGCGGGAAACAAGCTGAACCTCGAAAAACATCAACACACCACTGTAATGAATGTTTGCATAACCAGTGGTTGCTTGCTGTTTTAAAATATTACTTCTTTTTTTTTGGTTTAAGCTTAGCTAACCGTCTGCGGCTGGTAGCTTAATGTAAGGAATATTTTTTCCAGCTACGATCTACTCTAGCTAGATTTAAAAGGGGGTAAAAAGTTGGAAGTCTAAGCCTTTTGCAGCTTTGGCACACACAGTTGTGGGTTGAAAGTGTCAAACAGCCCACTGAGAGTTTTTTTTTTTTTTTTTTTAATGTAAGGAAGCTTTAAACCTTTAAATCAGGTTTTACAACAAAACACCAGTAAGGAGAGTGTTTGTACCCTTAGACAAACCTCCCCCGAGTGTTACCAGGCATTTACTCACAACAGAAAAATGTTCACCTCTTATGCTTTTGCAGTGACATGAGGTGTCTTTATGGGGAATAAATAAATTACTCATTTATGGAATGTTTTTTTTTTTTTTTTTTTTTTTTTGTCGGAATTCAGAGGTGAGTCATTTTTCGGTGCATTGAGTAAAAACCTGGTAAATAAGGTGCTTCCGGATCCAGGTCTACATGAGGACGTTGGCTCGCGTGTCGGGCAGCCGGAGCCCCACCAGCCCCCCGCCAACCAGCACAGAGGACGCCAGCAGGATGGGAATAGCCTTAGTGATGCCAACCAGTGAGCCGAAGATCAGGTTGCCCAGCACCGCTGCCAGCTTGCACATGGCGTTACAGAAGCCAAAGCCCGTTCCCCTGGAGAGGAAAACACAGCCAGAAGAGGGAGTCAGAAATGTGCAGAATAGCTGATTTAATGTCTTAAGAAGCTTAAAGGTTGTATTTGTTTGTGTGCTGGTGCTGGGGGGCGCTAACACCATGCTTGCTGTTTTAGATGGAATGAATGCAAACATCTTAAATGTTCCTGATGTTTGCGTTTCTGTTACTTGAATAATGCGGATTGTTATCATGTTTAAAAAAACTAAAAATATAAAATAGAGAATCACTTGTTTTATTTTGTAAACCAAATTATAATATAAACTAAGGAAACCGTGATCACACAGATGAGTCACAGGCATGTTTCAGCAAGTGTTACAAAAATGTGAGGTTGAAGAATTACGGTTAAGTTTTGTCAGTTATGTCATGGTTTTGGTTCATGTTCTGTTTTGAATTGTCCTTCAGTCACACCAGTTTCAGGCTTGTCATGACTCACGGCTACCTTCATTTCAGTGTCTATAAGTGTCTGGTTTCCAGTTTTCCCTTGTTGGGTCATCCGCTCTGCCCTGTCACCTTTTTGTTTTGCTCCCGTGTTTTTGTCTTGTCTCAGTTTATTTATTACGTTTTTAGTTTCTGTCACCGAACCTGGTCTCCTGCATACTGGGTCCTAAACAGTGTAAAGAGTATCTGGAAACCATACTTGAGTAAAAGTACAAATAAAAATTACTCCATTACAAATCACCAATTCCAATAAGAATTGAGTAACAGTAATAAAGTATCCGACTTTAAAAGAAATTAAGTATCTTACTCGTACTGAATATAGGCAATGTGAAAAACAATAAACCATTTCTGAGGTTTTCTTTCCCAATATTTATAGAAGTGAGATGCAACACCTCAATGTTTTCAAAATAGATAAAAATTGAACAAAAAGTCAGAAATAAGGCCAGCACTGCTAAAAAAGACCCTCACAAGCAACAGGTGCAGGTAGGGGAGTGTTGAGCCTCCATGACAACTTCAACTCATGAATAGCATCCAGTACCTTCTGCATCCTGCAGATGGCGATATCGTCTAATCCGCCCAACAAACCAGCCATGGTAACGTAGATAAATGTGCAGACTTTTTGCACACAATCACAAAGTAATGAGTAACGGTACGTGTCCGTTCAAATGTAGCGGGTAAAGAGTACATATATTCAATCAAAATGTAGTCGAGTAGAGAGTAAAAGTTCCTTATATTTTTGAAACTCGGTGCAAGTAAAAGTCGTGAAAAACGTACTTAAGTTTAAGTTCATTAGATTTATATGGCGCCGTAAAATGACCTGGTCAAACAAGGTGCCCCACATTAAAAGTTCAATTAGAACAATAAAAACAACAGATACAATCTTAAAACAACAATAAGATTTTTTCAGATAAAAAATATAGATAAAATACATAAAAACCACAAAAACACCAGATAAAAACAACGGAGATAAGGAAGAGATAAGTTAGTGGAGTTAAGTAAAGTAATTAATTCAATTTACCCAAGTACTATGCACCACGAGTCATATACCACCTGACATGAATATTTCTAACATTTCTCTGCATGACAAGTCTACATCGACAGTCTGTATCTGCAAATAAAGAGAACCTAAAAACTGAAGTAAAATACAAAAGTGAGACCAAATCAGAATGTGTTCTAGCTCCTTCCTACTTCTCCAATTGTAGTCATTTGAGGCTGTAGTGGTGTCTGAAAGTGTTTTTTTTTTTTTCTTTTGAGGAGGACCCATAGTGATTCAGGGCTGGTTATCTCACCACCGGCAGGGTTTTCTGTGTCCCAGATGAGAGACGCATTAGGCGTGTTTGAGTTGAGTTGCGCCTCGCCTGCTTCGTCGGCGAGACTAAGCTGCTGCAGGAGGGGGCGGAGAAAGGCGCCTGAGATGAAGGTGAACGACGAGACTGCACGAGAACGAGGAGTTGGGGGTTGTCCTCAACATTCAGCTGAATTTTAATACGCCACTCCTCCTAGTATGATCTGTGCTGCTATGTCTTTTATAGTATTTTTTTTACATCTCTTACAGTAAAACAGATAAATAAATAGTCGGGGGATTCATTACATGTACACAGTCCCAAATAAATAGATAAAATAATAATTAAAGTTCATTTTCAAGACAACTATGACACAAATAGCCACAAATTATTTAAAATCTTGTATATTTTTTCATCAGCGATTCACTACCTTCCAGAAAAAGTAAGAACACACACATATTTCCTTCATTTAGCGCCAGTTATTTCACATTAAACTACAAAAACTTTCGGGACACCGTTTCCCACAATGCATTGTTTTGTAGTCATCAAGGCGGCTTGCAGCCAGCGCAGTACCTATTTTCTGGCTGCGCTGGCTTAGGAAGGCGCCTTGAACCCGCCCCTTTCTCGCGATACTTCATGTCGTCGCAAATGTGACGTCGGTGACAGAAACTAACCAGCATGCACCGCAATCCAGGCGATCTGCGCAGCGCCGCGTCCGCCTGCATGATCTCAAACACGCCTATTGTCTCCATGTGGGTGTGCTCTGATGCACAGAAGTTTACATTTAAATCCAAGTATTAAGTTTTATTTTAGCATGACTTAAAGTTATAAGACAATGTTATGTATTTTTTGAACGCTGGCTGCAAACCATTTATTTTGATGACGTCATCAAGCAGTGGTAACGTCCTGGTTTGGAGACACTATTTTTGCCATATTTCAGGAATTTCAGGATAGGAAGAAGCTGTAGGAGTAGAGAAGTAATTTGAATTCAGTCTAAGAAAACAAGCAGAACTATTGCAGGAGGTCATGAAAGAAACAGAAGATCACAGACAGACGTGTAGGTCAGAATTCATGATCCAACAGTCAGAAAAAGACTTTTGGACAAACGTGGATCCATTAAATGTTCAAGGAGAACTTCACTGCTGAACAACAAGAACACAAAGAAACACGTGGATTATCCACAAAATGTTTTGATGAGATATGAGGAATTTTTGGGAAAGATTGTGATTTTTAAATAGAAAAGAATGACAAAGTAATACTAAGTGGAGGGAGTGTGATGATGTGGAGCTACTTTTCAGCACCTGGACTAGAATGCCCATCAAAACTGATGGAAACATGGATGAAGTGTTCGGCATTAGCTAAAAATCAATTAGTTGGTTAGTTAGATTAGTTGGACGAATCATAAAGTATGAAAAATACTTTTGGACAGATCAATGAGATCATGATCAGATGGTCTTCACGGTCCTCACCTTCTGTCTGTGGGGTAAAGTTCCGCTGTGACGACGTCCAGGGAGTTCCATGCAGAAATGCTGAGGCCGTTATAGAGACAGAGCATGAAGATCATCATGGACTCGCTGGTGCCGAACCAGAGGAAGAAGCAGCTGATGCCTGACAGAACCATGGAGCCTCCTGCAGGACAAACGGTTGTAACGCACCCATCACAAAACGCCCAGACATTTCACAGTTAGAGCTGGGTCTGAGCCAGCACAGTACCCAGCATGCTGAGGCGTCCGATCTTATCCATGAGGAGAGCGGACACGATGTTTCCGGGCAGCACGGCCAGCGTTCCCAGGAAGTTGACAAAGTAGACCCAGTAGGCGCTGTAGTCGTCGTCAAACGTCATCTGACAGCCCGTCTTGTTGTGGTGGAAGGAGCTGTTGATTATTCTGGAGTTGGTTAACTTGGTGTCATCGATATCTGGAAATATGAAAAAACAAAAACACGAAGGCCGTGAAAACGAGTCTGAAGCAAGTAAAAAATAAAGACGTATTGTTTTTTTAAGACATGTTTTTACAACCTCTAGGTTGTGGGCTGCATTGTTGTAATCTCCCATCTGCCCTTTTTACACTCTCTCCTGCTAGCTTAAAGAACCTCACAAGCTAAAGCTAACATTAGCGTAGCACAAAAACGGCAAACAATTTCAGTGCTACCCATCCACACTTTTTGAGCCAGATGGCAGCTCAGACAAGGAAAATTAAGACACTAATGGATCTATTGTCTCCAAGTGCATGCTTCAGAATTGAAGAAGGGAGACTTTGGTCCGCCCATGTCAGTTTCTGCATTACAAACATGAGCTGGTTTTCATCTGCTCCTGATCTAATACTATTTTAATAAAGAAATACTCAGAAACAAAGTTTTAATCTTAAACTCTATATTTGTCCTCTGTCATGAGAAAAAAATGTTAGTAGAACAAAACACCAAAACCCTAATTTTCATGGAGTGGGTCTTAAAACCAAAATGTGCCAGAACTTTAAAAGAAAAAAAAAAGTAGAAAACATGCTGATACAAGCATTTCCTTTACTAGGAAAGTATTGTTTATAAAATTATTAGACACCAAGAAACATTTTTGCTTTTCTTTTTTGTCTATGGTAAACTTAACTGGTTGTGGATTTTAGTTTTTAGTGAAAATCTGTCCATAGAGCACATCTTTAGCCAAAAAAAGTCACATTTTGCCAATTAATTAGCTACTCATTTCACAAAAAACTAGAGTAAATTCCTTAATTTTTTCCAGCATTTTTACATATCACTTTTTTTTCCTGCCTCTCTATAAACACGGATTGTCTCCCTCAAAACAAATTCACTCTAATTTATTACCATACCTTTAACCATGCTTTATAAAAGTAATAAAATACAACAAAAACTGTAATTAAGATTTTAAATTGATGATTTAGAAGTAAGTAAAGGTCAAAGGACAACTGAGTTCTGATAATAAATGTTTAAAAACTTTCATAGAAACCCAAATAAGGTTTGAGTTCCCTTCTATTCGTTCTGTTGAGCTCAGCTTTAGAATAGCAAACATCGAGCCGTAACGGTAACGGGCCGGCGCCGCACAGAGAAGCATCTGCTGCCGAGCTGTGGGACTCTGGCACCGAAACCAAGATGAACCTTTGCTCAGCAGAACTGCAGGGAAGATGAGCGACAAAGTATGAGATTAATCCAGGTCAGAGAGAAAAAGATGATTTCATCCAAAACCAAAGAGGGGGTTCATAAGGCCGTGTTGCATGATGGGAATCGTACGGTGGCCATGACGATTTTACATCAACAAGTCACTCAACTCAAAAGCATTACTAAAAAACGAAATCAAAGTCATTTCCAGAAATCAAAATGAAATGTTTAAAAAAAATAAAAGTTAGGTACAATAGGACATCACTGATTGGATAATTACATCCAGTATCGCTTCATCATTGGAATTTGAATTGCTTCTCTACATTTAAAAGTAGGTAATATTATTTTTGCATGAATTTTTAAAGTTACAAAACCAATGTTGTCGTGTATTTTTCTGAACGCGGGCAGCTACTTAGATGACCAGTGACTATTGATTACGTCATTGATTGGTAGTAACGTCCGGATTTGAAGATACTATTTTTTCCATATCTCTGCGCTTGGAGGGATACATTTAGGGAAAGTAAGAAGCCGTATGGGAAGAGACGCAATTTGGATTCAGCAAATACGAAACTAGAAAAGGAGCTCCTACTATCGGACACTGCTGATTGGATAATGACATTTTGTCTAGCATTACAACTTATATGGCAGTGATACTGGAATTAACCATCCAATCAGTAATGGTAAATGGTAAATCCGTATATTTGTATAGCGCTTACTACCTTCCTTCGAAGGCCCAAAGCGCTTCACAGTCACAGACCCATTCACCCATTCACACACACATTCATACACTGATGGTGGCTCCGCTGCCGAACACTGGCGCCAACCTCCCACCAGAGGCAATTTAGGGTTCAGTGTTTGCCCAAGGACACTTTGACACATGGGCAGGCAAGGAATCAAACCCACCATCTTCCGATCGTGAGACGACTACCCTACCACTACACCACAGCCGCCCACATGTCTCATAATACCTGCTTTTTCAGCACATTCTCACCAAGTCGTCACATATTGACGTTTGGCTAAGTCATCGTCCCCAAGTCATCGTTTTTATGTACTGGCTGTTCCCATTAAATCAGGGGCCGCGAACCAGAACTAGTCCAGTACCGCGATGCATAGCGCAACGGTACCCAAACCCGACACCAGACCAGATGAGATACTGGACCCGAACCGGTACCAGATGCGGTACCATCTTTGGGTTAGGGTTCCGGTACTGGACGTGTCCCGAGAACCAGTGTGCATCTATTACTGCATCCTTTTACAAAAAGCCAGCACTAACAGCCAGCCAAAAAATGAGTTCAAGAAGTGACAAAGTCAAGAAGTGACGTGGAAGTGGCCTTACCCAAACGTCAATATGTGATGACTCGAGGATGAGAATGTGTTTGCTTTGTCTGATTCTTATTGTTTTTCTGTTTGTAAGATTTCATTTTAACATTTTTGGAAATCACTTTTGTTTTCTGAAATGGTTTTAGGATTACTGGAATTTTGTTTTTTTTTCTAAAATGTAATGCTATTTTTTTTAATATTCAATGTTGTCGTTTTGATTTCTAACATGTTTTTCCGTCAATTGATTTGTTGATGTGGTTTGTACTTCAGGGCCACCGTAAAATCACCCAAAAGTGTGAAGTGTCTACAAGAGTGAACTACAGTCCAGTTTCCAGACGGGTCATGTTTCCCACATCATCACTCCACCTCCTTTTAAAAGTTCTACTGATCAGTGGAGTCATCATTGGCTTCTAGTGGGTTCTAAAAACAAACCATGAATCATTCATGGGGACTAGAACTGCTCATCCCACCGCAGCATGTTCCTTCCAAATGTGGCTCCACTTACAGGGAAACAAACAGGTCAAAGATAAATAATTTAACCATCCATTTTTTGCTTAAGTTATTAGAGATGCAGAAAATGCACTGCTGCAGTTTCAGATTAGCTTGGATGTCCAAAGGCTTTTCCCCTCATAGTGCAGCGGATAATTGCATATTTCATAAGAATTGCTCCGTTGGTGACACAAGCATAAAAATTGGCATCCATACTCTTCAAAACCATGTCTTTCAGGAAAGCTCGTTGGCCACGCAAAAATTCAAGATGGCGACTGTTTTTCAAGATGGCCGCCTCAAAACTGACATTTTTCGTCTATTGCACAATGTTTTCACAAATATTCATCTCTTATGGTATTTTTTTGCCCTTATAAGTTCATTTTGTGTTTATTTCTACTTGTTTTTCCTTAAGGTTTTAGATATCTTTAAGCAAAGAAAGAAATCTATGATATGTATGAAAAGCGCCTGGCACAGTTGTGTGGACTCACCAACTGTAAATTCTAGTAGACTGAAGGACAAATTGCTAGCTGAACTTCCAGAACTTGAGGCTCATAGATCTGGTAGAGATACTATTCTAGCATTCCAGAAATTGATGCTGATTGTCATCTCCAGCAAGTTTATGCATATGTAGTAAAAATGATGTGACATGCTCGTCTTCAATTTCTTAAATTCAGCCAAGGTTGTGTTCACTTGATACGTGTACTCAATTTATTTCATTTTTTTTCCTTGAATTTGCATAGCGACATTGTATCATTCTTATGATCTCGGGTGGCATCGGAAATATTCTCCTACAAGCGAAGCTTCCTTTTCTTTGTCTGATATTTCCATATTTCAATCAGTTTGGCAACTGGTGGTCATTGTGAATGCCAAATAGACTATGACCATATAAAAAAAGGAAAAAAAAAGGGGACATGGTCAAAAA
The DNA here is from genome assembly GCA_003999625.1 of Oryzias javanicus. Taxonomy (NCBI): domain Eukaryota; kingdom Metazoa; phylum Chordata; class Actinopteri; order Beloniformes; family Adrianichthyidae; genus Oryzias; species Oryzias javanicus. The sequence goes on from CM012448.1 coordinate 26,710,915, forward strand.
AGTACATCTCTATCTTAATTAGTTGCTGAGTTATTGAATATTTCCTCTTTTGTGGCGGCCATTTTGGACGCCATCTTGGATACACCCCTTGAAACAGTTGCTGTGACTCAAATGACTTTTCCACAAACTATTTTTTATCCAAACTGCTGCGTTTGATGAATAAAAACCACAAACTTCATTCATTATTTCACCTCAACCAATAATCAACAACAACACACGGCGGCCATCTTGAAAAATGGCCGCCATCTTGGATTTTCACGTGGCCAACGAGCTTTTTGAAGAGAGCAGGTTTTGGAGACTTACTGTGCCAAATTTTATGCTTGTGTCACCATCCGAGCAATTGTTACAGTTATCAGCTTCACTACAACGGGAAGTGTTTTTGAGTAACCTCAGCAGGACCAGCTCCTCCACCGTTCTGTCTCTGCACATTTCTTTTCATCCTCCGCTTTCAGGATTCGTCGCTGGAGGGAAAAAGACTTTGTTTCCCACCAGCAAACCTGGTGAGCCTTCGCTGTTTCTGTGTTCAGCACTTTCACCCCCCAACTGTTTTTCCAGCCTCCACTCCCACAAGGTCTGAATCAGCTCCACTTCTATTAGATCATTTCCTGACGCTCCGGGTTTTCCTTCCAGTTTGGCAAAAAAGAAAAGCCTTCATGACACACAAGTTGTTCTTGATGACGCAAATTCTTTTTCTTTTTTTTTTTTTACATTACAAGCTGCTTATTGCAACAAGAATCATTAAAATCACTGTCATCTGAGCTTTCCCTTCCAAACAGAACCATCTCTGCAGCACAATCTTGTTAAATAGTCCTCAGAGATTCAGAAATGTAATCTGAGTGAAAACTAAAGAGGTTAAGCAGCAATTTAGCAGTTGAATGCATAGAAACAAACACATTCTTCATCCTTTAAGCCTCAAGCTGTGACATTAAACCCTGAATGAGCTGTCAGGCAAACAAAAGACTCATGAAAAGGCGCCCACTGTAGGGGAGGAGAGAGGCTGGCCTCGGAAGAGTGTTAGAGGAACACGCCGAGTGTGTGTTTTGCAGGCACGCTCACCTGTGTTGTAGAAGAAAGAGTCCACAAAGGAGCAGTTTTTGAAGAATGATCCCACTGAGGAGACGTCCTCGAAGTAGCAGTTAAAGAAAGACGAGTCGATGAAAGTGACGGCCTTGATCTTCATGCTGATGAACCTGGAGCATACACAAAATACACTTAGTGTTCGTTGAAGAACCCAAAAAGACATGCGCTTTTTTTGTCTTGTGGCCATATGTATAATGTTTGATAACAGATAGGTGTGTTTCTGTGAAAAACTAATTTCTAATGATTGTGAAAGAGAAAACAACAAATCTGAATTTATGACGTATTTAGGAGGTTTTTTTATCTGCAAACACAAAGGTCACAGTTTATGATGACTCTTGTAATGAGGTGCTCTCAAAGTCTTGTTTTCAGGATTTTTTACCTTAACCAGTAAGTTGGACCTGTTTATGTTCAGAAATGTTTGACTCTGTAGGGCTACCCTTTATCATTGGTTCTGCTCATAGTCTTTATGGACAGAGGAGGGCAACTGGTTTGGAAACTACTGGATTCCCTCTCAGCTCTTCGTAGATGATGTTGTCCTGTTGGCTTCATCGAGCCAGGGCCTCTAGATTGAGTGTAAAACGGTTGTGATGAGGGTCAGCAAGGTAGTTTGTCCTCTGTAGATGAGTGGAGTGTTCCTTCCTTGTTTGACTATCTTGATGTCTTGTTGAGAAGTGAGGGAGAATTGGGGCGTGAGAGCGACTGGCGGACTGGAGCGATGTCCGTTGTTCTGGTCTTTTGTGGTGAAGAGAGAGCTGAGGCAAAAATGTACCGGTCGATCTTCATTCCAGTACTCATCTATGCTCATGATCTCTGGGTCATGACCAAAAGAATGAGGTCTGGGATTTAAACGACCCAAATGAGCTTCCTCCATAGGGTGAGTGGGCACTCCCTTAGAGATTGGGTGAGAAGCTCAGTCACCCAAAGAGAGCTCGGGGTAAAGCCGCTTCACCTCCACGTCTAGAGGAGCCAGTAGAGGAGGCTTGGGCATCTGGTCTGGATGCCTCCTGGACGCCTCCCTGTGGAGGCATGTCCTGGTGTTTTGAGGCCCTGGGGAAGACCCAGAATAAGCTAAAGAGACTACGTCTCTTGCCTGGTCTGGGAAACACCTTGGAGTCCCCCCAAACGAATTGTAGGAAGTAGCCTGGGAGAGGGAAGTCTGGACATCTTTGCTTAGACTGCTGCCCCGCAACCCGGTTCAGGATGATTGGAAAAAGATGGATGGATGGACCTCTTCATCCACCATGGTTGTTGGTTGAAGCTCTGACTTGATGGACAATGGAACAATGAAGGTTAACAATGGTTTTCAGTGGTGGTTCTGAGCCAAAATCTCCTCTTGAGGAAATCACGTCATGCTATGGTCACATCGGCCTCCGCAATGCAGTGTTAAGCGATGACTTTCAACCAAATGTCTATAAAAATGGAAGTTTCTGGCTTTTGTCCAAAACTCTTGCATTTATGTGTTGCTACGCAATGTTTTAAGTCTGTTTTGGGCTCTACATACAAAAGGCGTGGCCATTGAACGGGCATTAAACGAGTTCAACTTTATCAATCACAGATTTGGATTAGGAAGTGAGTTTTGAATGTTTTTTTTTTTCACGGAAGGGTCAACCGTTTGAAAATTAATAATGAAATTAAATGAAATTAATAATAGCGTTTTTTGCTCAATCTAGTCTTTTGTTTATCAGAATAGAGCTTTGAAGAAAAAGGCCTGGACTGAGATTCACAAGATTTGTACCAAACTTCTTCCAACTGTAAGTACATGTGCTAGTATTGGCTAGCCACAGACCAGTGTGAACCATTTGTTAAAAGCCTGATCCAGAACCCGTGTTCAGCACATTCTTCAACGCGGATCACCTGCCCGTTGTGTAAGTAGCATCAAAATTTGATACAGCTTGATGGCCGAACATTTGTCAGCAGGGTTGGTTTTAGAAGAACCAAAAAATAAAAACCAAATGATCCTAATCTTTACCAAGCTTCATGCTTGACGTGTCAGCTGAGGTATCTGCCTATATCAGGGGTCTCAAACTCAATTGAGCCGGGGGCCGCTGGAGGCAGAGTCTGGGTGAGGCCGGGCCGCATCAGGATTTCCACAAGCAAATCGCTGATAAAACATTCCAATGTTCTCAAATATCTTTATTTTTAACACAAAATAATGAATGAATTAAATTAATTTTAAAAAATGAATCAGAAAATAAATTTTTATTAATTAAAATAATAACAATGACCATACAGCAGACACAGACGACTGAAACCACATATTGACTGACTGACTGATCAGTGTTTCTCAAATGGTGGGGCGCTCCCCCCTGGAGGGAATGCGAATAAAAACATGTTTACATTAGAGATGAATATTGTGCATAATCCTACATATGATAATAAATTCAATATAGCAAAAACAACCTAAAACTCAATTTACAGTTAGCCAATGCGAAATAATTGAATCTCTGAGAAAAGACAGAATCCTAGCACTACTGTGGAGAGAAACAAGGAAAGATTGTTTTTACTTTGTCTGGAAGTTTTGGAGGTATTCTAAAAAAAAAAAAAAAAGAGAGAACAATTAATAAAACTGATTATTTAGAAGTTTTTTTATTATTATTTATTTATTATTCTTTAATGATAATAAAAGTATGATATTTTGAGGAGATATACGTTTAATTTGAGCAAATTAACGGATACTAATGATGCTTGCAGCTGAAAGGAGGGAGGGGTGTCTAAGAGAAAATACCTGAGAAACACTAGACAAGAGAAAACTATTTTTATTCAGTTTCAAACGTCTGTATTTACAGAACCTCCTTCATCTCTGAGCTGAGAGCAGCGCGCTCACTCAAAGGTTGGAGCGCGCGTTGCTGCGCAAGTTTTTAAATCTGGTCTCAAGCTCTACGCACAAATCAGACACGCACTGAGCGCGCGCTGAGTCTTCAACCCGGTTCAATATTTCACGCACAGTCGCAGCAGCGTTAATGAACGGTAAAAACACCATAGAAGAAGAATCTCCTCAGTTACTGCGTGCGTGACCGCGCTGCTCCGGTGTGGATACCATCTGCTGAGCGTGCGTTCAGAAACCCGCGCAGACATGCGGCCGGTGTGGAAGCACCTTTGAAGATTCTGCTCGCTCGCGGGCATCTCTCACGCACGCGGAAGTAATCAGTCTCTCTCACGAGGACTTTTTCTGATCGTGGAGGAGGAAAAAGCGATCGCGAGGGTCTGATTTGTCCGCGCGGAATATTTGATGCGTGCGCGGAATTGTCGCGCGGCGTCAGGAACACGCTTTTGACAAGCAGCAGGCTGTGTATCACGTGGCGAAAGAGGAGCGGGGCACGCGAATCCCGTTCAGTGAGAAAGCACTTCACAGCTTCATGGCTCCTCCTCCGCCCAGCTGATTGGAGGAATGAATTAAAGAGTGAGGAGGCTCGGACAGCCCGCCGATGTCCCGCCCTCCAGAACCATATACTTTACCGTGATTGGTTTGTTCAGCTCTGGACACAACAACTGTCATTCATATCAGCCTTGCGGGCCGCACTAACAGTAATCTTTCATATGAAGGCGGGGGCCGCAAATTATCATCCCGCGGGCCGCAGATTGCCCGCGGGCCGCGAGTTTGAGACCCCTGGCCTATATGATCTGCCTCACGTTGCTCCCAAAAATATCTGCACTGGCTTTGATTTTATCCACAAAAAACCTGCAAAAGACTCAAAAATTAACAGGAGATGGACTTGAGGTGAGAGAAAGATCTGTGTGACAGAGGAAAACAGAGGGAATGAAGGAGAGATAAGTCTTTTAATTTCCTGGTGGTGAGGCAGATAAAGGAGCCTGGATTAATAGGTGCTGCTGTGGTTCTCTGGGGGAATGACAAACAGTGCCACTATCCCAACAAGAATACGCTGGTTTAGCCTCTCTTGGATTCGTAACCTCAAGTAAATGCAATAGCCCACTTTTTAAATGTGAATTCACTTTTGAAGTGAAAGGTTTGGTGGAAAACCGAGATATCTATGGTTCCATCAAAGCAACACTACATCGTCACCTCGTCTGACTGATTTGATTATTTGTCCAGAAGTTTTGTGGATCATCCAGATGTTTCTTTGTGTCCTCATTGCTCAGCAGTGTCTCTCTCTTTCAACTCTTCATGGATCCATCTTTGTCCAAAAGTCTCTTTCTGACTGTTGGATCAACTCAAGCCTGAACTGAGTCACAGGAGGCCTGTACTTCTTTCAACAATCTTCTGCTTCAGCTTCCTTGTCGTGTTCTTTGACTCTCTCTTATTGATCAGTTCCAGGAAGGTTTTCCAGTTTTCCAAATTGTCTCCAGTTATGAACTATGGAAATGACTTGGGGCATAATCAGACTGGACATATTTGGTTCGCCGAAAGTAAACCATAGTTCGTTTCTCCCAACAATTCGGAACACATTTTCAGTCTGAATACACACAAATGGACCCTGGTACGGAACCAGGAACAGCTCTCAGGCCTATCTTTCAAGGTTCAATTGTTCTGAGCACTGGCTTAATCTGAGTTTCCTCAGTCTGAATAGACTCCGTGGTCGGAGCGGAACTGAACCAAAATTTCCCGAAACTATCCTCACAAAAATTGCGAAGTGTAGGACTTCCAATAATCTTTCTCTCGTTGATTAGCCCTGCCCTCATAATTCCTGGCCAATGACTGAGGAGATCTTTAGTAATGTGGTTTTATTGACAAGTTTTGGTTCAAAACAAAAATGTTCAGTAGACGGCAGACTGAATGCAGACCAAATTCAAGGTGCAGGATTCAATCTGGCACCAAATTAAACACTCAGTCCGAACCAACTGACTTTTTTGGTCTAAATACAACAGATTCACCAGACTCCTCTGTTGATGAGTTTAGATTTCAGAAAATATCAAATCTGACATCAAACAGTGAAATTAACTCCCATCTTTCTTCTCTTTTTTGCAACTTTTAGTTGGTATTTCTTTCTAAACTTTAAATTTGTTGCTGTTCTTGTGAAATCACTCATCTGAGTCTTCGCCTGTTTACAGTCAGACACTGCTTTGCGTACCTGTCGTTTACGAAGGCGCCGTTTCTGTGGATCTGGTTCTCCAGAGTGAAGTTGAACGTGAAGTCTTCAATGCGTTCGTTGTTGTGAATCTTTACCCTGGACGCGTACTCGTCTGCTTGAAGGTGCTTGATGACATCAGGGAACCACACTGACAGCCCGTAGAACCTGCAGACAGACAACCGTTTAGTGGCAGTTTAATAGTTTTTTTATCTTGTTGATCATCTCCTGTTCAACTCTAAACATTTTCTCACACCAGTTTTTAGATTTTATTGTATTTTTTCAGTAGATTATTGGTCTACTTGCATCATCTTTGTTTTATTTTTACCTTTTAACCTTTTTTTTTTAGATATCTTAAGGTTTTGCTTTTTGTTTTTAAGCAGCTCTCACACCAAACACGATTTGCGTGCAGGGATTTGGCCTTTTTTTTAACGTTTAGTCAAAGTACAGACCCAATTAGATGTCTCTTTTGAGTATTGGGTGTAGCCTGGGGACAACGTGTTTTGAATCTGTGTTGTGTCAACTAGGGATGTCCCGATCCGATCACGTGATCGAAAATTGGGCCCGATCACGTAGTTGAAGACTCGATCGGAATCGGGCTCCGTTGTCCGATCAGAATCGGATATTTCATTTATTCTTATTCTGATCAGCGCTTTATATTTCAATCTTATTTTTCCAGAAAAATTCTCCACTAGAAGTCTGCATGTCACGAACAGATGACAAAAAATGTTGTTCCCGGAAAACGCAGCAGAAAACGGCAACAGTTCACGAAGAGGACTACTGTAAACAGATCAACAAAGCCAGCTAGCCGATCACAGATTCAGACTTCCGGGATCAATAACTCTTTTGAAAACGCTTTCAACTGACAGCTAGTGTCTAAACAACAACCTTTAAAGCAGGAGTCTCAAACTCAATTCAGCCGGGGGCCGCTGGAGGCAGAGTCTGGGTGAGGCCGGGCCGCATCAGGATTTCCACAAGAAAATCGCTGATAAAACATTCCAATGTTCTCATATCTTATTTTTAACACGAAATAATGAATGAATTAAATTAATTAATTTTAAAAAATGAATTAGAAAATCAATTATTAGTAATTAAAATAATAACAATAACCATACAGCAGACACAGACGACTGCTGAAACCACGTATTGACTGACTGACTGCAGCAGTGTTTCTCAAATGGTGGCGCGCCCCCCTGGAGGGAATGCAAATAAAAACATGTTTACATTAGTGATGATGTCGTCGGGAGCGCGCGTTGCTACGCAAGTTTTTAAATCTGGTCTCAAGCTCTACGCACAAATCAGGCATGCACTGAGTCTTTAACCCAGTTCAATATTTCCATGCAGAGTCGCAGCAGCGCTAATGAACGGTAAAAACACCATAGAAGAAGAATCTCCTCTGCTACTGCGTGGGTGACCGCGCTGCTCCGGTGTGGATACCACCTGCTGAGCGTGCGTTCATAAACCCGCGCAGACATGCGGCCGGTGTGGAGCTCGCCTGCGGGCATCACTCACGCACGCGGAAGTAGTCAGTCTCTCTCGCGAGGACTTTTTCTGCTCGTGGAGGAGGAAAAAGCGCTCGCGAGGGTCTGATTTGTCCGCGCGGAATATTTGATGCGTGCGCGGCGTCAGGAACACGCTTTTTGACAAGCGGCAGGCTGTGTATCACGTGTTGTCACGTGATGAAAGAGGAGCGGGGCCCGCGAATCCCGTTCAGTGAGAAAGCACTTCCAGCAGCTTCATGGCTCCTCCTCCACCCAGCTGACTGGAGGAATGAAAAGAGTGAGAGTGAGAGATGGAAAGAGTGAGGAGGCTCGGACAGCCCGCCGATGTCCCGCCCTCCAGAACCATATACCTTACCATGATTGGTTCGTTCAGCTCAGCACACAACAACTGTCATTCATATCAACCTTGCGGGCCGCACTAACAGTAATCTTTCATATGAAGACGAGGGCCGCAAATTATCATCCCGCGGGCCGCAGATTGCCCGCGGGCCGCGAGTTTGAGACCCCTGCTCTAAAGGCATTTCAACAGAAAAAGACAGAGTTTTGTTCCTTTTTAATGTTAAGCTCTTCGTGCAGCAGAGAGATAGCTAAACAATAGCTGCTAACTGCTACATGCTAGCGCCGTGATATTCCTTAGGACCTGAGCTGTCCTTTGATATGCCTGTTTTATTTATCTGAAAGAGAAATAAAAGTTAAGAAAATAAACTTCTCTGATAATAAAACCGAAAATGTGATGTCTTAAGAGCTGAAAGAGAAGCACATAATCTTAAAAAACAAACAAAAAACTAATAAATGAAAATTGATAATGATCTGAGCTAGTCATGAACACTCATCAAATTCATACTAAAACAGTCATGATTTATTTTTAAGAATTTTAAATGAGGACAGGAATCACATTTGGTCAAAAATGTTCAATAGCTCTAAAGATATTAAAGCTAAAGTTACTAAACTTTCTCACATGACTAATCACTTATATAACAAGAAAACATGATTATTTTCCTAGATTATATTTGCTCTATTTTTACTTGGCTATCAAAGCTACTTCACAGAAGTGTTCTATTTAAGTTTTTAATGATAAAAGAAGGTTAATGAAATATAAATAAGGGACACAAATCTGTTTATTCAATTTGTTCATGTTTTAAATATTTTACAAAAGTATCGGATCGGGACTCGGTATCGGCAAATCCACAAAATCCAATCCTGTCCTGAACAGGTTTCCCCACAGACATCCTGTATCCATCCTTAAGGTCAGTTGTGAATAAAGCATAGATGACTTGCTCGATTAATAAACCATGTGATTTGTTTAGATTCTGAAACGCAGGATACATTTTAGATGGTGTTAAATCAAACTAATAAAACTGACAAATATGACGGTAGATTTTTCTCTTTTGTCCATTAGAACAAAATATTATTGATCCAACATCAGCCTTCCAAACTAAAGTCTTGAAGTAAAAGGTCATTAATCTGAAGAAGAACTGATGACTCAGCTGATTTAACTTGCCGTAAAATCAAAAACAGATTCAGAGGAACAGCAGAAGATCTTGTGTGTTTTTACTTCTTACCCAAATGACAGAGTAAACCAGACCGCAGCAAGTTTTATGGTGTTGTCTTTGACGGGATAGTTGAAGCATCTCATAAAAGTCAACCAAATCTGTTAGAGAAAGAACAAAGGATGCTTAGAGGATTGAAATGTTGCAGGGAAACAAACCAGTTCTAGCTGGATCTTACTCCTCTGAGCTCCGCTTTGATCTTGCAGAGGACCTTGAGCACCGGGTTGGCCGACTCGCTCTGCATCTCCACCAGCTCGTCCAGCTGTCTGGGGACTTTTATCCTGTTCACCTGCAGGGGGAGACACCGATCTGTGACCCACCGGCGGCGCTGCGGCGCCGGTGATGCCGAGGTTCAGGGACTCACAGTGAAGACTCTCTCAGGCTCCCCCCTGGCTCGCATGTTGGTGTCATGGATGTGTTTGAGCACCATCCAGGCCTCGTCGTGTTTGCCCGTCTAACATAGGAAAAAGGTGGAGTCAGACGTGCAGCAGAGCAAATACTGAAGGCTTTCAGTCCTTCCTACTTTACTTTAGGGTTGTTTAACCTGAAATGACTCCCCCATCCCCCAAACTGTAAGATTATAACATAAAAGTTGCAGAATTTGGTAGATAAATCATAAAATATTATAATTTTAAATTGATTACTTTTTTTCTAAAAACTTTCTGAAATATTTTTTGCTCCAAAAATATTTTGTTGAAAGCTTAAACAAATAATTGTGAAAATCTAAAGTAACTACTAAAATTAAAAAAAATGTAAAATCAAAGAAAATTAGTTTTATGTGGAAATCTCACAATAGAAATCATAAATGATAATAAAACAACTTTTTGTTTAAGTAAAAAAAAAAAGAGTGGACTGTTCTGTTAAACTTTTTATGAGAACTTCTCAAAAACAAAGAGAAAAATGCAGTTTGTACATAAAACTGCAAATCTCCCGTTTTACCTCCAGGAAAAAGCGAGGGCTCTCAGGCATAAAAGTCAGAGCCACGACCGCTGAGACGCACGGCAGCGCACACACCACCACAAACACTCGCCAGCTGTGGAACTGGTAGGCTGATCCCATGCTGAAACTCCAGCCTGAACACAGGAACAAACACACGGACAGTCTTCAGCCCCCGTCGGTCATGAATCTCACTCTGCATGTTAGGGTTTTCTCTTAAGGGCTTCGCTCAAATTGAATGCAGTGAGTGGCCGTCTTTGTTCATACACATAATGTGTCTTAATTGGTGTGGAAAAAATCTGTTTGAATCAATCTTTTTTTTTAATGTATTTTTATTGAGTTTTTAAAACAGATACAGACTTAACACAAAGTTCAAGACTCCAGATTTCCTATTGAAACGGTTGCTGTATAAAGGAAACAAAAGCCAGTAATGAGGATATAAGTTAATATTTGTGTATATAAATAAAATATAAGCAAAGAAAAACTTGTTTGAATCAATCTTAACTCAAAGATGTCATGAACTCTTAACAAGAGGAATTCAGTCCTATAATGGAAGTTTCCCCATTTATGAAAAATGTCTTTTATTATTAAAGATAGTCACTTTCGGATGCTCTGACATTTAGATATTATTATACTCTATCATTTCTTTACGGTTTATGCTTCGGCCACATTGGCAGACACCTGATTTTTTTGTAGACCAGGTCAGATGTCCAAAATTGCCCGCTTTTATATAATTCCCAGCTACCATGTTGACTGGCAGCTGCCTTCTAGAGACATTCACGCATCGTCCAATCAGATCCAGCGACCCACCTCGTGGCCGCCTTGCTGTGGCAGGTTTTTGTAAATGTTCTGTTGATGAACTGCCACCATGCAACTTCAAAATGTGTCCGGTCGGCCACTGACTGATGTCAACTCTTAGAGAAAAATCTTACAGTTTTCATTTTCCTTAAAATTTCCCAGAAGTCTTTGCGGAAAACTAGTGTGCATGGATGCTGACAGGATTTGCAAATAATGACCACAATGCATTGCGTTTGAACAGTTTGTCATTAGAAAACCAACATATTTATGAGCATTTATTTTTTTAAAACCATCCAAGTTTTTATAATAAGAACACTAAATATTCTTCGTGAAATCTTCATATTTATTGCATTTTTACTTCGGCAAATAAGTGACTCTTTAAGTACTTTTGAACATTTTATTGTTATATTTGTTAAAAGTACATTTTTCCAGAGAGAACAACACGCATTTATTGACTTAACACCTTCTGTTTGCATTACGTTGAGAGTACAGTACCTAACACTCTGCCAGCCTCCTGACTACAGTACCCATAATGCTCCAACAATCCATTAAGCGGTGCAGCTTCATAGTTTACCAAAGTCTTACAAAAATATTTGGATACATTTTTGTGTGTTGTGGATCACAGAAAAGCAGTTCTGGGTCAGTAAACAAAACCATAAATCAGACACAAGATGCTTGAGTCATGAGAATGTTGAAAGAATTCAAATCCTCCCTATGGTCCAAAAGTACCACGTATAAATCGATTAATATTACCCATAACTAAAACCTTATGTTTGTCTGCAGAAGAACCTGGACAGTCACCCACAGGCAGCACTTAGCTGTCTGAATGCTAATGATATGATCTGTATCAAAGAATCAGCATTATTGAAAAGTGTGTTTGTGTTTGTGTGTGTGTGTGTGTGTGTTTGTGGCCTGCAGGGCTTTTCTTTCCTGTATGAGTACAAAGCTCATTAAGGGGATTATAGCTATAATGGACTGCAGGTTATGGCTGACTGATTCAGGCTCTGCAAGATTTATGTCCCAGTTCTATTAGAAGTGAGCTCTGCAAACATGCATGCACACACACTTTTACACACTTCTCACAAATATGAAAGGTGTTGCTGCCATAAACATATGCCGGCACAGTGTTAAATATAGTGAAAGCCTCATACGTTTTTGTTTTTTTTTAACCCAAACTGGTCTTTCCAGAATAAACGAATCTGTTGATTCTTATAAACATTTACTGTTAAATCCAGTTTATCTTCACTAAGAGTCTTAAGGGTGAATTCAGTCTATCGGTCCGGACCAAGTCCTGAATGTTGCGTTTTCTGTTTCAAACCAAAAACTTTAAACAAAACCACGTGACTAAAGATCTCTTCGCTCATTGGCCAGGAGAGCAGAGCTAAGCAACATAAGAAAGAATGAACAGGAAGTACTAAACTTTTGAGTCCTTTTTGGAATAGTTCACTTATTCAAACGTTATATTTTGCTGATCAATTTTAAACGTCAGTTACAATATTTTTTATACTGGAGTCCTGCTGCAAAGCAGTTACTAAGGAGGTGATGAAAGAAGATCTAAGAAGATATCTTGATGAGTGTTTATGACTTATAAACCTAGTTTCCACTGAGCGGTCCAGTTTAGTACAGTAGGAGTAGTACGGGACTATTTCGGCGTGTGTTTTCTCTCAGTTACGTCTTTTCACGGTATAGACGCTAGCGTGTCGTTGTAGTGCGATGACTAGAAAAGCAACAACAATGGAGGTCATCCAGCAGCTCGTCTTTTACTTTGGGTATATTGTGTACAGCAAGAGTTTAATGTTTGAAAGAAGATTGCGGACAGTTAAGATGACGACCGACGTTGGATACTTGGCGCTTTCTCACGTCGTCATCGCTTTCTACTAAACGGCTCCGCCCCAACCGTTCCACTTTTTCTACAACCGATGGGGAGGCGCCCAAAGAAGTACGGTTCAGTACTGTTTAATAGGTCCTTTCTACAACAGAGACGGTACCGCTCAGTGGAAACAAGGCTATAGATCAGGGGTGTCGAAATCCAAGTTTTCCAGCCAACCTGCCATTGAAGCTCATATGTATGTATCATGTTAAAAGTTGTTTTAATGAGCCTGCATTCATCCAGCCACATTTCAACAAGTTGCTGCGTCTCGTCGTTGCTCCACTATTGTGTCCACATCCCATAATGCCCGTCTACGGTGGCCGTTTGGTCCAGTTGTTCCACTCTGAGTATGGAGCCTATTCAGACTGGGGAAACTCAGAGCTCAGTCCGATTGGAACAGAACCGAGAACACCTTAAACGATGGGTCGGAGAGCAGTTCCAGGATCCACGTAGTTGTATTCAGATTCAAAATTTGTTCCGAATAATCGGGGAAACAAACTCTGGTTCACTTTAACCATTTGTCCAGCCTGAATACACCCTAAATTTTATTTTTGACACCTCAAACAATAACAACAGTATTCCTTAGCTGTATTACGGTTCACCCTTTGTGGTCTTGCCTTTTCTCTGATTTCTTTTCAGCGTTTCTGTGGATGTTTTTTGTATCTTACTGTGTAGTTTGTTATGCTGTTGAATGTCGTTCAATATTCTTCCCCCTGCACAAAATACGTTCAAATTAACAAATCTGCATAGATCTTTGATTTCACTCTATGATAATGGACTTATTTTTTACAATTTTCTTTTTCATATTTAATGCAAAATACAATTAATGTAAAGCTTGTGTCCATAAAGACACCAGATTTCCCTCTTGTTAATCTAAACACATGAAAACCATTTGATCTGAGGTCATGTGATATTTCAGGTTTTTTTTTAATTTTTCTGTACTTTTATAGTTACATTTTTGAGGATTTACATTCTTAACCTTCAGTCTAGTTAATCTGGAGAGGATTCACTCAGAATAAGAGAAAAACTGAGGTGAGACTCCCATAATCCCACTGTTGTTTGGACGTATGTAAAAAACTATATTATGAAGTTTTACTAAACTAAACTAAATTCATGCCACTTGGCAAAATCTTCATAACTTCATGAGTCAAAAACATTGGTTTATAAGAAGAAAGTGAACATTTTTCTTTGAAATTTCAAAAAATGTTCATTAACCCTTAAAGTTCCACTCTGATCATCTTCTAATCCATTTTCATTATGATTATGTTGTTTTTAACCAAAATCTAAAAACCTGAGTTTCTGCAGAGCGGCAGGAGTTCATTTGAAGTTGCTGAGAGCACTCTGTTTACACACTCTCCTGCTAGCTTACAGCCCATCAAATCCCCAACAAAAAGACAAGTTGGCGAATACAATCTTTTTCAAACTGCATTTTTTTCATCTTCTATTAATTCATGATTTAAATAAAAATCTCATTTAGTTACATTTTTTTCATACATATTCTCCATCATCAGAAAAAAGCCATAAGAACATGTTAAAAACACAATTTTCATCGGAGTATGTCTTTAAAAATCAAACATGTACGATTGAAACCACTTTAATTTAGCAAAACAATTGCTCTTAATGTGTAATTATAATGTTTTTACTTTATTTATTAAGAATTATTTATTCTTTTCCCCAAAAGAAACTTTAATGTTTATAAAAACTTCATTTAATTTGGAAAAAAATAGCAGGAGGGGGGAATTTACTGAGTACCAGCACAGCAGTCGCGTCAGCAGAAACATGGCAGCAGCATCACTGGTGCCATAAGGAAAATGTGACTTTGCAGCCTTTTTTTGCTGCTTGCAGCTCAAAGTGGAATTAAATCTTCTGTTACTATAATGACAAAAAAATGACGTTCCTTTCATCCCGTCGTCGGCAGCTCTTTATTTTGACTGTTGGTTTTGGTGCTTCAGGATGCCAATCATGGAGTTTCACCCCAAGCTGCGCATGAGATTCAATCAGCGCTGCCGCCTCTGCACAAGCACGCACCTCCCGCGAAGCCGGTCGCAGAAGGCTGCAAAGCTTTGGGTTTATTCACGAGGATCGGTTCCTTTTTTTAGTGCAGAGATGCTCAAAGCCTTACGAGGCTCTCTCTCTTTGTCCAGCAGTCAATGAAGAAGCACTGCGGCGGAACCTATTACTCAGACACCACCGCATCTGGTAGAAAAAAGCCGTTATTACCCCGCCGCCCCGTAACTGCAAATTTCCTCAAGGTTTATGTACAGAAAGTTGTGATCTTAAAACAGAAGCTGGCTAAAAAATGACAAGAAACAAAAGATTTTTTAATGTTTTAAGCTTCTTCTTCCTTATGTCTTTTCAACCTTAAACCCCAAAAATAAACAGGTTTTACCAAATATATCATCAGACAACTTTTTATTTTTATTGTTATGTTTATTAAAATGGTGATTTTTACATTTTCTTGTGTCATTTTTCGGATAAATGAAAAAACGTTATGATTAAATCTGCATCTCTGAGCAACTTGATCCTCAGTGTGAATGCAGCTTTAGAGAACAACCATATAAAAGGGTTCACTCTGGTTCTAACAACAAAAAAAAAAAAATTCAGTTCCCTTTTCTTTTTTTTTTTTGCAATAGGGCCATCGCCATGTTGGAACCAGAAAGCGTCAATAATCAGTGATTGGTCAAGAACACTACCACCTACTTTCATTGAGGCAGCTGATTGATCAGTTTATAATTACAATAACTTGATGTGCAGAAAAAAAAGTAATCATATCATCTTGGGGGAGGGGTCACTTATGGGGGAGGAGTTATTGGGTAAATCAAGTAACTGCTGACTCCAAGAAACTAAAATCCCATAGACTTCTATAGAGAAATTTACAAACATGTTCTTGTTAAACCGTTTTTTTTGTAATAATTTTTCTGTAGTTCAAGTTAATAAGGTTATAAACTGACTAATTACATTCCTCACTAAAAGTAGGTGGAGCTTACTGGCCCCCTTGTAGAATTTTTAAGACATTTGATTGATAAATGTTGTGCGTGTGGACTTCCAACAAGCTCACTCCTGATTGGTGATGGTGGTTGCCATAGAAACTCAGACCAATCGCTGTCTGTATCGCCAAAAAATAAATAAATAAATATGCCAACTGACTTGATTTGGTTGTAGTCTGAAGTAAGCCATTTTTTATGGGTGACATCACACTCACTCAGTCCAGTTTTTATCCCGGGCTCGCACCGCTAGCGTTACAGCTCCGAAGCGAGCGCCGCAGTCTTTACGTAACTTTAAAAGTGCGAGAGGAAATCCCTCTGCAGGCGTTCACGTCCTACGTCTGCGTCTACGTCCGTTTAGTTTGGATCAAATTTTCACCGGACGACGCAGCCGAACCGCATCGATTAAAGAGGAGATCAGCGTGAACGTATGTGAGTTTGGAGTTTTGCGACCTGTAGCTAATATGAACCTGTAGCTAGAACGCTCCCGCATTACACCTGAGCTGTAACGCTAGCGGTGTGAGCTCGGGGTTAGACACACTTGATGGTTTATGCATCATGATTCCACATCATGACATGTCACGAACTTCAAAACAGTCAAATTTAAAAATAAACTCTTGGTGTTTTCCTTCCCTGCTCTTTCCTCTCACCTTTCCGTTACTCCTGACACAGGCCTCATAAATCAAGCCCCTCCCTCCTCGTTCTCAGCCCTTCCCTGCAGATTGGATGAATTTTGCGTTCTGCTCCTCCGACGCTCCTCTCTGCTGCCCTGCACCAAACCAGCTTTTTATTTCTTTTACGGCCTCGTAAAATCCCTGGAAGCTTAAGTATTGCTCGCGCCTCCTGCACGCCGTGTCTGTTCACCTCATGCTCCCGACCTTCTGATGCGCTCGGAGCGCCGTGCGGCGACACGCCGGCTTTGTCGCGGTGTTGCTGCAGCTGCAGTCGGAGTGGCCTCGTGTTTGTTTGCACACCTGGAGGCTCTTTACGCTGGAAACAATCGCCGTCGTTGTTATGAAATCCTCCAGCTCCATGCCAGCATTAAGGTGTGTGGACTCCACAGTGACAGCTAACATCATCAGGATTCAAACTGGAACCATTCCCACCTCACCAATAAAGACTTTGGAGGTGAAGGCAGACTCACAATTTGGCGGGAAGGAAGTGAAATATTTTGTAAGATTTAATTTATCTGTTCTTTCTCTTAGTGCAGTTGTTGAGCTGAACTACCTTCATCAAATGAAAACAAAGAACCTCCAATTCTGTTTTAATATAACAATAGTGTCCCCACTGTGGTTCCCAGAGGGGTTTTTGTGTAAAAAGGAGGGATGTTACATTGTTTTGTGTGTCTTTTCTATTTGAATTTTTGGTCCCTTAACAATTAATAATGGTAAAAGATGTTCCTTAACACAGATTTGAAAGAGGGCTTTTACATGAGCAAGACTTGAATCTAACCATGTTTTACTGTAGGAATAAACATTTAAATTATGATAAATAATGAATCAACAGAAGAAAATAACAAAAACATCTATAAAAATGTGAAATAAATGTGTTCTGTAGCTGTAGCTTTCATTTAAGGGTTGCATTTTTCATTATTATAGCTCCTGTTGTAGTTAATAAACTGCCTTAATTCAACATTTAACTAGAAAAGTGCATTACCTCCGATAATGCATGTGTGAATGCATTTTGCGGAAGCTCGTTGATGAAGATGCTGAAGATTTTTGCTTAAAATCAGCACAAAAATCTCAAAAGTTGCCAAATTAGCCAAAAAAGCTAACACGTTGCTAATATGTCAGCTTAACTCAGAATTAGCCCAAAAAACCTGAAAAGTTACCAAATTAGCCATAAAAGCTAACACGTTGCTAATATGTTAGCTTAACTCCAAATTAGCCCAAAAACCTCAAAAGTCGAATTTTAAAAATGTCCATTAATTGTCAATGAGGCTAGTAAACTAGCATAGATTGCGTTAAAATCGTTAAGTGTACGAATTTCAAAAGTACAAGCATGAATGTCCTGAACAAGCTGAACGTTTTGATACCACTGTTGCATAAGTTGTAAAAGTGCATAAAGTTTCTAAAGGATTTGAAAAATTCCCATTCATTTCCAATGAGGCTAGTAATTAGCTCAATTTGCGTAAAAAACGTAAATTTTGAGAATACCAAAAATCCAGGCATGAATGTACTAAATTTGCGGAACGTTTTGACACCAATATTGCATAAGTTGCAAAAGTGCACAAAGTTTTATAACGATTTGAAAAATTTCCCCATTGACTTAACATGGGCTAAAAATTGCGCGAAATCGTGAAAACCATAAAATTTGCGAAAACCAAAAATACAAGCAGTAATGTCATTAATGAGACAAACGTGTTGATACCAGGATTGCATAAATTGCATGAAGTGTGCTTGAGTTTTTACGTGTCAAAAAACGTACGGAAGAAAACGTAAATAAGTGAAAAACAATAGTGTGAATGCATTGAATGCATTCACACAATTATTTTCTCTCTTGAATCAAGTTCAATCTGTAAATCAGAGAGAAACTGATTTGTGTGTGCGTGAGTGTTGATCTGTTGGCGGTCCTCGTTCACACCCAGAGAGCGTTCAGTCGATCAGCCCCACGCCACGCTCCGCTCTCTGGATCTGGCACTAATAACACAACTCTGATGACTCAGCATTCTAGCAGCAGTGAAACACATTACTTTTTTTAAGCGTCACATCAGATGTGTGCGTAAATGTGGTTTTGTGTGTATGTAACAAGTTATTTAAAAGATTTGTATGTGTGGTTAATTGTGTGAATGCATTCAATGCATTCACACTATTGTGATCCTGTTTCTCTTTAAATATTATTATTATTATTATTTATGTCTTCTTCCGTACGTTTTTTGACGAGTAAAAACTTAAGCACACTTTATGCAATTTACGCAATCTTGGTATCAAAACGTTCAGCACGTTCAGGACATTGAGGCTTGTACTTTTGGTTTTCGCAAATTTTACGGTTTTCGCAATTTTGCGCAATTTATGCTAATTTTTGGCCCTATGTTAAGTCAATGGGAAAATTTTTCAAATTGTTATAAAAATTTCTGCACTTATGCAACTTATGCAATATTGTTATCAAAATGTTCTGCAAATTTAGGACATTCATAAATGTATTTTTGAAATTCTTAAAATTTACGGTTTTTACGCAAATTATGCAAATTACTAGCCTCATTGAAAATGAATGGAATTTTTAAAATCGTTATAAAACTTTGTGCACTTTTTACACTTGTGCAATATTGTTATCAAAATTTCTGCAAATTTAGGACATTCATAAATGTATTTTTGGTATTCTTAAAATTTACGGTTTTTACGCAAATTATGCAAATTACTAGCCTCATTGACAATTAATGGACATTTTTAAAATCGTTATAAAACTTTGTGCACTTTTTACACTTGTGCAATATTGGTATCAAAACGTTCAGCTCGTTCAGGACATTCGTGCTTGTACTTTTGGAATTCATACACGTAACGATTTTAACGCAATCTATGCTAGTTTACTAGCCTCATTGACAATTAATGGACATTTTTCAAATTGTTATAAAACTTTGTGCACTTTTTACACTTGTGCAATCTTGGTATCAAAACGTTCAGCTCGTTGAGGACATTACTGCTTTTCTTTTTGGATTTCGCAAATTTTACAGTTTTTGCAATTTTGCGCAATTTATGCTAATTTTTAGCCCTATGTTATGTCAATGGGAAAATTTTTCAAATTGTTATAAAACTTTCTGCACTTATGCTTTTTTGGCTAATTTGGAAACTTTTTAGGTTTTTTTAGCTAATTTGGAGTCAAGCTAACATATTAGCAACGTGTTAGCTTTTTTGGCTAATTTTGCAATTTTTTTGTTTTTTTTAGCTAATTTGGAGTCAAGCTAACATATTAGCAACGTGTTAGCTTTTTTGGCTAATTTGGCAACTTTTTAGGTTTTTTTTGGGCTAATTTGGAGTTAAGCTAACATATTAGCAACGTGTTAGCTTTTTTGGCTAATTTGGCAACTTTCAGGGTTTTTTTTGGGCTAATTCAGGTTTAAGCTAGCATATTAGCAACGTGTTAGCTTTTTTGGCTAATTTGGCAACTTTTTAGGTTTTTTTTGTGCTAATTCAGGTTTAAGCTAGCATATTAGCAACGTGTTAGCTTTTTTGGCTAATTTGGCTACTTTTTAGGTTTTTTGAGCTAATTTGGAGTTAAGCTAACATATTAGCAACGAGTTAGCTTTTTTGGCTAATTTGGCTACTTTTGAGGTTTTTTTGGGCTAATTTGGAGTTAAGCTAACATATTAGCAACGTGTTAGCTTTTTTGGCTAATTTGGCTACTTTTTAGGTTTTTTGGGGCTAATTTGGAGTTAAGCTAACATATTAGCAACGTGTTAGCTTTTTTGGCTAATTTGGCTACTTTTTAGGTTTTTTTGGGCTAATTTGGAGTTAAGCTAACATATTAGCAACGTGTTAGCTTTTTGGCTAATTTGGCAACTTTTTAGGTTTTTTGGGCTAATTTGGAGTTAAGCTAACATATTAGCAACGTGTTAGCTTTTTTGGCTAATTTGGCAACTTTTTGTTTTTTTGGGCTAATTTGGAGTTAAGCTAGCATATTAGCAACGTGTTAGCTTTTTTGGCTAATTTGGCAACTTTTTAGGTTTTTTTGGGCTAATTCAGGTTTAAGCTAACATATTAGCAACGTGTTAGCTTATTTGGCTAATTTGGCAACTTTTTAGGTTTTTTTGGGCTAATTCAGGTTTAAGCTAACATATTAGCAACGTGTTAGCTTTTTTGGCTAATTTGGCAACTTTTTTGGTTTTTTTGTGCTAATTCAGGTTTAAGCTAACATATTAGCAACGTGTTAGCTTTTTTGGCTAATTTGGCAACTTTTTAGGTTTTTTTGGGCTAATTTGGAGTTAAGCTAACATATTAGCAACGTGTTAGCTTTTTTGGCTAATTTGGCTACTTTTTTGGTTTTTTTGGGGCTAATTTGGAGTTAAGCTAGCATATTAGCAACGTGTTAGCTTTTTTGGCTAATTTGGCAACTTTTTTGGTTTTTTTGGGCTAATTCAGGTTTAAGCTAACATATTAGCAACGTGTTAGCTTTTTTGGCTAATTTGGCAACTTTTTAGGTTTTTTTGGGCTAATTTGGAGTTAAGCTAACATATTAGCAACGTGTTAGCTTTTTTGGCTAATTTGGCAACTTTTTAGGTTTTTTTTGGGCTAATTTGGAGTTAAGCTAACATATTAGCAACGTGTTAGCTTTTTTGGCTAATTTGGCAACTTTTTTGGTTTTTTTTGTGCTAATTCAGGTTTAAGCTAGCATATTAGCAACGTGTTAGCTTTTTTGGCTAATTTGGCTACTTTTTAGGTTTTTTGAGCTAATTTGGAGTTAAGCTAACATATTAGCAACGAGTTAGCTTTTTTGGCTAATTTGGCTACTTTTGAGGTTTTTTTGGGCTAATTTGGAGTTAAGCTAACATATTAGCAACGTGTTAGCTTTTTTGGCTAATTTAGCAACTTTTTTGGTTTTTTCGGGCTAATTCAGGTTTAAGCTAGCATATTAGCAACGTGTTAGCTTTTTTGGCTAATTTGGCTACTTTTTCGGTTTTTTTGGGCTAATTTGGAGTTAAGCAAACATATTAGCAACTTGTTAGCTTTTTTGGCTAATTTAGCAACTTTTTTGGTTTTTTTAGGCTATTCAGTTTAAGCTAGCATATTAGCAACTGTTAGCTTTTTTGCTAATTTGGGCAACTTTTAGTTTTTTGGCTAATTTGGAGCTAAGCTAACATATTAGCAATTGTGTTACTTTTTTTGGCTAATTTGGCAATTTTTAGATGTTTTTGGGCTGCTAATCAGGTTTAAGCTAGCATATTAGCAACGTGTTAGCTTTTGGCAATTTGGCCAGCTTTTTTAGGTTTTTGTGCAGATTTTAACCTAAAAATCTTCTGCATCTTCAGCAACCACATTCCGCAAAATGCATTCACACATGCATTATCGGAGGTAATGCACTTTTCTAGTTATTATTATTATAGTTTATTCAGTTTCCGTACGTTTTTCGGCACGTTAAAAACTCAAGAACACTTTAAGCAATTATCACAATCTTGGTATCAGTCCGTTCAGCTCGTTAAGGACATTCCTGCTTGTATTTTTGGTTTTCACAAATTTTACAGTTTTCGAGATTTAGCGCAATTTATGCTAATTATTAGCCCATTATAAGTCAATGGGGAAATTTAAAACTTCACAGAACTTAAGTAATTTACACAAATTAAGCACTTCACAGAATTTAAACACTTCATGCACCTTACACAATTTACACAATTCATACAAATTAATACAATTAATGCAAATTAACGCAATTTATGCTAATTAATGCTAATTACTACAATTAAAGCAATTAATGCACTTTACACAAATCAAGCACTTCACAGAATTTAAACACTTGATGACTCAGCATTGTAGCAGCAGTGAAAACACATTACATTGTTTTTTAAGTGTAACTTCAGATGTGTGCGTAATATGGTTTTGTGTGTATGTAACAAGTTATTTCTATGTAAGTTTTTAAAAGATTTGTATGTGTGGTTAGTTTTAAGTTGTTATCCTTTAAAGTTGTGCATATGTAAATTGTATTTTTTTTTATTTCATAAATTTTGCACATGTGAACACACAATTGCAAGTACACAAAGCGTATTGTATGTGTTACAAATCAAGAATTATGTGCACAAATTAGGGTGAGGCTATTTTCTTTCCACATAATTCTAGTTCTACATAATTTTCAGAGATATTTTAAAAAAAAATCAATATGTTTGAAGCCTTTTTCTCTGTCTTTTCATAGTGTGTGTGGGAGAATTGAACAACTTTCACAACTTTCTGAACTATCACAAACTCTGGTCTGAAAACAGAGGGGTTGTGAAGGATCTGGAAACTCAAATTCTCCAACACCTAAACTCAAGTAGGACTGTTAAAACCAAAGGAAAAAACTGTGAGTTTCATTCCGAAAACCATGGAGTTAAACAAACTAATGGAATAAAACAGACTAAACTTGGTGGATGTCACTGAGAAAAAAACACTTGAATTCAAAACGTTATCGAAGCAGAAAAAAACTTAATAAAAAAACCCAAATATACTCATTAGTTCAGTGTTGAAGCAGAAAGCCTCTCATTTTGATAAGAAAAAAGCTCAAATCTAACAAAAAACATGCAAAAGTAGAAAACTATTTTTCTCTAAACGTGTTCCCGACGTAACTGCATTTATTTAGACTGATATTTGTAGGATTACCTCTTTTTTTGTTTTTTCAGCTATTTTCACTGCAAGCGGTCACTTTGGTCCACTCTCAAGAGTGCAGTGTGAAAACCAAATGAAAGCTTTGAACCTTTCTAGTGTTCTACACCCCGATCAAAAGAGTTTTTCTGATGATTCAACTCTGCTGTTAAAGAAAATACTTCCAACAGATGACTGACCATAATGTGGGATGATGGCCCAGGCCATGGCCGAGGCGTAGATTCCCCCGATCATCCAGAACATGCAGAGCCAGCTCAGGTGCTCTCCTCTCTTCTCCCGGGCCAACACCTCTGCGAAGTACGAGAACACTATGGGCACCGCCCCACCAATTCTGCAGGGGGAGACCCACGCCTTTATGTAGTGCATATGAAAATCATCCATCAACATGCGACTGGTTCAGATGTGGGAAGACGGTCGCGGTTTAGACGGTTTCATTGGGTTTATTTCATTTACAAAGAAAAATGTTTGTTCTTTGTTTTATAAAATGTGGTTTGAACAACTCTTTGCTTCAGAGTTTTTTTAAATTCATGTAGTACAAACACTAAATAAGTAACTTTATGATTACTATACAGTATATATTTAGTATGTATACAGTATTTATATAATTTCCCAAGGGATTATGAAAGTATCCATTTGTCTTTCTATCTGTCCAAACTTTTTTCAGAACTATCAAAAATGTCCTAAAACCTAAATAATAAGTTCTTGAGTCTACCGCAACTAATCTACTGTTAATGCATTTAATGTAATTCAATGGATTTTGACAGAAGTAGTTTTTCACTATTACGTTGTGTTCAAATTCTCACTGGTTCCCATTATTCTGACTTATTCGGAAGCTTGATGCTTGTGGGAGGAGCTTCCGCTAATGTTTTTAACCTGATCGCTACATGGAGTGGTGTCTGAATATTTCTCATTAGCTGCATTTCTATTTACTGTGAAATTTAGCAAATTGGAATTTCGATGATAAATTCTCTTAATGGAAACGCCTCAATTTTGAAAAAACTCGCATTTTTTGAAAATGCGTGGTATTTTGGGGGTATCAAAATAGTAATTTTTCGCAAAACTGCAATGGAAATTTTTTTTCTAAATAAATTTGCTTCTTGTTATGAAAGGTCTGCTCTGAACGCAGCGGACTCTTCATAATATTATAATTATAAGTTGCGTATCATACGGAATTGTGAGTTTCATCTTCGCTTCATCTGCAGCTTCACTTTTCAAGCTGGCAGCCTGAAGTCGACGCGGGAGTCTCCTTTGAGGATGAGCGCGAGTGCCGTGACAAACTTCAATGAATCTTGTCGTAGTTTCAAACAGAGAAAAGTTTCTCGGTTGTTAGAATGGTTGTTGTTTTAAAAACGCTGAACAGGTTTCCACGTGCATCTGATGAAACTGGCAATGGACAAAAAAACTTGTTCTCATCCATCGCCGTGTTTTTATGACTTATCACTTGAGTTAGGTTTGTGCTTTATCGCAAAATTATGATTTAATGGAAATAGTGTCCTTTGAAACAGGTTTTTTTCCTAAATTCCTAGAATTTCGATAAAGTTTTGCAAAAATGTTGAGAGATCCGAGGAGGGAAAAATGAGAAATAAAAATAAACGTAAAGGATCTTTTTACTAATGTTTTAAAGAAAATTAGAAAATATGTGAGCCCCTGATTGGTTGACGTAATGTGGTTGTCCTCACCAAAGTTCCTCATAGGACTTTAGATCTTTTCGTTATATTGTCTTAACATTAGCTGCGTTTTTATTGACTATATACGTTGCACAAATTGAATTTGCGATGATAAATTTGCCAAATTGAAACAAGAATTAAAATAAAACCTTGAATTTTTGCGCTTGGAGACATTGAGGAGCTCAACTTGTTAAATGGTTAGTTCTGGCCTTCATACGGCCCCTAACGGCCTTTATAGTCCCAAATCTTTCTCCTCTAGAGTGTTGAACCTTAAAATCAGAGATGTAGTCTGACACCTAAATAACGCTCTTTGACTAATGGGAACTCTTAAACCTTTTACACGAAACACATTGCTATTGTAGAGTGTTGCACTTGTGCAAACCGTCTTTTTTCCACGATGGAATCGGCTGATTCCCATTGATTGCATCAACAATTGAAGAGTTGCAGTAGACGAAAGAGTGCCAAAGCTGTGGTGTGGAAGGGTTAACAAGACAATCCTAACTGGAATATTTTCACTGTAATGACTGCTAAAATTACAGAACTTTATGAATGATAAAATATCAATTTGATAAAAATACATTTTTTTAAACATTGAGGTTCGATGTGCCGTGAAATAAAGCCCCTGAGTGTATAAAGAAGGTTTATTGACATGGAGGGCATGTCTATTATCAAAGATGTGAGCAGCCAAGGAAACCGTAGCTCTACACCGCACAGATGTTCACTTATTGTGGATGGCTTATTTCTCCAAATATTTCTGTTTTGTTTTGCTTTACTTCCCCCCCAAGATCGAGGGATAAGGATGGGGTTGATGTGTGGCGGTTAAGCTCCACATGAGGCATAAAAACAGAACTGAAAGGGAAAGCGACTCACCCAAAGCCAGACACCATGCGGCAGAAGAGGAAGGTGCTGTAGCCTTGAACGAAGGAGGACAGGAAGGCGAAGAAGCCGTTGACAGACATGGAAATGAGCAGGCACTGTTTACGGCCCACTTTGTCTGAAAGGCCGCCCCAGAAGAAGGCTCCGAACATCATTCCCAGATACACGATGCTTCCTGAGGAGGAGGAGAAGAATGGCTGTTAGGGGAACCACGGATGGAATGGAACGCGTTCTGTTTTGGTGGATTGACGCAACACTCACTGCAACTGTTGCATTGTTAAACGTCATTGGTGCCTCTAAAGTCCCAGTCCCATTAGTTGTCACACACCTAGGTGTGCAAAATTTGTTCTCCGCATTTGACCCATCCCCTAAGGGAGCGGTGAGCTGCAGACACAGCCGCGCTCGGAACCTTTGGTGGTTTAACCCCCCAATCCAACCCCTTAATGCTGAGTGCCAAGCAGGGGGGCACTGGGTCCCATTTTTACAGTCTTTGGTATGACTCGGCCTGGACTTGAAACCATGACCTTCCAATCTCAGGGCGGACACTCTACCACAAGGCCACTGAGCTGGCTCTAATACTCAGAAAGACTTTTTCAGATAGATTGAGGTTATATGGAAGGCTGTGCAGTGGTCGACACTCTTGCCTTGCAGTGAGAAGACCCTGGTTCAAATCCTGGCCGCGTGGAGTTTGCATGTTCTCCCGCTGCATATGTGGGTTTTCCACTGGCCACAAACTTGCTTCATAATTGGTTACTCTATTGTCCATAGGTGCGATTGTGTGGCCACCTGTCCAGGGTGTACCCCGTCTTTGTCCGACAGCAGTCAAGACAGGCTCTGTCAACTCAGCAGGTTCAGAAAATGTATGGACGGATGAGGTTCTTGTGATCCAGAGGAAACATTTAGGATTAATAAACTGAACTAGTTTGAGGACTGAAATATGTGGCTTTAGAAATCCAGTCTGGATGTGGGAGGGGTCAAGTCACTGACTGCAGCACCCAGTTCTGGTTGAGTTAAATAGATATGTACGTCACATTGAGGTTATTCTTTCACTGTTCGCATTTTCAAGAGGAAAAAGCTCATCGTGTATGACGTCAAAGTCACTCAGTCAGCTAACTTTTTCTTCTTTGCGCTAGCTAGCAGTTTGCCCTCTCACCTGTTGAGGTGGAACAACCCAGTGGAACTGCCCGCTCTGAGTTGATGGGCTTGTTTAAGGTGCAGTTTCAGAATGTTGTTGTTCTTTGTTCCCATTCAACCCTTTTTTCAGCAGAAATGTCACAGGTGACAAAAATACTCTTTGATAAACCGTAAATCTTCAAATGCTGATAAGCTAACTTTTGTGAAATGTTACATATAAGCACCAGGCTGGTTTTCTCAGCTTCAGCATCCATCTTAAACAGTAGAAGAGTTATTGTCAGGAGTGAGAGCTCCGTCTCCCTGTCACCGGCGGGAGCCTCACTCTGTGCGAAGTATTGTTTGTGCCACCTTTCCTCCATTACTGAGCGTTTCCATTCTGGACCTGATTTTCTGTTTCATCTCTGATTGCCTGCTGCCTGCCCTGACCCTCACTGGACTCTTGACTACTTTACTCTCTTCTTGGATGATCCCATGCTCGTGAGTGACTTCTTCCTGTCTGACCCTGATTTAGCTTTGTCTGAATAAATAAACCTGCTGCACGTGGAACCAGCTCTCTGTCCAGTCACCACTGGAGCTAAAGCTGTGTGTTGACGGATTGAAGTTGAATCATCTCACATTAGTTGACAGCAGACGCAGTTCGTTAAGAATTAAAAAATCTGTAGTTTGATTGGAGCTTCAACCAATCAGGGACTCAGCTTTGTGATGTTTTTTGGGACTCGATTAGTGGGTAAAACCATATGGATATAAATTTGATCATTTTTATCTCTGGATTTTAACATTTTTCCTTTCTTTATTTAATTTAATTTAATTATTTTTTAGCATAAATGTCCTCAAATGTCTTTCTTCCCACATTTGAAGCAAACTCAGAAATAATTATTGTTGCAGTTCCTCAAATGACCACTAGAGACTGGTTACAAACTTATGTTGAAACTCAGTGGTTAAAGAGTGTTTTGAAGTTTATTCCTTAAAAAAAAGGTGGGTGGAGCTATTATTTTCTCATCATCTATAAAAAATCTATTTTAAAAGGTATCTGTGTTTAATTAGTGACATGTTTTTTAATTGGCAAAACTCACCCAATCCTCTATTTCTGAAATGTTGATTAAATCAAGCTTTATTTATAAAGCACTTTTCGTACATACAACAGCAATGCTACATGTCCTCAACTCTTCTGACCCCCTGCACCCAACTTAATAAAACGTAAAACTTAGAGTATCAACAGAGTAGGAACTAAAGTGGAAGGGGGCGGAGCAAAGAGATTTTGCTGCAGCGTCTTCATGTCTGCTGATTTAACCCTGTAGGTCAGCATCGTCTGAGAACAGTCTGTAAATGTCCGTCTGGCTCGACCGTTTTAAATCTGATGGTTCAATAGTTTTATGGTTCATGAAGGAGGAAAGACTGAGAGGAAAAAGCTGCACAGCTGCTTGATAGACCAACTTTCTGACAGCTTGCAGCATCCACTGATATTGGTGGCCTCATATTGCGTTTTCCTCAACCATTAAATGAGGATTCTTGAGCACATCTGTGGAAGGGAGGGACCAGAAAGAAAGACAAAAAAAACTCTGAGAGGTTTCATAAAATGTAAGTGTGTGTAAATAGTCCAACTGGGATCGCTCTGTTTGGAGCCGGACTGTAGATGAACCGTCTTCAGAGCATTTTAAATCACCCGGACTTTGCTGTAGCTGAGGGTTTAGTGTTCCTCAGCTTCGCTTAAAGACACTTAAGTCTCTGATTCAGAGACAAACTGACCCGATTAGTTACAGGAGACTAACAAACGGGTGAAAGAGCTGCTTTAGTCTGCAAACACAGCACTGTATAAAACAGTCGAGTGCTGTGGAGTTACTTCTAGGTGAATAGAATTAGACCGTCATCTTTTGTTTTTGACAAGAGTCAGTGATAGATTGAACTGAATGAAACACTGTGGATGGGAATGGTTTACAGGTGATCAATGATGGGCGTGCCCAATGATTATAGGCTAGAGTCGCCACGCTAGCTTGTTCCATACGCAAAATTGGACGCCATATTGGATAGGGCAAGATGCCTATTTACTGCTGTGCTACGATTGTACAAACAGCTCGAAACACAAGAATGTGACTTTTCACAGGTAAATTATTAGATTTGAGTGAGTTTACTCTCAAAAGTGAATGTTTAGGTTGATCTCGTAGCCTACTGAAAGTCAATGGCAGCTTGAGACTTTTCCCTATTTCCATGTTTTCTGGCGGGATCTTTTTCGTTTTATTGAGGATGGCTGTGGTTTTCGCATGTGTGTTAGACCTTAGATCAGACCAAACTCCCTGCTGGTAATCAGATTACTAAGCGAAGGAAAAGAAACTAACCAGGATTTCCTCGGTAGCGAAGAACCTAGGACTGAATCCCCCATGTGGGGTACAGAAAACTGCCTGCTTTGGGTCACGCGGGTACCTAAGCCCTTCTGATAAAGACTGGGCAGGATCCACTTGTGCATT
This sequence comes from Oryzias javanicus, assembly GCA_003999625.1. Lineage (NCBI taxonomy): Eukaryota > Metazoa > Chordata > Actinopteri > Beloniformes > Adrianichthyidae > Oryzias > Oryzias javanicus. The sequence goes on from CM012448.1 coordinate 26,740,081, forward strand.
TGCCCCGAGTGGTTTAAGGCGAATGCCCCCTGGACTTTGCCGCACCAGGGATGTGGTCCAAGGGGCACCCCAGAATGGCGCAACTTCTGACCGGGGTGAACAGCTCCCAGACCGCTCCGACCGCAAATGCAGCAGCTCAAATACATCGGATGCAAGCGGTCAGCGGAGACGTCGGCTACTCAGTATGTGTGTAGATTACAATCACAACCATGCATCACATGGCACACAATGTATTTCCTATATAATAACGTATTTTTTAATAGAAAAGTTTGAAATGTCGTTCATTTGTTGCACGTTGTAAAAAAAAATTAATACCACGGCCTGGGTCTTATTTTTATGATGATTAAACTTTTTAACATTGGACAAAAATTAAGTATTTTATGGTTATTTTACTGTATCTGCTATTTTGTATCTCATTTTTTACATACTATTCCATTATGGCGTTGCACTTTATGTATCTTGGACAATAGTAACAGGCTAAAGTGCAATCTCTAGAGATATATCTCATTGGGTGTGCCGTTGTCTGCCTATCCTCCACAGTACGATATGGCTTATGTTCACATTTAGCAATAAAATCATGCTTTCTCAGCGCAATTTTCTATAAAAAAATAGATTTTACAGCATGTTGAACGCGCAGCTGTTGTTCAGTATCACATATATTTCTATGAGACTCACAAGAGGCCAAAAACATAAAAAACGTTTCCATCTGGACCGGTCCAGCCCACACTAAATGATGAAGACCACTTCCAACAATCCATTAAAAACTGTAAATGAGCTTTTTTACCCTAAAAAAATAAGCTTCTTTATTCAAGCTTTTATTTTGGAGGGACATTTGTTCTCATTTTAGTCATTTGGTGAAAGTTTCTGGTAAAAGTTGCTTTACTCTGACACAAACATTAATTTTTCATATTTCTAAACAATTTTGGGTTTAAACTATATATATTTTTACTAAGTCAGTAAACAAAACTGAAGAAAAATTTAATAAAATATTAAATAATAAATAACCAAAAAACTATTGATAGATTTGATAAATCAATATTACAGGACTGGTGTTAAAAGTTGATATAATTTCCATCTTTAATTACATATTTTTTATCTAATGTATTTTTTTTTTAATAAAAAGACTTTAATTAGCTTTTGTGTTTTACTTTAAAAAAATATCATTTTCTATATCTAGTTGTGCAAAAAGTTGTTTTCCAAACTATTTGAAAGTTACGACGGAGTATTAGGGTCACCGAAAAAAAAAAAAAGTAATATTACGACTTTTAATCTCGTAGATATACGACTTTAAATCTCGTAAATTTACGAGAAAAAAGTCGTAACTGCTAAATTATGAGAATAAAGTCGTATATTTATGACTTTAAAAGTCATAGGTTAAATTTACAACTTTTAAAGTCGTAAATTTATGAGAAAAAAACGTGTAAATCTACGGGATTTAAAGTCGTAAATCTTCGAGATTAAAAGTCGTAATTTAATGAGAAAGAAAACCAATGTTGTCTGTTTATCAGAGCCGTGCTTGAAGATGAAAGACGTGGAGAATCTGGTGTAGATTATGTCCAGATCGGTGTTAAAAGCAAATAAATTCTGAACCTTTTGGCGATTCAAAATCAAATTATTTACGGGTTCGGTAGTGCGTGTGTTGTCTTGCGTATCTTCAAGTAAGCAAAAGAGGCGCTATTATTGTGTTAAACAGACTTTTTATTAACAGTCTCTTCATACTGCTGCACTGTGCATGACTAGCGCTCATCTGCTGCTTACCACTTGCCGTGCACCGAACATGTGACCAGTCGCTTGGCATTCTGGGTAATGCAGTTCGTAAACAGCTAACTTCAATATACAACAGTTAGGAGTTTCATATGTAAAATAAAGAGCTCAGAGATACACGTTCATCAGGATCGTCACTTTATTACATCTTATATTTCCTTTCTCCACCTTACATCATGTCTCTGTCATGCTCAGAAACCAAAAGAGAACGTAAACAGAGCTCCGGACGCCTCCTTCCCCAATGAAACGTCCCGTCTCAACACAAAACAACATTGAGAAATGACAACGTTAGCACAAGAACATTGAAAATTCCAAAAACTCGTCCTCTTCATCACAGAGTTGGAGGAGATCTGGTCTGTCAGAGGAAGAAATGACTGAAGTGGACAGCTGGAGGATATGGACCGCTTCATAAACGGGATCTGCAGAGATCCTGCAAGCACCATCAACGAATAAAACATTATTAAACTGTAAATCAAATAAAGGAACTTCCAAATATTTGAAATATTTTAAACATTCAGTTTACCTGATGAAATCCAAGACGCTTTTCACAGTTTGGTTGGTCTGCTTCAGTTCACGGCATAAATTCACTGGAATGTAGACTCCCCTCGACTTTAATACATTACGAGAAAAAAGTCGTAAATCTACGAGATTAAAACTCATAATTTACAAGATTTAAAGTCGTATATCTACGAGAAAAAACTTGTAATATTACTAAACTCATAAATTTACGAGATTTAAAGTCGTATATCTACGAGAAAAAAACTTGTAATATTACTTTTTTTTTTTTTCGGTGACCCTAATACTCCGTCGTAGAAAGTAATTTGGATATTTAAAAAAATAAAAAATAAAAGCCAAGGCAGCATAAAGTCAAAAGAGTAAAGAAAACCCTTTAAATGCTATTTGTGCGAAAAGAAAATCATAAGATAACATTTTAAAGATCATCTCAGTCCGCAGCTGTTCATCCTGAGCGAGTTATCGACAGAAAGTGGTGGTCGGGGGAGGGGAGGCCTGCAAACAGTCCACTGGACTCTGTTTGTGCTAATAAAAATGCTAATGCGTGTGGAGATGTGGCGGTTTGATGAGGCAGCAGCAGGAAGAACGATGGCCGAGCACAGGAAGCTGACTCTTCTTAGCCTCGCCGGTGATGGGACAGATACGCCGAAAGTAGAGGCTCTTATCGAGCTGCGCAGACACCAGCGAGAGCCGGTGATTCATTACAGGTGACAGGCGCCGCCACTGCCGCCGCCGCAGAGGAGGCTCCCTCAGCTGGAGATGAACACGGGGCTCCCGAGCGTCAGAAGTGCTGCGTTCGGCACAGAAAGGTGCCATCTTCTGATTTGTGTCGCTACATCTGAGAACGCGTACAGGAGGAGACGCTATCTGGGAGCGACGCCCTCGTTTGTTTTATGGCGCCGCTCACGCAGGGTTTCGTATGTGCAATAAAGGGGAGGGTGATGGGGCACCGGAGGCGCTTCAGCTGCTGCAGGAGATTGGATCTGAGATTTGCTGCGGGGGTTCAAACTCCGGTCAGACCTGCGGAGCTTTCACCAGGAGGAGACCGCTGATCTGATCGGGAAAATGCAATCCCTCAAATGACCAGCAGAGGCTGGTTTCAGACAAAACCCACTGATGGACAAGAAGTATAACGTTACACAAAATAAACACTAGGGGTGTGTATTAGCCAGAGTCTGGCTATTCAATACGTATCCCGATATGACACGTATCGCGATATATCCCAAAACTGAACAATTTTTAAGTTTTTTAAGTATGTAGAATAAAACCGTAAACACTTCAACTTTATATCACATGTAAGTTACTTAGATACATTTGTTTAAAAACACATTAGTAATCCATATATGTTTTATAGATTTTCATATTAATCTGAAATAGTTAGCATACTATAAAATGTTAATATCATACTGTGTTGCATGGATACTTTAACGGAGGAGTGCAATTGTTCTGCCTCTCCTGGAGAGCGTTTCAATTCAGCCACTAGGTGGCGATCGCGCTTTAGCGCTACACTTTAATCCAGTAGAAGAAGAAAGTATGAGCAAAAAACGAATTACTAATTAAAGCCTACAAATGGTTACTTTAAAAATAGAGTTTGGAAAATTCATGTCTGTAAGTTTATAAAGATTTTCATCAAGCTATTAATGTTTATTCAGGTGAATTAGAAATAGCCGTCCTATGGGAAATCCCATTATATGTTAGCATTAAGCTAGCAAACTTTAGTGGATAGATTTCTACTTCTATGGATCGATTATCAATCTATTAATCTTAGATCTATGTGGTTGAGTTAATCGATTTTATCAACTTAGCCCTAGTAGTTTATGTCTCATAACATCAAAAACTGCTAGACTGACTAAATATTTGACACAAGCTGGTTCTCGACAGATCTTGTTTTGGTCGCAGTGAAGAGCAGCTCAAAGAGGCTCGATGTGGTCGGAGGTTTAGACGGAAAACAAAAGTTAGACACTGAAGGACACTCATGAATGAATAAATATTGTCATGTCAACATTTTAAATCGATATAAGTATCACCAAATGAAAAATCGCGATATATCGCTGAACTGACTTTTCCCCACACCTTTAATAAACATAGCCAACATTTTCCTTTGTTTTATTCAGGTTATTTAGTGAAAAGTGGGTTAAAGTCCCCACTACAATCACATTTTGATCTATTTTCAAATCGTTCTCGGATCATGATGTTACTAGCCCAAATCAAAATGAACTGTCGTTTACTGTGACGAGTTCATCAGAAACTGATCACTGTAAACGAAACTGTGGCACCGAAGTAAACCTCTGGGGATTTCCATCATTCATTTGTTTACACTCCCTCCTGCTAGCTTACAGCCCCTCACAACCTCAAACTAACATTAGCAGTGCTGGGAAACATTGGAGCTATCCAGCCGTACAGTTTAGATCCAGACGAGACGTTCATGGATCTATTTGTCTGCAAGTGGATAAACCAGAATAAGGTGGAGCAGCTCGTGGCACAACTTGTTCAAACTGTTATTTATTTTTCTTATCTTCTCTGGATTCACTTCGATCCAAATAAAGAAATACTCAGAAATGCAGTTTTAGGCTAAATTATTTATATATATCATTCATCATGAATAAAATACTTTTTTTTTTGAGTGGGTGTTTACCCCTGAAAATACAGACGTTTTATCCCTTGCGTGTTGCATCTTGGTGCAACTCCACTTTTCTCCTTGTCAGACGCTGACAAGGAGAAATCCTCAAATTCAAGAAGCAAAGAAGTTTCTAGGAGTTTATTTTCAAAACGCTCCTGACTCGGCCAGGATTTCAGAAAAAAACAGTTCTAGTTAAAAAAATTCTGAATATCAAATTGCTGCTTTAATTAACTACTTAGTTAATTAATTAGTTAATTAATTAACTAATTAATCACAATTAAATTTTAAAAGTTTTGAAGAGCAAAACGATTCAAAGATGGTTTTTAGCCCTGCCTCTACATGGAGTTGTGTCCTAAATGTTTAAATCTGAAAGAGAATCAAATCTGTTCATGGTTGCCATGGAAACTGGTCATGATATCACTTTATGTTTACAGTATTTGGGAGTTTGGCAAAGTTTTTGTGGATTTAAATAAGAAAATACATCAATTTGGAGATGAATGGATACTAAAATGTCTTTTGGGTTTCCGTCTCACCAATAAAACTGTCCAAAAATGATCTTTATTAGGATGGATGGCTTAAAGGAAATAGACAAATGTAATAATAAATAATTTGGTTAAAGAGTAGAACTGCATTAAATACTCCAATAAATCAATCTGAATCGCTCTTTACTAAAAAAAACATAAAATTTCCTTTTAAAGCAATTTCTTCTTATGCATAAAAATAATTTTCTGTGTATTTTATCCCTTAAAGTTATGATTTTGATGCTAAAACTTTGACCTGTTATCTCCTGTTGTTTTTTATGACTAAACAACAATAGTTTCTCTCCCTACTTTGACTAAAACATTGACTCTAAGCAGTGAATCAGGGATGGAATTGATCCAATTTGGAGCTACAACAAACGAAAAAAAAAAAGAATCAACAGAAACATTAAAAGTAAAACAGTCGTCTTGTTCTCGTCACGTTTCAGTCCACTGTTCCCTGAAATTTGCTCCCGGAGGGAAGACTCCATCCGACTCCTGAACATCAGCCTCCGTTTGTGTCTCCTGCCTCAAAGTAATTAGCTCTTCTGTGTGATTCTCTCCTGACGCCTCAGTTTCTGCTCTGATTTCTCCTCTGGCAGCCGCCGGCGCGGAGGAGAGCGGCGTGCAGGCGGACAGCTGTCATCGCCGCTCAATCCCGAGCTGATTTTCCTTCAGCAGATGAAGGAATTCCCAGAGGATCCCGTGACGGATGACAGAGGAGGAAACCCCAAAAGATCTCAGCACAAGTACTTCTAACGTTAAACATTTCGTTTTAGCAGAAACAAATCTGTTTTATACTTTTAAAACAAAAAAAACCTGGATATTTAAATCCAGATGAATAAATTTGACACTTTCAAAGTGTCAAATGAGACATTTCTGTTTCCCTAAACTGCTATTATGAGAAATGTACTACAAATATTGTGCAACAAAAATAAGTTTTTATTTTATTATTTGATTCATATTATCCGTTAGCATAGACTGTTTAATATTATTGTGTTTAATTAATCTAAAAACTTCTAATAATGTTGTTAAAATCGTATCTTTTGAGTTTTTAAACATTTATCCGTGGCATTTTTCTTATGAAATAGAACAAATGTAATAAGAAATTGTTTCATTTTTGCATTTCTGAGTATTTCTCCTTTTAAATCTTTGTCAGTCAAACTGTCGCAAAGACGCTCTGTTTGAATAAATGGGCCGTTGTGATGTCACAACGGCCCAAGAGCGCATCCGATCTGCCCCGCCTTGTTATCATAAATGTTTTTTTTCTCCTGATAACTGGATTGCAACTCGTTAAAACAGATAATTGTTTTCATAACGAGGTAAAAAAAAATTTTTTTGGCGGCATACTGATTAATAGTGCTGCCACAAACGATTATTTTAATAGTCGATTAATCACAAATTATTTTTTCTGATTAGTCGACTTATCAGGTCATGGACACACACACATCTTAATCATCATTAACTTTAAACTAACTAAAAAGTAGATAGATAGTATTACCTGTGATAACGCTGTAAACTGAGTTTTACCGCTGAAAACGCTAGTGACGATAGCGGAAAATGCTGAAATTGATTGCTACACGCTAAAGGTGATAGCTGAAATTACTGAAGCCAATAAATTAAAACGCTGAAGCTGATAGCCAGTAAAAATATTAGTTGCATGCCAAATTAGACTAAAAAGGTAGGTTAGCCATGTAGCTTTAATAAATAGATAAACTTAAAAATACCCTAAAAAAATGAAAAAAGCCTACATAGCCAAAACAGCTAGTGTGTAAATATTAACTTAATTCCAAAACAGCCTAAAAACACAAAAGAAGAAAAAAAGAAAAACAACTAAATTGGCTAAAATAGCTAGCATTTAGCTGAAATATTAGCTAAACTCCAAAATAGTCTAAAGAACCTCAATAAATGTCAAAATAATCCAATAATACTATTAATAACTTTCAACTTTACTACACTCTGTCTCCATATAATATAAAGACTAATCGACCCATTTAATATTCGATTAGTCGTAGATTAATCAACTAATCGTGGCAGTCCTTCTGATTGATAATATGAATTCACAATTACCACATTCGGCTAAAAACAGTTAACGAGATAATTAAAGAGACAAACTAAATCTTTTTAGGGGATTCTTGTTTTAACATCAAAGTTGTAAGATCATTTAGATGCGTCCACTTGTAGCCGACTCGATACCTGAAGCTCTTCGATTCCTCGTCCGAGCTGGCGTCTGGATCAGAACCACACGGCTGGACATTCATTTATTTTGTAGCAACGGTGAACACGCTAGCGAGACACAGAAATGGGGGGATCAAGGGCGTGGCTACTCAATGGCCACGCCCATGTAGAGAAGATGTGGAAACAGGCTTCAGGTTAACATGAAATGTGGCTTTTTGAGACATTTAGGTTGTGGGATTTTGATTAAAAACTTCATAAACATCATTAAAAAAAACAAATTTTTTACCCTTTTTATAGAAGGACTTTAAATATTTCTATTAAAACTACAGAAAACTACAATCATAAACATTCAAAAAATAGTTAAAAAAAAATTTCTTACACCTTTCACTGAATTTAAAGAATTATAATAAGATTTTCTAATAGGAAATACACAAAGAAATTTAAATCACTGTAACTGTTCATTTTAGAAAGTTAAGAAAAAAAAAATCTATAGAAGATTAAAGAAATTAAAAGGGGTTTAGTTGTTTTGACCACAAAAACACTTTTGTCATTTTAGAGTTTAAATATAAAGCAGTGTGGCCTTTTCTGATACTCGATATATGTCTCAGTGTTTTAAAACCTTCTCTAAAATGCTCCATAAATGTAAAAATAAAACAAAAAATGCATAAAAAGACTTAAAAGTCTCACCTCGATTATGCTATTTCTGTGTCATAGTTTCTGCAGAGCGGCAGGAGTTGTGGGCGGGACGGTTGGCACAGAGCAACCCCGCCCCCCTTCTCCACCTAATAGAGTAGAGCAGGGAGCTTCGTCTGATTCACAACAATTTAAAATGAAGAAATATTAAAAAAAAAAAAAAAAAACGCTGTTTTAATAAAACCTTTTTTTTACATAAATGTCCTCCATCATCATCAGAAATATTCTACAAGAACATGTAAAAAAACCCACATTTTTTATCGGGCTGGAGCCTTAAAAGAATGTTTACTTTGAGTTTGTTTGGTGCTTTAACAAATCAAAAAGAAGAAAATTGAATCTCCTCATGAACTTCTGAGCTCAGAGATGGAAAACCTGAAGGAGAGCTCCCAGGAGAGATGTTTGCCGTTGTTCTGGAACCGGCTGCAGACCCATTTCATGCTGGAGAGACTTGGAATGAACATTTTACCCTTTAGAAAAGGTTCTTAGAAACATTGAAATACTACAGGGTCCTTCCACAGCCCAACTTTTAATGGGTTTTCCTTTAAAGGAAAGGAACAAGTCGGTTCTGATGCTGCAAACGATGACCAGGGAATGAGAGGCGAAGGCCTCAGACTTTTGTGTCAAACATCTCCTGAAGGTCTCCACGTTCCTGCAGGTCGGCTTCATCTGCATCAACCAGCATCTCAGAAATGTTAAAAAAAACACCCTCAGACAAATCTGAACCAGATGGGCAGCAGGAGGAAGAGAAGAGGAGGGAATTGATCGCACATTAAAAGGGAATGCTCTTTATCCCTCCGTTCCTCTTGGGAGGTATGGGAGCCAGTCTACCGTGGCTAAACTGCAGCGCGGCACAATGCTGCAGAGATTAAGTCTCGCCCATATCTCCTGATAACCCGCATGGCTATTAGACACCGAACGGTTTGAAGAGAGTGTAATAAAGGGATTACACTGCTAAGAGCGGAAGAGAGGACAGACGGAAACGGGGGGGAAAAAATACGCCGTTAACCCTTAAAACGTGTCACATGTTCGTGTATCAAACCTAAACCAAACAAAAAAATCATCAGAAACAGAAAGTTTCAACCATATTCCATCCAAAACCAACTTTTATGAGTATTAAAAATGTTCATTCCTCTGTATGCAGAACCCCAAAGCAGCATTAACGCATTCCTCTAAAAACCTGCTCTCTGAGCACCAGCCCCTTCCAACCCACATTGTGATGTCACAAATTGAGAACCGCCCCTTTCAGGAAGAGTCTGTGCAGCCCCAGGCTAACACACAACACTTTCTGACAAAAATGACGAGGAAAGGCATTAAACTTCACTCTGTTCAACAAAGTCAAATCTGTTGCTTTAGTAGCTTCAACCATTGGATAACCTGCATGCCGATCACTAACCAGGACCTAAAATACACACAGAAATAAATAAACCGTCAATAAAACATCGAACAACTTTGAAAACTGAATACAGACAAGTTTACTCATTTATTGAGCGATTTACGTTCTAAAAATACAATAATCCAAGATAAAAGCCCTTAGTACACTCTTTCACTTTATCCACTATCCACAGATATAAACAGATTCATACTTTTCTCTCTTTTTTTAAACTCTCAAAGTTCAAACCTTCAAAGAAAAATAGGTCCAGTTTTATAAACATGGAAGCAACATATTGTTTATATAAAACAAAAAATAAGTAAAAATCTTGCAATTTTTAACAAAGCAAAATATCTATTAAATTACAAAGCTAAGCATATTTATTTGTATTTCTCCTTGATTTTACCATATTTTTCGTATCGTTTGGAAGTCTGGGGTAATTCTTATGAGTCGAACCTGCAATAAAAATCATTACGAATAATTCATGTGACTCCCTACAATGATCACACCTCTAAACTATTTATAAAATACAAATTAGCCAAAAGTAGGCTAAAACCCCCAGTAGATAAAAAAATAGCTAAAAATGTTAGCATATCGCTAAAATATTAGCTAAACTCCAGATTAGCATAAAAAACTAATAAGAGACCAAATATGCCAAAAAAGCTAGCTTGTTGCTTAATTGCTAGCTGAACTCCAAAATAGCCTAAAATTCATCCAAAAATTAACGTTAGCATGTTGCTAAAATAGAAGGTGAATTCTAAATTATCCCCAAAAAATTTCAGTAGATAACAAAATAGCTGAAAACGTTAGCATTTTACTAAAATATTAGATAAACTCCAAATTAGCATAAAATTCCTCAGAAAACTTAGTCAAAAACGTTAGCATGTTGCTAAAATCGAAGCTAAAAGTGTAAATTAGCCTAAAAACCCCAGTAGACAACAAATTAGCTAAAAATGTTAGCATATTGCTAAAATATTAGCTAAACTCCAGATTAGCTTAAAAAACTAAAACTAATATGCCAAAAAAGCTAGCTTGTTGCTTAATTGCTAGCTGAACTCCAAAATAGCCTAAAATTCCTCTAAAAATTAACGTTAGCATGTTGCTAAAATAGAAGGTAAATTCTAAATTATCCCCAAAAAATTTCAGTAGATAACAAAATAGCTGAAACAATTAGCATTTTACTAAAATATTAGAGAAACTCCAAATTAGCATAAAATTCCTCTTAAAACTTAGTCAAAAACGTTAGCATGTGGCTAAAATCGAAGCTAAAACTGTAAATTAGCCTAAAAACCCCAGTAGATAACAAATTAGCTAAAAATGTTAGCATATTGCTAAAATATTAGCTAAACTTCAGATTAGCTTAAAAAACTAAAACTAATATGACAAAAAGCTAGCTTGTTGCTTAATTGCTAGCTGAACTCCAAAATAGCCAAAAATTCATCTAAAAATTAACGTTAGCATGTTGCTAAAATAGAAGGTAAATTTTAAATTATCCCCAAAAAATTTCAGTAGATAACAAAATAGCTGAAAACATTAGCATTTTACTAAAATATTAGATAAACTCCAAATTAGCATAAAATTCCTCTCAGTCAAAAATGTTAGCATGTTGCTAAAATCAAAGCTAAAACTGTAAATTAGCCTAAAACCCCAGTAGATAACAAATTAGCCTAAAACCGGTAGCATATTGCTAAAATAGAAGCTACAATTCTAAATTAGCCTAAAAACTCCAGTAGGTAACACATTAGCCAAAAACCTTAGCATGTTGCTAAAATAATAGCTTGTTATAGTTTGTAAATAATCCTGCATTCAGAAAAATGATTATCTCTACATTTTTGCCCTCAATGCATTTAAAATAAATTCTTATCATTTATAAAATTTCCAACGTCTCCCAATTTTTTGGGATAAAAAGCAAAAAAAAAGTTTAGTGTGTTAGATCCATTTAAATAAGTGAATATTTATGCACATCTTTTATTTATACAGTGTGTGTGTGAGTTGGTAAAATGACTCATACTTGCTATTCTTTCCCTTCTTTCTCCCACAGGGAGATGAGTCAGAATGAGAGAACAGGTGGAATAAATTCCGCTCTGTGACACAAAGGTTGTCTTGGAGTTGTTTAACAGAGAAGATAAAAAACAGTATATCCAGAAGAAAAAAAAAAAGACTCCGTTTGCAGCCGTTCGTTAACGTCAGAAGGTACTAATTAGAACGCGTCGCTCTCGACACGAGCGCGCAAACACACAAGTTTCGCCCAGATTTGGAGCGATCGCACCTCCTACTCGTGCATCCAAATACCTGGTGCCATGACAACTCGCTGGCTGCCTCTCGAGCGGGATTTACAACTGAAAGTGTCACAAAAAAGGCCGAACAGTACATCTCATCGACAGGTTTTTCTCTTCTGTGAGCCACCAACACTGACTTTCAGCTCAATTATTGGCTTTTTCAGTAAGTTTTCTCAGCAGAAAAACACAACTCAGGAACAAAGTTGTACCTTATACAGAAATATTAGAGCAATCTTTCAAAAGTGACATTTGTGATGCCATTTTCCCCAACTGTAAAGATGTCATCAAAACCTGTTTCTGCTGTCAAGACGACACGTTTTTCTCTCTGAAATGCCTCAAAGACACTTTTATTACACATCCCGATGCACACTGCTGTTCTGATTTATGTACCACAGCTGTTTTTTAGAATAAACACAGCAGTATTCTGCAGCGCATTAAATAGAAATAGAGATAAGAACTGGTGAGTGTGATAAAATCAATGATTTGCAGTGTGAGATAAAATAACAATATATGGAGACTTTATTAAAACGAGGGCAGATGACATAAAGTAGGGTAAATGTAGCTTTCCAAACTCATTACAGTGTTCTGCACCTTTTCTGAAATTTACCTCATTGATTTTAAATTCAGATTCAGTGAAGTGGGAAGTGAAATTTGGTAAAAATAGAAAACAATTTTAATTGGGTCGGAAATTAAAATTAAAACCAAAAAAAATATGAACATTTTATAAAGATTGAATAATTAATTGGATAATTATTGTCTATATTTACCAAACTGGTGAACATTAGTATACACTTTTTTTGCAAAGACTTCTGGGAAATTTCCAAGGGACTAAATTTTGGAATTCTGAAAAACTAAAGTTGTGTCCACTATATATTACGTCTGCCATTTTCTGTGCTGTCCTAATCTACTAATTCTAAAATAGAGTTCATTGGAAATTTCCCAGAAGTCTTTGCGAAAAATTAGCGAGCATCGATGCTCACTAGATTAGTGAATATAGACCACAATGCCTTGCGGTGTGGTTGAACAATTTTGAACAAAAAATGTGGTTAAATGTAATTTTTGAATAAACCGTGCACATTTTCACCATCCGAACACAGTGGAGTCATAAATAAACGTCGAAATGTTCAGATTTATTCGATTTTCACTTTCTGAAATCGGTGACGTCATATCTGGTGTTTGTTGCATATCGTGTTCGAATTACCTTTAAAATCCAGGACACTATATCGTCCTGCACTATGGGTTAGGAGGGAGTTCGGACACAGCCTGACTAACACCTTTTATGGTAAACTGTAGTGAGGGAATTTAGATTACTCTAGTTTGAAGTTCGTTAAGTGTGGCGTTTACGCGGTTAGCTTTGAAGCTAACAGTTTAGCTTGTTTAAATAAAGTTGATAATCTAATGAAAGAACACATTTAAACATTTTTATTATATTTACGGTAAATAATAAGTCACTTCAGAGTTAAAATAACTGGAGTTTTAGAATCTAGACTTTCGTAAAGATAAAAAAAAAATGTTAGCATTAGCATGCTACATCGAGACTATAGCTTTACAAAATAATACATATAAAAGCACAAAATTAGAAATTTTAACCCTTTAACACGTGAGCTTCATCTCCAGTGCTGACGGTCTTTAAACTAATTCTGTAACCCTTTACACAGTTCTGGTGGAGTTACATTAATTGCATAAACGGTTAGAGTTATTGTAATTGTAAGATTTTGGGTGTTTTTGTTGTTTCTGGTGTTATCAGCCTAAGAAATCCTATCCACCTTGTTGCAACGGGTGCGTTGTTGTTTGTGAGACATTTTTATTTCCATACAAACAGTGCATGCAGCTGTTCAGGTGTATGGTTTTTGATTTTAAATCAAACTGCAAATGAAATTAAATTTTTTTTTTTTTTCACATTGCGCACATGTTCAATTAATAATCGAAATCTGATGTATGTCATGATGTTCTTTAAAATGTGTTTTTATTTTTTTTTTAACATAATCATCGGCTGTATTCTGACTGGACACATTAAAGTAAACCAAAATTTGTTTCCCCTGATAATCCAGAACAAATTTTTGGAGCGTTTAACACCAGAACTCTTCAACTGTTTAGAAAATGAATGTAATTCCATTCCTATATCACTTTTCTCTGCAAAAGACTCAGCAGATTTATGTTACACTTCACTCCTGTAGTGTTAAATATATCAGAGCAAAGCTGTCTTTATAAGCTTCAGAATCCACTGGAGTCCAACAGAGTTAGCCAATTTGTGGTTTGGTGGTGGGTTTATTTGTTGACAAAGTAAAAAGTTATCAAAATTACAGAAAACGACTTCCGGTTTGCCGCGCAACTTCCGGTTTTACGGAGTCGGAGCGGGCGAAACCCGGCATGAGGACATGGATTTCTACTGCCATCCACGTTGAAACACTTTCAAGGCAATGCTGTTTGTTTTTTATTATAGCTTATTTACATTTAGTGCAATATATTATTGTATCATTTGTAAAGGAAGTTTGATTTGAAGGGTTGATAAAGCACTTTTATTTTTGTGTTTTTAAGTGAGCAGCTTGTATATTTCTTTGCACCATTTGGAGAAAAAAAACAATTCTAGATGTCCCTCATGGTCCTGGTCTTTTTCCAATGGTTCAAGTGGAAACATAACAGTAGTTGAAGGAATGTCAACACTGGGACTAAAGCAAAGGTATGGGGTAAGATAACTGTCAAAAAGAAACGTATTCATAAATAATATTTTGTATTCATAAAAATAAATTTGTATTCATAAATACAAAGTTGTGCATACATTTATATTTTGTGCACAACTTTAAAGAAAAAATATGAATACAACATTTAGTTTTACATTTAACATGTCTCTTTTGCATACGACTTTTCTTCGTTTAGAATACGACTTTCCTTTGTCTTGAATACGAATTTCTCCTCTCTCAAATGACGTCACGGGGTCACAGGCTTATCCATCGAGTGCCGGAACATCGATTGATCCAGCTTTGCGTGTCTATTCATTTACAATAAAACATGAATTATATATATATATATATTTTTAATGATATTGATGCCATAATGGGAACATTATATTGAAAACCAAAGTAGTTGAAAATTTAATAAAACATTAAATAAAAAATACATCGATCTCCGACCGCATTTTGTGGTTGTCAGCTGATTGTGTAAACAATGTAGCAGCGGATAGTTTATACCCAGAAGTGGTGATAAACAGCCCAAAGGGAGTTGCACACATGCCTGTCCAATCATTAGGTGGAAAAGAAAATATGTCCGTAAAATTAGTTGAAAATAAGAGAATGATGACATTAAAAACAGCTAAGCTAACACGGAGCCAGCTGACCGTTGGTGCTGCATAAACAAACAAAGAAACACATAGGAAAAAAAAGTCAGTAGGATCAGAAAGCCTAACTTTCTTTCTGCTTCTGATCTTTCTTTTTTTTTACTAAGGTCGGAGTTATCGACAGTTAGCCTTCTTTAGCTCCGAGTTAGCTTGGTTGATTGTGTCATTCCCTTCCTTTTTCAAGCGGCTATCTCTATCTGGGTCACGCTGCTGCTAGAGCCTGTTTCGGGTAGTGTTGGGTACATCTGGACTGTCTAGGAGCTGGAGCGGGTGCGCCTGTCCCGCCTGTCCCGGGAATAAACTGCTCGGCTAAGCGGGGATCCCCATGCTAACATGCCGCGACTGGGCGAGTGGAGAGACAGGGATCCCCCGCCTCGTCTGCCGTTTACAGTCAGAGCTCTTTTTTTTTTTACCACCACTTCCGGGTCCGTTTTGTTGTTAATATGCTCCGCTGTTGTCAAAATAAATAAAATATAAGCGGCAGGACTTGACTGGTAACTTCTATTTTCCCCGCCAGAGATAGAATATTAAGATCATTTTCATGTCATCGTCGTTTAATGAATGAGTCGCAACGCGCATCGATGTTCCGGCACTCGATGGATAAGCCTGTGACCCCGTGACGTATTTTTGAGAGAGGAGAAATTCGTATTCAAGACGAAGGAAAGTCGTATTCTAAACGAAGAAAAGTCGTATTCAAAAGAGACATGATAAATGTAAAACTAAATGTTGTAATTATATATTTTCTGTAAAGTTGTACACAAAATATAAATGTATGCACAACTTTGTTTTTGTGAATACAAATTTATTTATATGAATATAAAATATTATTTATGAATACGTTTCTTTTTGACAGTTATCTTACCCCATACAAAGGCTTTTATACTATGTTAGTAATATTAACCAAACCAGAGAATGCAAACCCTTACCGAGCCATCCAGCACCAGAGTTGGGGACACACATGTCCGTCTCGGCGCTGGGCAGGACGAAGCCCACCACGAAGACCTCCACGCCGTCCGACATGAGCGCCAGGCCCAGAACGAAGAAGAGCTGCCACTGGAACCTCCCGTGGCCGCACTCCTGCATGATCAGCTCGTACTGCTGGGCCAGCTCCTCCTCGTCCGCCTGCCTCTCGTTTTCCAGCTCCTTCCGGCTCTTGGCGCTGTCGGACACCGGCTTGCCCAAAGCTACCTGACTGTCCTGCGCCTTCCCGTCACTGTAGGCCGGAACTCCTTGGTACTCCCCCTCGTAGATCTCGTCTTCATCGTCGTGGCCCTCCGTCGCATCGCTGGAGGCCCCCTCCTCGTCGTTGGCGGCGTTGTTGGGGTAGGTGCCGTCTTGCTGAGCGTAGCTGTTGTAATTGTCCTCCTCTTCATCCTCGTTCTGGAATCGGTTGTAGCTGCGATGAGCTGAGTATTCGTCCGAGGCCCGGTCCACAGCTTTGCTGAAGTTTTTGGCAGCGTGCCGTTTGGCTTCCTTCGCTATGTCCTTGGCACCTTTCGCCAAGGAAGTCCTGTTGTTATGCACTTCATCCATCTCAGCACAGGGAAAGTTGGCACTTTAACTTGACTTCTGTTGCACTTTAGCCGTACGTCAGGGAGAGAATGAAAGCTCCCTGTTTTTATTTGAGTTTATGTTTCTTTTGACAGATTTAAGGCAGTAAAAAAAGGAGCACTGAAGAAATGAGCGAGAAAACTGACGATTAAGCGGTATCGTCTAATTCCAATCGGAGCTCCTCAGTCCTGTTGGGTTTGACTGGAGAAAACCATCAATCTGTAAGAGGAGAAACAGAAAAACGGGTTTAGTTAGACTCAAATCCTTCAGTCACAAATCTCCTGATTGATGCTAAATTCAAGACAAAACCACTGATTGTACATGAAAACTGGAATAAGTGACTCCTCCCCCCCAAGTGTTCCAAAAAGGAAGCCAAAACTGGACCAGTTGGGGACACGTGATTTAATGGGAACACCCAAAACGTCAAAAAGGGTCCTTAACCCAGAGGTCGGCAACCTTTAAGAGTAAAAGAGCCATTTGAGCTCGTTTTCTACTGATCAAAACCTAGAAGGAGCTGAACTGACTTACGTTAGCCTTTAAGAAATTTGGATTTACATTCATAACCTTCTTTTTGTTTTTTTTAAATGTAAATAATGTCTATTTTTGGCACGAACAAAAGCAAAAAAAATATATAAAAAGAAAATATAACTCAAAAATACATTTTTTTACGTTTTTAACTTTAGTAGCAAAAAAACAAGCTCGTTGCTTAATTCAAATTAGCATAACATTTCTCTGTAAGCTAAATCAGCCAAAAATATTAGCATGTTGCTGAAATAAAAGCTAAACTCAGAATTACCCTAAACCCCTCAGTAGATGACAAATTAGCTAAAAAATGTTAGCATATTGCTAAAATATTAGCTAAACTCCAAATTAGCATAAAAAACTAATTACAGGCCAAATTTGCCAAAAAAACTAGCTTGTTGCTTAATTACTAAGTAAACTCCAAAATAGCCTAAAATTCCTCAGAAAACTAACTTTGTCAAAAACGTTAGCATGTTGCAAAAATAGAAGCTAAATTCTAAATTATCAAAAAAAAATTCAGTGGATAGCAAATTAGCTGAAACCATTAGTATTTTACTAAAATATTAGCTAAACTCCAAATTAGCATAACATTTCTCAGAAAACTTAGCCAAAAATGTTAGCATGTTGCTAAAATATTAGCTAAACTCCAAATTAGCATAACATTTCTCAGAAAACTTAGCCAAAAACGTTAGCATGTTGCTAAAATAGAAGCTAAAATTCTAAATTAGCCTAAAAACTCCAGTAGGTAACACATTAGCCAAAAACGTTAGTATGTTGCTAAAATAATAGCTTATCTTCAGCCAGAGAGCCACAATGGAGAGATAAAAGAGCCACATGTGGCTCTGGAGCCGCAGGTTGCTGACCCCTGCCTTAACCCAATGTCCATATGTGACGACTTGAGTGAGAATCTGTTGTAGATACAGATACAACTTATATGAAGACAATAGTTCACCTCTACCAACTTTGAAATGGGCGTGGCAAAGACATCCATTAAATTCCGCCCAGTAAAATTGTTTTAGAGCTGCGGATTTAAACACGACCCTGTCGATCATGAAGTAGCCCCGCCTCCTCACCTTAAATTAGCTGTGGATATAACTAAAATTTAAAAAATTAAACAAAAGTTCCAACATTTTGTTTTGAAATATGACTGTTGAAGTTCCTTAAACGACCACTGGAGACTGGTTTCAAAAAGGGAAGGATTTTATCTTTACATCTGTTTTAAAAAGTCAGGTGGTACCATTAAAAGTACCCCTATTTAAAGCCTGGGATTTATTTATTTTCTCGCACTTAAACCCTAAAATGTAACATTCGGCCATTTTTCATTCTCCTGCTAAATATAGTGTGTGTTTATCAATCTATACATATATATATTTCTGTTCCTTCTGGCCAGATATGCTTAAAATTTTATTTTTTTCTTATACTGCTAATATTGTTCAGGTGTTCATTTTTTGCACAAAAAAGTAAATTCTGGGATTCTGAGATGATTTTCTCCCCCTAAGCAAAAATAAAATCCTCCAATTAATCACAGCTCAGCACAAAACTGATCTACTTCAGCTGTAAAACGAATCATAACAACATTTATTTGAAAAAATAAATGTGTAACAGAAGGGTTTTATACATATTTACAGTAAAAAAGTCATCTTTTTACTTTCAATAAAGTGAAAACGTTGCCACATCATTTATCTGAAGGTGTTGTGAATTGATAAAACCTCACATTTTTACTTCAGATCTCAACCATATAAATTGTTTTCATAATGGAATAGTAAAAAAAAAGAACAAAAGTATTGTAGAAAAGCCATAAAGGACACTATTAAAATCAAATTAGAGTGGTAGAACGCCCACGCCAACACTATTTATTGACATTACGCGATGTACTTGAGAGGTGATGGGTTTGTTTGCCATCAGCAAAGCTTCCAGTCCAGCAACAGAACTCCACCTAATAACATCATGTGCTTGAAGCACTTTGGACGCTTTCCAAGACTGGAGCAATCAGAAAATTACACATAGGCTGCAAACGGTTCACTGAGCTCCGTTCACACATCTGAAACATATGTCGCTACACGGAGCGCCCATACATTACTTTTGCATGAGTAACCGGTTTAGGTTAAACTGGATTTGGTTCCAAATGAACTCTTATTATTAGCCTTTTTTTAACCTTAAAGTTACAGTAAAGCATGTTTTAGATCAGGGGTGTCAAACTCAATCCCAGAAGGGGGTCAAAGTCCAAAACACACCTTAGGTCACGAGCTAACAGGATGAACATTTATTGAACGCTCTAAAACTAAACTTTTAAAACCCTAAAATCGGAACTTTTTAACATAATTATGAACTAAATATATATCATGATATCGTGAATGCTGTAAGCTGAATTTGGCACCTGAAGATTGTGAAACTGATAGCTAAAAATGCTGAAGCTGATAGTCAACTAAAATAAAACGGCTAGCATGTGGATGAATTGTTAGCTACACTCCAGAATAGCCTAAAAAAACGAGAAAAAGCCTAAATTAGTCAAAACAGCTAGTATATAGCTGAGATATTAGCTAAACTCCCAAATAGCATAAAAACGGAAAAAAAACTAAATTAGCTAAAACAGCTAGCATGTTGCTGAAATATTAGCTAAACTCCAAAATAGCCTAAAAAACTTCAAAAAGCCTAAATTAACCCAAAACAGCTAGCATATAGCTGAAATATTAGCTAAACTCTAAAATGGCATAAAACATAAAAAAACTAAATTAGCTAAAACAGCTAGCATGTTGCTGAAATATTAGCTAAACTACGAAATAGCCTAAAAAAAAACAGAATAATTCCTAAGTTAGCCAAAACAGCTAGCATGTAGCAAAAGTATTAGCTACACAATAAAATAGCCCAAAAAACTGAAAGAAGCCTATATTAGCTAAAACAGCTAGCCTGTTGCTGAAATATTAGCTAAACTCTAAAATGGCATAAAACAGAAAAAAACCTATATTAGCTAAAACAGCTAGCATGTTGCTTAAATATTAGCTAAACTCTAAAATAGCATAAAACAGAAAAAAACTAAATTTGCTAAAACAGCTACCATATAGCTGAAATATTAGCTAAACTACAAAATAGCCTTTAAAAAAAATGGAAAAACTCCTAAGTTAGCCAAAACAGCTAGCATGTAGCAAAAGTATTAGCTAAACATTAAAATACCCCCCAAAAAAACTGGAAAAAGCCTAAATTAGCTAAAACAGCTAGCCTGTGGCTGAAATATTAGTTAAACTCCAAACTAGTCTAAAAATCATAGTAAATGCCAAAATAGACCAAAAAGCTATCAAAATGACGATTTTTAAAATCTTAACTTTTTAACACAATTGTGAATAATAAAAAGGCAGGAATATTATTTCAGAATAAATCAACTTTAACCTTAAGTAACTTTCAATATTTCACTTTCAAAAAAAAAAAAATTATACAAGTTAAAAATAAGCACAAGATAACATCGGGTCATTAATAACAATAGAATAAAATGATCTGGAGGGCCGGATCCGGCCCCCGGGCCTCGACTTTGACACGTGTTTTAGTTCATATTTACAGTCTGTAAATGTTTCATTCAAATCCAAAAAGACAACTTATATTTACATTTGCCGAATATTTATTTGCTTTGAATAAATAATTAAAAGTTTTTCTGTTAAAAGCAGGAACATTTCCAAAAATGCTGCATTGGAGAATCTCTGCCCGACGATTGAGAGTCTGTTCAGGAAAACTGTGCATCCAGTCAACATAAACACTTTTTTGATGGGGGGGGGGTATGTGTCAGCCTGTATGAGGGAGTCTCCTGGGGGCTCCCTCTACCATGACATTAACATGACCCCCCCCAGAAGGGCTGTCAACCCGCCAGACTGAGGGAGACGCCAGTTTCTAGGAAAAATCTCTCTGCCGACAATACAGATGTACATAAATATAGTTAGTAGTTCTCAGTAATAAGGAATATTTTTTATTATAAAAATGTATATTTACATTTCATCAGTGTCGTGTTTTGTTTGAGTCCTGAAGACTCTCCGGATTGGACAGAACACGCGGAGGTGTTGAGCTAAAAGCCCCGAGAGTCGGTGGCAGGTTGATGTATGGGGCCTCTTCTCACCTTTGCTCAAAAAGAATTAGATAAAACATCAGTTGTGTGTTATCGCTTGAGCGTTTAAGCGCCAGGGGCTCTGCGGCGACAAAAGCATCCCGAGAGCTTTTGGTGCAATGCAGCAGTCAAATGAAGTGGGAAAAGTGTCCTAACTAACTTTGAGCGCGGCCAGATGATGAGACGCAAACTCCCCGAGGCCGCGGAAGCATCTGTGTGCAGGAAAAAGAGAGCTTTGTTTGGAGGAGACCTTCAGGCCAGATGTGAGGAGATTTGGTTGGGATTTTTCTCTCTCAGCGGTTGACAAACCTAATGTTGTGTCTTCCAACTATAAAGTAAAAGCGATTCCTTCAGTAAGCTCAAATGTGATTTAATTTTCATTTTCTAATCAATCACTTTATTTTTAGCCCACAGAACACAAGATGCTTGACATAAATATGAGATAAAAAGACATAAAACACAAAATGACAACAATTTAAAGGCAAAAATAAGATGTACAAATGAAAAACCATAAAATCCATTGAACACTTAAAAGTTTTAAGTCAAATAATTATTTAAAGATCCATTTTAGCATTTTTCTAATATGGATGATATTTTTTAAATTAAAAAAATTGGATTAAATTGCATTTCTGAGTGAACAAAAGTTTGAAAAAGATTGTAATTGTGGGTGGGGCCACAAGCTCCCTGCTCCGCCCCTTTCTATAATATACACTTGCAGACAAATAGATCCATGAAGGTCTTTGTTTTCCTTGTCTGAGTTGGCATCCGGTTCCGATATTGGTCGACATTTTTGTTGAAACGCTAATGTTAGGTTGGGATTGTGGGGGGCTGTAAGCTAGTGGGAGAGAGTGTGGGACTATGGGAAATAAGAGGAAGCTTTCTTCTCTGCCAAAAGTTCTGCCCACAACATGATTTAGCCTAAAATCGTAATTAAAAGACCATTAGGAATGCTTTTACAATAGATGATCAAAGTTGGTCTAGAAATGTTAAGTTAAAAAGTTGAGTTACTTGGTACACTATACAGTCTATATTTGTCTTTTTTTGTGGTGTTTAAATCTACAAATCCAAGATCTAGTGTCCTGGAAATTTCCCAGAAGTCTCAGCACCATCGATTCTCTCTAGATTGGTGCATATAGACCACAACGCATTCATCCAACCACATTTCAATAGCTGCGCTCCTGTCTTTACATCCCATAATGCCTGACTACAACAGCTGTTTTGGTTCAGATGTTCAGCTCCAAGCGTGGAGTCTATTCAGACTGAAGAAACTCAGCGAACCAGAGCTCAGTCCGATTATAAACTAACCTTCAAATGACAGGTTAAAGAGCGGTTCCAGGGTCCGCTGGAGTGAAAATTTGTTCCAGATTATCAGGGGGAAAAAAAACTCTGTCCAGTCTGAAACAGCCACAGTTTCTGCCACCACCAACCCTTCTTTCTGGGTCCTACACCACCAGTTCCTGACACCCTTTGTCCCCCAGGTCGCATATTCATTTTTATCTCTTTGTTCTATAGGATGAATTTTTCCTTCATTTTTCTCTGCTTCTTCGCATGTAAGTGATCCGAGTTAAAGTTTGTTTTCTGCCTCGGTGTCAGCTGAGACGGGGGTTTCTGCTCTTACGTCCCAACGCATAAAAAATTCATCAGAGGAATGGCTGATATGAGAGGAGATCAAAGGAGGGTTTGTGGTTCCTTTCACGCGTTCACAGGGACGTTTTTTTTTTCCTTTTTCAGGTGAAAACATTTTCCTTGAGCTGAATTGCTTCTGCTTCATTTTGCTGATATTTATGGTGCTAAAGTTGTAGAGTGAGGATCAATTTTGATTCTTGCTCTCGATCTTTTCCTTCAAACACTTTTTCTCTCCCGACTCGTCACATAGTAACGTTGATTAAAGAACCCTTTGTGTCCAAAAACTGACGTTTTGGGTGTCCCCAAGTTGTCATTTTTTGACCTGCTGGCTGTTTCTGATAAATCACGGGACTCCGACCTCCAGCTCACGAATCAGAACCAGTTCAGTACTGGGACACGGAGCACACCGGCACCCTATTCCAGTACCGGGACCCTAACCCTTCACTGGATGTGGTATTAGACCCGAATTGATACTGGAACCACGCCCAGACACCAACCAGAACCGGCTTAGGGTACCAATACTGGACGTTTCCCGAGGACCATTCTGCGTTCAGAACCACATCCAGTACCGTGTCAAAAGGGTTGCAGACCCTTGATTTTACACCAAAAAGTGGCGTGGAGGGGTCCTTAACCTTTGGCTTTCTCATGGGGTCCATGTGACCCCAGCTTCACATTGGCGTGTTATCCATCCCATGACAAATGTTGATGAAGGTGGACTGGATAGACTCTATACACAGACCCCTCCATGTCAAAAAATGACTTTTTGGACATCCCCAACTCGTCGTTTTTTTGACGAGGTTCTACAACCCTTGGGACGCAGTGCCAGATGTGGTACCGGGTGTGAACCAGGCCCGAACACAAACCGGTACAGGGTTAGGGTGCCGGTTTGCGCCCAGTACTACGTCTGGTACAGTGTCCAGTGCCTGGTTGGGGTACTGGCACTGAACGCGTCCCGAGAACCAGTCCGTGTCCGGTACCACGTCCCTAGGGTTGTGGATCCTTAGTATGTTAATGCTAATTTTTGGGTTGGGAGTGAAAACGTACCGGTCCCTCCATCAGTTCTGGAGAATTATTTGTTACATTTTTGCCAGAAGGTCAGAGTTTCTGACACTTAAAGGCTTTAAAGACACAAAGAAACTCATTGAGCCCCAACCATCATACTTAAATAGTTTTTATGAATATTCTATCGCAGAAAAACAATGTATGACCTTTAAGCCGATTCTCTTAGATTTACTTACATAACGTTCTGCAACTTTGTCTGCTCCTGATCTTGACTCAGCAGCTCACGAGTTCTTTGTACTGTCAGGTCAAACTCATTTAACACCTAAAGAGCCAACTTTTCATGAAATTGCCTTCTTTTAAATGATTAATGTGTCAGTAAAGCTTTAGCAGATAACTAAAACGCAATCCTGAGAAGGTTCAGTTAAAAAAAAAGAAAACTGGAAATCTCTCTTCTCTCGTTTCAAAGTCATCATCTCGACAGTTTCTAAAAGATCTGCCTCTGCTGTTGACATTTTATTATTCATGATAGGCTATAATTCCTTCTCCGTATGCAAATGGCCATTGATGCTGACATTTAGGAGTATTTCAGAGCAGTTTGCGGTAATGAGATTCTTGAGAGTCCAGTCCTAATGTCAAAACGTCAGAGAACAAAACTCTTTCTCCAACCGCAAATCCACGCTGGTAAAAGTGTGAACGAACGCACAGGATGCTGCGGGCTTTTTCCACGTCACTTCGTCGGTGTTGATTGGGGGTTGGTACAGGAGAACTCCTATGATACAAATTTTGCAATCAGCACAAATCTTGTGGGCTCTGAATCAGCAGTCTGCAGAGGCGAGAAATGATTTCCTTGCAGTCGTGCTGTCACGGCCCGCTGACGCCACGCAGCTCCGTTCATTAATCACTCCCAAACCCAACTACAGCGGTCGCACGCCCACGCACGGCGCGCAGGTGCACGTGTCCCGGGACAACCTCTGCGGGACGGACGGACAGCCTTCACTTCCTTTATTCTGAAGTTCCAGCCTGGAACATGCAGCTCCAAGAAAGAACAGCATCAGCATGCGCCATTCTGGTTGACAATATGTGCATTTCAGTGGCGTGTGCAAAGCCCTACAGGCTTTCTGGGGTGCCCACAGATGGCTACGGTGCACATTGCATCATCCACATCATGTGAATAAAACCAGACGCCCAACTCAGGGGCACAACAAAAGCTTTCTGGAGTCTGTGAGTTACCTCCAGACAAGCGGCTACTTTGGAAAAAAGGCGGAGCCATTCAGAGTGGTCCCATGTATGTATAAAAAAATGTAATAAAATTTCAAATGCGGTACTTAAGCTGTCGTAACTCCTCAATCGTTTGATTCTGAGGCCTAGAAAAGCAGCTTTTTGCTAACGTGCAACATTTAACAACAAATGAATCTGAAAAAAAGTTGGAAAAGCCACACATACGCACCAAAATAAGATGGAATTGTGTTAATTTAGTAAAAGAACGTGTTATTTTCAGGGCTGTGAACGTTAACACGATTGATCAAAACAATAGGGCTGTGGATCGTTGCTTTGGTGGTGATCCGATACGATTTACGATTCAAGCTCAACGATTCACGAGTTGAACCACGATTCTTACTTTTTAATATAATGTTTATTGCTATGAGAATATTTACTAGATGGAGGAAAATGGAAATTATTTGTATTAATCACCAACATTTATACATTTAATTAGAGCAATAGATCAGAATCAACAAAATTGATTTAAAAAAACCCAAAAAGATTCAGATAGACCTTTCGGCTTTGTTTTAGTTCGTAAACTTAAAATAATACATTAATCTGAATTCCAGAAGAAAAATACATCATTACCAGATAATATTCTGATCATATTTTACTACAATTTACTATATTTATAAAGATCGTGAATCAGCGATCTTGGACGTCGCGAATATTCATACTCTGATTTTCGGGAGCAGATCGCGAATACTCGAGCACCCGGATACTCGTTACAGCCCTACAAAACAATGAATGCATTATTACACTTCGCGAAGAAACAGTTCTTCACTTTGGGAAACGTTACAGAGCATTTAGACTATATGTGACCAGAACTTCTTTTTTAGGTGTAGTACTCCACTTTTTAACCCACACCCAAGCATCCAATAGGAATCGAGTATTTGCCTGGACCATAGTATAATAATTAATCACAACATAAAAGTATTATTAATCTGGTCTTTTTTAAATAAACTTTTTAAATGTACAGTTTTGTATTTGATTATATATTTTGATTATTTACAGATAAGTTGTCGGCAAATATTGTAACCAAAAAAAAAATATTTGCGATTAATCACAAATTATTTTTTTCCCTGTTTGCGAATAATTAGTTTCTTTTTGTTTTTGTATCAATTCCTATTTATTTAACTACCACCCCAGTGTTAAAGGGTGAACTTTTTTTTTTACACATTTACATAATTATTGGGATTCCAACAAATGATTTAAGCTTAGTGTTTATATTAAAGAATTGCGTTAAATCAGTTGGAATTCTTAATTACTGTAACTTTTTGACGATTTAAACAATTAATGCAATTCCATGGATTCTAAAATAACTGTTTTGTGCTGATATGCAACACTGTACAGTAGAGAAGTGTTATGCAATCCCGCTGATTCTGACGTGTTGCATACTTAAACAAAACCGCCTTTCTCCAGATCAAAATCCTTAGGAATTACAATAATTTCCTATGTGGTCAAAGAGTTATTAAAGATCAAACGTGTTATTGTTCTGTCCCCGGCGGCATCTCTGCTGTTTAAGGGTAAATACTGGACCAGTTGCCGCCAAACAATAAAATAACACGTTTTCTGAACTACCAAAACTCTGATCGTTTATGCAACGCATGCAACTCCAAAGGACCCTTTTGTGCTGATATACGACAGAAACTTTTCTCTGCATCAGAATGTGATGGAATTACATTAATCACATAAACGGTCAAAGATTTATGATAAATCAAAGAATGTTAACTCTGGAGCTAAAGCTGCGGTGTTAAAGGGTTAATATGTTTTGATGATACTTAATACAGTCATAATAGTCCAAAGTTTTTACTAAATATTTATTTTTGAATTTGAGTCTACTACTACTGTTTTAAATGTCAATTAATATAAAGGCATTGAAAAGGACCCGTACTTCACAACCAAGTCCGAGTCCCTGATTGGTCAAAGTTTGACCTGGATTATCTTACAACGTTTGAGATCCGATACATTTTCTGGTTTTCTTGAATCCCCTCCGGGGTCGTGAGGTTTGCTGGGGCCAACCCAGGAAGGCGTGGCACATTCTGAACACGCCGCCAGTCTGTTACAGGGCTGGAACCATTTGTTGATCTAGAACAGAGGTCAGCAACCTTTACCAGTAGAAGAGCCATTTGAGCTTGTTTTCTACCGATCAAAACCTAGAAGGAGCCACATAGTTTTACTTTAGCCTTTAAAAAATTAGGACTTTCATTCATTACCTTCTTTTTTTTTTTTGTTTATATTTTTTAATACATTTTAATTTTGTCTATTTTTTGGCACAAACAAAAGCAAAAATATAAAAAGAAACTAGCATTTCTCACAATGGGATTTTTTTTTTACGATTTTACCTTTTACCTTTAGTAAGAGCCAAATTAGCGAATTAGCGAGTGAGCTCGTTGGTTAATTACTAGCTAAATTCCAAATTATCATAAAATTCATCAGTAAATTAAAACAGCCAAAAATGTTAGCATATTGCTAAAATAAAAGCTAAACTCTAAATTTGCCTAAAACCCCATTAAATAGTAAATTAGCCAAAAAATGTTAGCACATTGCTAGGCTAAACTCTAAATTAGCATAAACTTGCTCAATAAAATAAATTTGTCAAAATGTTAGCCTGTTGCTAAAATAAAAGCTAAACTCTAAAATTTGCATTAATCTCCAGTAGATAACAAATTAGCAAAAAGATGTTAGCACATTGCTAGGCTAAACTCTAAATTAGCATAAAATTGCTAAAAAAACTAAATTTGTCAAAATGTTCACCTGTTGCTAATATAGAAGCTAAACTCTAAATTTGCCTAAAATCCCCGGTAGATAACAAATTAGCCAAAAAATATTAGCACATTGCTAGGCTAAACTCTAAAATAGCATAAAATTTCTCTGTAAATTAAATCAGCCAAAAATGTTAGCCTGTTGCTAAAATAAAAGCTAAACTCTAAATTTTCCTAAAACCCCCAGTAGATAACAAATTAGCCAAAAAATGTTAGCAAATTGCTAGGCTAAACTCTAAATTAGCATAAAATTGCTCAATAAACTAAATTTGTCAAAATGTTACCTTAATGCTAAAATAGAAGCTAAACTCTAAATTTGCCTAAAACCCCCATTAGAAAACGAATTAGCCAAAAAATGTTAGCACATTGCTAGGCTAAACTCTAAATTAGCATAAAATTGCTCAACAAACTAAATTTGTCAAAATGTTAGCCTGTTGCTAAAATAGAAGCTAAACTCTAAATTTGCCTAAAACCCCCAGTAAATAATAAATTAGCCAAAAACTGTTAGCACATTGCTAGGCTAAACTCTAACTTAGCAGGACATGGACAGTAGTTTCTGTCTTTTCAAGGGAGCTTGTACAGAATCCCAAACACTTTGATTGTCAATCACTAGAAATCGACAAACAGCCTAAAACCATCTTTTCAGATACATTTAAAGTAGAATAACCGAAAGGAGAATAGAAAACAGGACATTAAACCTCCGACTCCAGCCTTCCAGCTCCGAGATTCACTGAGCACAAATGAAGAAACATAGAAATCCATAAGTGAGCAGATGCACCGAGGGAACTACCGAACGTGCTGCTCCTAATGCGGGATCTCCTCCTGGTGTGCACGCACACACACAATCACACACTTACACACGCGTGTTCAGAGCTGCCTGGTAGCCTGTATGTAATTATAGCTGTGAGCGGTTACCAACTGCTGAGGCTTGGCGAGATGCTGCGGATTCTCCATGTAGATGTTTAGCTGCTGATTGGACAGAAACTTTGCGTGTTTTTGTATCTGTTTGAGGCCTGACGGAGCATCATATTAAAAACATCCTTTTAGAAACATTGAACTGAAAAAAAGTGGTTTTAGGGTGTACAAATGTGATCAAACCTTAACTTTTTCATGTTTTAGAGACAGATTTGACTACATTAGGTCAGCTGGGGGATTTTCAGACTTTATTTTATTTACCAACAACATATATGTGTCTGTAATCTCTACCCAGATTAAGATATAAAAACAATTCATTTACCATGATTGCCAAAGATGAGGTCGGGGACATGATTGTCCTTAAGATGTATACTATTGATAAAATACACATTTGTCCTCTGATCTGTGCTACTTTTGCAATTTATTGTCATTCTAATCATTTTATATTCAAACGTCTGCATATTTTGTGTTCAGTGACTGTCCAATGCAAATGGGAATTGAACCGATGCCTTTTGCTTACTAAGCTAATAATGTAATGTTTTATTAAATATTTTAAACTTTGTTGACATTTTTTTGTTCTATATATATATATATACCTATAATAGGTAATATATTTTTCTATATAAGTTTATTCTATAATGAATGTTTTTCTATAGTTTATTTAGTGATGTGACATAAAGCTGCTCTGAAAAGGTGAGGCAGGCAGTAGATCTGCTGCAGACGCACCTGGGGCGCAGGTGGACTCACGTTTGTTTGTTAGTGGTTGCTGATAAAGTTCAACAGGAGTCCGTTATTCTATGTTTTGCTCTGAATTATTCCAAAAATGGTGGATGTAATATTTCAGCTTAAACATTTCTCCAATTTGGACTTCTGAAATTGAAAGTAGAAAAAAGAGAGCTTTCATGCTAATATCGTGGAGATTTTTGTCCTGAAGGAGAGTCGTTTGGACTTTATTTACAAATAAAAGTAAAACAAATGTCTGAATTTTATCTGTATGTGTGTTTGTGTGGAGAAACTTTACAAAGAAAAGCTAAAAAGAGATAAATTATGGCAAACTTAACTAAATAAAGCGAAGCAAAGAAAAATAAGATAAGATAAATTAAACTAAACTAGACTAAGATAAACAAAGCTAATCTAAACCAGGTTAAGATGCATGAAGCTAAGATAAACTAAACTAAGATGGATGAAGCTAATCTAAACCAGATTAAGCAAAAAGAAGCTAAAATACACTAAGTTAAATAAAGTTTAACAAAACCAGGTCAGGATACATAAAGCTATGCTAAACTAGACTAAACCAAGTAAAGTTAATCTAAACCAGATTAAGATACATGGAGCTAAAATAAACTTGACTAAGACAAGTGAAGCTAATCTAAACCAAGTTAAGATACATGGAGCTAAAATAAACCAGGCTAAAATAAGTGAAGCTAATCTAAACCCGGTTAAGCAAAATAAGATAAACTATCTTAAGACACATGAAGCTAAGGTAAATTGGACTAAGTTAATTGAAGCCAAGTTAAACAAGGTTAAGATAAATGAGCCCATAATAAACCAGAATAAGATAAATCCAACTAGGAGAAACTAGGCTAAGCAAAATCAAGCTAAACTAAACAAGGTAAAGATACATGAAGCTGAGCTAAATTGGACTAAGCTAATTGAAGCTAACATAACCAGGCTAAGATAAATGAAGGTAAGCTAAACAAGGCTAAACTAAATTAAGATAAGATAAACTAGGCTAAAGTAAATTCAGATCAACAAAACTAAGCTAATTGAAGCTAAGCTAAACCAGGTTCAGCAAAAGAATGCTAAGATAAACCAGGCTAAATTAAGCCAAGACAAAGCAGGCTAAAAAAAACTAGACTTAGATAATTAAAGTTAAATTAGACCAGATTATGCAAAAATGATCTGAAATAAACCAGATGAAGCTAAACTAAACTAGACTAAGCTGATTAAAACCAAGATTAAAACGTTAAGATAAGATAGGCTAAGCTAAATGAAGCTAAGCTACACAAAAATAGTAGAATTTGCTTCCAAAGCAAAACTTCTTTCAAAATCACAGACGTCTTTAAATAGCCTTAAAGACAGTAAAAGTAAAATAATAGCTTGTAGCTAACCGCGGTTGTCAATAAAGCATTAGAAAACTCAAAAGTTTAAAAAAATGTTTTTTGAATAAATGGAATGTTTGAAGGCTGAATTTGACTTTTTTTTGTTTTTGTTTAAAATGATGCTTAATTTGTTAAATGTATTTATGCCATGTCTGTTTAAATGTTTAATGTGCTTTTTTAAGGGATCATATTGTCTATTTATCATGAAAATAATCTTTGTGAAGGCAGCTGTTGTTTACACAAATCAGAGCAAGTAACAAAAAAAAACAACATTAGGTTTTTGATTCGTGATGCATTAAATGTGTTATTTTAGTGGAAATGAAGAATAATGCTTCAGGCAACAATCACAACAAAATAGACTATTAAAATACAAAATAATTAACCTTCTTCTTCTCTCTAATTATGCATTTAATTGTTTATCCTGTGTCTCTTTCAGATTACAGTTCTGAAGATCTTTCCTTGTTTTCACCCGTCTGTTGAACTGGATTCCTTTCACTGAGAATAATGTATTTAACATAATCTAATTTAAATTGACTCCAGTCTAATCTATTGTAAATTTAAGATGTTTTTGTTTGGGACAAATGTTTAGAATTTAGTCGTATTTCCACGTTGGGAGTGGGGTCATCTGGACCCCACAAGAAAACGCACTGAGTTTTTTTTTTCCAATGATTTTTGATTTTCAATGGTGTCTGTGACAGAGAGGAAACCCTGTCCACCTTTATGCACATTTGTCATGAGATTGATAACACGTCAATGTAATGCTGGGGATCACCTGGATCTGTCATGAGATTGATAACACGTCCTTTTTTTAATGGGAGACCTTTCTTCTATGCGTCCCCAACTTGTCGTTTTTCGGACGTGCTGGCTATTCGTAAGATCAAGGGTCCGCAACCCCCAGATCCGGAGTGGTCCTCGGGACGCGTCTGGTACTGCCCTACCCTTATCTGGAACCGGATGCGGTGCCGAACATGGTACTGGACCTGAACCAGTACCAGATGCTGTACCTGAAACAGGCCCAGACGCGAACCGGGTAAGGGTATCAATTGCGCCTGGCACTGCGTCCAGTACCGCGTCCGGTGCTGGGTTTGGGTAGCGGTATTGGTCGCGTCCCGAGGACCATTCAACATTCCGTCCCCCATCCGGTAACAACTTCCAGAGGGTTTCGGACCCTAACTGGTACCCCACTGGATGCTGTACAGGACCTGAACAGGTACCGGGCGCAAACCCGTACCAGGTTAGAGTTAGGATACCAGTTTGCGTCTTGGCCTGGTTCACGCTATGATGCTGGGTTATGGTAATTGGCGTATACTTGTATAGCGCTTTCTACCTTCCTTTGAAGGCCCAAAGCGCTTCACAGTCACAGACCCATTCACATACTGGTGGTGGCGCCGCTGCTGAACACTGGCGCCAAGCTTCCACCAGGCAAGGGAATCAAACCCACAATCATCTGATCAGGAGTCGACCGCCCCACCGCTGCGCCAGGGCCGCCCAGGTTTAGGCACTCGGGTAACTGGGAAAGCTTCCCAAGGACCACTCCACGTTTGGTACTGCATCCCGAGGATTGCAGACCCTTCATTTTACAAAAGGTACCGGGACGCGGAGTGCATCAGTACCCTATCCCTCCACCAGTACCCTAACCCGAACTGATACTGGGATAGGGTACCGATGCACTCCACAGCCCAGTACTGGACCGGTTCCAGTTCACAGCCGGGAGATTGGAGACCCGTGATTTAACAGGAACAGCCAGCATGTCCGAAAACGACGAGTTGGAGACACCCAAAAGTGATGCAATTGGAGTGAGAACGTGTTGGATTTGGCATCAAGAAATGGAACTGGTTGAACTTCCAGCAAACAAATCAGTGAACGCCTGTTTCAGAGCTGATGGCCGAACTTAAAAACTAACATAGCGACGAGTGAACACAAGAATTCTGGACGTGTAAACACAAAACGAGCGTTTACGTGTTTTTACATGG
The DNA here is from genome assembly GCA_003999625.1 of Oryzias javanicus. Classification (NCBI taxonomy): domain Eukaryota; kingdom Metazoa; phylum Chordata; class Actinopteri; order Beloniformes; family Adrianichthyidae; genus Oryzias; species Oryzias javanicus. The sequence continues at coordinate 26,773,152 of CM012448.1, forward strand.
ACTTCTTTATTGGAAGTTGTCGCTTGAACGCACCTTGCCGAGGCCTATGGACGTAACTTGAATCTGACTAAAGACGTCAAATACAATTTTTTAGCATCCCAGATCCATTGGAACCGCAATGTCTGCTTCAGTTCCCCTTTCTTCACCTTTAATCCTTTTATTTTTTAACTTAGATTTCAGTTTGTGTATCCTAAGCTCTTAGATCCTCCAACAATCTTCTATAATGTGTATTAGTGCAGTTGCTGTGTGTTTCTGCAGCATCTGATCACCGAACCATCTCAGATCCAGTGTTGGTTCAGAGACCCCCCCTACAGGGGAACACTCTCCCATCCTTTCCACAGGGAACTTTAAGGGTTCCCTCTGCAGAACCCATCCGTCACTTTCCTCCCCCTTTTGTTTCACCTGCGCCGCGCGCGCCGAGCACGCCGCGGCGGCGCGCTGCGTGCGCGCGGGAAGCGCCATCAATCACCGCGGAGTCTTTTGGCGCAAGCGGCGTCCCATAATTAGATTTGTCCTGCTGCCTGCCTGGGAATCAATCCTCCCGGCGAGCTGCGCGGATGACGATCTGCGCGCGCGCTGCGGCGCCGCGCGCTGCCTCCTGATTAATAGATGCCTGCTTTGCTCTGCAGATCCGCACTGATCACGCACCGCTGTGGCTCACTCACGCACGCCGCCACTTCCTAAAAGTCGCCAAACTGTAATAATACGCAAAGAATTTCTTCGCAAATTTGCGCCAAAACTTCTTATTAGGAAGAATTTCTGAACATTTTTCAAAGTTATTTTAACTTTTCCTCCAATCAGACGCAAATGAAGGATTTCATTCCACTTTAAACTCGTCAAATCTTCCCGAGTAAGGATGCGGGTTGGGGATATTTGCGGTGCGGGATCAGAGGAAGTTTCCAAAGATGAAATCAGAGACTCACGTTCTGCTCTGGAGCATCGCAGCGCGGCGGATGAGCCCGAACCCCCCCAGGTCTGCGCTCTCATTCGGCCTCACGGGGAGCCGGCATCGCAGCCAAATTTCTTTCTTTTTTCTTTCTTCGATGCAGCGGATTTTTCTGCTGCAGTCAAAAGAAAGCAGCGCGAGGCTGGAGGGAGGCGTGAGAGCGTCGGGGGGGGAGGGAGGGAGGGAGGGTGGGTGAGGAGGAAAGGGAGGAACGGGAGGCAGGCGGCTCCGCATTTCCGCCTCACACGGTCCTATCTGAGGCGAGATGGAGGCAAACACGAGCGCTGCCCGCATCCAGCCGGAGCGCATCCTGCGGGAGGATGAGGATCCAGCCGGAGCGCATCCTCATCCTCCCGCAGGATGCGCTCCGGCTGGATGCGGCTGATGGATCTAGAGAGCGCAGCTCACCAAAGAAACCAAAGAAAACATCTGTTCATCGAAATAAACTGCATTTATACTCACAGAAATCCATGGATTAGAGTGAAAAAATATTATTTTTGCATTGTTTTAGTCATTTTGAAGGATTTTTAAAATCTTTTTAAAATATATATTCATTTAACGAAACCAAAATCTGAACAAGAATGTTCCAAATAATTTGAAGGAACAATTGATTGATTGGCACCCCAAACCTGAAAATGTCACAAGAAACCAAAAAATTAAAAAACAAAGTTTGACTACAATAAATAATAAACAAACATCAAAAAGTCACTTTTTCCTAAGATCATTGAAAGCACACCTGTAGCAAAATTTAAAGACTCACATCAAGAAAAATCATCTTTTTTGTGTTTTTAACTTGTATATAGAACCTATGTAAAAAATAATGCTAATTATTTTTTAATTCAAATCTTGGATCAGAAAACCAGAAACTAATGACTTAAAAATGACAAACACTTCTTGAATTCCTAATGATGATTGAAAAAATTCACTGGAAACTATTTTACAAAAGAAAAAAATGTTGAAGTGGAACTTTAAGAGATTTTTCCTACAAAATGTCTGTAATGTTTTTAAATCTACATCAAACTATAATTAAAATAAACTTTAAGCATCTCTTTTCACCGTTTTTTAATATATTCTTGTGCTTTTATATGATAAAAGACATTTAAAAAAATTAAACTTAAAATTCCATTCTTGATGATTTCTTTGTCCTAATCGTGTGAATTGAGAGCAGATGAAGAAATGTAATGTGCAAAAATATCGGATCTGTGATCGTATCCACCCGATTCCGGTAAAAAATGTTCAAGGAACTCGCTATTCTATAACTTTTAATTTAAACATTTTTAACTTCCAATTTGGAGGAGTTGGGAACCAATCATATGAAACCCCAATAGGAGGAGTTTATATTCATAAAAGGCTTTTTTTTTTTTTTATTTCAAGACGGCAGTCTCTTCTCAAGGTCAAAGGTCAACGACGTCTGTGAAATTTTGTTGACATCAGTCAAACAAATGTTTCCTTTTACATATCGTACAAAAAATTGTTTTGGCACAAAATGGCCGATAGGTCGTAGGTTTCATGGCCATCCCATAATAATTTCAAAACTTCCTTTGGAAGTTATTTTGAAGTTATTTTTTGCCATGAAAGATTTTGGCCCACCACAATGCCCCTTAATTTAAACACATAACGATAAAAATGTTAGCATTTCTCACTGAACACATTTTTTTTTTGCATTTTTTTAAACATTATTTTTAATATGCCTAATTTATCCTTTTTGTTTTCGTATTTGAGGATTATTCCATAACCTGATAGCCTGTAGAGAAATGCATCATTCTTTCATTTAATTCTAAATTTGGGTTATATAAATGCATACATAAAATACACTTTATGAAAGTTTTATTTAAGTTTATTTAATGGAAGAAGACTAAAAATACAAAAGTGTGCTAATCTGTAAAATGTAACATCTAAAACATTTATAAAAAATAGTATTGAACCACTTATGGAAAACAAAACAAACTTAATTCTCTTGATATTCTCTCTTAAACACCTTAATACATCCAAAATAATCTGTCAGTTATCCTAAAATGTTTCCATCACCTTCAGCTGAAGACAGAAGCCCCAATCTGCAGCAAGTTTCCCCCTGAAAGGTGTCAGTGACTCATCAGGATGGTGATAGATCTTCAACCAAAAAGCCATCTATCGCACAGAAACGCCGTGAACTTTAATGAACGAGCATCTTTCTTACGAATTCCCATCAAGGGACAGATTTCAACGAGCGAGGAAGGAACCTTGGAAGGACATCCTTGAGGAGAGGAAGAGCGTCTCTGCCAGGTCAATAGAAAAATACTCAATGAATGAGGATTCCTTTAATAAGAATCCACTAATATGTGTAAAAAGTTGAAGAAATATTCTTTCTGTAAATAAACTCTAAAAACTTGTTTGTACTTTATTATAAATTTTCTTCTTTTTTCATATTTACCTCCTGATCTTGTTATTTAAAATTACACAGCGACTCCTATTTTATTTTCTAAATCTAACTGTGAGTCTCAATGTAAATTGATGCATACATGGCGAATTAAAAAAAAAAAGAATCCTGAACCTTGATCAAACCAGATCAATGCGGTTCAGGTCTGGAGACTGTCCTGACCACTCCATGTTTTTAAGATCTTGTTCTTCTGTCCTCAGGAGGTTCTGGTTTCTAAACGCTAAAAGAAACTTTTCTCACCACCACTATGACTTCATCTTCATTTTCTCTGGAGAAAAGAAGACGTCATTGCTAAAAGTGCTAGCATTGAGTTCAGCATCATAAACTGTCCCAGAGTAACACATTTTTTAAATTCTTATTATAATAATTATTCTAACAATTCTAAAATCGCTAAAAGTCTTAGCATTGCATCATCAGCCATCTCAGATTAATACAGATAAAAACCCTTAGCATGCTAACAATGCTAACATTGCTATAAGTGCTAGTCATGCTAATCATGCTAACATTATTTGAAGTGCTAGCATTGTGTTCAGCATCATCTCAGAATAAAATATTGCCATGTGTTCCTTATGGTAATTTTGGTAACATTGTTTAAAGTGCTAGCGTTGCATTCAATGTCACCAACTATTTCAGAAAAACACATTACTAAAAATGCTAGTGATGCTAATTATGCTAAAAGTGCTAACATTGCGTTCAGCATCATCAACTATCAGTAAAAACCCATTGCTAGAAATGTTTATTATGCTAACAATGCTAACATTGCTTAAACTGCTAGCATCATCAACTATCTCAGAAATACACATGGCTAAAAATGCTAGTTATTTTAATCATGTTAACGTTGCTAGCATTGCATGCATATCAGAATAACATTGATAAAAAAAGGCTTTTTATTATTATTATTACTATAAAATTACTAAAAGTGCCAGCATTACATTTAGCATCATCAACTAAATCAGAAAACTGCATTGCTAAAAATGCTAGTTAAGCTAATTGTGATAACATTGCTAAAAGTTCTAGAATTGCTTTCAGAATCATCAACTATAAGAAAAATGCATTGTTAGAAATGCTTATAATGTTTAATATGCTAACAATGCTAATATTATTAAAAGTGGTAGCATTGTATTTAACATAGTCAAATGTCTCAGAAATACACATTGTTAAAAATGCCATTAATGTTAATCATGCTAACATCATCCAAGAATAACATATTGATAAAAATGCTTATTGTAATAATTATGCTGATTGAATTGAACTTTATTCATATCTCAAGGGACAAATTTATCAATATAATTATATTGATAGATTTATAATTATTAAATTATTTAATAATTATTATATTTATTTAATTATTAAATTATATTAATAATATATAATTTATCAATATATAATATTGCTATAAGAGCTAGCATTGGATTCAGCATCAACTATCTCTGAAAAAAATGCATTAATAAAAACGTCTTTTGTATTAATTTAGCTAAAATGCAAACATTATACAAGTAGAATCATTAACTATTTCAGAAATAAACCTAGCTAAAAATGTTGGTTATGCCAATTATGCTAACATTGCTAAAAGTCCTAGCATTAAATTTTGTAACATTGCATGTCTCAGGAATACACATTGCTAGAAATGCTAGTTATGTCAATCAAGCTAACATTGCATTCAGCACCATTGCTCATGAAGGAATAACATATTTATAAATAAAACACTTATATAAAGTATGCTAACGTTACTAAAGAGCTAGCATTGCATTTGGCATCAACTGTTTATGAAAAACGTGTTGCTAAAAATTTCTGTTTTTTTATTTTTCCTAAAAATGCTAACATTGCTAATAGTGCTTGTAGAATCAATAACTACACATAGCTAAAAATGCTAGCTATGCTAATTATGCAATCATTACTAAAAGTGCTAGCATTGAATTTAGCATCATCAGTCATCTCAGAAAGACAGAGACATCACACCTCATGTTCCCAGTGTTATTATAATTTTGTCTTCCGTTTGTTGCTTGTTGACTTCCTATTATCATTTTTTTTAAAAATCCAGAAAAATGACTTTAAGATCAGCCTCTAAACCCATTTAAATTCTTCATGTATTTCATGTTCACAGAAATAAGCTTTTTTGTTTAATTCTGAAAAGTGATCAATATTTTAGGATTAGCATAAGTATCTTAAAAGTCTGAAAAATGTTTTAGTGTGCCTGATTTGATCAACTTTAGACTAAATCAAAATGATGAAAACTTTTAAACATTTAAGTTTTTCTTCCAGTTCTTTTTGTGCATTCTTCTCTAAGCATCACATCCATTGAAAACTATTTAATTATATGTTGCAAAACCATTTTGACCAATTCACAAGGATGTATGATACGAGGTTTAATTGATTTCTAATTACATGCTTTGGTAAGCACGTCATTTCATGCATAAAAAACAAATGGGGTTGTTTGCATGGTCTGCTTTGGAATTCATCATGATGCTCCGCTTTGTTTTTCGGTGTAATTAAAGGCTACACTCAAACTGCGGCTCAAGTCTCCCACGCAAACACACCTTTGAAATTTTTACTTTGAAAAGTAGGTAATTGCTTGGTTTTTTTTGGCAGATACTTCTACTACTGAGTAAGCAAAAGCACATAGTGAGAGAAAAAACTGACTAATTTATGGAAATTATTTAAAAATTATTCTGCAGGTGCAGGAATTTCGGACACGCTCAGAATTCACTTTTTATTTCACCATCTGGCACTATAAAATCCATTTTCTTCATTCTGCAGATTTAATTCGTCTACCTGTTGGTTTTGTTGATAAACAACCCAGGCAGTTTTTTATGTTTAGTTTCACGGAAGACGAATGCAAAAACACAGCTTGAGTTAGCATCAAAACGTGTCCAAACTAACTTTTAAAAATATTGGACTAAATTTGATCTTGATTCAAAAGTCTTAAAACACAAAAGAGAGAGGAAAACGGGCAAAAAGAAGGTCAACGTCCGTTTAAACCAGGAGCGATCAAGCCAATACCAAGAGAACTAAAACAAAAATCACCCCACCCAGTGTGTACCCCACCTTTGGTCAAGAACATCTTGACCTAGTACTGCCAAGTCTGGACTTTCTTCCTAGATCCAGCAACTTTCTAATCCCTTTTGTAAACATATTTTTTTTATATTTTGGCAACTTTTTCTAGTGTCACCGGAGAATTTCTGGTGTTGGAGACTCAGATTTGAAGCATGTATCGTTTAACTGTTCTAATTGAGCTAGAGCAACCACAAACGTGAGGCTCCGCCCACTCAGGAGCCCTCTTGGCAGGTGGCACCCCAACAGCTGTGACGAGTACCACACTGTTTCAGATTTGATTCTCAGGTGTATCATGAATTTTGTTGTACCTTCCGCTTCTGACAGGTCCCAGCATCGAGGGTTGTTTATTGTTTACGTGTCCATTTGAGGGAAACTCATTCTTTTCAAAACTGAGGTGTTCAACAGCGATGGACCAATGTTTAACAAAGTGACAGAATCTGCTTTTATTTAAAATCCCATCAGCTGTCATGTTCTAGGTTGTTCTCTCCTTAAGGGAGCGGAGAACAACAGACACAGCCGCACTCAAGAACCATTTGGTAGTTTAACCTCCCCAATCTAACCCCTTAATCCTGAGTGTCAAGAAGGATTCTTTGGTATGATTTGACCTGGATTCGAACTCTTGACCCTCCAATTTCAAGACGGACACTCTACCACTAGGCCATGTAGCTGATCTAATTTTTACCTTTAAACAACATCAAAATGTTTTTACATATTTTTTTAAATCTCTGTCACGATGTTTTTCTATTCTCCTTGAAAGGCTCTATTCAAATGATATGCTAATTAAGAAATTACGTCATATAGCGACTTCTAGATCGGCCAATAGCAACTTTTCTCTGTCGGGAGTTAACAACATCATCTGGAATAGGCTTTAGTAACTCTTAATTAATGTAACAATAAACTCCTAATTTCAGGTGAAGATGTGTGCTAGCATCTGACCTACATGCTAACTCTAACAATAGCATGCTAACGCTTGACCCTTGTTACTCGGAATCTACTTTTGATTGTATGTTTAAAAAAAGTTACGATGTTTTTACACAGATATACTTGTCTCCGTCACAAACTAACGCTATGCTAAAGCTATGCTATTTTTTTAGCAACGTCTAGGTTAGCCAACATACTTTCTTTACTGAGGAGTTAGCAACACCATGTGGAGGCTATTTGAAACTGAAATAAAATATTTTGAAAAAAAAATTAATGTTTGGCCGAAAAAATAGGTTTAAAAACTCAAAATTTCAATTTCAAAACTTTTTTTCAGTTTCAAAACTTTTTTTTTTATTTCCGATTCTCAAAGTTTTAGTCTCAAAACTTTTTGCCTCGTTGGGGCGGGGCTAACACGAGGACCAATCAGAATCGATGAGGGTGGTAACTTCAGTTCCGATGCCTTCACTGGCTCTGAGAACTCAAAGCGCCATTTTATTAAGTTAAATACAGGCGAAGAAAATGTCCTTTTGGAATAAAATGTCTCCGTGGTGGGTCGCCCTTGTCCTGGATGCGGATCTCCGCGGGACCTCGCGCTGCAGCTCCCGCGGAGCTGATTGTTGTTCCCGTTAAATCGGAGCGGCCTAACGTCTGAGCCGCACACCGGTGCTGACCGGCGCCGCCCACCACTTTCACCGCACACCGGACTGAACAGCCATTTTCTGATCATAATTATTACAGTTCTCAGAGCCAGTGAAGGCATCGGAACTGAAGTTACCGCCCTCATAAATTTGGTTGGTCCTCGTGTTAGCCCCACCCCGATGCGCCAAAACGGGGCCAAAAGTTTTGAAACTGAAACTTTGAGATTCGAAAACGAAAAAAAAAAAGATTTGAAACGGAAAAAAAGTTTTGAAATTGAAATTTTAATTTTTTTTCGGCCAAACATTAATATTTTTTTTCAAAATATTTTATTTCGGTTTCAAATAATATTGGCCCTGATTTAGCTCCACATTCATCAAGATGAACTCTTGCAGGTGACGACGTCTGCTAGCATCAGACTCTTTTGCGGTCGCTTATGTGCTAACGTAAACGATAGCATGCTAACAATCAATCCTTGCCTTGTGGTTTGTTTTCTTTGTTATATTTTTTTAAATATCTCAACTTTTTTTAGTTGAATAGTAATTTCACTTTTGTTGATTTAAAGAGCCTAAATAATCTAAGGCTATTATCTCAAAATGCCACTTAAGTGCAATTTTTTTTGTAAATTAAAAAAAAAAAAATCGTGTGGTGGCATGAATTCTTGCGCCGATGCCTCCCCGTCACTCGGTGGCATTTGTATTTCCAACTGTAGCATAAAACTGATTAAAAAAAACAGCAAAGTGGAGGGCTAGCTTAAAATGTGTAGCAATAACTGCTAGCAATGGGGCAAAACAGATTTGTTTGCGTCAGGCCTCCTTGTCAAAGCAGCAGAAACAAAAGGGATTCGGCTAATAATTTCAGTTTATAGGTGTCTAAGAATGGAGATGTTGGAACATCTCCCACGTCAGACGACTGCTAGAGTTCCTTATTAGATCTTGTTTCAAAGACGGAAGTTCAAAAATTCAATTCAGCAAACCAGTGGGAGGCATCGTCCAGAGCATCTTTGCTCCGCCTGTTACTACATGGAGCATGAAATGAACTGCTTAAACATTTGTATCTACATGTATCATCTCTATACCTAATCTGAATATTGGTCCTTCAAACCCCCACAGATGCTGTGTCCTCACATTGGGAGGTTCCTTCCAGCTGCAACGTCTGCAGGCATCTGCATAAAAAAACACGGAGATAACGCCGCGTGCTGTTGAACCACAAGAAAAATGGCCTCTGGAAGAGCCTATCAGGGTAAAACAAGGTCAATTACCTCACTTAATGCGGAGGGGGGGTGAAGAGTTGTAAAAGATGAGGCTCCGGCAGGATGGGAGGAGGAGCATCAGCTGGAGGAGGCGTCGACAACAACAGAACAGGGTAAGTGACAAAGTCTTTCATCTTCTTTAGTTGAATTTTTTGTTTCCAAATGTAATTTTTCAGTGTTTGTTTGCAGTAAAGAAAAGCTTCAGATCATCTGTTCATCAGCAGAAATACTATTTTGTATCACAGCAAGGACAGGATTGTTTTTGCACTTCTTCCCTCTCATTGGGCAAAAACTCGTTCAAAAACACGTTAGCAGGAAACGTTAGCCTAGCACTATAATGGGGCTTTCTCATGTCATCACTTTCTGCCAATCAACGGGTGTTGATTCTGTTCCAATTTAGTACTACAATTTAGAACTGTTTAGTAGGTTAATTTTCCAATGGAAACGCTCAAAATACCGGTGTAGGTACCACATATGCTCGGCCTGCAAGAACGGCTCGGGGGCTTGCGCATAGATGTCGTATAAGATTGTGATTGGTCCGGACCGTTCGACCACTGTCACGTGACACGGGAAATGAAACACTTCCGCCATAACAATGCACCGATTCTTCCCGAGTAAAGAACCGAGGAGGTCCGAAAAAATACGCAAAGAATCACAAAAGGAGGCGGAATATTTGCAATCAGCCGCAAAAACCTTGAAAACGAAATAATCCGATTGAGGGGAATCGTCACAGGATAATGATCTCTATTTTAATAGAGAGAAATCAGGCTGGGAAGCGTGACGTTTGAGCTAAAGAGGGTGCTAGTGAGTAGCATGCTAGTTTTAGAAAGTAATTATTCGCACGTATTTCTTTGTAAATACATCCTGCCTATGTTGAACTTCTTTCGGGTCGCACAGACCAGATGAAGTCCTGCTAGAATATGCAGCGCTCGCTCTCTGCTCCGTTACACAAACACTGAAGAGAGCAGACGTTAGTTCTTTCCCTTTTTTTAAATAAACTTTATTGTAAACATCAGTTTGAGTACAGAAAAACTGCAAATTAGCCACCTCGTTTGTCACAGTTGTGTGATGTCATCACTAGTCGCAAGCCCCCGAGCCGTTCTTGCAGGCCGAGCATATGTGGTACCTACACCGGATTGAACCGGACTGTACCGTATCAGAAACAAGGCTAAACGGTGACAATTTTGGCATCGCATCCCTAGTCTGGTGTACCGAAAGGAAACTTTGAAAGTATGTGATTCCAAGACCCTCAAATTGGTGTCCGTTTTGTGGTAAAGGGGGAAATTTTTACGATTTATGTACAATAAAAGAAAAACTTTGCATGAGCAATCGTCAGGAAATTTCACCCAGGTTAAGTCTACAACCACAACTGAAGTTTTATTACCTTTTATTTATTTTTTATTACCTCAAGAAGAGGCGGCCATGTTACATTTTTTGAAAAAATTCCACTTTAAACAAAAATATGATTTGCTACTACATGAATTTTCCTCGACCATCCATAAGAAACTACTCAGGAATAAATGATGAAAATAGAAGTTCGTAGATTTTGAAGAGCGTTACCGTGATGAACTGGCACATGTTTTACCGGAATATTTAAAAATTAATTAAAATTTAATTAAAATTTAAAAAAAATTAAAATTTATTAAGATTTAATGAATGAATCCTTGGCTAAAGCTGGACAAAATGATATACGGCATGAACATATTAGGAATGTGGGCGTGGTCAACAAAACCTGGCGTTACCAAGGAAAGCAAAAAAAAATACTTCTGCAGATTCTTTAACAAATGACTTAAATCTGTCCGTCAAGACAAACAAAATATGAAATTGTTGCTATGGTGATAAAACTAACAGAAAAGCCGGTTGGCAGGGACAGAAGGAGAGGGGGAGGGGCGAGTAGCAGCCACTCAGCCAGTGAGGGTCGGGGGCTGGTAGCGTCTGCACGCAGTGGCGGACCTAGCAGTTTGAGGGCCCCGGGCGAAACATAAAATGGAGCCCTCTGCAGTGTTTATGTTGTCCGAGTTTTTTATTGATTCATTAGTTGAAAAAATCCAAATGTTTTGATAAACATTAAACAAAATAATTTCTAGCTTGGGAGGAATTCTAAAAGTAATAATACTGATTTAAAGATAAAAATATAAATGATAAGGATCAAAACTAAAAGTTCCATTTATTTAACAGGTTAATGCACACATATTTATTTTATTATTGGTAGGCTATTTATGTCATGATGGCAGGTGAGGCACTGCTTCACCTGCCTCCCCTGACTGCACCCCCCTGGGTGAAATGTATTTTAATGAGGAACTAAATTGATCCCATACCCACTCTAATTATGTCCACCTGCTCATAGTAATTCTCACCTGGAAAGCTGGAATCAAAACCGCCCAATCTGAAAAGACTGAACCCTCTGCTCGCTAACTTGCTAGTCACTGGAATATTCCATTTCTGCAGAGGGACGTGGTCAGTCTTATGCCATTTCAGTGGTTTTGGGGTGTTTCTTTTATGACAGAGTTAGATAAAAATGGGCGTAAAATTTATTTTAGGCACTTTTATTCAGTGTTCAGCTTGGGGGCCCTAGGCAATTGCCTACCTTTACCTAATTTTAAGTCCGCCCCTGTCAGCAGGACATACAACTTTGCTTATAATAGTTTGTTTTCCAACCTGAAGAGTTTCTCAACAGCCTCTTTTCCCTTTACCCTCTGATCTTTCTGATGTGTCCCACCTCCAAAGGGAGCATCTTCAAAAGTGTTAAAAGAGCCTCTTTCATCTAACACAACATCTCAATAATGGCATGTGGCCGCTCAAATTACCTTTTGTTTGGATTTGATTACATAAAATAGTCCTCGAGCACTTTAGGTTGTAATTCGTCTCTCATCACACGGGGACAAAGAGCCTTATTGGTGAGGATTAAAAGAAGCAATCGACTCCTTTGAAGTGAAACAGCATCTTTGAGCTTTCCTCTCTCTTGTACTAATTATCAGCCCTGCAAATGACATCTGTGTGTGTGTGTGGGGGGGGGGGGTGTTGGTGCTGTCAACTGCATGCGTGAGTAAGTGTCATGAGAACCTTAATGCAATCAGGCAAGTGTGGGCGGCAGTAAATGGAGAACACATCAGTCAAACGGACGTGTAATCACTCTCGGGTTACGGAGGGGATGGAGGCTTAACGGACAGTAAGACTTGAGAGTGAAACAGCTGAAGGAAAAACTGGAATACATAATAAATAAAAACAATCGATCGCTTGTCCGGCATTTTCTGGAGGTGGAAAGCATGGAACTGAAAAAATCTGAAGACTGAGGTCCATAAAAAGAGAAACAACAAGCCTCAGGTGAAGAAAGAGGTGGATTCTGTTCTGAAAAAGAAAAAAGGAAAAAGCGAGCACTGACTCAGTTTATCCCTTAGGTCCAGAAACATCAAATCGAAAGATGTCACAGTGCAGAAATAAAGTTGTGCGGAGACCTGAGGTTACTGCAAAGTAGTAAAAAGTTAGTTTTCAACAAACAGCCTGCTTTATTTTAGTCATTTTAAACAATCTTTTCAATAATATTGTGAGATTCATGACTAAAAAAGGAGAAAATTCTGTGTTTTAGATGAAAATGGTGACAAAAATAACAACAAATAACCTGAATATGAGGAGGAGGATCTTTAAAGATCTTTTTCAACCCTTTAGCTTGTTTTACCCGGAAAACAACGAATAGTTCAATACTTTAGTTCAAAAATATTAAGATGTTTGTTTGATGGTTTGAGCGTTTAAGGAAAAATTTATTTTTTTTTATTTACACTTTCCACTAAACACTAGCCGATCATAAATATATTTAAAAAAATACACATTAATATATGAATTAATCCGTTTTGTAATAAGTAAGGTTGCTGGGGCCTATCCCTGCAACTGTCGGTTAGTTAACAGAGTCTCTCCGGCTTGTCGCCCCGACCCCCGGCTTCTGCAGGAATGGTTTGTCCCGTTTGTCCTGTTTGTTCCTGTGTCAACTTTTCAACATTTTCTCCTCAAAGAGTTCTTGCAAGATGCGTGTTTGTGTCATAAATTATGTTATGTTTTTGTGCTACCACAACTAAACTCTTGTCGTTCGTGGCGACATTCACCGCGACGTTATGTACGTAATCGTGTGGGCGCGTCACAATAAATATAAAATAAACATTTCATTAAGTTTTGTTATAAAAGTACAGCAGAAGCTTTTATTTTGAAACCCAGCTGCCAGTGCGACGTCAGACACAGACATGACACCGATTTTTTTTTTTGTCAACGCAACCTGTGGAAATCAGCCGTGAGTTGGGTAGCCATCTTGGCTGGAAATTGCTCCGCCCACCTTAACAATGTTCTAAAAATGGCTGATCTTCATAGTCTATATCAGGGGTCTGCAACCTGCGGCCCCAGAGCCACGTTTCTCTTTAATCTCTCCACGGTGGCTCTCTAGTTGAAGAAAAATAAAATAATAGTAAGTAGTTTTTTAAAGTAATGATTATTTAATTAGGATTATTTACAATCACACTTTAAGTAATTTTACCAATCATGGTATCAAAACGTTCAGCTTGTTCAGAACCGTACTACTTGTATGTTTGGTATTCATAATCTTTATAGGTTTTGAAATACTGAGCAAAATGCATACAGGAAATGAATGAGAAAGTCTTTAAATTTAAAAAATTGTATTATTTATTTATATTTATGCGATATGTTTTAATTTTTTGTGGTAATTTTCAAAAAAATTTTAGTTTACCTAATATTTAAGCAACATGCTCACGTTTTTGCTAAATTGTTATTTACTTGGTTAATTTAGAGTTCAGCTTCTATTTTAGTAAAAGGCTAAAGTTTTTGACAAATTTAATTTACTGAGGATTTTTAGGCTCTTTCAGAGTTCAGCTTGTAAATAAGCAACAAGCGAGATTTTTTTTTTGTTTGTTTTTTTCCTTTTTGGCCTCTACTGAGTTTTTTATGCTCATTTAGAGTTTAGCTAATATTTGAGAAAAATGCCAAAGTTTTTGACTAATTCAGTTTACTGTGGAATTCAGACTATTTTGGACTTTAGCTAGCTTTTTGGCTAATTTAGCATCTACTGAAGTAAAAGGAAAAAACATAAAAATATTTTTAAAAAAATGTAAAACTGACATTTTGAGAGATTCTTTTTATATTTTTGCTTTGGTTTGTGGCAAAAAAGAGTCATAATTCATATTTATTTATAAAAAGAAATTTAAATGCTAAAGTAAATCTTCTCCTTCTAGGTTTTGATCAGTCCGGATGGATCTTTTACTGTTAAAGGTCACCGACCCCTGCTCTAGAATGATAGATTTGTCAGTTCCGTCCACTTATCAGTTAAAAATAAATAACTCAATGTTATAAAGAGATTTCTGCTTTGATTTAAATCCAAAATTCTCCTTCTATAAATAGAAAATAAAACAACAAACATAATGTAAAGTTGAAGTTTTCAGGAAATGGTTTATTAGTAAATAGTCTGAACCGTGTCCATTAAAAGTAGCAATTTATTCAATGTATGACATCACATTTATTTAGAAATAAAGATCAATTTTAATCTGATCTTTTAGCTGTTTGAAAATAAACTTTATTGGGATTTATTTACTAAAACTTTTCACATCTGTAGGTGTTTCTCTGCTCCTCATGAAGCTCAGAGGAACCTGGCAGAACGCTGAAGCAGCTGTTCAGTCAGACGACGCCGTCCCTCCGACTCCTTCACCGCCGGAGTCGTGGTCGCTTTGAGGACGGGCAGAAGAAACCTCTTCCTCCTCTCTCACGCGCTGAAGGTATCCCATAATGCCCGGTGTAATTTGTCATCTTCCATTAGGGCGCAGCATAATAGATGGATAGTGACAGTGATGTTAATTGGTTTTACCCTCTTAGTCGGCTAGAGGTTGGCGGAGGAGACGGGAGCCGAGCGGGAAAGAAACTAGAGAAGAAAGCAGCGCGTTTCTTCTCTATAGCGATTTTTCTGTGTAAGAGATGAAAACGTTTTCATCATAAACACACTTTCATTATCATCATTTGGCTAAAAAGTAATATTTTAAACTGTTGATTAGATTTTTAAATCTCTTAACAGCAAATTGATTCCAAATCATAATGCAGCCACCCCCGTGCTTTACCACTGAGATCAAAGCACTCTCGTTCCCCTGTCTTGAAATCGTGAACGTCATCTCATCATTCTGGTTCTATTTATAGCTTAAATCTGAACCGTCACTTCCACTAAAGGTTTTTTATTGTCTTAAACCCCCCCCAACCATATTTTTGTCAATCATTAAACTTTTAATTAGGATTAAGACGTTTTTAGTCAAAATCAAAAACCGTTTTGTCGTTTTTTAAGACGTATTTAATGCACAGTGGCTGTAGCTCACTAGAATTTTAGTTTGTGGGCGGGACTTCTGGCTCCAGGCAACCCCTCCCTGTCGATGAGAGCTCTGTCTGCGCAAGCTAACATTAGCGGCACAAAAATAATGCCGAGTGACATTAGATCAATCCTACGGAGCCCCTAAAGGGACATCGAACAAAAAAAAATAATAATAAAGTTTTAAAAAAAAATTTAAGTAAAAAAAAAAATTCTAACTCGTGGCCACGACATACTGGAGCCCCTAAGGGACATCGAAAAAGAAAAAAAAAAAACAATTTCTATCTCTGGCACGACTTACGGATATGATACGGAGTTGCAGCCCATTCAAAACAACAGGAGCGGCTTTTAGGTTTCGTTTTGATCACGTGGTCGGATGTTTAGGTTTCTCCGGATCACGTGACTTTTGAGTTTCTGCCGATTTCTGTCTGACAGCCGGCAACAATATGGCGGTAATCCACTACTTTTTTGGTGTAAAATCCCTCTGAATAAAATATTTTGTGGACTAATCTTTATTTTGTAACATTTCTAGCGAGAAATGTGCCCGTTACTATCACGACATGCATTTATTTTGGACATACAGTTCGTAGTTTGTCGTTTTGCTTGACTTTTCGGGCTCAAAAATCGTAAAACAGCAACGTCTGGGTGCACGGAACAATCACGGAACCGGGTGATCAGCAGGATTTGGGACCCGACCCGCATCGGTACGGGTCAAGGTTAGGGTTAGGGTAGGTTCGGGAGAACCCGCCCGGAACCTTTTTAAATCGGGCCCCGAAACTTCTGTAAAGCTAGAATGTGTTCAGTCTGACCACTTCCGTCCAGGAGACGTCAAACGTGATCCCGAAACGAGGATTATCAAGCATAAAATAATGTTTCTTTAATTTCTGCCTCATAAACAAACACAAATGTCGGTTATTTTAAGTGACAAAAGAGGGATGCTTTCAGACAAAATGAAGAAAGATAAACACATAAAGTCACGTGATCCGGAGAAACCTAAACATCGACCACGTGATCAAAACGAAACCTAAAAGCCGCTCCTGTTTTTTGAATGGGCTGCAACTGCGTATCATATCCGTAAGTCGTGGCCACGAGTTAGAATTTTTTTTTTTTTTTTTACTTTATTTTTTTTTTAACTTTATTATTTTTTTTTTTGTTCGATGTCCCTTTAGGGGCTCCGTACAATCCAGTCCTACAGTTTAGAGCCAGAATTATTATTTTTTTTTTTTTTAGTATTTCAGTAGCTGTGTCATCAGTCTGAGCTTTTTCTAGCATCTGGTTTTCTGATCCAATGAGATCACAATGAATCAGTCCCCTGTCTCCCCCTCTGGCCTTCAGCGGGAACAATCTCCTGAGTTCTAGAGGACTTCCTGGTTCTCCCACACTTCACTCCCTGGAACCCCACAGCAGGTTCTCCTCAGTAAACACTCCCAGCACTATGTAGTCTGACAGCTCAGTGCGAAGTCTTGTTTGTGCCGCTCTGCCTGCGTCCCTGAGCGTTCCAACCTGACCGGATCTTCTGTTTCATCTGCCCCTGCTTCGTCTGCCTGACCCTTGCATGGACCCTGACCACTCTGGTCTTCTCTGATGACCTCATGGTCACAAATCCAGTTTTAATTGTACTTTTTTTTTTTATTTCTATAAAATATACTGCTCACAAAAATAAAAGAAAAAAATGGTGTTAAAGGGTTTACCATTTGTCAAAATGTGACGACTTGGGAATATGAATGTGTTTGCATAACAGTAGAAATCAGGTAAAATTATAGATTTTTTTTTTTAAAATCCTAATTTGACTTTTTGAAAATATTCAGGGGCGCAGAATATTTCGTCATTCCAGTGGTGCAAAAATTAACCTGACCTCTCATTCACCGTTGCTACGGTTACATCTTAAATGTACTAGAATAATAAACCAGATGATAGTTTAAATAAAAACTGAACTCACGTTTGAAACTATTATTGTGAGTTTTTGTGATTATTTAGAGTTTAAACTTGAACTTAAACCACTGAATTAAACATCAACCAAACTCTGCTTTAAATAACTTTTATAAATTTTGTAAATTAGACTGGTTTATAAAATCCTGTTGTCTTCAGGTCTTCCTGTGTGAGAATGTTGGTGCCATTGAGACATTATGAATCAGCTGGATGCTCCGTTGACCTTGTCCTTTAATGGTTGCCGTGGTTACACCATACATGAGATATAGAATGGCACCTCCCAAATTAAAGATAAATCTTTGGTCGGTTTGAAGAGAAATTTTTGCAAAAAGTTTGATGGAAAGTTAATTAGAAAAAAAAAATCCAGAATTACTTTTTTTTTACTAACGATGCATGAATATAATCCTAATTTACATTAACGGTACTTTTAGAGGTCATTGTGATTGTTTTTAATGTGACAAATACATGCAGGAATTTTTTGGTTGTTGCTATGGTTACAATTCACAAGGTAATATTCATCAAACGAGGTGTTTTGTTCATACAGATGATCCACATTTTCTGGTTTGACAAAGAAAAGAAAAACAAAATGATGATTTTTGGCACATCTGGGTTTAGTTTGGACCTTCGTCTTCCCTTCTCAGTTCCTGTTTTTAACCCCGTTTGCCAACAAACACAAGATGTCATTAATTAGTCTGTTCGTCAGCGACTGTCACAGACGATCGTCAGGAAACGACGCCCCGCAGGGCCGCTCACCTGCGGGTGAATTATAGCAGAGTGATAATAGCACTGGGCGCCATCGATCGCTCCTCACAGGAATTCACTTTTGATTTACCGTCCCGCAGAAGCAGGAGGCGCTACAAGAGAAACAAGGTTGAGAGTTAAAGAAGAGACGACAAACAATGATCGATGATAGGGAGGCGAGGAGTCCGGGGGGTGGGGGGGTAATGATAGGTAAAGACGAGAGTGTTCATTCCAGTGAACACAGACCCGAGATAAATGAATATGACGAAGAAGAAACGCTGCTGCAGTCCGTGTTCTAACGGTCTTTAACCAGCTCATTTCTAAACGAAACACGGCGCTCCTCCAAAATCTAACACCCCCTCATGTTGGTGAGAGTTCAGTTCACTCCTTGACTGTAAATAGAGATCTGAACCAAGTGTTCCGTCCGGTTCCAATGATTCGGTTCCGTTGTTTTACGGTTTGGAACCAGACGACTTTAGTCTCAGAACAATCAGATCTGCAGAAAATCTTTTACCTGTTTTACATTTGTGGTCGTAAACAAACATCGTTCATGTGGAGAACAAACCAACCTTACGGGATACAAGTTCTATTCATTAATGCTTATTTTGGGAAAGTAACTTTTTTGGTTTTTCACTTCTGATCAGATTTAGCCTGACTAGCCAGCCATGAAACAACGTTTTTTTTTTTTTTTTTTTTTAAGTTTATTTTCGAACAAGAACAACGATACAAACAGAAAGAAATGAAAAGAGCAAAACAAACAAACAAGAAACAAAGTAAACAAAGCAATTTCTCTCACAATCATTCTTGAAAGCAACTAGAGATGTTCATAGTTCGAAAAAGGGCTTTGGATGAAGCTAATAGCTTATCAACTCCAAGCCCCTTTGACCTCTTTTTTTTTTTTTTTTTTTTTTTTTTCTTTTCCAGTCCAAATTAAATATACAATTTCTCATTCACTATGAGCTACATTAAAAAAAAAAAAGATTAAATTTCATTAATGAAAAGAACAGCGAAAACAATCACAACATTTATATATACTAATATTCATATAAAATTCAACATATCTTTACCATTGTCTTCATATTTTTTAATTTTATTACATTTGATGAATATTTAATTTATGTAAAGTTTGACAACTTTTAATATCTTCCCTACAATTATTCCATAACTGCTACCCCCCTTGTGGAGATGCAGTGGAGTTTAATGTTTTTTTCTTACAGGTGGTTTGACATAAATGTTTGTACCTCTTAGCGTATATTTATTTTCTCTTAACTGGAAGAGCTTTTGGATACTTTCTGGGTTCATGTCTGAGTATTAGAGCCACTAAAAAGGAAAATAAAGTCAACGTTTTGCAAAAATAAAGGCATATAATTGCAATTTTTATCAGCTGACTGGGTGTAGGACTGACATGTGGTTCGATTCCCAGGGATCCAATGAGATTAATCAAGTGTGGGTCCTTCATGCTACTGCCTAGTAGCTAGTTTGGGTCTCTCTGTGGCGGTCCCCAGCCCATTAAAAAATACAAGGATTTTGTCAGGAAAGGATGTAAAACTCTCTGTCAAACCACCTGTGCGAAATAATGAAAGCTGATTCGTTGTGGCGACCCCTGATGGGAAATGCTAAAAAGTGAACCATTATTATTATTTTTAATTAGTTTATTTCTAGCTAAGATAAAGTATTACACAGAGCGACAAAATTCAAAGTTAGATTACTTATCAAGCCTGTTTTCTTTTTAACTCAATCCTAACTCAAATATAAAATATATATATATATATATATAAAAAATAAATAATAGTGGCCCCAGAACCAAACCTTGAGGAACACCACATTTTATTGGGATTCATTTTGATTTAATCAGGTGTATCTCAACATACTGTTCTCTCTTATGTACATAAATAAGGTTAAGGGTGTGTCCTTCTATACATGTGGAGTTCATTAATCAATAATTCATGATCAACAGTATTTAAAATTTCTTTTTACTGCAGATCCAAGAAAATTATTATTGTTCTTTTTTTCAAAGCCAGATTTTATTTCTTTAACAAATTCTATGAGAGCAAAATATGTTGGTCCTTTTTGTTTTTCTAAAACCATGTTGTTGGTCGTACAGAATATTATGTTTATGAGAAAAAAAAGCCTAAATTTTACAAGCAGTAAAATACAAGAAGAAAGTAAAAATAAAAGAAAAAAAAGTCTAAATTGCACAAGAATCGGCACATACCTGCAAGGGTCGCCACAGCCAATCAGCTTTCACTGTTTTTGACCTTCCCGACACAACTCTTCATTTAACCGGGTTGGGGACAGGCACAGGGAATAGGTAGCCCCGTGTGGCGACATAGTTGAGACGCAGTGTGAAGGTTCTCACCTCATCAGAAAGTCATTACGCTCCTTAAATTATACAAGAAAAAAGTCTAAATTATATGAAAAAAAGTGGAAAATACAGGAGAATAAAGTAAAAAAACAAATCAAATTTTAACAAGATAAAGTCGTATAATTATGAGAAAAAAGTCTTAATTATAAGAAATTAAACTAAAAAATATATAAGAAAGTATATGATAAAAAATGCACAAGAGTAAGAAAATTCAAGGTTTTGCAAAAATAAAGTCGTACATTTATGATAAATTTGTTAACTTTTAACCAGAATTAGTTATAAATTTGTACTTTTACACATTAAAAGTCCTGCTTTTAAAAGAGTTTTAATTTTACAAAATAAATTTGTGCAAAAAACACTGAAACACATTCAGCAAAGGGCTGAAAAAAAAATCGATTTAAGCTTCATAAATCAATTATCAATTCACAAAAGATGCAATCGATTTAGCACATAAAGCTAAAGTCTGCTAGCTTGATGCTAACGTTCAATAGAATATCCTATAGGACGGCTAACGCTAACGAACCAAAAAAGTACATTGCTGATTAAATGAACATCTTTATTTACTTACAAGCATTGATTTTTCAAACTCTTTAAGAAAATATTTTTTAAAGTAACTATTTGTGGTCTAAAACTTCGTTTTTTCCCCTCATACTGTTGTTTTCTGTAGCGCAATCGCCACCTAGTGGCCAAACTGAAACGTCCTCCAGGAGAAGCATAACAATGTTGTAATCTGAACATTTTTTATTAGAACTTCTGCTTTAGAGAATCCATGTAACTCTGTATGATATTAACAATCTCAGTATTTTACTAATACATTTTACTAATATGTGAACAGTATTTTTAATGTATTTTTAAACAAATGTGTTCACATCTTTAAACTCAAAATTTAATTTAATTGAAGAATCGAAACAATTGGAAAAAATCAGAATTGAATCGTTTCTGAAAATTATAACTGGTACCAGCCCTAATTCAGCAGATTCTGGAGCGGTGAGTTGTTTATTTGATTAAAGCAGTAATGTTGTAAATCAAAATGTAATTTTATTTCTTAAAAAAAGTGAATTTTTCATTGTAAAATTACAACTTTTTGAAGCATAATTTTTTGAGTTAATTCTCACATTTTTTTTAAATTATTTATTTATATTATTAAAAATATTGCATTATTTTATCATAATTTTCTAATAATTGTAATACTTTCCTTCTGTTTTTTTCTTCTTTTATGGTATCCTGAATACTCTGTTGTACATTTGCATATTAAGCTAAATATCTGTCAGGATTTAAGTGAGGCTGAAATGCAGACGGGTGTGAGCAGCAGAGACGCATTTGTTAGCTGGAACGGATGAAAGAGAATCGGAGTGTGTGTGGTTTCAGGTTGCAGCTAAAAGGGACTTAAAAGGGAAAAGTTTCAGATAGAAATATCACGGCTTATCTTCCCCCTCCACTGCAGCTCATTTGCATTCCGTGGAGCATCTCTCCGATGAGCAGTGGAGGGAATCAAAGGTTCTCCTCCCACTCCGGCATCATCAATAAACCATGTGTGACTCACAGCCGGGAAGTCCTTTGCTCCGGAGTGAGACGGTAAACCTGCGCCTCAGCACTTTTCTGAAGGGAGCTGACGGGTTTCACCCACAACTTAAGCTGGTTCTCCTAATTACTGAGAGGATCACGACACAGCAGTTCTTAGGCAGAGAACTAAACTGTTTTCTTAAATAAAAGCCAGTTGATTTGATCCATTGACTGTATAAGAGGATTGGACTGAGTGGCTCCTCCCACCCAGACTACTACTCTTGCTCTGGAAACTTTTTATTAAAACTACATTTTTTTGTAGTTCAGTTATTCAAGCTATAAATCAACCAATCAGATGCCTCGAACGATTGATTTTTGTGTAGGTAGGGGGTGTGGCCTTCCAACAAGCTCACTCCTGATTAGTGAGAGTGGTTACCATAGGAATGATGACTCAGACCAACATGGCGGCGTCCGCATAGCAAAAAAAATGGTGACTGAATTGATTTCATTTGGTTGGAGCTGGAAATTTCTACCGGTGACATCACACTCACTCAGTCCAGTTTTCACATACAGTCAATGATTTGATTTGGCTCTCACAGATGTCAAATGTTTTCCTTCAGTCTGCAGAACTGAACTCAAGAACGTCCTGCTTTGACGATTGAGACGCTAATGCTAACCTGTCAGCAGGTTAAAACACCAAATATCCCATAATTCTCAGGTGTCTTGAGTCATCTCTGAGGTTTTATTAATTCCCACGTTAAAAAAGCTAAAACTATGACTGTCCCGTTTATCAAGAACTGTTACAATTTTTATAATCATTACATTCGTTCTGCAAATAAATCATAGATTTTCTGAGATTTTGTGAGCGAGTAAACAAACTGAGAAAAGCTGAATCTTCTCTGTGGTGAGACGCCAAGTAAACTATAGAAATGTGGACACTGGATGAATGATATCTAATGTCACCAATACAATTCTGTTAATCCATCCACACATCCCACTTAATCCCAGGGTTGCTGGAGCCTATCCTAAACACTGTCAGGTGAAGGTGGAGAACCAAGTCGCCAAAGAGACAATATTTAGAATCACCCGTTACCCTGGGAAACATATTCTTGGATCAATTTTCTTGGATGCCCTCCCACCTCAACATCTCAACTGGACCAATGAGAAGAAGGACCGGACTCAGTCTAAGGTCAAAGGTCCTGTTTTCTGATGAAAGTAAAAAAGAATCAAGATCCAAGGGTTTAAAGACAGACTGGAGAGGAGCAGAACCCTGCAACGTCTCTGCTTTCTACAACCCAAAATCCCTGCAACAGTCCAGCAGGATGTTCTAGAGTAGTGGTCGGCAACCCTTAACAGTAGAAGAGTCTGTAAACAGGCCTTGTTTTCTACTGATCAGAACCTAGAAGGAGCCGCACTGACTTACGTAAGCCTTTAAGAAATTTGGATTTTCATTTATAACCTTGTTTTTTTTTTTTTTAAATAAATGTGAATAATGTCTATTTTTGGCACGAACAAAAGTATTAAAATATATAAAAAGAAGCTAGCATCTCTCAAAAAGGGATTTTTTAAAAGTGTTTTTAACTTTAGTAGCAAAAAAGAAAGCTTGTTGCTTAATTACTAGCTGAACTTCAAATTAGCATAACATTTCTCTGTAAATTAAATCATTCAAAAAGTTAATAATAATAAAAGCTAAACTCAAAATTAGCCTAAAAGTCCCAGTAGATAACAAATTTGTAAAAAATGTTAGCATATTGCTATATTAGCTTAACTCCAAATTAGCATAAAAAACTCATTAGAGGCAAAAAAGGCTTAGTCAAAAACGTTAGCATGTTGCTAAAATAGAAGCTAAATTCTAAATTATCAAAAAAAATCAACAGATAACAAATTAGCTGAAAACATTAGCATTTTACCAAAATATTAGCTAAACTCCAAATTAGCATAAAATTCATTTGTAAACTAAATTGGTCAAAAACGTTAGCATGTTGTCAAAATGGAAGCTAAAACTTTAAATTATCCTAAAAACCCCAATAGAAAACAAACTAGACAAAATTTTTTTTTTAAATTACTATTATTTTATTTTTCTTCAGCCATGAGAGCCACTATGGAGGGACGAAAGAGCCAACGTGCAACGTGTGGCCCTGGATGGTCAGATGTCATCCTCCAGCAGGACCTGGACCCCGCTCAGACTATTGACATATTGAAGATGGACAAATCCTTTTAAAAATACTTAATTTAGATTGATCTGATGTGATCAGAATCTCTCTCCTTGTCTTTTTGAGAGATAGGAGATAGTATTTTAATTTTCTTAAATCCGGTTTTTGTGGGCTTTATAAGCTGTAATCCCAATTTATGGAAATAAAAAGAAAAACATAATTACTTAAATCAATTAAACAGTGGATCCTGAATCTCTACATTTTTTTTGACAGAATTATGTAAATAGAAACCTTTTTTACAATATTTTAAGCCTTTCTAGTTAAGAACATATATATAACATAGAGTCTATATGACATTTTTATTTATATATATATATAAAACTTTCAGACATATCTAGATATCCACACGTCTTCTTAACTTTTTCATTTTCCAATAACAAATATCACAAATAATCATAAGTTTATATATCTTTGCATGGATATTTATTTATTTTTTTAATTTCTTTGAATAAACTAATTCAAATAAACCAACTAACTAAACTAACTACCGCTTTTCAGTCACCCTCAGATGTCATGAATAGAAAAAAAAAACAGAAACAAAAGTAGAAAACCGGACTGTTTCATCTGAATCCTGCCTCTAGTGGTCTCTGAAGGAACTGCACCGTCTGATGTTTCCTCGTTTACATTGAATTCACTAACAGAAGGTGGAGGCTCCAATAACAGGAGTCGACTCGCAGCGCTCCATCATTACAAACTGGATTTATGGCTTTAAGGAGCGGCCTGGTAACTCTGCAGCACATCATTGTGAAGCTGTCAACTCTCTCCTGCAAACTATCTGTCTTGGTCTCCTTCTATGTAATTCAATTAAGATTAGAGCTGAAGGTCTGCGTGGACCGAGCAGATGCCTGCAGGAGCCGGAGCGTTTCTGTCCAGCTTTCAGAATCAAAGAAAACTTGTAAACACTCCGGAGTTTTCTGTGTTTCATTTCTGCCCCTCGTGTTGAATCAGACTCGGCGGGGGCAGAAAATTGGAACGAGGAGTCGGAGGAGAAGCTTGATTGGATCAGGGTTCAGACAGTTCTGTTTCAGCGTTTTCCTCGCATGTCGAGTCGGTCGTGACGGATCCGCACCTCTGTCATCGAGGCGGTGAGCCCTGAGCGAGCACTTTTCTCATCCAATCCAAACGAAGCGAGTGACAACACTTCAGCGGCTGACCTCAGCAGGTTTCCTGAGTCAGACCAGAATGCTTCCTGTTACTTTCTTCTGCTAAAAAGATTTCTTAGAGATCCACTCTGATGAAAAATGTGTTTTTAACATGTTTGTTTAGCTTGAAATGGCATTTATGAGTATTTATGTATTCAAACAAAAGCTCCACACAAAAGGCCACACCCACAAGTCAGAGGCAGAGACTTGCCGTTGAAGCTATAGGCGATCGCCTGCCCAACGACCACTCCAACACTTTGGGGCTTCCGAGCAGGATATTAATTTTAAAAAAAAGTCTAAAATTAAAGCCAAAGAGAGAACAACAAATTTGTTTCTGCTCCTCCTAAAGCACAGTGAGACAAAACAGGAAAAAGAACAAAAGAATCAAGAGAAAGAAAGTCAAAATGTTAAAAAGATCGAGTCGTAAAATTATTGGAAAATATATAAAAATTTTAGAAGAAACAAGTTGAAACATTATGAGGAAAAAAAAACAAATTTCTAAGAACCAAAAGTCATAAAATTATGAGGAAAAAATGTTATTATCTTAAAGTCAAAGATTTTTTAGAAAAAAATGTCAGAATTGTTCCAGAATAAAGTAAAAAAAAAACTGTAAGAAAAAAAACAACTTTTAATGAACAAGGTCACAAATTAATAAGAAAAAAAAGTCAAAATTTTACCTGAGCAAAGTTGTAACATTTTGAGAGAAAATACAACATAATGACATGACTTTATGAGGAAAAAATGTCAGAATGTTATTAGACTAAAGGAAAAAAAAACCATGGAAAAAAAACATAATTTAGTAAAAATAGGTTATTAATTTATCAGGAAAAATGTCAATTTTACTAGAATAAAGTGGTAAAATCAAGAAAAAAGTTTTATTAACATAAAGTCATAAGTTTACCTGAAAAAAAGTCAAAATTTTACTAGAATAAAGTCAGAAAATTATAAGAAAAAAGCCCAAATTTTTGTAACTTAAAGTCCTAAATTTTTAAGGAAAAAAAAATTAAATTTTAATTAAAAAAAGTTGTGATTTTACAAATAAAATATTTAGAAAAAATAAAATTTCTCATTAGTTTTAAAAATGTTTCAACAATGAAAATCGAGCATCACTTGTTTAACTTCTGTTACAACTTCACTTACAACCAGATTTTCAATATATTGCAAATTTTATTTTGAAATATTTTCTATGTATAACTTAAACTTTTAAGCCATAAACTTTGTTTTTTTTTTCTAATAATTTTTCAATTTCATTTTTGTGTATATATATTTTTTGTCGTTAACAATAACACTCCATCATATTTAAAAAAAAAACTGAAACAGAGAGAAAAGTCAGGTGAGGCGGAAAATGTTCATTTTGAGAATTATTTTTCCTTTTTTAATTGACACCACTCCATATGAACTGTTTATTTCCATCATTAAAGTATTTTTGTTTCTTTTGCTTTCTTTAGTAAAACCTGATTAAATTGTTAATACAGCCTCACAGCCTCACAGCCTTATTGCTAACCCGGGCCCCCAAACTGCTAAATCCACCCCTGGTCAGAACTACACTCTCGCCTAAGTGGTAGACATGGACCAACCAGCTCCTGTAGTGTTGGGATTTTGAAGAGGGAAATAGCAGACCCAGAAAATCCGGGCCTCGAGGGCCGTGTCCTACACGTTTTCCAACCAACCTGCCATTGAAGCTCCTTACACACCTGATCCAGGTAATCAGCGGCCGATAAGGCAGGAGGCCGGCCCTCGAGGCCTGGATTTGGACACCCCTGGTCTAACCAATGAACTGAAGGATCCTCCTTCCTGCATGGAGGCCAAGGAAAGAACCAAATATTTATGCAGCAGAACCACCAGGTGTCAGTAAATCAGTCATGGAGTCCAGCTTCCTGATCAGGATCCTTCAGATGATCCGGACCTCCTGATCCAGAGGATGAGGAGAGAGTGAGGTGAAGATAGACGAGAATCAAGCAGGTGGACCTCGAGGACCAAAGAAATCTCTCCTAGTGAGGATGGAAAAAAACTCAAATTTAAACTTTAAGATAATAAAAGAGTTTAAATTTGGGTTCCTTGATGACGTCGTGGAGTTCTGTGAGCTGAAGGTCCAGCAGATCCATCCATGACGCAGATTTAAGAGCCACAAACCTCTTTAAGAACCGAACCTGAACCTGGAACGTGGCAGAACTCGTCTCAGAGCACGGGCTGTTCCTCTGAGGGAGGGGGGCGTCCTCAGTCATGCGGGTGACGACTAATTTGGCTGGGAAGAAAAAGCGCTGAGCTGGCAAAGCCCGGCTGTCTTGGGAAGGTCACAGCATTCCCATGTCACTGATAAATGAGCCGTATTTTAGGCTGCAGCTCACCGCCGTTCTGCTCTGCTGTCTTTTAAAAGGTAGATGGGGGGTGGGGGGGTTTACCGTCTGTTTTTCCCTCAAATGCACAAGTGACCAGAAAAGTCCACAAAAGATCAAGTTTTATTCAATTTGGGTATTTTTATATATTAAAAAAACTGCAATTCATAAAGTTTTCTTGCACAGAAAAACCTCATGATTTGTAAATTTTTTTTAAATTATGTTATGTTCTTAAATGGAATCGCCATGGCAACGCAGATGCAAAACCTACAACTGTAAAGCAATGAGACACTGAGAGTAAATATTCCAAAAAACTGTACTACAGATATAAGTTTGGACTCAAGCGGAGAGCGCCATCTAGAGTCAGACGATGGTTTCTTTTGGAACTGATTTATTTAATTCCTTACTCTTTACTTTTGTTATATTGCTTGCCATATATTTTATTATTTTTATTATTTTTTTAACTGTCCTTACAGGTGGATGCAAAGTTGAAAACAAACTCAAGCAAAGAAGGGTAAAAGATAATCAGCTTTTCCTTATGAAACATCTGATATTTAGACGATTCAAAAACATGTTTTATCAGAAAAAAGTTATTTCAATGACAAAAAAATTGCTCAATCAGGACTCCAAAACTCAATTTGTGTGCCATAAAATGAAAGAATATTAATTTAACTTTAAGCTACATTAACAATAAGAAAAATTGTAATTTTAAAGCAGAAAAAAGTGAAAAAATGTGTTTTTAACTGAAAAACTTCTGATTCTAAAATGAAAAAACCAAGAAAACAGTCTTGCACTTTTCAGCTTCAACCAACAGAGGGCGCCACTTACCCTCATATTATCCAGTTGATCTCCTGGTAATGAAATAAACGGAAGTTTATAGGAAACAATTATAGTGCAAATGTAAAGAATATAAGCTGGATGCATGCATGCACGCACGTGCACGCCTGCAGACTCAACCACACAGTTTGCGAACGCCACGTCCAGCTTCCTCCAGTCTGGTTCCAAGTCGTCTTGTGGGGTTTAGAATTACTGCAGCAGCTGATGGGCTTTCAGTGGGCCAACATTGTAAACATTTCACAATATCGTGTTACAACAAACATTACACAACATTCAACGTCTGGGATTGTTAACAGATTCTGCTAAAACGCTCAGAATTCCTGCAGATCGTGAAGAAATGGTCTAAAAATAAACAGAAATCTAACATTTTGTCTTTGTGGATCCATATCAACCACCATATTAAAAACTATTAAATATAATAATAATACATTTTTAAAATCTATATTTTGGTACTGCTCATTTGGCTTTTGTCATATTTTTATATTGATGAAAGAAAAACAAAAATAAAATTGGCGAGTGGCGTCTTATGTTCGCCGTTACCATTTCCCTTGTTACCCGCTTTCTACCCACCCCCGCTGCCTGAACAGCGGCTCACGCTCCCCATTCTGCATCTGCCCGCCTGGTCAAAGCTGGATGTGACAACGAAACACTTCACACACTAAACACAGTGTGTGAATGTGTGTGTGACTGTAAAGTGCTTTGGGCCTTCGAGGAAGGTAGAAAAGCGCTATAACAACATACGCCATTTTACTTTTTTCAAAATGGCGGCTTTTCTGTTGGTTTATCTCCATAGCAACCAGTTTATTTTTTGGTTGTCTTGGGTGACAAACTGGTCAATGTCATCTTTAGAAGAATTGGCAAATGTAATTTTTTGGATTTCCTTGGCAACGGTAGTTTTTGTTAACCACGCACACATTCCTAACACGATTATATTGTAAGTCACATTGATTGTTCAGTCTTGGCCTGGGATTCATGTATTACATTTTTTAGAATATGACGGGAAAAATAATCTGCGAGCACTTCTGCCAGCTCGCCACGCGAACGCCGTTCAAAACTAACAAAATTTAAAACATTTTTTTTCCAATTAAGCTTGAGTAGTTAGGACAAGATAAATTGAAATCCTTAGGAGTAGCTGGTGATGAAACTGATTTGATTTTTTTTTTTTTTTATCAAAATAGCCTCTGCCTGAGGTGAAAGGTCAACAAAACTTGAGTTCTGGTTGTGGGTTTAGCCTTGTGGCATCTGCGTTAAATTTAGCGAGATCGCCCAATCAAAAATGTTCATAGGTCTTGTAACCATCCCATAATAATTTCAAAACTTCCTCCAAATATTTCCAACACGTACTTCAGTTTTGTTATCAGATTTAAAATTATTCTTTTTCGGCCTTGTAAGAGATTTAAGCGTCGCTTCTTTTTTTTTTTTTTTTTTTTTTTTTTTAATTTCTCCGACCGTGATGTCATAAATATCTGTTGGAGGGGTTGTTCTTAGTGTCAAAAATTCATTTTCCACAGGGTACTAGGTGCATAGAAATTTTGGTACATTTTTGATTTTGTGAGGGAGATTAAGTTTTGCGGAAATGGTCCTTTGGCCAAGGTCAGGGCAGGCGGCAAATCAATTTTTTTTAAAGAAAACTTTAATCTAAATATCATTCTATCATCTGCATAAAAGCAGCTTTTCAATGTAATTTTTGTTTTTTATTATGTTTTTATTTTCAGATGATTCCATCTTAAAGAGAAAAGCCTATTTGTAACTTTCATTTGTTAGTAAAGGTTTTTTAAACTCTTTAACACAAAATCTTTAACATACTGTAACTTTTCAACCGTAAACATGATCAAAGTCATTCCAGTAGATTGTGAAGAGAAAATTGGCTTTTTGTCCTTCACAATCTACTGGAATGACATTATTCGTTTTAAGAATTTCAAAATGACAGTAAATCAAAGAACATCAACACCAGGTTTAAACAGAATCCCCACTAGAGGGCGTCTCTCTGATCATCCACCACTTTCCCCTGAGCTCATCTTTGTCAGCATTGGAGTTTCCGCCCATCAGGAAGTGGATGACTGATCAAAACCTGACTGAAATAATCCAAAGCAGCTGCCGGCTCCCCTTTGACCCGCTTGGATCTGCTGATCCACGAGGAACACGAGGAAAGAGGATGTGATTGAATCACGTCAGCGAGCCCTTCACTCCGACTCCCGGCCTCTAAATGAATCACAGATGCTGCGAGTCAGGAGCAATTTATCTGTCGTCCTGATGACATGGACCTGCCTGGAACCGCCGGGAGGATCTGATTTCGTCAGTAATCTCTGACAGATAAGAGCTGGAAAACAAAGATAACCGGCACGTTTCCGGTGGAGCCGTCGTGATGCTGCAGCTTCCTGGACTCTTCCTTCTACTGGAGGAGAAGGGTTAACTTGTGCTGCTAATGGAAGTCTTGTGGTTTTTTTTTCAAGTCTCATGGTTTCATGGAAGAATGAGACCCAGAAACCCCATGACAGGAGTTCATCTGCCCTCCACCAGCTCGACGAATTTCACAGGACGAGGTGAAGCGTGGCTTTAGCCTGCAGGACTGCACCATCATCACATGACTCAGAGCGGCACAGAAAGGAGCCATTCTTCATCAATGGCTGTGTTATGTCACTTAGCGTTACGCTGTCTTTTAGATCCAGCTATGTGGGTCTGTTACGCTGCTGGAGTACGATACACATTTACAAACTCACTGATGAAAATTGTGTTTATTGATCGCCACGCAACAATCTACAACTCTGGCAGAAACACGTTTTTAAGAAACGATGTCCCAGAAAACCACAGAGGTTTTCGGTGAAAGATGGTAAAATCATAAATAAAAGAAGAAGAAGTTATGAATTTATCAAGAAAATGTCAATTTTACTAGAATAAAGTGGTAAAATCAAGAAAAAAGTTTTATTAACATAAAGTCATAAGTTTACCTGAAAAAAGTGTCAAATTTTTACTCGAACAAAGTCATAAAATTATGATAGAAAAGACAAAATTTTATGAAATAGTCATAAAATTGTAAAAAAAAAAATGTCAAAATTTTACTAGAATAAAGTCAGAAAATTATAAGAAAAAAGCCAAAATTTTCGTAACATAAAGTCAGAAAATTTTAAGTTAAAAAAATGTAATTTTTAATTGAAAAAAATTGTAAAATCATGAGAAAAAAGCTGTGATTCTACAAAGAAAATATTTTGAAAAAATAAAATTTCTCATTTAGTTTTAAAAATGTTTCAACAATGACAATCGAACATCACTTGTTTAACTTCTGTTACAACTTCACTTACAACCAGATTTTCCAATATATTACAAATTTGTTTTGAAATATTTTCTAACTTTTAAGCCATAAACTTTGTTTTTTTTTTGTCTCATAATTTTTCAATTTCATTCTTGTGTAAAGAATAAAAACAGAAAAAAACTGAAACATAGAGAAAAGTCAGGTGAGGTGGAAAATGTTCATTTTGAGAATTATTTTTCCTTTTTTAATTGACACCACTCCATATTGAACTGTTTATTTAGAAAGGAGCCATTCTTCATCAATGGCTGTGTTATGTCACTTAGTGTTACGCCGTCTTTTAGATCCAGCTATGTGGCTTACGAATCAGGAGTACGATTACACTTTACAACTAGCACTGATGAAAATTGTGTTTTATTGATCGCCACGCAACAATCTACAACTCTGGCAGAAACACGTTTTTAAGAAACGATGTCCCAGAAAACCACAGAGGTTTTCGGTGAAAGATGGTAAAATCATAAATAAAAGAAACTGGGAACACTTTGAAAATAGATCAGAAAGATTTGACATCACGATACCATCGGCTTCCTGACAAAACATGAATAGTTTCTTTTTCAAACGTGCTTCAACCCAGAAGTGAAACAGTTACCGCCTCATTCCCTGATACTGCAGTGTCATTTGAACCCGACTTAGTGAGAAACATTTCTTCAGTAGTCCATAAATAAATCAATATGAAAATGGTTTTGAGTGGTGAAAAGATTTAAAGTGGCAGATAAGAAGCTTCAATTCTGTTTTTTTAACTCTTATTGGCCACTTTGAGCTGTTTATGTTAGACTGAAGTTCTCCACACACCAAAGGATCTGTTTTCTAAACCAGCTGTTTGCTTAAATCCCCGCCATTTCTGACCGGTCCTGTCAGTTTGGCTCAGGGGTGATCAGTAAAAATCGAGCCAACAATCTTAAAAATGGCATCGGACACATCTATTGTTTCATTGCAATTGTGTGTGTTTTCAATAAAATATGTTCTTAGTAAAGGTTTGGTGTTTTTAACATGTTCTTGTGCCATTTTTTCTAATAATGGAGGTCATGTAAACCTAAAAATAAGATTAAAATGTCATTTCTGTGTATTTTTAAGTAAAAAAAAGGTTTGATCTTTTATTTATTTACGTTAGCAACAAGACAAAAATGTATGAAGAGGATATTAGCTTCAGTATTGCTAGGCTTTGAAAAAGGGGGGCGGGGTTGCTCTTTGCTAACGGCTCCGCCCACCAAGCAGGGACAAGTCCTGCCACTCTGCAGAAATTATTTTAATTAATTTAGCTAATCATAATCAAATTAACAATAGGAATGCTTTTAAAATAGATCAAAAGATAATTGGAGTGGATCCTAAAGTAAACAGAGGGATTTTGCAATGGAAAATAAATGTAAACAGTATTTTGAGCAGTCATTTTGTTTATATATTTGTGTTCTGATAATATTTTGTGTGTTAATGTTTTATTTCTTAAGTGTCACAGATCTAGAAAAGTCTCCTGACATCTCCTAAAGCGGTTGCATCGTAATCCTTGGAGTATTTTCGACGTTTCCAGCACAGCTCGGTGTATTCTTGGGCTCCCCTGTCTTTTTTTAGGAGCATAAACAGTGGGCGGAGTCAGGGCAGTGACGTCACGCGGGCCAGCGCCCCTGCGCAGCAGGTCTGAGCCTCTGAGCACGCGCCTCCTGATCTTCGGGAGCTCCGTTTTTGGACGTAGAAGATGGCGTTGCTCTTCAGTGAAGCTCTCCCCTTTTTTTCTGGCTGAAACAGACGTCAGGGCCGCGGCGTTTCGGTCAAGAAAAGGAGACTGTTCGTACTATTTTTCGCCCAAAAATTTCGACGTTTTTTTTTTTTTTGGTTTCCGTCGTACATTGAAAAGTTGACAGCTACCGTCCGGCTCACCTGCCCCCGTTTGAGCGCTACACGAGCCCGCTACGCTAACGCTGCAAGCTAGCCGCCGTCGCGGCTCGGAGGCTTCCCGCCGGTCGATCGGAGCAGCATGAGTCCGTGAACTGTTGCGTCTCCTCCCCGCTCCCACAGAACGCCCAGCGTGACCTCGCGATACTCCTGAAACGGTGCCTTTTTTATTCATTTCTGTCAAAACAAAGATGTCGGATAACCAGAGCTGGAACTCGTCCGGGTCCGAGGAGGACCTGGAGCCCAAGGAGGAGACGTGCGGACACGCGGCTGGAGTCGCCGAGTTCAGCGGAGTCCTGAGCAAAGTAAGTCCCGTTCGTTCCCAGCGAGAGCTAACGGGCCGTTTTCAAACGCCTGTGACGTCAGGCGGCGATTTACGGCAGTGTGCGGCCTCGCGCGCATAAAAACATTCAGGAAAACGAGCAAAACTCAAATGAAAGTCCTCAAAAATATACGTTCAAGTCATAAAAAATGGCTAAATATGATCGGTGGAACACAATATGCTAGTGGGTGCCATGGAAACGTGGACACGCCCACCCAGTCATTTTAAATTAGAAGATCTGCTCATTTTTCTGTAAATTTGTTGGGTTTACGGCACTAGTGAGTGTTTAGATGGAAGCAGGAGCGGGAAATGTTGGTTCTGGAAGTGGGTGACCTGGGTTGGTTCTTCAGACGCGGTAACCCAGTTCGCCATATGCTTCAGTGACTTTTGGGTCTCGCCGCTTTTTTTTTTGGGTAATCTGTAAACAATCTGACAGATTGCAGGCTGACCTGCTAACCAAGCATAATGGGAGATTAGTCCGATCCACCGGCTCACCTGTTCACTCATGCTAAGCTGCGCATGCGTCATCAGCATCACAAGGATGGAGTAAAGTATCATGTCAAATTCCACTCAGGATTTTCCCGGAAATGCAATCAAATGGGATTAAGTCTGATTGTTTGTTGTTCGTGAAAAGAATGCTGGGAAAACAAACATGTCTGGGGCTTAGTGTCTAAATAGTGTGTCAGGGTTCATAATACTGTTAGGAATAGGAGCCACTCCAATCAAAATTCTGTTTTTAACATTTACTAGTGGGATCTATCTGATGTCAGAGGACATATATAATATATAATTGAAGCTGATCGCCACCTAAATATCAGCTAAATGCCACATTTCTCCAAAAGACAAACAAAAATCTAAAAGTAGATAAACTTCAAAAAACCTAAAAAAAACCCCAAGAAAACCTAAATTATCCAAAGACAGCTTGCATTTATCTGAAATATTAGCTAAACAACGAAAAAAGAAAAAAAAAAGCGAAAAAAAAATTATAAATTGGCTGAACTCCAAAATGGCCTAAAAAACCTTTTTTTTTTTTAAAAAAAAAAACCTAAATTTACTGAAACTCCAAAATAGACTTTGTTTTCCTCGTCTGAGTTGGACTCTGGCTCAATAGCTTTGATATTACTCATCATTTTGTTTTGTTGCACTGATAATATTAATAAGTAGGATGCAAACAAAGAACTCTCAGCAATGGGTGGGGTTACTCTGTACTAACTAGGTCTGCAACATAGGGCTGCCACGATTAGTCGACTAATCGATGACTAATCGACTATTAAAATAATCGACAACTAATTTAATAGTCGATTAGTCGTTACTTTATATTGTATGAAGTCAGATTGTAGTAAAGTTGAAAGTTATAATAGCATTCTGCTAGCTTTTGGACTATTTTGGCATTTAATAAGTTTCTTTGCCTTTTATAGTTTAGCTAATATTTATCTACATTGCTAGCTGTTTTGGCTAACTTAAGGTGTCTTTTTTTAGTTTTTTAAGCTATTTTTAAGTTTAACTAATATTTCAGCGACATAGCTATTTTGGTTAATTTAGGATTTTTCTGTTTTTTTTAGGCTAATTTTGAGTTTAGCTAATATTTCAGCAGCATGCTAGCTATTTTGGTTAACTTTGGCTCTTTTTATTTTTTAGGCTAATTTGGCATTTAATTAATATTTCAGCTGGTTATCAACTTCAGCGTCTTTACATCCAGTTTGCGCATGACCCGATTAGTTGACTAATCGGAAAAAATAATCGGTGATTAGTCGACTATTAAAATAATCGTTTGTGGCAGCCCTACTGTCAACAAGTAGTGTTATGCTGGGAGTGTGAGGGGCTGTAAGCTAGCAGGAGAGCATGTAAACAGATGGATGATGGGAAGTGGGGCGGCTTTACTCTGTGCCACAACTGAGAACTAATGAACTCCAGGCATTCTGCAGAAACTGTCCTTGAAAACAGCACAAAGAAAGGAAAACTTAACATTCAAATTTGGACTTTCTCTATAAATAAACTCAAGTTTTGCTGCATTTAAGAACCTTTAGCATCTAAACTGTCAACTTCATTTTTTTTTTTCTCAGTGGACAAACTACATCCACGGCTGGCAGGACCGGTGGGTCGTGCTGAAAAACAACACGCTGAGCTACTACAAGTCCCAGGATGAGACGGAGTACGGCTGCCGGGGTTCCCTCTGCCTGAGCAAAGCTGTCATCACCGTGAGTACGGTGGCCCGGATGTTTTTCACGCCCGCTTCTCTGCTCAGCTTGTGCAACGCCGGTTTTTACGGAAAGTCTCGCAAGAAGGCGGTTAATGTTGGCGCAAGGCGGTTGAACTTTGACTGAGAATGTGACTCACAGGTGATGAATGAATCTTGAAAATTAAAAGAACGACAAATGGCTCATTGTTCTGGTTTGAGGAATTCCTGGAGGAAAATGCTACCGTGTTTCTGTTAATGTTACAAACCGGGTCGAGGATTTAGACTCAACGTCTGCTCGGTGATATGAAATAACTGAGGCTCAAAAGGAGAGCACAGATCAACTTCCAGGTGTGAAATTTCAGAAAGCTTCTTTCTTTCACAAACACTCCTCATTTTGTTGTCTTTGTTGCTTTTATTTATTTAATATTTATTAAAAATTAGTTCCATTAGCAAAAGCTACAAGTTCATGAATCAGTGACTTTTGCAGAAAAAGCCTTTCAGATTTTATATCTTAAAAAAAAAAAAAACACACAAACATTTTTAATAATCAAACAGTTCTAAGGATCCAACTCCATCTGTACCCGGGACGATCGGCGAAAAGTGACCGCTTGAATACATTTTGTATTGAAATGACAAAGGAAAGACCAAAAAAAAAAAAAAAACCCAACAGCATCTGTGCTGGAAATATTTATGGTTTGAAAACAGGTCACAGAGAAGCAGACGGAACCACAACAACTACAGTCTATGCACGATGACCCAGAATTCCTTTCTGCTATCCAATACCAAAAATCAACTTAAAACCATTTAGAGATGTAACTCTGTAAACTTACAGCACTATTGTCACCTGCAAAGAACCTGAACTCACCACAGCTCCAACTACTGTATAAACTGCTGAAAATGTGACATTTATCAAACGCCTGGCCGTTAGCATCGGTCCAGACGTTTCCTGTTTGTTCTGTGGACGACCGCTAACGCTAGCGCGGCTGGTACTTTCAGATTCTTTCCACACGTCGGGCTATATGGGTTATATTTATACGGCTTCAGCTTAATGCTAAATAAGACTTCTGGAGAGAATAAAAGATGATGATTTGAGTCTGAGCGGCTTCAGGCGGCGCTCTGTGAGGTCCGCGGTCCTCACGTCAAACCGCTCCAGAACCCTGAGGTTCTGTTTGCTCCTTCAGCCGAGGTCCGATCTGTCCCTGACAGGAACTCCAACACAAACTGGAGATTGATGAGTTTCTGGTTCCAGGCGGTGAGAAGCTGCTGCCTCCTGTGTTTGTTCAGCTGGATCGTAAATATTAACCTCCATCAGGCTCTCGGCTGTCGTCGCCTCACATTCCAGCAGAGACGTTCACACACACCAGATCATGACGCTGTGAACAAATCATTTTGATTTTTTTTTTATGATAAATTTTGCCTGAAAAGTGTTGCTTTTATTTATTTATTTATTTTAAACCAACATATTCTTGTTTATACCACAGTGTGAGTAAACGCTCCATTCTAATTGGCTACAAGGTGTCCATTAAAAACTGATCTATGGAAACATGTTATTCTACATCACATGTGTCAAAGTCAAGGCCCGGGGGCCAGATCTGGCCCTCTGGGTAATTCTATCCGGCCCTCCAGATCATTCTATTTCATTGTTATAAAGACCCGATGCCCCACAGTCTTGTGCTTATTTTTAACTTTGACAGAATATATTTTTATGGAGAGTAAAATATTGAAATTTATTTAAGTTGATTTATTCTGGAATAATATTCCTGCCTTTTTATTATTCATAATTATGTTAAAAAGTTACAGTTTTAAAGTTTCAAAACATGGCATTCTGCTAGCTTTTTGGACTATTTTCTGAGATATTTTAGGCTATTTTGGAGTTTAGCTAATATTTCAGCTACATGCTAGCTGTTTTGGCTAATTTAAGTTTTAAAAAAAGTTTTTTAGGCTGTTTTGGAGTTAGGATAATAATTACACGCTAGATATTTTGGCTAATTTAGGTTTTTTTCAGGCTATTTTGAAGATTAGCTATTTTATTTTATTTTTTTTGTTTTTTGAGTTAATTTGGCATTTAGCTAAAATGTTACCTGGCTATCATCTTCAGTATTTTCAGCTAACAATTTCAGCATCTTCAACTCTCAGCATCAGTTTCTCCTTTCAGTTTTTTAAGTTTTATCCTGTTCGGCCCGCGACTTAAGGTGTGTTTTGGATTTTGGCCCCTTGTACGATTGAGTTTGACACCCCTGCTCTACATTTATAATAAACAAGACGACAGAAAAGTCTCTGCCCTTTAAGGCGCTCTAGAGTTTACCTTATTGCTTGTTTTTTTTAATTCATGAAAATAAATTGTTTGTTGCTCCACATTTATTGATCAGTTAATGGTGGATTTGTCAACAATGTAGGAAACTAGTTTTCTTAAAGTGGAACTTTGCCTCAGAAGTGAACATGACGTCCTGTGTGTGAACCACTTTCTACCGCTGGTTGGTCCTCGTTCACCCGCTGCAGCAGGGCGAGGTCGGTGCAGGCCTGGAACCATGGCAACGCCTCGCACAGCAAATCAAACAATCTGCTTCCCGTAAGTGACCACGGCAAATCCCTCTCGTGTTGGACGGTCCACTGATCGCTGTCCATTAATATCTGATAATTGACACCTCGTCACACATAATTCCTTACCTGCACGATGATCCGGTTGAATTCTCTATTCTGATTGGCTGCTGGGTGTGGATTTAAAAAGGGATAATCTGCGTTAATACCTAAAAAGCCCAAATGTTCTGTATCGCTGCAACAGGTTTCTTCTAAACAAACGTTTTGCTTCATCATCAGGACACGTAA
Source organism: Oryzias javanicus (assembly GCA_003999625.1). NCBI lineage: Eukaryota > Metazoa > Chordata > Actinopteri > Beloniformes > Adrianichthyidae > Oryzias > Oryzias javanicus. The sequence continues at coordinate 26,812,307 of CM012448.1, forward strand.
GAGCTGAATCAGCTGTAATCGTCCGCATTTCTTTTGCCGCTGCGGTCGTGGTCGGTTGTCGGCTTGAAGCGCGTATCAAATAGTGAAAAAGCAATCTAAACTGAAAAAATGGCAAGAATAAAGTACAACAAATCAACTGAATATTAGGGCTGCCACGATTAGTCGACTAATCGACGACTAATTGACTATTAAAATAGTCGACGACTAATTTAATAGTCAATTAGTCGTTACTTTATATTGTATGGAGTCAAAGTGTAGTAAAGTTGAAAGCTATAATGGCGTTATGTTAGCTTTTTGGACTATTTTGGCATTTAATAAGGTTTTTTTAGGCTGTTTTGGAGTTTAGCTAATATTTCAGCTGCATGTAGCTATTTTGGCTAATGTTAGCTTTTTTAGTTTTTAGCCTGTCTTGGAGTTTGGGTTATATTTCAGCTACATGCTACCTGTTTTAGCAAATTCAGGATTTTTTCAATTTTTTGATCTAATTTGGAGTTTAGCTAATATGCTAGCTGTTTTAGCTAACTTAAGCTTTTTTTTTAGGCTAATTTAGCATTTAACTAATATTTTAGCAGGCTATTAGCTTCAGGGTTTTCAGCTATCAATTTCAGCATCTTCAGCTGCCAAATTCTGCATAGAGCATTCACACTAGCATTACTCGCAGTGTGAATAAATCTAGTTTTTAGTTAGTTTAAAGCTAACGATGGTTAAGATGTGTGTTTAACATTCACTTTGAGCACGGTGCGATTAGTCGACTAATCGGGAAAAATAATCAGTGATTAGTCGACTATTAAAATAATCGTTTGTGGCAGCACTACTGAATATTAATGTTTTTATAAGTGGCAGCAGCAGGATAATGCTCTACGAAGTGTGCATTATCAGAAATGAATGCCCTTCACGTCAGACGGTTCAGGTTTCTACTGAGTGCTTTCATTTCTGATGATGCACCCTTTGAGGGTCATTATCATTTATATGTGTGGAGAGTTTAGTGAGTCTGTTCTGAGGAAACACAATCGTCTGTTGTGTTAAAGGAAGTTTGTGATATAAAACGGCGACATCTCCAGCCTTCTAGTACAGGTTGTTACCCAGAACACGGCGAGGTTTTCCTCTGAAGGTCAGACGCTCTGAGGCCTGGAGGAGGTCGGCGGTCATGCAGTGAGTCAGAGGAAAACTTTCATTTTCACTACAGAAGAATCGGTCATTTGTCCCGCCCCCCCACAGTTTAGAATTGTTAGCAGTGACCCCCACGCCGGGGTTTTTTCCCGAGGCCGACTTCCCCCTCTGCACGGCGCTCCGCAGCAGCTCGCCGTCTCCTCCAGGAGGAGTGAGAACCGGACACTCGCCGGTGTCTGAAGGTTCAACCGGACGGACAGCCGGAGGCTTTTGTCAGGAAGTGAGACTCCTCCTCACAGCATGTGACTTCCTCAGGAAACCCACTTCACGTGTTCAGCAAACTGTGCAGTAATGGTGTGGGGGGGGGCGATTGCTTCTTTTAAACGCTTTTTCTTCACTTACATGTGAAATGAAACCAACATTTATGACATAAAAACACTCGTCTTCTTTTATAGCAGGTTAAAACTGAATCCAAAAATCAACCGACTCAAAGGTCATGCGGCGGTCGGACGCCGTTTCTGGGGGTTTGAAAGTGTTTCAACCAAATCAAGTTCATTCAGTTTCTGTCAAAACAGACGCCGCTATGTTGGAGCCGGACAGCATTAGTTAGCCCCGATTGGTCGGTTTGAGTCATCGTTTCTACGGCGACCAGTCTTACTAATCAGGAGTCGGCTTGTTAGAAGACCAAACCGCCAGCAATAAATCTACGGTGATATTTATTTAATGAGAAGAAAAGCCTTCAAACTACAATGTATATATTGAATGTTTTTATTGTTACTGTTTGAATATAGTTTCCTGCCACACAAGCTGCCAGAAATACTCAAGAACACTAAATATGGTTTGTATTTTCAAACTTCTTTATCTGTAAAGTCGTTCTTTACAGTCATTTATAAATCTACATGTTATAGTCATGTACATACTCCTCTGCAAACGTAAACTTCCTGTATACGTTGGTTTAGAAGGCGTCTTCATCCTCAAAATAGACCAATCAGAAGAAACCAACGCAGCCCTCTGTCTCCGCCCCCAATTGAGAAGTTCTGAACTGTCTGCGAGGAATGTCTGATACAAGTTTTGACTAATAACGCCGAATAAATCTATCAAAAGTTTCATACATTGAACGTGAGGCTAGCAGGCTCCTCCTACTTTTATTGAAGTATCTGATTGGTCAGTTTATAACTTTAATAACTTGATAAAAAACATTAAATAAATCTGTGGGATTCTGCAGGGACTTCCTGTTTGGATTGCCAGGGGGAGGAGTCACGTAGTCCAGTTGTCATGTACAGTCAGTGGTTGGAGCTGAACTTCAGCTTCATCAGAAACAGTTTCTGCTTCATGTTCAGCAGAAATCATGTTAAAATAGATTTTTTTCTCTGCTGTGAGCTTGATGCTGTTGGTTTTATTTTTCCTTTGTTCTTAATTAGTCGACTTATGTATTCTTTCACAACTCAAGTAGACAAACAAACCAAACATCCCATAATTGCTTGTTTTCCACATGAATCCAGGTGTGGGTTCATCGTTCAGACGGTGGAGTTTGTAACTGCTGGGGTCATGACGGGTCATGAGGATGGGAGTTTGGGGTAAAACCCTTCAGCTCTGTGGTGAAGAGACGAGCTGGAACAGGATCACTCGTTTCCCTCCTCCGTCACAATCTACATGAGAACGGTCTCCATGGAGACGCGTTTCAGTTTGATGTCCGGCTGAAAACCTCAGAAACAAAAGGGGAAACTTTAGAGAACCTTCTGGCGATTGGACAGAACACGAGTCGTCTCCTGCAGAAGCTCACAGATGTTTGGAGCTTCTGCCTCCATGATGTGATCTCTGGTTAGAGGAAGACGTCCCAGGTTCTGGCCTCAAGGCTCGCTCAGCACAGGGGCGTGGAGTGGATCTCTCGGTTTTGACGTGTCCAGTGGGGCTGCCACGATTAGTCGACTAATCGATGACTAATCGACTATTAAAATAATCGACGACTAATTTAATAGTCGATTAGTCGTTACTTTATATTGTATGAAGTCAGAGTGTAGTAAAGTTAAAAGTTATAATAGCATTCTGCTAGATATTTGAACTACTTTGGCATTTATTAAGGTTTTTTAGGTTATCTTTGAATCTACATGCTAGCTGTTTTGGCTAACTTAAGTTTTTTTTTTTTTTTTTTTTTTGGCTATTTTTGAGTTTAACTAATATTTCAGCAGTATGCTAGCTATTTTGGATAATTTAGTTTTTCATTCATTCATTTTTCCTTAGCCGCTTTATCCCTTTCGGGGTCGCGGGGATGCTGGAGCCTATCCCGGCTGCTGATGGGCGAAGGCAGGGTTTACCCTGGACAGGTCGACAGTCTGTCGCAGTTTAGTTTAGTTTTTTTTTTAGGCTAATTTGGAGTTTAGCTATTATTTTAGCAGCATGCTAGCTATCTTGGCTAACTTTGGCTCTTTTTATTTTTTGGCCAATTTGGCATTTAACTAATATTTTAGCTGGTTATCAACTTTATTTCCAGTTTGCGCACGACCCGATTAGTCGACTAATCGGAAAAAATAATCGGTGATTAGTCGACTATTAAAATAATCGTTTGTGGCAGCCCTAGTGTCCAGATAGTTTAGTCCCGTCAGAACGGGTTACACTAAACTCAGCACCAGTTTATCAGTGAATCCTGAAGGATTCTTCAAGGGTTTCTAACCTTCAGACATAAATCCTGTCATCTTTATGAGGGCGGGGTCATCTGGACTTCGTCTGACGTTTGAACCGGATCTCCTGTTTGTGTTTCAGCCTCACGAGTTCGACGAGTGCCGGCTGGACATCAGCGTGAACGACAGCGTGTGGTACCTGAGAGCCCAGGACCCCAACCACCGGAACCAGTGGATCGACTCCATCGAGCTGCACAGAGTAAGAACCCACAGCAGAAGCTCCAGAACCAGAACCACCGGACTCACAACCTCACGTGTGTTTCCGTTAGAGCATCAGGGCAGGGAGGACGGAGAGGGGAGGAGTCCCGGGATCCGCCCCCGTCCCCTCGGCGCCGGTGCGTTTGCCGCCGTCTCTCCGAGCGCTCTGTGTTTGTGGCATAAACGGTTCTGGTTCTGCTGAAGCGGCTGTAATCCCGCGGGCGGTTTCAGCTGGTGTCAGGGCTTTCAGCGGAGCGCCACGTTGAGGTGGGAGGCGGCTCAGGGCTCGTGATCCTTCCTCACATCCGACTTTAATCCCATGACTCATTCTTTCTGGAAGCTGCTTGGAAAGCAGTCCGGGGATCACGGGAGAACCGGAGAGCAGGGCGCCTCAGCTGACCTGGAGCTGGACTGTTCTCAGACGGCATCTGGGTCGGGGCGGTTCCTCTGAGCGCAAACTGAAACTGAAGGAATCAGCTTCTCAGCTGAAACCTGCAAAATGAAGGAAACAAAAACCTTCAAATCGAGTCGGAAGTTTGTGTTTAAATTGGTTTTTAAAAATCTATTTTTCAAATACAATTACACTCATTTATGAAGTTTATTTTGAAAGGGTAGTCTTAGATGTTTCACAAATGAAGATTTGCTGAAATAAAGCTGTTGATGAGTCCAATTAAATCCAAAAATATGAATTTAGTTTGTTTTTTTAATGAAATCTTGATTTATGGTTCATTTCTCTTTGATTCAGACGAGGATTTTCTGTGCTAAATTGTCTAATCAGCGACTTTATGTCATTGAATCTTTCTTTGTAAAATATTTGGAGCCACTCTAAGTTTTCTTTACTCTCTAGGTTTTGTAAAAGAGCGTTTGACCCTTTAACACCAGAGCTTCAGCTTATTATAGCTTCAAGTTATTGTTTTGTTTTGGGACCACTGATCTAGTGCAAATATATCTTTATTCTTGAATCGCGTTCCAGCTGACGGGAGAATCTGCAGGTTTCATAGGAACTTCAGTCGATGATTCCTTTAGCGAGTAATTATCTGATTAAAAGTATTCTGAAGTGGATCCAGAAGTCGATCGCCACACCTTCTAGAAACCCCCCCTCGCTCCCCACCCTTCTAGCCCCGCCCCCTCCTCCCCAGCCGCCTCCCCGCCGCGCCCCCTGAGTCATCGCCCCGCCGCGCCGCGCCCGCCCTCTGAGTCACGGCTTTCCTTGAAGGCCGCGCTTCCCCTTCCCGAAACCACGTGGCTGACGGCGGCCGGCGTCGCCATGGAGACGCCGGTCTCCCAGCAGAGAAACAACAAAGCCCACGTGGGCGCCGTCGCAAAGGAAACTCTCCCAAATATCCGTGTGAGGCGGCGCTTGTGTGTGAGCGTGCACGTGCGTGGCTTTTGTCGTCTGCTCCAGTGTTTGTGTTTCTGCAGCACTGTGTGCACGAGTGTGTGCACGTGCGTGAGCTCATCCCATCTGAACCCAGAGGAGTTACTCCCGGTCAATGACCCATAGTTACCTCCCCTCAAAGGCCTGTGTGTGGATGCCCCGCCCCCTGCTGGCAGAAACAGGAAGTGTCGGTCGTTCCTGAGAGGAAGAGGAACTTTCTGAGCGTCTCCGTCACACCTGTGGCTCTCCCTCCAGGTGGATTCTGGGTATGGCTCCGAGTCCAGCCTGCGCAGACACGGCTCCATGCTGTCGCTCACCTCGGCCGCCAGCGGGTACTCGGCCACCTCCGCGTCCTCCTTTAAGGTCGGTGCCTCCTCCGGTCCCGAGGGGTCCCGCGGGGCGGAGAACCATCAACCCGACCGTGTGTGTCTCCTCAGAAAGGTCACAGCCTCCGCGAGAAGCTGGCCGAGATGGAGACGTTCAGGGACATCCTGTGCAGACAGGTGGACACGCTGCAGAAGTACTTCGACGGCTGCGCAGACGCCGTGTCCAGAGACGAGCTGCAGAGAGACAAAAGTAAGACGCACCGAAACGTCTGAGGCAGGGCTGCTCATTCCTGGTCCTCAAGATCTACCAACCTGCCTGTTTTCCAGCTCTCCATGTACTGTTTGCTGCTGATTACCTGGACCAGGTGTGTTCTTTCAATCAGATTGTGGAGACATCTGACTGAGCCAATCAACAGCTGGCAGGGCTTGGAGATTTGGAAAATAGTCAGGGTGGTAGATCTCGAGGACCAGGAATGAGCAGCCCTGGTCTGAGGAGACCAGCAGAAAGAGAGAGACAGCAGCTCCACCTGGTGGTTAAAGGAGGAACTCCAACTAAATTGAATCCTTTAAATCAGGAATCGCACAAGGGGCCAAAATCCAAAACACACCTGAGGTCGCGGGCCGAACAGGATAAACATTTATTGAACACTCTAAAACTACATTTTTAAGACTTTAAAACTGTTACTTCTTAGCTTAATTATGAACTAGATATATAACATTATGATAATGCTGGTGTGAATGTTTTAAGCTGAATTTGGCCGCTGAAAATGCTAACGCTGATAGCTGATGATGCTGAAATTAATAGCTAAAAACGCGGAAGTTGATAGCCAGCTATAAAATTAGCTAATTGCCAAATTAGCCTGTAAAAAAAAGTCAGTTAGCCAAAACAGTTAGCATGTTACTAAAAAAAATAGCTAAACTTCAAAATATAAAAAAGAAAAAAACTAAATTAGCCAAAACAGCTAGCATGTAGCTAAAAATTTGGATGAAAAAATCTTAGTGAATGCCAAAATAGTCCAAAAAGCTATCACTATGCCATCTTTTAAAACTTTTTAACTTAATTATGAATAATGAAAAGGCAGTAATATTATTCCAGAACTTTCAATATTTTACTCTCCATAAAAATATATTTTGTCAAAATTCTACAAGTTAGAAATAAACGCAAGATAACATCAGGCCATAATAACAATACAATAAAATGATCTGGAGGGCCAAATAAAATAACCCAGAGGGCCAGATCCGGCCCCCGGGCCTTGACTTTGACACATATGCTTTAAATGTTTTCCCTCATTTTTACACTATTTTAGAGATTTCCAAAAACCATTTCATCGTGTTTGTAAGAAATGAAACAGAAACTCAGATAAAAGTGGAAGTTTAATCGTTTGTTTTCTTCTGCTGGTTTTCAGTCTTTGTGATTTTCACTGAAACTCGACAACATGGGTGTGATCAGCTGGACGTTCAGATGGTAATCAGAGTAACTGTAATCAGTTACTGATGGAAGTGCAGCGGTCACATGACCACACGGAAAACAGACGAACGTCATTAAAAACCTGAAACTGACTCGAGATTTCTGTGAAAACAAGTTTTACACAATCTGTGTGTTTGTGTGCGTGTTTGACTTTTGTTTGAGTGTTTGTGTCTTGTGTGTGTGTATTTATTTGTGTCAGTTAGGGCTGCCGCAAACGATTATTTTAATAGTCGACTAATCATCGATTAATTTTTCCGATTAGTCGACTAATCGGATCATGGACAAAGTGGATAAAAGAAAATGAAATGATAGAATATGAAACAAAAATAAAACAAAAAAATCCTAAATAAGCTAAAATCGCTAGCATATAGCTGAAATATTAGCTAAACTCCAAATTAGCCTAAAAATTGTAAAAATTCCAAATTAGTTAAAATAGCTAGCATGTAGCTGAAGTAATAGCAAAACTCCAAATTAGCCTAAAAATCTGTAAAAATCCCAAATTAGCCAAAATAGCTAACATATAGCTGAAATAATAGCAAAACTCCAAATTAGTCTAATAAACTGTAAACATTTACAATTAGCTAGCTAACATGTAGCTGAAATATTAGCTAAACTCCAAATTAGTCTAATAAACTGTAAACATTTACAATTAGCTAGCTAACATGTAGCCGAAATATTAGCTAAACTCCAAGTTAGCCTAAAAATTGTAAAAATTCCAAATTAGTTAAAATAGCTAACATGTAGCCGAAATATTAGCTAAACTCCAAGTTAGCCTAAAAATTGTAAAAATCCCAAATTAGCCAAAATAGCTAACATGTAGCTGAAATAATAGCAAAACTCCAAATTAGTCTAATAAACTGTAAACATTTACAATTAGCTAGCTAACATGTAGCTGAAATATTAGCTAAACTCCAAGTTAGCCTAAAAATTGTAAAAATTCCAAATTAGTTAAAATAGCTAACATGTAGCCGAAATATTAGCTAAACTCCAAGTTAGCCTAAAAATTGTAAAAATCCCAAATTAGCCAAAATAGCTAACATGTAGCTGAAATAATAGCAAAACTCCAAATTAGTCTAATAAACTGTAAACATTTACAATTAGCTAGCTAACATGTAGCCGAAATATTAGCTAAACTCCAAGTTAGCCTAAAAATTTTAAAAATCCCAAATTAGCCAAAATAGCTAACATGTAGCTAAAATAATAGCAAAACTCCAAATTAGTCTAATAAACTGTAAACATTTACAATTAGCTAGCTAACATGTAGCCGAAATATTATCTTAATTCCAAATTAGCCTAAAAAACTGAAAAAGCCTAAATTAGACAAAATAGCTAGCATGAAGCTAAAATATTAGCTAAACTCCAAAATAGCCTGAAAATCCTTAATAAATGCCAAAATAGTCTAAAAAGCTAGCAGAATGTCATTATAACTTTCAACTTTAGTACAGTCTGACTCCATATATTATAAAGTAACGACTAATCGACTATTAAATTAGTCGTCGACTATTTTAATAGTCGATTAGTCGTCGATTAGTCGACTAATCGTGGCAGCCCTAGTGTCAGTGTGAGAGCGTACATCGATGTGTGTGTGACTGTGTCAGGTCGTGTGTGTCAGACAGCAGTGTCTCTGTTAGCTCCGCCCTCTCCGACCGTCTCTGCTGCAAATGAATCTTTTGTTCGTCTGTCCTGAAGAAGAAACGGCAGCATTGTGTTGTGTTGTGGGTCTGTGTGCGATCGTGTTGTCACCTGCGAGCGTCTTCTGAGTCTCTGTGTGCTTCCAGTCGTGGAGGACGATGAAGACGACTTTCCCAGCACTCGAACGGACGGAGAGTTTCTGCACAACAACAACGGCAGCCGAGAGAAACGTGAGCGGATCAGAACGTGAGCGCGGCGAGGAGAGCGGCGCTCTGACGTGTGCGCGTGTGGTCGCTCCGCAGTGTTCCAGTCTCTGAGTCTGAAGGGGATCAACGGCATCGACTTCAAAGGCGAGGCCATCACCTTCAAGGCCACCACCGCCGGGATCCTCGCCACGCTGTCGCACTGCATCGACCTGATGGTGAAGAGGGAGGACAGCTGGCAGAAGAGGCTGGAGAAGGTCGGCGCCGCCCGCTCCAGAACCGCTCCAGAACTTCCAGAACGCGTTTGTGGGTCTGAGTCTGCGTGTTTTCAGGAGATGGAAAAGAGGAGGAGAATCGAGGAGAGCTACAAGTCCGCTCTGATCGAGCTGAAGAAGAAGTCTCACTTCGGAGGGCCGGATTACGAGGTAGAACCGGGCCGGTCTGAGCACGCTCAGTACGTCCACGTGTCTGTGACCTCACCCGTGTGGCGGTCCGCCCCTGCAGGAAGGCCCCAACAGCCTCATCAACGAGGACGAGTTCTTCGACGCCGTGGAGGCGGCTCTGGACCGCCAGGACAAGATGGAGGAGCAGGTGAGGAGCGCCGGGTTCCGGACCGGAGCAGGAGAGATCCGGACCTGGTTCTAACCGTCCCCCCGTGTGTCCAGAGTCAGACGGAGAAGAGCCGGATCCAGAGGGCCAGCCCCGTCCCCCCCGGAGACGTCTACTCCAGCTCGGGCTCCCACCGCTTCTCAGACAAGGTGGGTGAAGCTCCGCCCCCTGAACCGCCCCCAGCAGCCTGTCCTTCATCCTTCATCACCTTTCTCTCCTTCATCTTCATCTCCTGCAGCCTCAGGCTGTCATAGTCAGAGCTGTTCCTCATGAGGTCCACAGATTCAGCTCAGAGGTAACGTCCCAACTGAGCCATGAGGGGGCGCTGTCTGTCTGTCTGTCTGTCTGTCTGTCTGTCTGTCTGTCTGTCTGTCTGTCTGTCTGTCTGTCTGTCTGTCTGTCTGTCTGTCTGTTTCATCACTACTAACAGGAACATTTTCATTTACTCTAAATTAGCATAAATGTCAAATCAAACTTCATCAACCGAATCATCAGATTTGAGTTTTTCTGAGGTTTTTTTTTCTTAAACTGGATCTGGTTTCTCCGGACTAAACACGCCGGCGTTTGACGAGCGCTGAAAGCTAAACCAGCTGAACTTTGACCAATCAGGGACTCAGGTTTGGCAGTGAGGTTTGGATTTTTGAAACACTGAACGTTTAAAAATTGATCATGAAGAAGAAATTCTTTTAGCAAATGTCTTCCAACTGTGCATCCATGTTCTAGTATCAGGTAGCGACAGTATAAACGCGTACAAAAACCCACATTTACCAGCTCAGTGGCCTCGTGGTGGAGCGTCTGCCCTGAGACTGGAAGGTGGGGAGTTCAATTCCAGGTCGAGTCAGACCAGAGAACCAATGGTGTGTTACCTGTGAGACAGGTCCAGATCTGTGGGGTCAAATCTGGGTCGGAAAAAAGATTTGTATTTTATCTTAAATAATTTTTTAAACTCAGAAGTAAAAATATTGAAAACTTGGGAAAATTTGTACATTTGAAACAAAACTAATCCGAAACTTTTACCAAATGAAAACCAGAAGTTTGTTTTTGTTTTGAACTTCAGTTCTTCTGTTTCTCTCCATCCTTCTCCTCCTTTCAGTCCACAGTTTATGCATTCAGGTTACATGGGGGCGGGGCTTTGAGCCCATTGGCTGGCAGGACATGATTGACATTAGATTATGTTATTTAAACTCCAGAGAGAGAGAGAGCACAGGAAACACTCTTTCAATTAGTGAGAGTTTTAGGTTTCAAGTTTTTTTTTTAATTAATTAATTTTTTCCCAGTAGGTTACAGTTTGTGTTATTAAAGTTTAAAACTGTTTTAAATGTATTATTTTTCTTTTTTTTTTCAAACTTGTAGTCCCTGTCTGTTTTTAAGGCAGTGATCTTATGGTTATATTTATACCGTCTTTTGGTCAAAATCAAAAAAACTGCAGACATTCATTAAAAATGTACCTCTGTGTTGTGGCGGGAACGACCTCGCCCCTCTTCCTGTCACCCATAACTGAGAGCTCTCTGTTTACACACTCTTAAACTAGCTTACAGCCACTCACACCTAAAATGAATGATTCAGCTAAATAAGTGAGAACTTTTTCAAATGGATTTTTTTAGTCTGGTCCTGATTCACAACAATTTGAATATAAAAATATTCAGACTTGCAGTTTTAATATTGTTTCTTTACGCCAGACGAACAGAACCCAGAATGTTCTGGACCCAAACGTTCCCGTTTGTAAACCTTAACAGAAAACACAAATAAAATCAGTTTCATGTAGCTTTATAACTGTTTCTTAAAAATACCTGCTGTGCAGTTCAGTTTCAACCACTAGAGGGAGACATTTAACCACTGAAAGCCTTTTCTGCTTCAGCTGTTGAGTCGATTTACATTAAATCTTCAATCAAAACATATGAAACAATGATCAAATTCATGAATTAATTTTATGTAAAAAATTTAATTTATAATTCTAGATAAAAAATGAGTTATTTTTACATTGATGTCAGTTTATCTTTAAGTTGAAATATGGTATTATGTATTTAGTAAAGAAGCGTGCCAGGTGTTTGACGGGTCTGCGCGGCGTTCCAGATCACACGGTTCTCTCTGCTGTTGCTGCAGGTGGAGGAGATGGTGCAGAACCACATGACCTACTCGCTGCAGGACGTGGGGGGGGATGCCAACTGGCAGCTGGTGGTGGAGGAGGGGGAGATGAAGGTGAGTTCCCGCCGCGTCCGTCCTCCCGCCGGGCCTTCGGCGGACCTGACGGTCTCCGCCCCCCACCTGCGCAGGTGTACAGGAGAGAGGTGGAGGAGAACGGGATCGTGCTGGACCCGCTGAAGGCCACGCACTCGGTGAAGGGCGTGACGGGTCACGAGGTGTGCCACTTCTTCTGGGACACGGCGTACCGCAACGACTGGGAGAGTAAGTCCCGGGACAGGTTCCCCGTCACGACCTCAGAGGCGGGCGCTAACGTTTAAACTCTCTGTGAAGCGACCATCGAGAACTTCAACGTGGTGGAGACGCTGTCCGACAACGCCATGATCGTCTACCAGACGCACAAGGTGAGCCGGATCCACCGCCGCAGCGCAGACCGCCACGTCTGAACTGATGATGATGATGATGTGTTGCAGAGGGTGTGGCCCGCCTCTCAGAGGGACGTCCTTTACCTGTCCGCCATGAGGAAGATCGTGACCAACAACGAGAACAACCCCGACACCTGGCTGGTCTGCAACTTCTCTGTTGATCACGACGACGCTCAGGTGAGATTAGAACTGGACTGAGTGGCTCCTCCCCCCTGGCGTTCCAAACAGGAAGTTCCTGAAGCCAAAATCCCACAGACTTCTAGAGAAAAACTCATTTTAAAACTCATTTTATTGGTCAGAAGAAACGTTCTTGCTAAACCTATTTTATTTTCTTTATCACAAGTTATAAACTGACCAATCAGACGCCTCATTAAAGTAGGCGGACCCTCACCTCTGATGTTCAAAATGTTTGACAGAGCCTGCTTTCAGTAGAAGGGGTGTGGCTTTCCCACAAGCTCACTCCTGATTAGCCAGAGTGGTTACCATAGAAACACTCACACCGCGGTGAAATGCTGACTGCTTCATTTTGTTGGATTTTCTGTGGATGATGTCACAGGCGCTTTTTCCATATCTATATACTGTCATAGTTCGGTCCATTGACTGTTCATGAGAACTGGACTGAATGTGACTCCATCCATAGAAAACAGCTCAACTTAACCTAAATTCAAGTCCAGTCACTTCAATAGCCTTTTTTTTTTGTGGCAATATGGACGCCGCCACGTTAGACCCGATGACATCACTAAGCAGAGATTGGTCCGAGCTGATCGGAGTTTCTACGATAACCAATCAGAAGTGAACTCTGTTAGAGCGGCCACACCCCTTCAATTTGATAGCAGCGTACATGAAATCTGTCAAACGTTTTGAGTCATGTGGGCCAACAGGCTCCGCCTATTCCAAAAAAATCCAGTATCAAGGTGTTAAAAATGTTAATTTCCTAATCTATGCGGGTACTTCCTGTCGTTCTATTGGAGACTTTTTTGTTCTTTTATAGTATTTTTCATTTAAACATAGTTTTAGTTTTAGGAAACACAATTTCATTTAGTCTGCAATACGCTGACAGTAAAGCTTCTCTATATGGAACACTGGGGGCGGGGTCACTCAGTCCAGTCCTCATATACAGTCGATGGTTTCGACCTTTGAGAACAGGTATTGAACCCTTTCCGTCCTCTCAGGTGAGCAGCCGATGCGTCCGCGCCAAAATCAACATCGCCATGATCTGTCAGACCCTGGTCAGTCCACCAGAGGGCAACAGCGAGATCAGCAGGGACAACATCCTGTGTAAAATCACCTACGTCGCCAACGGTGCGTTTCCTGTCCCCCCCCCCTCTGTAAGGAGTCTTCTGATCCTCCCTCATCATGATTGTCTCCCTGCAGTGAACCCTGGCGGCTGGGCGCCCGCCTCCGTGCTCAGAGCCGTGGCCAAGAGGGAGTACCCCAAATTCCTCAAGCGCTTCACCTCCTACGTGCAGGAAAAAACCGCCAGCAGACCCATCTTGTTCTGAGGGCCGGCCGGCCGCCCGCCACGGATCAGGACCGACCTGAAGCTGCTGCTGCGTTCGTAAAAGCAGAGAAACCACTTCAGACTGAAACCTTTTGCTACTTTTGCTGCTTTTCTTTAGAAACCGCCGGACCGTCTCTCTGATGAAACCGCCGGCGCTGAAGGAGAGACGGCGCCGTCGCTTCTGTAAATAGTTTAACGGACTTCGTTCCTACTTGGGGGCGGGGTCAGTGAAGTGCCTCGGGGGCGGTTCCTCTTTATGATGTGAACGTACGATCCGGGTCTCGATGTTTTTTACCGTCTCGCTGCTCTTTTTGAGGGAAACTTGAACGTCAGACTTTAAGTTCTTGAACTTGAACGTGAGCAGCGGCGAGGGGGCGGGGCTAATTGTACATGTGTTCAGCTTCTGATCTGAGAATAAAAGTTTGTCTCCATCAGTTGAAGAAGTTTTTATTGGCAGGATTTTGTGCTTCGTCATGCTGTAAGGCCACTTCTGAAAACTTCCTTAAATAACTTAACCTCTCGGTATACACAGTATACAGCGGCGCCTTCAGAGGGGGAGGGGCCACACGACAAAAACACCAGAACTGGCTTTTCAAAATAAATTAAAGTTTTGATCTGTGCAGATTTTCTAAGAGTTGAAGGAACTTCCGTTTGGCTCGTTTCCATGGTGATTCACAGTTCAAGTACATGAAATTGGCACATTAAATTAAAAAACAAGCTCCACAGCGCCCCCTACGGTCGGACCGCCAACGTCACGCCGTCTGATCCGCCTTTGGAAAAAGTCTCTGCCAGGTTTGTTTTGGATCTGCAAGAAGAAGACGAAGTCAGAGATGACCAAAACCTTCACATAAATAAAAAGTTCTAAAACCAACCTGTTGTGGGTCATGTGACTTTTGACGAGGTGACCGGCGGCCAGAGCCGCCATCAGCGAGAGCTCCCCCGCCAGGACGGTGCCGCAAACCACTCGGGCCAGCTGGCGGGCGTTCTCGCCCGGCGCGTTGGGGCCGTTGACCCCGAGCATCTGCAGACGAGAATTTATTTAAACGTCAGAACCGCAGCAGCATTCAGGTTCCAGAACGGAACCGGTTCTGCACGTTCAGATCCATTTTTTCAATCAAAACGTTTGAAACTTTACACTATTCTTTTTTAAATATCAAGTTTAAAATCAATTTCTTCTGATTTTTCTAAAAACAGAAAAAAAAAAAAACCAGAGAGAGACCTCTTTATATAAACAAGCTTTGATCCGAGTTTAAAGGGGCGGATTGCTTTAACGTCAGAATATTTTCTTTACTTTTTCAGGGTAAAATCTGCTTTATTTTTACTGTACATTTGGTGTAAGAACTATTAAAATGTAATGTAGGATTTTCCTTTAACCCGTTACTGAAGCTACAAAATCAGACGTCGACTTTTAAGGTGCAACTGATTTTTTACAAAATAACTAAAACTTGATTTCTACATCAACAGTTTGAACAACTTTGTAACATTAAACACCCTGGATATTCTGCATTAATATTATGGTCTGTAGAAAAACTTTCACAAATGTATATTTGGAGTAAAGTCAATACGGCGGGCTGCACGGTGGTGCAGTGGTTAGCGCTCTTGCCTCACAGCAAGAAGGCCCCGGTTCAAATCCCGGCCGGGGGATCAGAAGCACCAGCTGGGACCTTTCTGTGTGGAGTTTGCATGTTCCTCCCACCGTCCAAAAACATGCTTCATAGGTTAATTGGTTATTCTAAATTAAGTATGAATGAGAGTGACTGTGAATGTGGCTCTGGTGAACTGCCCAGGGTAAACCCTGCCTTCACCCATCAGCAGCCGGGATAGGCTCTGGAATCTCCGCAACCCCGAAAGGATAAAGCGGCAAGGAAAATGAATGAGTAAATACAGTTTTATTTTATTTTGAAATCCAAGACTCTTCTTCCATTTCCTCTTTTATTGCTCAGACATGTCATTTCAGCGGTCAGAGCGGCCGCTTTAACGTACGACCGAGCGATTTGACGTTCGTCAAGAATGAATCGGATGTGGTGGAGAATCTCGTAGTTTTTCAGAATAAAACTTCCTTCAGATTCAGGAAGGAAACTTTAAAAGTTAACTGAAAAATGGGTCAATTTTTATCCACCTTATTCCTGGGGCCTCTGATGTAAAACGGGTCATGGGTGCAACTTCCGGTATAGCAACCGGAAGTCACACAGCGCTATTTGTTTCCATTGAAAGTTGGCGGTTTTGTTAGCTTTAGCGGTGC
Source organism: Oryzias javanicus (assembly GCA_003999625.1). NCBI lineage: Eukaryota > Metazoa > Chordata > Actinopteri > Beloniformes > Adrianichthyidae > Oryzias > Oryzias javanicus. The sequence continues at coordinate 26,828,219 of CM012448.1, forward strand.
ATAGAAACTTTAGAAGCGTGTTTTACTTAATCCCTCAAAAGTTTCAAAAATAGCTTTACGCAGCTCGTGGTTGTTCTAACACCCAAACTAAATTAAATTTGAGTCTTAAGGAGCGTTGTGTGGAACATGGGCCGCTGACGAAGAGGGAGTGCAGCTGCCCTCCTCTGACAGATTTTACCGTCCATCGGGCGAGGATGAAGTCAGAAGGATTTGGCTCCAAATGTAAATCTTAAGAAGCCACTTAAGACTTTAGATGTATGTTCGTTTCATTTTGTGGATAAAGTACCCACGGAGGAAAATCCGTATCCAAGATTCTGGTTGGGTTACTCCGGACCACCATAGAAGAAGAGACGCCGGGTACTGCAGAGACCTGACAGCGCGGTGAATTTGCTGCAGCGTCACAAGAACAGGGACGATATTTCCTGTGTAATTGCTGCATCTCCTGGTATTAACTATTAAAAAATTACTGATGTTTAAACCACAGCTGACTTTGTCAAAACATGAAACGGGCTAAAGCTACACCGCGCGATGCAACCCTCATTGGCTCTCGCATCATGTAAACACAAGCACGTAAAACGATAAAGTTACAATTGATCAGCACTGTGTGGTAACTCCAGCAGAAATAATCATGTATGAAGGTATTGATATGTCTCGGAGCTTTAAGATTGTTCAGAGCTTCACCATCTGCAGCAACCGAACTGAGAAAGTAGCTAAAAATGCTACTATATGTTATGTTTGGACATTTTTTAAGCTCATCCTTCAATTTTAACAGGCACCAGAATTGTTACGTCGCCTCTTTAAAGACATGACAGCTGGTGTTTCCACATTTATATGTAGTTATAGATCCAAAACAAGGGGGATTGCGCTGTCGGCTCTACAGTTGTAATGTAAATAAATGCTACTTCAGGCGTCTACAGGAAGTATCCCCCATAATTCACGCAAAGGCTCATGGGGCATAGGAATAAGGTGGATAGAATATTAAAAACAAAGATCTGATTAAAGGTTTAAACTGAACACGTTCTGTTACCTGCAGACTGGCCTGCTGCGGGGGCAGGTTGGTGCCCCCGCCCACCGTGCCCAGCTCTATGGAGGGCATGGTGCAGCTGATGTACAGGTCCTGCCCGTCCGGCCCGGCCGGCTCCATCTGCGTGATGCAGCTGCTGCTGCTGACCGTCTGCGCCGGGTCCTGCGGGCAGAACGGAGGATGAGGAGGGCGGGACGCCGATGGAAACATTTAAAGTGTGAGGGGCGGTACCTGTCCACAGGCGATGAAGATGGCCGCCACGATGTTGGCGGCGTGCGCGTTGAAGCCCCCCACACTTCCCGCCATGGCGGAGCCCACCAGGTTCTTGCTGACGTTCAGCTCCACCAGAGCGCCGGCGCTGCTCTTCAGCACCTGCGCGGACATCGGACGGTCAGACGCCGCAGACGGGAGGCCGGCGGCGCCGTCCGCCTCTCCCTCACCTCTCGGACCACCTCGGCGGGGACGGTGGCCTCGCACACGGCGGACTTGCCCCTCCCCAGGATCCAGTTGACGGCGGCGGGCTTCTTGTCGGTGCAGTAGTTGCCGCTGAGCGCCAGCAGCTCCACGTCCGGGAAGTGCTGCTGCAGCCTGCGCAGGGCCTGCTCCGTCCCCTGCAGAGCGAAGCGCACGTTCAACAGAACCGCAGGCGGGAAGACGGCGGCGGCGGCGGCGGCGGACCGGCTCGGACCTTCGACAGCATGTTCATGCCCATGGCGTCTCCCGTCTGCGACTGGAAGCGGATGTACAGGCTCCGCCCGGCGATGCAGACCAGCAGCTTCTCCAGGCGGGCGAACCTGCCGAACACAAACCGGGTCAGGCGCGCCCGTCGCCAGAACTCGGAGCGGCTGGTTTCCGTCTGACCTGCTGGTCTCGTCGAACGCCTCTTTGATCAGACTGAAGCCGTCTGGCGTCTCCAGCCAGAGCTTGACCTCGGCGGCGCGGCACGCCGAGGGCAGCCTGACCACGGGCCCGCGGGTCATCCGGTCGGCCAGGATGCGGCTGCTGCAGCCGCCGCTCAGCTGAAAGGGGGGGCGGGGTCAGTGGGACGGAAGCAGAAGCTGAAAGCGCACGGCGCCACTCACCGCCAGCGCTCTGCAGCCTCGGTTGGTGCTGGCCACCAGGCAGCCCTCTGTGGTCGCCATGGGAACGTAAAACTGACGGCCGTCGAGGAGGAGCGGCCCGGCCACGCCCACGGGCACCGGCATGTACCCGATGACGTTCTCACAGCAGGTGCCCATCACCTGCAGGCCGGGAAGAGTCTTAGACCAAACCAGAAGAGTGGGCGGAGCTTAACGAACCCCCCCGTACCTTGGAGTAGTCGTAGTCCTTGAAGGGCAGCTGTTCCAGCGCCGAGGTTACGGGCAGTTTAGGCGCCAGCAGCTCCCTCCTGATGGCCACGCCCCTCTCCGGAGACTCCAGGACCGCTTCCAGCTTGTAGGTCTGGATTTTCCCGGCGCCGACGAGCCGCATCACCTCCGGGTCGGTCAGCATCCGAGGCCCTCTCTGAGAAACACGGCGAGCTCAACAAAAAGCCCAGACGGACGCGGCGCTCTCACCCGAGCTGCTAAATCACCTGAGGATCGGCGAGGACGGCCGCGCACTCGTCCAGCGGCCGCGGCTCCGACCCGCGGCCCGGCGGGACGGGGGGAACCGAACCCGTCCGCTCTGGTTCCATGGAGTCTGCAGGACGATAGCAGACGTTTCTGTTCAGCTTCTGACTGAAGAAAAAGGAAACGGCGACCGGACCGGAGTTTCACCCTCCACACGTTTATGGTTTTACTTCACTTTTATGCAAAAACAAACTGAAACTGGAATCAGGAGCGGCCCACGCCGCCATCTGCTGACCGATCTGATCAGTCACATCTGTCAGTTTATCTCCATAGCAACCATTTTAGTGACGAACAGATTTGATCATTTTTAGTTAAAATCAGAATTTCCTAAACATTTTCTGTCCATATTTCTAATATGTTTACGTCGGTTCCTTTACGCCAAAGATTCATATTTTAAATATTCATATTATTCCCATTAAAAAAAAAGAGTCAACAACAGATGAGATTTAACTCTGAAAACATTTTTTTTTTTTAAAGTAGTTTCCAATTATGCAGGAGGAGTTAGGAGGCGATAGATGGATGGATCCTCAGTGGAAAAATCCAGATGGCGGCCTCTTCCAGAGGTCAAAGGTCAATGAAACTCAGTAGATTTAACCTGGTGGCAGGTGGGGGAAAGTTTATGAAAATCACTCAAACAAATGTTTTTTTTTTTCCCCATGTTGTGCAAAAATTAAAAAAATTGCCACATTTATCACATTTTTCTGGTGCTTCAGTAATAGAATCAAATCTTTTTAACCAAAACTTTAAAAAATCTACAGTAGAATCAAATATTTTGACATGAAAGAGCCTGAACTCTCTTTTCATCCACACATTTTTCTTTAACTTGGATTAGGTTTCCAGAAAACTTTTGAATTCTAGTTAATATCCTTATCATTAGCATCAAATTAGAAAGCAGACGACAAACAGAAGACAAGAAGAAAACAAACTGAGGTTGTTGGTGCTTCAAACAGATCAAACTGTATTTTCTTAAATCTAAAGAGATTTTTTTTTTTACATATTTATGATGTTTTTAAACAGATTAGAAGGATTCTAGCTTCTTTATAGCTGTTTTTATGTTTAATAAGCTATAAGTAGTATTTTTACATTTCCTTTTGTTTTCATTTGATTTTAGAGTTATTTTTCCTTTTATCATTCGTTTCAGAACAGGAAAAGTTCTGCATTTAAATCAGAGTTTGAATTTCAGCGTTTCTGCTTTTAGCCACAGAGGAACTTCTGCTGCTCCTTAACCCTTTAGAACTGAACCATAGGTTTAAATTACTGTCATTTATTTACAGTTTGATCTATTAAAAAAATTCCAACATTTTCTGAAAGCTGAGACGTTTCACTTGGTCTTTATTTTCTGTCATCGCGGTCATTTTACCCAGAAGCCCACGAACAGCTCCTGTGTTTATCAGCAGCGTTTTCTCTCCTGGATAACAGAAGTCACCAAACCTTCTCACATGAATATTTATATTTCAGATATTAAGATTTCAGAAGAAAATCGCTTTTTATTTTTAAGAATTGGATGCAAACATTGATCTTAATTTGTTTTTTTATTTTATTTTTCAGTTTTTTCCTCATACATTTTCCTTGTCGTGTTTAATGATGAAAAACATTTCTGGGAGAAGTTTGATCCGGCTGGATTCCAGGTGGAGGCGTGTCTGTCCACTCGGAAACACTCGCTTCTCGTAACAACGGCGGTGGGCGGGATTTTCACGGTGAACTGCAGAGTTTCCACAATTTTTAGACAACACTAAAGCTTGTTATTAGAAAAAATATCCATGCAGACAGATCTGTTTCACTCTGAGCTGCAGCCGTCGGATCAACATTCATCTTCCACCTTATTTAATAAAATAAAAGACCGCTTTTGTCCAGAAACTGCAAACAAATGCCAAATTGTCTCTTTAATTTACTAAAATAACAATCCCAGAATATAAAATCCTTTATTTTTTCTAAACATCAGAATGCCTGTGGGCGTTAATATATATTAACAGGTTAATTCTGTTTCTATTGTGTTTAACACGTCAACTTTCACAGCCTGACTTTTTATTTACATGCGATCCAAACTAAAATACGTTCAATCACAAGCTTGCTTCTTCTGAGTCAATACCTGATGACATTTCTCTGTCAAATTCCATGTATTATTATTTATAGTTTTAAATGTCATATGAATAAAAAACATCCAGATTTAAGAGTTTTTGATACTGTATCGCATCTCCAAAAAGTTTATGTATCGAATCGTACGAGAGGGAAAGAATTACACTCCTAATGTTCAGATTTTTAGTTCTAACCTTTAAAAAAAAAAAAAAAAAAAAAAAAAAGTCTGGGACATATCGAGATATTTCTGCATCCTAACATGTTCCCTACTGAAATGAATTAAAAGATGATCAGAGTGGGTCTTTCTTTTTCTTTTTAAATCAAATCAAATCAACTTTATTTATATAGCACTTTTCCAAAAAGTTCATTTTTTTATCAAAGTGCTTAACATAAAATAAATTAATAAAAAATATTAAAATGTTAAAAACAAAAGGACAATGCCCTCAAACCCCACCCCTCCACACACTCGCACAAACACACCCCGACATATTTCCACACCGTGATATTAAAAACAATAAAAATAACTTATCACTAAAAAGCTGGAAAAATAAAAATCTAGAAATCTGGCTTCGTACTGCAGTGAGGAAATGATATTTTAGAGACATAAAAGGGCCATACCATGATTTTTTAAGCTTCAGGAATTGAGTCGTAGGAAAAACTCATGGAATATAATTAATATTTCATAAATAATCTGTTTTTTAGTGCTCCACAGGTAATATGCGATCATATATACGGATAGAGTTCACTCTGAAAGGCTTTAGAAAATCAATAAAAAATTTTATTTTTGTTTTTTTTTGTTTCCACAGAAGCTGAAAACAGCCTACTTTGAATTGATTCTGTTTTGTTCTCATGAATTAATAACATCTACAATCTAGTTATCACAAGAAAACGAGCAAAATAAAAAAAAGCAAAGTAGGCGCTTCTCAGCTTCCGTAGATCCAGCAGAAATCTTCAGATTTGTTTTGGGAATTTCTGGCTTTTCCCTCCATCCCAGCAGCCTCGACACGGAACAGCTAAGAGTTTGTTATGAGGTCACTCCATGCAAACTAACCTGTGTTTTATGGATTAGTTATCCTTTGATGAGTTTTCACATGAACAGAAACTGACTGGACCTCCAGCACAATTAAACCTGCAGGAAACAGAGTCTCACCTCCGTCTGGGGACGCGCTCGGCTCTGAGGAAGAGGAGGCGGTTGCTAGGACACCGGCGGAGCTGCTGCGGGTCGGCGGGGCCGGGAGGTCCCTCCTGCAGCAGTCCTCGGCCCCCCGGGGCTTCAGGGCCGGAGGGGAGCTGCTAATGGGACTCCTGAGAGACAGCGAGGACTCCGTCTCCGCCTGCTCGAAGAGGACGTACTTGACGGCGAGAAGCAGGGCGAGGCCGAGCGTTATCACGTGCTCCAGCTCCACGCTGAGGGGCGGGGACAGGCGCGGTTAGTGTGCGTCTCCACGTGCGTGCGACCGTGTGCGCGGCGGCTCTTCACCTGGAGAGCTTCTGAGGCCACATGGAGCCGGCCGGGTCGGGTCGCTCCACGGCAGCTGTGCGGTTTCTCTCCAAAGACTCGGCCGTGAGGCGGGTGTGGGCGTGGACCAAGGCCAGCCCCAGAGACTGGACGAGCACACGCTTTCATTAGGAAACATTAGGTTATGACATCATAACAGTCGGACTTGCATCTGCGGCGCCCACCATGATGATTTTGACCCTCTGGGTGACGGGGTTGGGCTTGTTGTCCTCCTCTTCTGCCAGGACGCGAGCCAGGTGGCTCATCTGCCATATGGGACGGCCCTCGCGGCTCTCCCTCGACAGCTGCGTACGTAAACACAACAGTCAGACTCGGCCCCGCCCTCACCCGCAGAGCCCACGTCACGCTTCGCCATCACCTCCAGAACCAGAGAGACGCACGCCGGGAAGAACGTCACGAACACAAAGTAATTGGCCAGAACCGACATGCAGCCGAAGCAGCACATGATCTCCAGCTGAGGGACGCCTGCAAGACAACAGACGCGTCAGTCCGACGTCTCCACCGTCTGTCGGCGTCGTCGGTGAATCCTCACCCGACATGGTGCCGATTCCGATCACCAGACACTCCACCAGAGCGTCCAGGGTGAAGGTGGGGCCCAGGATGGCCATTCCCTGAGAGATGTTCTCCCTCACCTCCTCCTGCACACGAACACAGCGGTGAGCCGGAATGACCACAGATCTGACCACAGATCTGACCACAGATCTGACCACAGATCTGACCACAGATCTGACAGCGTTACAGACACTGGAGAACACGTCTCCAGGAGTTTTACTATCACACACCGACGTGGGTTTGAGCCCAAACGACAGCTCACAGAAGGAGTGTCCAAAACACACCTGAGGCCGCAGAAAAACATTTATTGAACAATCTAAAACTACATTTTTAAAAAGTTAAAACTGTAACTTTTTAGCATAATTATAAACTAGATGTATAGAATTACCAGCAATAATGCTAGAGTCAATACTGTAGGCGGAATTTGGCTGCTGAAGAAGCTGAAGCTGAAAACGCTGAACCTGATAGTCAGCTAGAATATTAGCTAAATGCTAAATTAGCCCAAAAAAAACTCAAACGAAAAACTTAGGTTAGCTAAAAAAGCTAGCATGTAAATAGCCTACACAATCTTAGCCAAAATAGTATAAAGACTTTAAATCCGTAACTTATTAACATAATTATAAATAATAAAAATGCTGGAATATTATTCCAGAATAAATCCACTTAGTTTCAATATTTTACACTCCATAAATATGAATTTGGTAAAAATTATATAAATCAGAATTGAGCGCAATCGTTAATAAAAATTAAATAAAATGATCTGGAGGGCCGGATATAACTACTCGGAGGGCCGTATCCGGCCCCCGGGCCTTGACTTTGACAGATGTGGCTTACAGCAAACATGAAGGGGTCAAACCTAAACACCAGCAGCGACAGACACTTCTGTCCCACCTGAGAGTTTGAGCTGAGGGCGAACTTGGCCAGTGTGCAGGCTTTGGACAGGTCGATGAGCAGCAGGAAGAACGGCAGAGCTTCACTGCGGGGAACGAAGAAGTCAGAACCAATATGAAAACTGATGACATTTTAACTCTGAACATTTTCTGATCTATTGTCAAAGGGTTCCCACTGGTCTTTTTATTCAGATTATGCAGTTTTTCATTTCAAATTCAGTTTGTTTTCTAGGACATAGTTTCTGCAGAGCAGCAGGAGTTCATTAGAAATTCATCAGTTAGTTGTGGGCGGGCCCCCTGGTGCGGCATAAGCCCGCCCCTCTTCCCAAAACTGAGGGAACTCTTTTTACACATTCACAGGTAATATCAGAGCTCTCTAGTCGTACAGTTTAGACTCGGATATCCGCTCAGATGAGGCAAATTAAGACTTTTCAGAACGGGACGCAGCAGGAGATCCGTCACAAACTCCTCATTTACAATCTTTTTCAAACAACATTTTTTCATCTGCTCCTGATTTACAATGATTTGAATAAAAAAAAGTACTTAAGAGCAATTTGAAGCTTTAATTGAATCAAGCAAAAGCTGTTTATCTGTTGCGTTTCAAATATGTCACAGAAGCTTTTATACGAAACATCGTTAAAATGAGATGCATTGTGGGTCTTCTAGCTTCAACTCAATTTTAATAGAATAATGTAGAAGCGTTCAGTTTTTTTTACTGAATAAGACATTACATACCACCCGTATAAGACAGCAATCTGAACAAAGGCGTGACGTGTTTTCTTTTTGACTGATTAAAAAAGAAAAAGTGGAGCATGTGGCTGGTAGTTCTGGTAGAACATCTCTGGAGTATCGATGAAAACAATGTTTGAGGTTACGTAACTGCAGTCAGTTTCATTTTTAATTTGAAAACCCTTTTTTTTTTGTCACTACACCCATCATGTTTGCCAACTTCTATGATTATTTACACAGATATGCGTCACTTAAAGTCCCACTCTAATGAAAATCGTCTTTTTGTGCGTTTTAACTTGTTTTTGTAGCATTTTTCTCATGTTAAGGGACATGTCTAAATTAATGTAAGGTTAAAACTGAGTTTCTGAGTATTTCTGTATTCAAATTGTGTTGTATAAAAACCCAACGTTTACCAAAGCTCAGGTTTGTGACGCAGCAACTGCCAAGTCACCCTGCTCCGCTTCAATTCTGAAGCATCCACTTTTAGACAAAATAGTCTGAGCTGGCCTCTGGATCAAAACTGTGTGGCTGGATAGCTCTGATATTAAAATGAACTTTCCTTTTCTTGTTATAACAAGATAGTGGATCTGGTTATAACGAAAGAAAGGTTTAAAAAAAAAAAGTAGGGCAGGCCGTTTTCGGCTTTTTGGGCTAAAACAGTAAAATCCTGATTTAAAGACCCCTGGGAAGGCTTATACAATTAAAAAATATATAGTTGGGGTGAAACTTTGAACATCAAAGCCTGAACTGATAACTTTTACAAAACATACGTATCTCAGTCCTATAAAATATACAAGCACCAGCTTAAAATGTCCAGCAGAATGAATAAATAAACTTACTTAAGGCCTGTGAGCTCTTTTCCGAAGAAATGGATGACCACTGTGCTGAAAACAAAGCTGGAAAATACTGTGAACAACCCAGCAATACCTGCGAAAAGAATCATTTCAGTCATTGAGAAAACTTTTTCATAGTTTTGGTAAGTTCAAAGATTGTAGCCACTCTTTGATAATTTTGTACAGAATATTACAACATAATTTATTTTTGAGAATGCAAATAAATGTCTTTTAATTTGAACTCAGAAAACAGCACAAAAGTGATCCAGAACAGATTGACCCAAGATGTGTTTAAAGTAATGCATCCAATATACTGACCCAGAATGTATTTGGATCCCAGCTGCAACAGATTCTTGAACTGGAAATAGATGTAAATAATGGCCATACAGCGAGTGATGGTCAAAATAATAAAGTCATTGCTGTGGACGTCCTGAAAGAAAAAAAAAACAAACAAACACACACATCCCGTTGTTAGTATCTGGACAACATGAACACTGATTTCCAGTAAGGCTGAAGGCTATCACCTCCTGCGCTTTGGGGCACTCGCCCCAGCTGCACACTTGGCTGCTGGCTGTGAAGCTGCTGTTCATGGAGAAGAGGCACACGGTCACAGCCAGCGTCCCCACTATCACCTCCCACGGGTGGGAGGCCACCAGCAGGCCGTGGAGCCTGAACAGGCGGGCCAGCATGATCCCAGGGGTCCAAGGCCCTTCTTAAGGTTACAAAGCCTAAACTGAAACAGAAGATTAGCAAAACATTTCATTAAAAACATAATCTTATGAACATTGTGACAAACAATTATATTATTTAAATAAGAATAAAATTAATATTATTTAAATAAGAATATATATACAATGTATCTATGCATATAGAGAAATAAGACTATGTGGAAATGTTTTGATTTTGAAGTTGACATTAGCATCATTTTATGCTAGCGTTAGCAATGCTAGCCTCAACAGGGTTATTCCATTCACCACCATCTAAGTCTAAAAACATATTTGACATATTAATTAGAATGGGAGTTAATTAAAACTACTAAATTAATATTTTATTCACAGCTGTGCAGTTTTGGATATTGATTGTGTAACGGGAATAGTTTGTCTTTTCTGATGTAAACATTAGCTTTAGCCACATTAGCCGCCCCACTCCGATACATCTAGTCTAAACTCAAACTTTTGGGAATATTTAAAGCTTGGCACTAAAACAAACTTTTAAAATATTGAATTAGAAAATTAAATGTGCAGAATAAATTTAAATATATATAAAGGGTCATTTTAAAAACATCTGTAGCTAGCTGACGTTAGCATACCGACTTTTAGCATTAGCCGAAACGCTATTTAACGCAGTAATTCACCGATAAATATTTGTAACCAGGCCTCGTTATAATCTTAAAGTTACTGTTTGGTCTGTTCGTGAAAGGTACGTACTTTAAACGGTGACTTTCACCGCGCACAGACACTCCTCTCCATACCGGTGTTGGCACTGCTACTACAAGGCTACAACCTCTGATGTAACCAGCGGAAGTACGGGAAACGGAAACGCCGGTGACGTCAGCCTACCGTCACTGCGGCTGCGTAATGGGCACGCGCTGCAAAAATAAAGAATTCAATATTGTAATGAAGGCTCTTCCCTCTGGATTAGTTCAACTGATGACCTCTCACCTTAAATACCAAAAGGCATCTCAATTAGACTCTCCCTTAATAATTAAAGGTATTGAAATATTTAATAAAAAATGCAACAACAAACATATACGCAACACTTTATGTGAAAAAAGAAACTTTACAACTAAAGGAGAAATGTATTGGAACAGTCTTTTAAATAATATCAATTGGAAGAAAGCATGGTTACTACCAGACAGATTTTGTATAAATAACAAAGTTAAGGAAATACACAAAAAAATTCTACACAACATTTACCACAAATATGTTTATATCCAAATTCTCAGATATAGAAAATAACTGTAGTTTCTGTAAGGATTTTCCTGAATCTGTTCTTCATCTTTTCTATCATTGTAAATTCTCTCTTGAATTCTGGATCCAATTAGAACGCTTTATAAATAGCAAATTAAATATTAATATTATAATTAATTTTGAACATATTCTCACTTATTTCAAATCTGATGATATGAAGGTAGAAAATAGTATAAATCTGTTACTCCTCCAATCCAAATTTTACATACATAAATCCAGATTTAGAAAAACAACACCCAGATTTGAAAGCTTTAAGATAGAGTTCTGTCAATATTATAGATATTTGGAAAAAATTAACACACCCAAGGCATGTAACACTAAAACAATTTGTGCTCTTTTACTCGAATGATTATATTTCATGTTTTTATTTTTTTATTTAATTAATTTTTTTTTTTTTTTTCTTTTTATGCACGAATGTTCTCTTCCTTTCTGTTAATGTTAAGATTATTCTCAATTTGATTTGTTTCCTTCTTGGTCATATTACTATTATCCTTTGTGTATCTTTACTTCTGGTTGTAAAATTATATTTGCCAATGATTTCTTTTTACATAATACTGTAACAATTACTATTGGGATTTGTTCAATTATATGATGTTCAATAAAGTTCTTAAAAAAAAAAAAAAAAAATGGGCACGCGCTGCAGGATGAAGTCACCGAGGGCACGGCTTCTTGTTCCCGTATTCTGTGCCATAATTAAACTCTCAAACCCTTGAAAAAGAGATTTCATCAAAGGCCTCAAATTGTACAATTATTCCCAGCGGTCTTTTAATTATGGTTATGTTGTTTTTGGCCAAAGTCAAAAAACCTGTTGAGACATATTTTCTGCAAAGTGGTAGGAGCTCATCAGAAATTGTGGATGGGACCGTTGGAGCGGAAGTAATCTTACGCTCATTTCCCATTATTCCTTTGTTTACACACTCACTCCTGCTAGCTTACAGTTCCTCACAACCACAAGCATATAATAACGGTGCAACAAAAATGGTGAGAACTATTTACAATATCTAGCCGTACACTTTTGCGACAGAAAACAGCACAAAAGTAATCCACAACCATTAACTGTATATAAAGAACTGGACTCAGCGAGTGTGATGTCACTGATCTCCAGCTCCAGCAAAATGAAGCCATTTCTACCCCATTTTTCCACGATTCGGACGTTGCCAAGATGGAGCTAGATGACAGCGATTGGTCCAAATCGAGTCAACGTTTCTATGGCAACTACTGTCTCCAATCATGAGTGAGCTTGTTTCAAGTCCACGCCCCTTACACTGAAAGTGAGAATTTGTCAATTTTAACATTTCGAGGTGGAAGCCAGCCCAGCGGGAACCACATGCTTTTGCTGAGGCATCTGATTGGTCAGTTTAAAAATGAGTAACTTTTGATAAAGAAAAAAAAAATTGTGAAAAAATAGAATTAGCAAGAAAATGTTAAGAAAAATGTATCAGAGGAAGAGTGGTTATTCTGACAAGTAGAATGAGTGAGTAATAGCTGCTTATTTCTCAATAGAAGTCCATGGAATGTATAAAAGATAAATTTAAAATATCCCCCGTCCGAGGAAACTCTCCCAGGTTAGTTGATGAGGAAGAAAGCAAGAGTCAAAACTCAGATTAAGCGTTTTTTTAAACATGATAATAATAAATCTCAGAGCTCTGAGAGACCTACCGTTGCAGCATCAGATGCCTCACACAGCAGGTCTTATACGCACCAGAGGTGTTCCCTAAATGCTCACAATCTATTGCTCAACACAAGAAAACACAACTTTTTCATGGATTTGATCAGTGCAAAAATAATTCATCTGCAGAATCCCCACATTCTATTCTAATTGTTGTTGAAAAGCCACCCCTCCCTCGCGTAGTTACCACAGCCTTGTTGCTAAACACTGTGAAATGACAATATGAGATGACATGAACATGGTAAAACATTATGACTATATGAGAAGCTGGGGTCTTGTGGCTTTTCTACTCTGTGGCGTTGAGGAGAGCGCAGAGTAGAAGACCTGGAAGCTGACAAAGCCAGAGCTCTGATTGGCTTTAAACAGGTTGTGATCAGTCAGAAGGTTTTTTTCCAGCTACAGTAATTAGGGGAAGTGGAAGACGATGCATGATTTGATATCTGGAATGAGGAAATCTGATAAAGAGACTTGGTGATGGCACGAAAAAGTTCAAAGGAAAAGATTTGCTTAGAAGTGGGACACTTGAGTCCAGCTCTGCGCGTTCATACAGCCACTTCCAATGAGAAGTCTATGTAAACATACGTTAAGAGTGCAATACCAATATTTGTGTCCAAAAATCTCATGTTCACGCATAGCTACGGACTTTTTAAGACCATGAATGAGCTTTGAAGTTAAACCAGGTCAAACTTTGACCAATCAGGCACTCGGATTAGGTAGTGAAGTAAGATACAATCCTTTTTAATTCACAGAAGGGGCATCCGTTTGAAAAATGTTCATGTAGGAGAAATTAATAATTATGGTTTGTGCCTGACTGCAATTCTATAACTCCAAGACCGAATCTGAATTCTTCCACTATCCCTAGACTTCTCCCCACACCTCCAAATCGGACGCAGCCGCCACTCGTTGACGTCATCAAAAGTCACAGGTTAGCTATGTTAGCGCGGAGTGCCTGCGCTTGCAAAATACATAACATTGGTCGTGCTAAAACAAAAGTAATGTTTTACATTTAAATGTAAACTTCTGTGCTTCACACCTCACCCCCGTAAAGAAATGCGTTTCAGCGTAGGGTTTTCCGTCCCTCTGCGGTGAGGATTAGCCCTTTAAAAAAACGATTTCAGACAACCCTATCCCTTCAAATTCCCCAACAATTGGAGGGGTATGGAGAAGCCGTAGGTGTTGGAGAAGAATTCGGATTTGGCCCAAAGTTTTTCATATCAGAATGGATCTGTGAAAGAAAAGTCTGGGGCAAGATTCACAAGATTTTCTACGCCTACAACATTTCCCAACAAGCCTCTTCCTGTTGTAGGTTGTAGACGTGTTAGTAAACAGAGGAAAAAGAAGAATCTTCTTCCTGCTTTTTTTTTTTTGCTTGTCATGGTGCTCGCAGGTTCCTCCCGTCCATCCTGATTGGACACACCTGACTGCTATCATCCCATCTACGTTGGATCACTATTTCAGGCGTGCCTTCGCCAGTGTTCACCGCCAGTTCGTTACCTTCACCTGTGCAGTACTTTGTCCACGTTTTCTGTTATCACTAAGCTTTTTGTCCATGCTTTGCCGTACCACTCAGTATTACTTCTATCTCCAGGATTGTCATCACCATCCTCATCTTGCTACCGACCTGGATCTGATTACTTAAACAACTGCTGCCGGAACCACACCAGTCATGTCACGAACCCTCGCTACGCACTCACCCCTGTGCTACTCCTTCCACGCCTCCTACCTCCATTCCAGAACCGCCACTCGTACTCACCTCCCAGAGAAGTGTTCAATTCGCTAGTCAGCATTATCCTGCTGCCACGGAGGCTCCATTTCCACTCCAAGTCATCGGAAAATAGAATAAAAGTGTTTTCCATCTCATATTCTGATCCTTCTGGGTCTGCTTCGCTTACCTCCATCATCATGACACACCGTGGGCTACAAGCGTGTTCAAGAACCTGAATTTAATTAGTTCTTGAACATGCTTCACATGCCTGGTGTGTCTGGAGAGGACTGAGTGCAGGGAGAAGCAGCACAAGGTGAAGGTCCAACAAAAGGCGGATGAGGACTTGTACGGTAGATTAGACAAAAAAGAGGTAGAGGTGGATAGGTACAGATGAGGAGGAGGATGTGCAGCAGGTAAGAAGAATCAAGGACATAGATGAAAATGTGTTTACGGGTTCTACAAGTGTGATGGAAAGTAGGTAGGAGAACTTTGAAGATCTGATGGATGCAAGAGAGCACGCTGTTGTGGAGAAGGAAGTAGCAAAAATCAGTAAGAATAAAACGAGGAAGACATTGAAGAGGATGGAAGAGTGAAAAGGCACTTGGTCCTGACAACAAAACTGTTTAGTTGAGTTACAGGGGTGGCAGAAGAGTTTCTGACTGCTTAACAACAACTTTGACTGTGAGAGGATGTCTGAAGACGTTCAGAGCAGTGGAAACCACAGACGAGAAAAGCTATGAGTGACACGATGAAGTTATAGAAAGCAGTAGAGGAAGTTAGACTGCGGTCAGAATTTTGTGTTTCTGAGCAACAGTTTGATTTTGTGAAAAAAAAAGTAGAACCACAGATGCAATATTTGGTTTGCAGATGGTTCTGGAGAAGAACAGAGAAGATGCATTCAGTTTTTGTAGATCTGTAGCTCTGGAAAGCAGGAGTCAGATGTTCTGTAGGTGTGACGGAGGAACCGGAGGTGGAACTGGGATTGCATCGACGGTCAGCTTCTCGTTTGCGGTGGTGATGAACAGACTGACATAGTGTAAGGTTAGAGATAAATCTGTTTGGATCATGATGTTCGCAGATGACATTGTGATCTGTAGTGAGCAGATAGAGAAATATCTCGAGGTGGAGGTTTGAAGGTTAGTTGCAGCAAGACAGAGTATCTACACTATATTACCAAAAGTATTGGCTCATCCATATGATCTGAATCAAGTGTCCTAATCACCTAGCCTGGCCACAGGTGTATTACATCCAGCCCTCAGGTGTGCAGACTGTTTTCTAGAAACATTTGTAAAAAAAAAAATTAATGGGCCGATCTCAGTGAATTTCAGGTGGAACTGTCAAAGGATGCAACCTGTGTAACAAATCCAATGTCCTAAATACTCTACAGTCAAATGTCAGCGCCATCATGAAAAAGTGGTAGAATTAGGGAACAACAACAACTTAGCCACCAAGAGGTGAAATGGGGTCAGCAGATGCTGACGTGCCAAGAGGTCGCCCACTTTCTGCAGTCGGTTGATAAAGAGCTCCAAACTTCATGTGACCTTCAGATTAGTACAGTACACAAGAGAAGAGGGTGGAGATAACTATGTCTACACCCTTTTGAAGGACATCATTTATCTTCTGTGACCACATCAACGGTGCTGACATTGATTGTGGGTTTTTCTGAGTGAAAACACAAACCTACTTTAGTTTATTTCTTGACATTAAACACATGACTCAGCAGTTTTAGTTTGAAAAACCTGTGCAGTCTCTGTTTTCTGCTCTCTTTTGTGACCTGAACTTTTTTTCAGTTTGTCCTCCCCGCAAACACGACTCGGCTCATTAAGCAAAAGACATGTTTTCAGAGTTGAGCTGCAGCTAATGCTCAGCAAACACAGCAAACCGGGTTTTTGGCAACTGTTTGTTCTGGATTAGAAACTTTAACAAAAGAGTTCGTGTATGGGTTTAAGACTTCAGAAAAAAAACTAAAGCAAAAATCTATGAACTTGTTTTAAAAACATATTTAATTTGGCTGTAAAGTACACATTCACACATATATTTCCTTCTAATGTATTTTGATGCATTTTTAAGTTCAACTTTGTTCACTTCGGCTGAACGTTGAGGCATTATGTCCTTGAATTTCTGCTCGTTTTCCAGCTGCTGAGGTGTTTTTCTGTATATCGTCAAACCTGTCAACGCCTGTGCAGGACCGACCCGTACAAGTCTTCGGGTTGCCTGGCCCGTGGAGGGTTGCAGACAGGAATGTCCTAAGGCAGTGGTCCCCAACCTTTTTGTCACTGCGGACCGCTCAACCCACGAAGATTTTACCACGGACCGGGGGTGGGGGGTGGGGGGTTGCAATCGTGTGCGCGTGCGTTTTTGTTCATATAACGTGTATATTATATTTATGCTGTTATTTATCCCTTCCAGATAAAATATACAAAATAAATGAAAAAGGAATAGTTATTAATTATTCAGTTTTTAAGTCTTTATATTTTAAGCTTTTTTTTCCTTTTAAACATATTTGAAGTGAAAAACACAAAACTCTGCAACCACAATCCAAAATACAGAAGTGTGCAAAACCAACAAATAAAGACTTTTACTCACAATAACGTTAAGAAAAACAAAAGTGTCTCAGCTTTGAGGATGTAATCTGGTTTCTTAATGATCTGTTCTGTTTTAGAGAAGATTCTGCACAGGTTGGTTGTGGAGCCATAAATATAAAGAATATATCTTCATATATAGAATTAGCAATATTAGGATCCTCTCTCTGAAATGATATCTGAGCATCAGCTCCTTCAGCATTTCTGACCGTCTCTGTATAGATTCGTCCCGGTGGGCATCACGTCTCTCTGCAAACCAGGTCGGTGAAAACCGGTCTGCGTCTGTTGTCACTTATCTTCAGGCTGCCGCCAAACTGCTTTTAGCGCTCAAGCTAATCGAGAGAATCCGGTCCATTTTCAAAATAAAATATTTCCGTCTCAAAAAAAAAAAAAATTCCCGCGGCCCGGTGGTTGGGGACCACTGTCCTAAGGGATCCGGTAGGTGTGTTTCTTGAATTTCTCTTGAAACAACTCAAGAGACTCAAAAAATGCAACATACCATTGTTGTGCTGGTGGTAAATGTATCGTGAAGTATTTGTAAGGACACGGACACACCTGTCATGTGATGAGTATGTGCTAAACTGAGTTCTTGAACACCATAGCTCATGGTGGTACTACTTCCTGCTCCACAATAGTCACCTCTCCTCCTCTGTGTACCAACTATCCATCACGCTTTTAGAACCTGTCATGCAAGTCCTCATCCACCCTTCATTTGACCTTCACCTTGTGCTGAGTCCACCTGTGCTCAGTCCTCTCCAGCTACAGACACATGTGACGCGTGTTCAAGAAATACTGGTTCTTGAACATGCTTTTTAGCCCGTGGTTATACACTGGACAAGCAGAGAGGAGCTTTTCTTCCTCTTTTTCTACTGCTTACTAGCACATGTCCACCACCCACTGTGTAGAAGACTTTTTCTTTCACAGCTTTATTGCAATATAAGAAAGACTTTTCTCCGCCATGATCAACTCTTAAACGGTTGGTGCTTCCGTGAATGAACCATCAGTACGTTAATACCAAAACCAAGTGCCTGATTGGTCAAAATTCAACTGGTTTAACCTATAAACGCTCTCTACGGCTGTGTGGTTTGTACATATAGCCCAAAATGTTCTTGAAATGTCCACAGACAGTCCGTCTAAAGTCTCTTAAAGTCACCTGGACTTTCCTTGTTTATTTGTTTGGAAGACAAGAATATATCTGTCAAAGCTTGTTTTAGGTTTATCGAAGTTCTGCCCAGTGTTAAACACAAACATTGAGCTTGTGCTGTCAGACACAAACGTTCTGATTGAACATCACTTAAGTCTGACTTTAAATGAAAGCTAATGGAGCACACACCAGTTGGGCTCGTTTGACCTCCGGAGCTATAAAGTCATCTGGGTAAGGCATTTCTAAAGAGCACGTCAGCGAGACGGTGCATGACTTTTGTGTTTTGTTGGAAAAAAAAGGTATACAATATGCAGAAGTCAGTGGAAAACAAAAGGGCTTGTAATTATGACTGTGCAACAATCAAGTTAAACAAGTTCTTACTCAAAGTCCTGAAACTTTATGTGCAACAGATTTTTATCTCTCAAGTTTAAAAATAATGAGGGATGATGTATGGTGTTGTCCAACTGGTTCTCTTCTTCCTCTAATTCTACGGTTCCTCGTGTGAAAGAACGTTTTAGACCTTTTCAAACTTCCTCTTTTTGCAGACATCTTTCAGGTCTGTAGAACATAAGAAAAACCAAACAGATGAAAGATGAGATAATTCTGCAAAAAACCTCAGAGTAACAGTTCTCACAGTCACTATACTGGGCTCAATGTGTGTCTTCCTGTGTGTGTGTTTCAAGTGTGTTTGGGTGTGTATGTTGTTGTATGTATATGTTGTGTGTGAATATACTGTGTGTGTGTAAGTTGTGTTTTTTGTTTGTTTTGTGTGTGTATGTTGTGTTTGCTTGTGTAAGTTGTTTATGTGTATATTTTGTGGGTGTGGTGCATAGTGTGTATGTGATGTTTGTGTGTGTGTGTGTGTAGTTTGTTTTGTGTTTGTGTATGTTGTGTTTGTTTGTATGTTGTGTGTTTATGTGTGTATATGTTGTGTATTTGTGTGTCTATATGCTATTTGTTGGTGTATGTCTATATCGTGTGTGAATATACTGTGTGTGTGTGTGTGTCTGTTTGTGTAAGTTGTTTGCTTGTGTGTATATGCTTTGTTTTGCGTGTTAATGTTGCGTTTGTGTGCGTGCATGCATGTGTGTATGATTATGTTGAGTATTCTTGCATGTGTTAATGTCATTTATGCGTGTCCGCATGATGCTTCCACCCCCGTGCTTTACAGTAGGGTGGTGTCTTCTTCTTTCTCCTCCAAACAGTTGTTACCAAAAGGTTCTGTTGTGGTTTCTTCTGACCACAGAACATTTTTTCAATCCTCTTCTGGATCATCCAGATGCTCTCTAACAAACTTTTTGATGGACCTAGCTGGAGGAACGTCTGCCTCTGCAGAGTTCGAGTCCCTGCATGGCGGCGTAGTGTGTTACTGACGGTAGTCTTTGTTACTTTGGTCCCAACTCTGCAGGTCGTTCACTAGGTCCCCCTGTGGGGTTCTGGGATTTTTGTGATCATTTTGAACCCACGGGGTGAAATCTCTCTCAGATGGAGAGAGATTATCCGTGATCTTGTATGTCTTCCATTTCCTAATAATTGGTTTCTTCACACGTTTACCTATACGTTCAAACAGGTGCCATTAATACAGGTGAGGAGTGGAAGACAGAGGATCAGAGATAGAAGCCTGACCAAATACTCATTTTCCATCATAATTTACACATAAATCCTTTAAAAATCCAACAATGTGATTTTATGTATTTTTTTCTCATTTTGTCTCTTCTCTCGTCTTTTTTAAGTGAGTGCACAATTGGTAGCTGACTAAAAACTTTTTTGCCACGTTTTTTTTTTTTTTTAGCACCAACAACCATGAGCTAATTAGCTAGCTGAGGCTAAACAATCGCCGCCGGTTCAAGACAAACGCCACCTGGAAACAGGAAGTCACATCACATTGACAAGAAAATATGTAAGACACTTTTATCAGTTTTTAAGGTGATTTAATGCTTTTTAAGTCCTTATTGTGTGTGTTTCTGTGCGGTTGTGTGATTTAGAGCTTCCATTACGTTTTCATGACATAAAAAGGTTTTAAAAAGTTTATCTGAACTCAGTTTTAACAGTTTATTTTAAGTCATTCTTAAGGTATTTTGTTTCTTATCCAGTACACTTAATTCATCTCAAAAGCTTGAACAATGTTTGAGAGAAATGTAGAACAGAGAAATCCTCTTGGATTTGAGGAGAAAGATCTGTAACTTCAGATAAAGTTTTCTTTCTGATCTCAAGGATTCAGTTAATCCACATCAGATCCTCTGTTCAGTCTCCATTCCATGTTTGTTGGATATTTACTCATATTTCAGTTTATTGTATATATTTTTTTGGGGTCTCCTGGATTTGGCTGTTGGATGTTTTAAGCTTCAGTTGAGAGGATGGCTGTTTGGGGTTTCAGCCTCACTCAAAAGTTCTTCTCACGTTAATGATTTAATCAGATGATTCGAATGTTCTTTCCCTTAACCAGCTGGTATTTCTCTGCTCCTCCTTTTTAAATTTGACTCACCAGCCGCTCATTTAACATTTTCCTTTTTTAAACCCAAAAAACACGTGAAAGATCTGGTCTAGTTTTTAGAAAAGCCTCACTAACATCACCAGAATCAAAGGTATTCTGTTCAGATAAGACCCATAAGACTCATTTATACTGATTAATGCGTCGCGAGGGTGACGTTCTAAAAATAACCAGCTAAAGGCGAACCGCGAAACAGCAAGAGACCGTTGTAAACCATAAAAGGTTAGTATCTGCAGGAATTTAACACAATTCATGAGAACGTCTACCAGCCTGCTCAATGGGCTTAGCTAACTTAAACTTTGAAGTTTATTGTATAAATAGCATTCGCTAAAGGGGAGATTCAAAATACGGAAATTGTCAATTATGACTGATTGTGGGACGAGAGTAGATCTGCAAAAGAAAAAAAGAGTTGAGACAGGAAACAGATGACGAGGTATTATTAGTCCAGATGGGAGTTTCATTACATGGTTACGTAATGGGACAAAAATGGATACAATTCTGTTTAAGTGACTTTTCCCTCAAATAGGCTCTTCTAGGGTGGAACCATCTTGGTTCAGGACGCCATTTCTGGTTGTTGTCCCTCTCTGAAAGCAGGCCTCTGAAGCAGCAGTGGCAGCAAGGGCCCCCAAACACAGATATAGGAAATCCGCCCACCGGGCAACCATATCGGCCACCCAGACCAGGACCAGCTGGACCCCAAACGCCAAAGAGCAGGGCGGGCACTGAGACTGCAAGCTTCAGCCCAGCCAGGATTACCCCTCCTACCACCACCACCAGACCCAGGGAAGCCTTCCAGGCCAAAAGAGCAGCCACCCCCATCAGGGAGTTCTGAGCTTCCCCCCACCCTAGGCACAAGCCAGGGCCCCACGAACCAGCGCCACCCACTCCACAGGAGGTCCAAGAGGAAGTGAGGGAAGAGCCGGTACCACCGCCCAGAAGGAGGACACCTAAGAGAAGTGGGGTTCTGAAAATTCTGAAGAGAACCAGTGCTCTAAAGCAAGTACCAGAACCCAGGGTCAGATTTGACATGATCCCTGGCTCGTGGTCTCGCCAGAGAGCTCAGGGATCCCTCTCACCGCGTGGAGTGTTGGCCACGAGCTTCAGGAAGGGACACAGCCACCACTGCTGAGGGCCTGGTTACCCCCACCAGGGATGGGGTCAGAAAATCAGAGGTACCTTGCTCTCGAGAATTGGGCCTCTCCAAAGATTCCATCAGTGGCTGAGCCTGGTCGGGCCTTCTTTACAACACTCCTCCGGGACCCCCGTTTCTCTTGGATGGGGTGGGGGGGGGTGGCGGGGGCGCTGGATTGTACCTGGGGTGGGGCAGGGGGGGACGCTCGGTACTCCTGGGTGGTGGTGGGCTGCTCGTCTGGGGTTGGGGGGCTCTCCGCTGTGGTGGCGGGGGGTTGCTCTTCTGGCTGGGCTGGGGCCAGCACTCTCTGTGCTCCTGTGTCTTCCTACCCTCTGGCGTGGGGGGCTTCAGTTTATAACTTGTATGGAAAAAAAAAGTGAAAGGAAAAAAAAGAGGATTGTCAAGAACATATTTCAAAAGGTTATCAGGGCAAACTGGTTATTCTGACCAGTAGAATAAAAGTTTATGGTACTTTGGAGCCAGCGGGTACTTCCTGTGTGGAACGCCAGGGGGGAGGGGTCTGTCAGTCCAGTTGTTATTTATCAAAAGTGCTTTCCATGTTTATTCCTCTCTTCAAATGATAAGTTTGTGTATGGGTGGGGGGAATTTAAGTTTCAAGGGAACTGGAGGACCCACCCTTGTCTTCAGGGATGAGCACTTTTCTTTCATTTAATGTTATTTCAAGAAAACACCCCCAAACATCCGTATTTAGCCCCTTTTCCTCCTTTTATGTTCTCTTCTCAGTCAATTTTCACAAGTTTTGTTTTTCAGAATATCTTTGTTGCTACAGAGTAAAACATTATTAGTAATGGATTAGTAATAAATCAACTCAGGAAGAAGTTTTTTACTATCTATTTCAACAATTCTATCACATAAATCATCTGATTTTACAAACAAAATATTATAAATCATTAATACTCCAAATTTCTTTAAATAAACAACCCAAATTTGACATAATTTACACACCATTTCCTCCACTACTAACAAAAAAAAAAAAAAGCTGGTAAAATCTGTCATCTGTCTTAGTTTTATAGACTAACATAAAGTCACTTTTATTTATTTATTTGTCTAAGTCAAGGGTCTTCAACCTGAGACTCTGGAGCCATGTGCGGCTCTTTGACCCCTCCACAGTGGATCTCTGGATAAAGAAAAATAACATAATAGTAACTTTTAAAAGTAACAGTTTCTGACTTAAAGTTTGATTTAATTTATTTGGTATAAAGTTCAGAGGGGAGTGGCTGAAAATTAGATTTGTGTATTTTTCACATCATTAAGCAATCATGTTTTAATCATGTAGGAGGAAGGATTACCAAAGTACACCTGAAGTATAAAAAAAGAAAATGTCATTTTTATCTGGTGTTTTTGGAACACATTTGCTTCACTTGAACGTTCCTGTTTGGGTCAGGAAGTGTTTTATTTTGAAAGAGATAAAAACGACTTTACACTTTGTGAAAATGACAGTTTATCTTAATATTTATGTATTTATTCATGCTGAAAAATACATAAAAACAAAAATGTAATGATGCAAAATGGTATAAAATGTTCCTGAAAGTGTAAAAAAAAAAAAAAGATTTGCAGCTTCTATTAGGTTTTGAACACTACCAAACAGGTCCAAATGGTTCTTTTACTGAGTCAAGGCCCGGGGGCCGGATCCGGCCCTCCAGATCATTTTATTTTATTGTTATTAATGACCCGATGTTATCTCATTTCTAACTTGCATAATTTTGACTAAATATATTTTTATAGAGTAAAATACTTAAAGTTATTTAAGGTTTAAGTTTTTATTCTGAAATAATATTCCTGACTTTTTATTATTCCTAATATAAGTTAAAAAGTTATGGTTTTAAAGTTAAAAAAAATTGGCATTCTTTAGCTTTTTGGAACATTTTAGCATTTACTAAGATATTTTTTAGACTATTTTAGCTAATATTTCAGCTACATGCTAGCTATTTTGGCTAACATGTTTTGTTTTCATGTTAATTTAGCATTTAGCTAAAATTTTAGCTGCCGTCAGCCTCAGCATTTTTCAATTTAAGCACCTTCAGGTGTCAAATTCATCTTACAGCATTCATTTCATGTTAAAAAGTTACAGTTTTAAAAACTTTTAGAATAAATCCTGTTGACACGCGGTGCGTTTTGGATCGAAATCGTGACTGCATTACAGTTGTAAGGTGGATCTGGCGGTTTTCGGAGGTCTGTTGTGACCCGACCTTCAGGCCGACCCCTGACAGACATGTAGAACTTCAAAAGCTCCTGTGAGTCATTGTGAGACCGCAGACTATATCAGGTTGTTGTTTTAGTTTTGGTTTCAGAACAGACAGAGTTATCAGGTGCAAGTCTCCTCACCGAGAGGTGGTTTAGTCATAAAACTACTTCTATTCTGCTTCATACCTGTCAGGCTCCATCACATAAGGACGTTGAAGTTCAATATAAGTCTTGCGAGTTTTGAACTTTCATTTAAACAGTTTGCAGGGTCAGCTTTTTCAGAACCTCCTCCTTCCTCATCCTGTCTGCTCTAAAGTCTGAGCCAGAGCTTTTTTTTCTTTGGGTAAAGTTGTCACCGTGTCAGATTTCCTGAACTGGCTGCTTTCACTTGGTAATCTGGTGCGCCGCAGAGCGCACAGCGCGGAGCTCCAGGTCACTTGGAGAGGTGTGGTTCTGCTCCTCCGACATCGAAGGAGTTTGGAGTGGCGCGTAAAACCGCGGCCAGCTTCTCAGGGGAAATTTCAATCTAGGAAAGCCCTCCCCCCTTTCCGGGTCTTTTTCTTTTTTTTTTTCCTCCCCTCCGTCCTCGCCGTCAGACCGCCCGGAGCCGCGGTCCTTGTGGCCCAGCATGGAGCGGCTTTCGGAACCGTCCGAACTGGATCCGGACCGTCGGCTCCACCTTTGAGGCTGCGCGTCACGGAGCATGAAGGTCCCGGTTGAGCGGGACTTCCTAATCATCATCACAAGGCTTCGGTTATCGGAGGGGGAGGGATGATCTCCGAAAAGGAAAAGTGACATTTTTACCTTTCAAGGTGACTTGATGAGTCGGACCGCGAGGCGTTTGGAAAAGACGCACGAGCGCAGTAAGGTGGGCGAATAAACTTTTCCAACTTAAATAAAAATGAGAGTGACTTTCTAAAAGTTTGTGGGGCATGCAAAACTGGAAAATTACAGGTTTTTGTAAAATATATTCATTTACTGTGTTACTACAGAGTACTCCACTACAGTTCTAACTTATTTTTAAGTAAAAATACAATTAAAAGAATTTTCAACCATAAAGTTACAGTCTAATACTATTTATTTGACAGACATGTGTTGTCAAAACAACTTTAAAATGAAGGAGGGAATAGTTTTATTTTGAAATTTGGACATTTGATTTCCGTTTATTTTCAAATAAAATAAAAAGTAGAAAGTATTAAAGAAGTAACTCAAATTTTTTATATATTTCTTACATTTTGAACGTATTAAAATCATAATAAATATATTAAAAGTACCAATTCATAATTGTTTTATAAGTTTGTGCTGGAAAAGTTACACATTTTTGTAAAACATGTTAATTTACTCTGTTACTTGAGAGTACCCCACTACAGTTTAAAAGTAAAATTGAATAAAAATCAATATTCAGCCAGATAAAGTCATATTATTATTTATTTTATAGACATTTATGTCGTCAAAATGACTTTTAGATGAAATTTGATTTTGAAATTTGAGATTTTTTTTTGGTCAAACACAAAAAAAGTAGAAAGTATTACGGAAATAACTCAAATCTTACAATAAATACATACATTCAAAAGAATTAAAGTAAAAAGCATCAATGAATCAGAGTAAACCCAAACATTTTTAATTTAAAAACCTTTTTTTTTTGTAAATGTGGAACATTTTTTCACATTTTTAAATTTTCCGTCATGTTATTCCACACCCTCACCCTAAAGATAGAAATGCATAAACGTTGTTGTGTGGTCCACATGCGGTTGCTTGAGTTCCTTTTTTTTTTTGCTTAGTAAATACTCTCCATCTCTTACAGTTTTGCATGCTCTGTGGAAGTTTCTGTCAGTCTTTTAACTGAAACCTAAACCAGGTTTTATTTTTATTTTTTTTTAGCTTTTACAGATATTTTTATGTCAGATTTTCGCTTTTATTGTCATACTTTTTATAATGGCTGCCCTCTCTGCCTCGTAAGTTCTGCATAAAAGTAAATATTGCAGGACTGCATCACAAAAGACTCTTTTGTGGTTCAAACCTCCAAATGACAGACGATTTGAACATTTAAAAACAAACCAAAGTCATGCCTGTAACTAAATCCTCTAAAGAAGCTTCGCGTCTGTATTTCAGCCCTTTAGAAAGGCTGGAAACAATTACTATTATCACCGTATGAAATGTTTACTTTGAGTTTGTTGTTTTTAGAGTTTGTTACCTTTAATTTCTGGTTAAAAATAAGCTTTGTTTTATGTTCGCTAATCCAACTTTCAATTATTTTATTCTGCACAGCACTGGACTTATAAAATAGGTTTTATTGTCAAATAAGAACTATTTTATTATTAAGAAGTTAATCTTTGTTAATCTAGACAGATGTTTAATGTCATTGTCACAAGAACAAAGAAATTAAAAAGCACTTCCTTGTGCTTACAACACTTTGTTATAGTAAAACTTTGGACTGAAATGTTAAATAACATTGTGTTTATTCATCTGTGTCAGGCAAAGTATAAAGTTGATTAAATAATTCAGTTACTACTATGTGTTAGTCATTTATTTACAAATCTCTACCTGGAATCAACCATAAAAAAGAGAAGAATTTAAAATGATAGGTTTCAATAACGTAGCCTTCTTAGAATGAGTTAATGAATTATTTGTGACTCATCATTTAGTGCTTTGTTTCTTTTCTCATATAACTGAAAGTGAATCCTTTGATTTTTCCTTATTGTTTTATTATTAGTTAGACTACATTCTAAGCA
Organism: Oryzias javanicus; assembly: GCA_003999625.1. Classification (NCBI taxonomy): domain Eukaryota; kingdom Metazoa; phylum Chordata; class Actinopteri; order Beloniformes; family Adrianichthyidae; genus Oryzias; species Oryzias javanicus. The sequence continues at coordinate 26,855,082 of CM012448.1, forward strand.
TTAATCTGATCAGGTTTCAAGTTATTTACGTTTGAAAAAAGTTACATGAAATGTAAAGATTGAGGACGGGGTTTTTAATCTTGGTGGACATTAACTGTTAAGTTTCATTTCTCTCAAACTGTCTCCTCTCGCTGCAGAATGAAAGCACGCCGGTCATGGTTGCGCCTAAAAAGAAAGCCGTTCATCCCCTCCCTCCTGTCGCTGCTGACCGTAATTGCCCTGCTGTTGGTCAACATCAGGCACAGCCACATTTCTGAACCTACAGAGCCGCCAGAAGTCTTAAAGAGCCTCCCGTTCCACAAGTATGACATAAACTGTTCTGCTATTTATGATATGGACCCGGTGGAGGTCAGTAAAGCTCTTATCATCAGGAGGAACAAAGAAAGAGAAGATACAGATGAAAGTCTTGCAGAGTTCACAGAAAACTGCCCCTCGTTTATCAAAATTAGAGGCTATGATGACGTGTGTTTTTCCGACCAAGAGAAGGACTTTCCTCTGGCTTACTCTTTAGTCGTTCATAAAAATGCGTGGATGGTAGAGAGACTGCTCAGGGCCACATACTCGCCCGTCAATGTCTACTGCATACACTACGATCAGAAGTCCCCGCCCCAGTTTACCGCCGCCATGGAGGGCCTGGCCCGCTGCTTGCCCAACGTCTTCATCGCCAGCAAGCGAGAGTCCGTCTTTTACGCCAGCATCAGCCGATTGCAAGCGGATCTCAACTGCCTGCAGGACCTGGTGGAGTCAGAGGTCAAGTGGAAGTACGTCATCAACCTGTGCGGACAGGATTTCCCCCTCAGGTCCAACGTGGAGCTGGTGTCGGAGCTGAGGAAGCTCAACGGCTCCAACATGTTAGAGACGAGCCGACCGTCCAGCATCAAGAAGCAGAGGTTCAGCTTCCACCACGAGCTGAAGGACGTCAGCTTTGAATACAAAAAGATGCCGATAAAAACAGATCAGGCGAAGACGCCGCCACCTCACGGCATAGAGATGTTCATCGGGAATGCCTACTTCGTGCTTTCACGTGAGTTCATACTACACATGACCTCCTCCGTCATCGCCGCGGATTTCTTCGAGTGGTCCAAGGACACCTATTCCCCAGACGAACACTTCTGGGCCACGCTTGTGCGGGTGCCGGGTTTTCCCGGAGAGGTGGCCAGAGAAAGGCCAGATGTCACAGATCTGATGAGTAAGACCAGGCTGGTGAAGTGGTCCTACCTGGAGGGGGATCTGTACCCACAGTGTACCGGGGAACACGTGCGCAGCGTTTGTATTTACGGCTCCGGCGAATTGCGCTGGTTACTCAACTACGGCCACTGGTTTGCCAATAAGTTTGAACCGAAAGTGGACCCCGTCCTCATTCAGTGCCTTGAAGAGAGGCTAGAACAGAAGCAGAGGTCGCTCTTCTCAAGGACTTCCTTAACTTGTCATAAGGGTTCAACTTGAAGGAACTGATCTCAAATCACCTGGAAGCCAGCTGCTTTTTCTATATGTTCTTGGCACATTTTTTTTAAAACAACTTTTAAATTCTTGTCTTTGGCTGAATAAATGTTCGTGTTCTTTGGTGTAACTGGAGGGTCTGTTTTACAGGGGTTTCTTTGGATAGTCCACTCTGTTTGGGCCGATCAAAATGGGGGGGTCTCGGTTCGTCTTCAACTGACTCTTGGCGTGGTTTTCTACAGTGGAAATGCAGATGAATCTTAAAAAAAAAAAAAGAGGGGAGGTAAACCAAAGAGAGTGATGTAAGTGCTGTGCATTTGAGTCGAAAAAAAGACCTTCACCGAAAATTTGTCAAAGGGAAATTATCGTATTTTTCAGAGTATAAGTCACAGAAACCAAAAAAGAACAATAAAGAAGAAAACAGAGCATGTATAAGCTGCACTGAAGCATTGACTGTATAAATAGGAACTGGACTGATCAACCCTTCCCCCTCCAAGTACTTAAGAATCCCATAGACTTCCATTGAGATATAGTTATTTCCCAGTCATTTTATTTGTCAGAATAACTTGAAGATATTTTTCCTTATTGCAAATAAGTCAAGTTATAAACCGGCCAATCAGATGTCTCATTAAAAGCATGCTGATTGACAGCTTTCAGTTGGAGGGGTGTGGCCTTCGAACAAGCCGGAACAAGCTCATCCATGATTGGTGACACTAGTTCCTCTAAAAAAAGTGACCCGGACCAATCGCTGTTGAAGGGTTGCAATCGTTTGCAATATGGCAGTAAACGTACCAGGAAGTGACGGCGACGGCTTTGGTTTTCGGATTTTCCTATGGGGGATCTCAACACACGTTGTGCTCAATTTCCACTTATACAGTCAATGGTTCACACCAGATTCAGAAATGTTCATTTGGGAAATAAAGTTTAAAACTCACGTTCACGCAACTGAAGTTCTTAAGTTTGTTTGCAGAACGCAAAGTTAAATGATTTGACCAATCAGGGACTCGGCGTTGGTAGAATATTAGCGCAACACATAAACAATAATTCCGATAAGCATAGCCAACTATACAGAACGTGCTAACAAGTCAACTAAACTCCAGATCTCTAAATCCATTGAACTCTTCATCGTCTGTGTCCCTTTCTGAAGTGACGCTGGCGTTTCTTCTTCTGTGTTGCTCTCAGTAGCAAATACTGATAGATACACCTACAATGCCCTCTAGTGGTTGTTAGCAGTAATATAACAAACACAAACCTATTTATTGGACCTTTTTTATTTCAATTATTTTTTATTTTCACTGGTGTCCATGGAAGACACAAAATCCAGTCCACCTTCATCCACATTTATCATGGATGGATGACACGTCGATGTAAGGCTCGGGTCCTCTGGACCCCATAAGATAGTCATCCCCCGCAACCAAATTATCCAAAAAAAAGTCAGACTTATACTCTGAAAAATATGGAAAGTTTTAAAAAAATGTGATATGAAGACAACGACGTGAAGCTGTGATGATCGTCAGGGAACTACAGACTAGCACTATGTACTAGCTGGGCTTTCTTTTTTATTTCTGTGGATGGTCTATTGTCAAAAGTGCAATGTGAAAGAAATAAAGATGTGAAATGTATCAGATTTCTCTGTCCGGTACTTGTGTGTTAGCATCCCACTGTCACGTTTTTATCCACTATTTAATATTAAAACCTCCAAAAGTCTAAACATGTGCATTGTACGGTCACTGTAAAGCAGGGGCCTCAAACTCAATTAAGACTTTTTAACATAATTATGAACTAAATATAAAGCATTACCTGCAATAATGCTAGTGTGAATGCTGTAAGCTAAATTTGGCCATTGAAGACACTAGTGCTGATAGCTGAGAATGCTGAAATTGATAGCTAAAATCGTTGAAGCTGATAGCCAGCTAAAATATTAGCTAAATGCCAAATAATCCTAAAAACAAAAAAAACAAACAAACTTAGGTTAGCCAAAACAGGTAGAATGCAGCTGAAATAATAGCTGATCTTAAAATATCCAAAAAAACTGAAAAAAGGCTAAATTACCCAGTTAGCATGTAGCTGAAATATTAGCTAAACTCAAAAATAGTCTTAAAAATCTTAGTAAACACCAAAATAGTCCAAAGGTACTTGACTTTGACACTCTAAATTGTCCATAAGCATAAATGTTTGTGTTGTCGTGTGACCTTGTAACAGAGTTACTACGCTTTCACCTATCAGAAGCTAGGATAGGCTCCAACAACTCAGTGGCCTCAAAAAGAATTAAAAAAAAAAATGAATGGATAAAATTGTAGCAGCGAAACTTCCTCACTTCTTTTGGGAAACATGGGTAGTGCAGTGGCAGATACTAACACACAAATACCTGCAACAACCCCCCATTAGCATTAGGCTAATGCTAAAGCCTCCTTTGTGCGATGAAACCAAACCTGACTTTTTATCCATATTAGCTTTTTTAATTTCAGTCTGACTTGGTATCTGAGTGAACATGAGGGCGATAGAACTAGAGTTAGTGCATAATAAGATGACTTATCCAGTAGGAATGGGCTCCCTGTGGAAACCTGCACATAAATGCATCTTCTCACTGAAGAAAATGACTTTTTCCAAATGAGTTTAGCATTTTGAAGCTCACTATAAGCTATCGTTTTGTTTCCGTACACGTGGCCATACCTGTCCAACCTCCAGATCCATCGCCCACCTTGTTTCAATTAATCTCCATCCGACTCACTGATAATAACCAGGATTAGGTGTGTTCAGGCAAATATAACTTCAACAATCAGCAACAAGTTTTACAGGTTTATCTAAAAAAAAATAAAGATAAATCTGAGGGCTAAGGTTAGACAGCCCTGCCTTTAAGGGTCAATTTATCTGAACTATTTTCAAGCTAATATCTCAAATCTATATCTGTGGAGAATGAATGAGCTTTTGCACGCCTACCACCTCGCTGTTTAAATACTCCGAGATCTTTGTTCCAGCTAGATAAGTGAAGTCATTCTGATAACAGAAACACACGAAGGGTCTTGTTTTACAGGCACGGGGGGTTTTAAGCTCACATTGCACTTATTATTTTCAATTTTTAAAGAGTTTAATGACTAAAAGTCATTAAAAAACAAATTTCACTGGAGCTTTTTACTATGCTTGCTTAGGTGGTGGTGTTAATGAGTTCACTTTATGAAGAAGAACTTGTGTAACAGTGGGTTTGCTTAATGTGAAACTTGATATGAGTGCATTTTTTCTGTAAAACTGAAGTTTGTTTTGCTCTTTGGAAATAAAAAAAAGATGTGTTAAATCAGTCAAATTTGTAATATCTGCACCACAAGTTTTTGCAATTTCTGTAAACTAAATTAAAGCTATTTTTATATAAATGAAAGCATGAAATTGTGCACAAAATACAAAAAAGTATAAAAAAAAAACAATCATTTAATTAATTTCACACATATTTAGTGATTTATTCACCTGCACATACTGACAAGTGACGGTAGGATAATAAGAAATAATGATTGCTATAAAAATATAATTTCAAAAGTTTCTGCATTGTGTAACTATCATGCTTGGTGCAAACATTCATTAAACTGCAACTTGATCCTTTCTGCCGTAAAATGAAATTTAAACTTTACAATCTGAATTATATCAAATACCTTTGTTGCAAGGTTTGCATTTCACATCCATCTTCTGATCGGAGGGGATGACAGGGTTGCTGGAGCCTATCCCTGCTAGTGTTTGGTGAAGGAGAGGTAAACGATGAACAACGGCGCAGGAGGTCACCCGCCGGTCGCGTACACACCCAGGAACACTTCGGAGTAACCAATTAAACTTTGAAGCATGTCTTTGGTACTGTGGGACGAAACCAGAGTCCTTGGAGAAAACCCGCACATGTATGTGGGGGAGAACAACTCCACACGGAAAGAACCCAGCTGGGATTTTCAGCCTTAGCAATTAAGATTCATTAAAAACTAAAAAACTACATGAATATCCCATTTATGACATGCTATTACAAACATAAATGGAATTATTTTCCTCTGAATGTTGCAATAAAAGCAACATTTAAGTGTTTTTTTCAAACTGCAGTTGCATTTCTGATCATTTCCTAACATTAGAAATTTACAACATTTTCTGTTTTAATGAAAATAAATATTCATTTGTCAGATAAATGTGTTTTTGTCAAACACCTGGGGTTCTGTCGCTGTTTGTTTTTGTAGTTTTGAAAAGCTTCTGCCTAGCAACAAAAATGGATTCAGGACTTTGCATATAACCCTTGTGCTATTAGTTATTGACATAGCAGTATTGGTGTTGTTCTCCTCATATTGTGTAGCTTAAGTTTGAATGGTTGTGATTGAAAGTGTGATTAAAATAAGGAAATTGCTAAATTTTCTGTAACCTAGCACAACCGGTCGTTTCATGTTTCCTATGATCAACGTTCTTTTGTGCATTGTCTCTTCTTTTAATAAATAAACTCTCCCTTTTAGCCTGCAGGTCATGAGATTTTCCCATCTGAATCCGGTTTTCTATCCGTGCGTTGTAAAAGTTTGCATGAGAAGCCTGCATCTGTGACGGTACATGAGAACAGTCAGTGATCTGTGCAGCTGAAGTCGTGTCAGGTGTTCACTTCCTTCAGTCGCTCAGTATTTGTTCCCGGTGAGTAAGCAGCAGCGGGCCTCCCGGAGATCGGGTTCTGTTTACAGAAAAGGAGTAAAGAAACGTGTCGACTGAACAAAATAAAGGTCAAAGCAGGGTTCAGGTCTTATTCTTTGAACTGGCCTGTAACTGATGCTCTCCTTGGGTTGATTGATTTTATTTTTTTCATGGTTTAGTTCAGCAGAAGAAATGAAAATAGTCGTATCTTGATGCCACTTACAACAATTTCAAGAGCAAACTTTTGTCAGTGGAATGGTCTTTGAGATAAGTACATTCAGGAAACAGTTGAAAACTCAAGTCATTTCTAGAGAAAGATATGTTCTAACTGAAGGTTTCACAAAAGCTAAAACTAAAAGGTCACTAAAAATAGAAACAGCTCAACTGGCGGATATTTACTTCCTGCTCCGAAACCAACTATTTCCTATCAATATCTGACGCATTTTAGACAGTTTATTGTCAAACATAAACAAATTTGCAAACAAATTTAGCAAATTTCGTTTTTTTGAATTTATTTTACGTATTTATATATTTTTAGTTGCTGTTGTCCAAATGGAACAATTTAAAAAAATATCAATCAACTTTAAAATCCCAGAAGATATTTTTTAATTTTCTTACTTTAAAGAAGAAGAATACATAAATAAAATATGTCAATGGGGCAAATGAAACAGTCTCTTTAAAGAATTTTAATTATTAGAAAAACATTTTTTTTAACTAAAACAGATTATTTTACTTTTGAAAAACTTACTTGATAAGATTATTTTCTTGCAAGAAATAAAATAAAATGAGATTTTTTTGTTTTTTCATTCAGTTTTTGCAGTGTGGGTTCTCCAATCACTTAAAAAATATCTGAAATCTAATTAAAAAAAAAAGAACTTAATCTTTTACATTTTTGGTAGCCAAATTGACATTTAAGATTTAAAAAGTGACAATTTTTTAAAGAGGAATTTAGTGTGATTAATTTCCAAACTCCCACCTTATCTCTTTTAGAAAAATACGCTTTATGTTTTTGGCCATTAAGACTTTTATTAAAATTTAGAATTTAAATAATTATAGTGATACTACTATAACAGTCTTATATTTTCTATATTTAAAAAAACTTTAACTTTGTTTTATTTTGACAGCAGCACATGCATGTTCCTCTCAAAATAAAATACATCCCGTGTCTGCTGTGGCAGATTTACATGTTATTAGAATTATGATGCAATTTTATCCTTTAGGGACTTTGCCTCAGAACAGCAGTTAGATACTGTTGTGCAGCAGAAGATAAGCATATGCGCTTTAAGGCTCTTCTGATAATAAATCAAAGTGACCATAGAATAAACCTCTGGCCATCGTTTTACTTAGTTTTCTGACTTGTTAAAGATTTACACATAAATGATAAAACGTATCTTTTTATTGAGATTGTTAACGGTTTTCTTCAAAGCCGAGGGACGACAATGGAAGGATGAAAGAGCTGCACAATGCTCCGGAGCCTCGGGCCAACGTCAAAGACTGTATATGAGAACTAGACGGAGTGACTCCTCCCCCCTGATGTTCCAAACAGGAAGTATCCAAAGTCAAAATCACATAGACTTCTACAGAAAAATAAACTATTTGTAGCCATTCAAGTACTCAGGTGGAAGGGGCGTGGCTTTCCAACAAGCTCACTCCTGATTGGTGAGAGCGGTTGCCGTAAAAACATCGACTCAGACCGACTCTGACCAAAAGCTTCCAGAATAAATCAACTTTAACCTCAAATAACTTTCAATATTTTACTCTCCATAAAAATATATTTTGTCAAAATTATACAAGATAGAAATAAGCGCAAGATAACATCGGACCATTAATAATAAAATAAAATGATCTGGAGGACCGGATAGAATTAATTCAATTCAATTCAATTTTATTTATATAGCCCAATATCACAAATTCAATTTGCCTCATTGGGCTTCATGCCTGCAGTTTTTACAGATGCATAGATGGAGTCATAAAATATGCACAATAGGTAAAAACTAAACAGACTATAAAGAACAGGTCATCCCTGTCCTTAGACCCTCCCTCGCGGTAAGGAAAAACTCCTAAAAAAAACCTGAGTCAGGAAAAAAAGAAGAAACCTTAGGGATTCCCACATGAGGGAGAGATCCCATCCCAGGACGGACAGGCGATACCAGAACGGTTAAAGAAAAGTTAGCTGCTAAAACTGCATATATGAGTAGAGTTCATTCATATAGAGCTGAGGGACGAGTGATGATTAAGTCCATAGTCCAGATGAGGCAGAACTGCAGACCACGACCAGGAGCAGGAGGACAGACGACCCACCAGGAATCACTCCCACTCAGAGATGCAGGATGGTGACGGATGGTGACGGGGCTTCATCCAGATGGGCGGGGCTTCGTCAGGATCACCAACAAGTCTCCCGGAAACTGCAGTCTCTCCCGGTCTCCCACAGGGGAGTCGGAGAGAAGGAAAAACATGTGAATTATACTGCACCACCAACAAAGGCATACAATTAGAAGTAAATAAAAAAGTAGAGGAGAGGAGAGGTAGATGGAAAAGAGGACAGAGCCCCAGTGCACCATACTTTTCCCAGCTTCTAACTTCTAGCAGCCTTCTATGTTATTATGTAGAGAATATACATATTTCATCATTTATATTTCAAGCATATATTGGAGAAGTATGTGATTATAATAATTATTTCCCCAAACTTCAGAGCAGTATGGGAGCATTATGTTAATTATTCTATGATTACTGGCTAGTCTGGCAGAACGCCTGTCCAAATAGGAATGTTTTAAGGCTAGTTTTGAAGGTAGAAACTGTACCTGCCTCTCTGACATGGGCTGGGAGCTTATTCCATAGAACAGGAGCTTGATAACTGAAGGTTCTACCTCCGACTGTACTTTTAAAAATTCTAGGAACTACAAGCAGTCCTGCATTCTGTGAGCGAAGCGTTCTGATTGGCTGGTAAGGAACTATGAGATCTCTAATATAGGATGGGGCCACACCATTCAGAGCCTTATATGTTAACAGGAGGATTTTGAACTTTACTCTAAATTCAACTGGGAGCCAGTGGAGAGAAGCCAACACAGGAGTGATGTGTTCTCTTCTGCTAGTTCCTGCTAACAATCTTGCTGCTGCATTCTGGACAAGCTGAAGACCTTTTAAAGAACTTTTAGGGCATGCTATCAGTAAAGAGTTACAGTAATCCAGTCTCGACGTAACAAATGCATGGATGAGTTTTTCAGCATCACTTTTAGATAACATATTTTTAATCTTAGCGATATTGCGTAGGTGAAAAAATGCAGTTTTACAAGCTTGAGATATTTGAGCATTAAATGATAAATCCTGGTCAAATAAGACCCCTAAGTTTCTGACTGAAGAATTGGGAGCAATATTTACACCATCCAAGGAGACTATCTTATCTGAGAGAGCATCTCTCAGGTGTTTAGGGCCCAGTATCATGACCTCAGTTTTCTCTGGGTTCAGAAGGAGGTAATTAATTGTCATCCAGGACTTAATGTCTCTGATGCAGGAATTCAGTTTTTCTAGGTGGTCATTCTGATCTGGTTTAATGGATAAATACAGCTGTGTATCATCTGCATAACAGTGGAAATTAATGCTGTGTTTCCTGATTATGTCTCCTAAGGGCAGCATGTAAAGCATGAATAGGATGGGCCCTAAAACTGAGCCCTGTGGGACTCCGTAGCTAACTCGAGTACAATGAGAGGACTGTCCATTTACGTGAACAAACTGGTGTCTATCAGATAGATAGGATTCAAACCACTGGAGGGCAGACCCTTTGATCCCTATGTCATGCTCTAGTCTATGGAGTAAGATGCTGTGGTCAATAGTATCAAAGGCTGCGCTCAGGTCTAACAGGACCAGAATAGAGATTAGTCCCTTTTCTGAAGCTAATAGCAAATCATTGGTAACTCTGACCAGTGCAGTTTCAGTGCTATGGTGAGGTCTGAAACCCGACTGAAAATCCTCAAAGTGATTGTTGTCCTGTAGGTGGCACTGCAGCTGCTTTACCACAACTCTTTCTAGGATTTTAGATATTACCCAGAGGGTCTTGACTTTGACACATGTGGCCTATGATATCTCTGTGTAAAACAGTGTTATAATTTTATGTTTGTTCTGTGAAACTTGAAAACCTCATTTATTTGTAGAAATGGAACAGTTTAGTGGTCCATTTACTAATTTTCCCTTGAAACTTAAAGCCTTTTTCATTACATCGATATCTCCAAATGTGAAAAAAAAACACATCATGACGTGAAAATTCCACATTGTCCAGCTCTAGAGGAAATCAACTGCCAGGAAGCAACAAACAACTGATTTAAACGAACAGGTGTGGATGTGAAATGGAGAACTAAGCGTGAACTTAACCCTTTAATACCGGAGCTCCAGTGTTTACGGTTTAAGTCAAACAGACCGTCAGAAATATGGAGTTATATTTGTGCCACCATATTGCAAGCAAAAGTCATAGTTTTGAGATCAAAATTTTGAAGTTGCAAACAAAATGTTAAGTTTTGCAAATAAAAAATTTTTTTTTTTTTGCTTTGCAAAATTTTTTTTGCTCTCAAAAAATATATTTTTGCTTGCAACTTCTTTTTTTTTGTTTGCAACTTTTTTTTTTTTTGTCCTTTGAAAAAAAAAAAAAAAAGTTGCGAACAAACATTTTTTAGATGCGTAGTGGCTCATCTTCCATTCACCCCATCTTTGGCTTTGCGTTTAACTTTTTTTCTCAGTCTTACATTTGTGCCAGCCTCCTGATTGGTCTAGATTCTATCCAATAAAGTGCGGTGCATTCAATGGGTCCTGTGGCTGCATTTTCTGTATGCGGAAGCAAAACAGTTGCACCACTTACCCCGCATGCGCGAACCATACATCACTTCCGCTCTTCGCCCACTATACGACAGAGTCATTTCCAAACAGTAAAACTCCTTGATCACAAGAATTTACGTTTTTCTCAACAACCGAGAGCTTCTCCTGACTGGATTACTGTGCGAAGAAAAGCCACCGAGTTACCGTTAAAAAAGAATTTGGATTACCGGATAAAATAAAGTGTTTTGAAGTGGCGCTGTTTCCTCTTAGCCTAAGGAGTAAACTGCCGTCATGTAAAACTGCAGAAGAAGAAAACATTTGTAGTCCGTGATAGTCACTGCAAGATCGTAAGGTCCTTATCCTTAACGTGTATTTTTACTTTCGTTTATTCAACAATAAGTGAATGTTTTCACTATAATAAATATTTTTGAAGTGCTGTATTAACATCATACGAGGTTATTATTGTTGGTACCATCCGAAGACCATAAAATGCTTTAGCGGAAGTGACGTATGGTTCGCGCATGCGGGAGAGCGGTGCAACCGTTTTGCTTCCGCATACAGAAAATGAAGCCACAGGTCTCTAGGTAGACAGGACCCCGACCGGCAGAGACCGCTGCCATGTTAAATGGTCAATGAGCGTAGCGCAAGAACGGGAAACATGGAAAAAAAAATTGCAAACAAAAAAAGAAGTTGCAAGCAAAAATATATTTTTTGAGAGCAAAAAAAAATTTTGCTTAGCAAATAAAAAAAATTTTTTTTATTTGCAAAACTTAACATTTTGTTTGCAACTTAACAAATGTTGATCTCAAAACTATGACTTTTGCTTGCAATATGGTGGCACAAATATAACTCCATACAGAAATCCAGGAAACCGTACAGGAAGGCTCCCCCCCCGCACTGCAGAAACCAAAGAACACAAAAGTTTCTGTCCAGCCCCGTCCAGGTGAGCCTTCTGCAGCAGGAGGATTAAAGATTAAAGAGAGTCATACATTGGAATTTTTCTTGGCTGCTCTCAAATCAGGATTGTTACAGGAGGTACAAAAGACAACGAAAAACACAATAACCATACATAAAGAAAATACAAGGAGACTATTGCAGTAAGACCACATGGTATTAAGATGACATCATCCCTTACATGAGGTTGACATGCAGTCAAACATTCAGGCAAATCTTTCCGAACCTTTGAGCGTAATTTATTCTAAATTTCAGTCCAGTGAATGCCTCGCGTTCATGTTACTGTTCATAGATGTGGATGCCTAATTTTCTTAAATTTTACTGCATAATTTAGATCTAATTTGGCTTCAACAGGTTGTCAGCGTTCGATGGCATGCAAATGAAAAGAATGAAACACGTTCTGTCTTTCAGAGTTAGATGAAAGGCAGATTGTATTCATAACCCACCTCTTTTGGTTTAGCCTAAAAGACCATCATTGATACTCCGCACACTGATGTAGTGATACAGAAAACAACAGTGGGACTTATTTGATTATTAATGCATTGCAGGCTCTAGAAAAAAACAAGAAAGTTTCTGTTTTGATGCATTTTTTTAAAGAATAAACTCCAATCCTTTGTGGGAACGGATGAGGATTCTGTGTCTGTGCACATCCACATGGCCTTCCTGCCATTGTGTTTTTGCAAAGTCAGCAAGATGCGGCTTTGCCATCGTTTCACTGTCGATCTGAACCTCACTGGAGTGGACTGTTTGAAAACAAAAGGGACAGAAACTTCCTGACAAGGACTAAAAGTAATGAAACAGAGGTGCACCTTCTCCGGAATATTTGAAAAAAACGAAGAAAACCGGTCCAGTGTTATGAGTTCCTTATGTACTAAGGTATGGAAGAATTTAATAGAGCCAGTTCCTGACAGGGCTGTTTATTAGGATCTTGCAAAGTGAGAAAATGTTTGAAGAATGGAGAAATGTTTTAGTGCCAAGTAGATGGTAGTCACGACAGAGTCGTGGAAACTGCAGATGCATAAAACGGATGAGTCATAAAGAAGTTACGGGAAAGAGTAGTCAAAACTAGACTAAGGTGAGAGGAGAACACTGGTAAGAAACGGTTTAATTTCCCGCAGAGGAAGAGAACCACAGAGGAACAAAGAAGGCATTGTGTCTGTAGATCTAAGGTCTATGACACGACCCAGAGAAAGGAGCTGTGGTTTAAATGAGGAAATCTGCAGTGATACAGATAAACGTTAGAGCGGTTCAGGATGTGGATAACAGCTGGAGGACAGTGGTGTATGGAGAGTGTTACGTGCACTATGGGTAAACCGGGCTCGGGTCGAAATACAAAAGGGAACAATAACACAAACTGGACACCAATGACAATAAAAGGAACACAGTTTATTTAATAAAGGAAATACTGTCTTCTGAAATTAGAGAAGACAAAATTAAATAATTAGTACACCGGTCCAAACAAAAAGACAAACCAAAAGGGAATTGGAGTCAGCAACTCCCTGCTAACGGCTGCCAAACCAAAATCTACCCAAAGAAAACAAATCAAGACTACCAAGGTCCAACCAAAAGTAAACCTCAACAGTATTAGACGACAGGAAGAAAAGAACAAAACATACCAGCACAACTCAAAGTAAAACCCAAAAGCTACACAGCAAGCTGCTCTGAGTAAGGTGAGGCCTCATCTGTCTTAAGTACCTGGCAGGTGCTAATTAAGATCATTTGCCCCACCTGTCAGGTGGGCAGAATGGCGGGGCATGTTGGAAAGGTGCGGCACAGGAGCAGCAGGACGTAATAAGAGAAAATACTCTTTGATTTGTAACTCAAAAAATACATTTTGTAAGTAACTGTGTCCACTTTCAGTTGTGTATTCTGATATAAAAAAAGCAAAATTAAAAAAAATAAAATAAAGCAAACTACTTCACGCATCCACAGCTTAAAGCGTAGAACTAACACACAAATCTTTAAAAATTAAGCACACATCAAACATTCTATGCAAGTATAAAGTAAATTCTGGGCTGTTTTTCCCAGTACTTCAAGGTAATTTCTGTTCACCTACCATCTTGTTACACATACTAAGTACCATGAAACATACCATAAATTCAGGTACTTTATTTGTACTTCTACATGTGGTAAGTACTACAAAAAAACACATTAACACTCAGTGTATACTGCACAAATACCCAGTAGGTTTAATATAAATACCCAGTATGTACTACATAAGTATGAACCAAATAGTAGTACCACATAAAAACACATTAAGTACCATGTAAGTACCAAGTAGGTACAAAAAAATGCCATAAAAATACTACTTAAATACCTTGTAAGTAATGTACTATAAAAGGAAGCATTACAACAATGTTTGATTACTTTTGGTTTCTGATTTTACTTTGTTGGCATCTAGAGGCCCACAAAGATGAAGATTTTGGTGTGAGGGAACCAAAAACCAACGTGAAGAGGTGTAGGTTGCAGATTTGGGCAAAGGTGTTTTTAGGTAGACGATCCACTCGCATTTATTTTCCTTTAGCGTCAGAAAAAGCCCCAAAATACAGAACAGGAGTTGGCATGAGGTCTTTTAAATACAAATAAAAATGTAGTCGTCTGTTGAAGTCATTGACTGTTTGATACTGCGTTCACACTTCCAATGAAAACTCTGTAAGCGCGTGGAAATGCGTGTTCAAAACGTTCGCGTTCACGTATCGCTATGCAAGTTTCTACAACCATTTTTGGGTTCTACGTAAAAAAATGTTGAACTTTGACCAACCAGGGACTAAGATTAGGTAGTGACCTATGGATGGTGTCCACTTTAATTCACAGAAGCATAAACCATTTGAAAATTGATCGAGGAGGAGAATCAATAGCTGCTTTTTGTGCACTGCTGCTTTCTTATAGTTTAGAATAGAACCGTGAAAGTAAAAAGATTCCCCAGATTTGGACTTCTTTGTCATTTCACACCAAGCCTCTTCCAACTGTGGTGGTGGACATGTGCTTGTAAATAATGCTGCCACAAACAATTATTTTAATAGTCGACTAATCACCAGTTTTTTTCCCCCCGATTATCCGACTAATCGGGTCATGCACAAACTGGATGTACAGCACAAATCTTAACCATCATTAGCTTTAAACTAACTAAAAACTAGATATATAGCATTACCTGAGATGATGCTAGTGTGAATGCTGTAAGATGAATTTGGCCCCTGAAGATGCTAGTGCTGATAGCTGAAAATGATACCTGAAATCACTGAAGTTAATAGCGGAAAACGCTAAAGCTGACAGCCAGCTAAAATATTAGTTAAATGCCAAATTAGCCTTAAAAAGAGAAAAAAGCTTAAGTTAACCCAAACAGGCAGCATGTAGCTGAAAAGTTTGCTAAGCTTGAAAAAAAAAACCAAAAAAATGCCTAAATTATCCAAAACAGCTAGCATGCAGCTGAAATATTAGCTAAGCTTAAAATTAGCTTAAAAAAAACAAAAAAAAATCTAAATTAGCCAAAATAGCTAGCATGCAGCTAAAATATTAGCTAAACTTAAAATTAGCTTAAAAAAACAAAAAAAAGCTAAATTAGCCAAAACAGCTAGCATGCAGCGGAAATATTATCTAAACTCCAAAATAGGTTCAATAAATGCCAAAATAGTTCAAAAGTTACCAGAATGTCATAATTTTTAACTTTACTACACTTTGACTCCATGTAATATAAAGTAACGACTAATCAACTATTAAATTAGTCGTCGACTATTTTAATAGTCGAGTAGTCGGCTGCATGTGGGCAGAGCTTCCATCAAAAACTTTTCTCAACTTCATAGTGAAGGACAAGGATCGATCGGTATCTGGTTTATTTCATTTTAAGAGCTGAATAAAAGCATCGGTACACGTTTCATTTCTGAATTCAAAGAATCTTCCAATGAGGAGCTGCAGCTGTCCCGCACAGGAAAAAGCCTCTGCTCCGTAACGATGCCGTCAGGGGATGATTGTACGGCAAGCCAAAGGGGTCATACTTTGGCAGTGAAAGTGGGCGTGACAGTGCCACATTTTACAGATAACACTTATTGTTTTAAATATTTAAATGTTCCCACAGCTATTTTCAATAAGACAATTAATACCAAGAATATTAACTTTTTTATTTATGATTTAATGTGGACATTAGGCGGATGGGATGAGAAAATTTGTATTTTAAGGGGTACTTCTGATAGATTTGGTATTTTCAACCCAATTTCAAGCCTTCTTTTCTCATCATCAGCAACTACATGTCAAAAACTACATGTTTTAACATTTTGTTCAAAGTTTAAAGATGTTTTGTTTTACTAAAAAGGCCACAATGACCAAATGATTTGACGTTGCATGTAAAGTACTTTACTTTATATGCTTATTGAATATATGATTAGAAGCTTTTCCAAAAATTTATTTAGCTTTTATATTGTTGGCTGATGTTTTTCACACGTGTTTACGTGTGACCAGCAGAAAAACGGATGGAAATTCACGTTGATATCACACAAAGATGCAATGCCCGCACATATTTTAAGTACATTCAAGGCAAATTTTTTTTTTGTTGGTCACGCATTTTTACAAAAGAAAAAAAAAAAGAAAGCCACTATTCGTACGTAATTTTCAAAATACGTACAGCCAGTGTTGAACTTATTTTTTGGCAGCACAGACCAGAGAAAGCCCAGCTAGAATATGCAGGGAACATGTTGTAAAAGTAAAGGTCGAGGGTTTTCTGTGGTTAAAAAACATCATAAAGTCATTTTTTTAGTTGTATTTTAATCTTTTACTGCACCATAATGTCACAAATTAAAATAAGAATACCTCAAAATAAAACTTTTGGATACAGAGGAGGAAAGGGTTACTCAGTCCAGTTTTTATTTGCAATCAATGTTTGATGTTTAATGCTACTATGGTGTTACAAGTGAATGAGGGAAAAATAAAGACATGTTCATTCAGGCAGAGATTTCAAACAGATGGGCAGACACGTGGAAACGTGTAAAAAGTACAGCAATTACATAAAAATAAACAGATTTTTTTTTGTTTGGTTTAGATGAAGAAGAGAAAGGTCTGTGGATCTTAAAACACGTGTGGAGAGGTAGTGAGAGCCGAGTGCCTCCCCCAACCAAGACACTTTGAAATATGAACTACTATTTCCATCATTATGCAACATCCGAGACCCCGGAATGCCAGATTCCTATTTTTGTCCTCTCCAAGCCCCAGTTTACTTTAACAGGGTTTATTCCTTTGACTTAATCTTGTGTTTCTTTTACCTAAAAAACTGAGGTAGAAGTGTAATGTAAGAGAATATTGTTGATTAACTTATAATTGTATTTTACTCTTATATGTAACCTTCGAGTGAACCTCTTGTTCTCATTAAAACATGCCATTTAATGTTTTCCCAGACACGTGCTTGTTAAAGTAGTAAGGGAGGACTTAGGGAGTATCTGTAGCCTTTAAGCGCCTTCCTTCCCAGGAAGAGTAAGCCACAAATTCAAACTTTACTAATATGGGCATGACGTGAAGCATTGTTTGTGCAGATCTATAAAGATATCTTGTCATATCGTCTGAATCCTCTATGAATGAGCTTCCCTACATGTTCGCGTGAAGCACGTGTATTTTTTGATTTGCTGTTAAAACCTTAATCTTAAGGTGTGTGTGTTCTTCCATCGGATTCAACTGTTTCCCACCACAATCTTGGTGTCAGAAGTGGGATCCCGGACGTGTCTGTCGGAACGGAGGCTGGCCACCTAAACCCTGAAGGGGCCGTCGTTTTGATCGACCGTGACGGGATCTGCCAAAAGATTTTAGGTGGACTGAATCCGGTGAAGAACATTCCATTTATTTTTTTTTCTTGTTTAATCTATTTTTTTTTTTGTATGTAAAAAATAAGGGGTTTGTTTCCCATTAAAGCCTGTGAGGTAAAGACGTCTACCGAGACCAGACAATTAAACTGTGACCTCTATAAACAATTCAATTTTATTTATATAGCCCAAAATCACAAAGAAATTTTGCCTCATTGGGCTTCATGCAGATAATTTTACAGGGACCAACGTCAAGTTTACCTATGCGTAAAATACGACATTAGGTGACGCCTCTGTGAGCGTTAGCGAGATCGGGGGAGTTTTTCTGTGAATTTGATAGTTTACTATCAGATGAGACCAGATCAAAGGTCAGTAGAGATGGGAAAAGTTAAAAGTAAAGAGGAGAATCCCAGCGTGGACTCCAACTTAATAATGTTTATTAAAGAAAAATATGGCTCTTATAGTTGTGATTTTGTTAACTATGCAGCAGCAACGTGGGTCAGGACCCCTCCCATCAGCATCACGCTGCAGCTGAAGCCGACACGCCCTTCACCAACAAACCAGGCCAGATGAGCCCAATGAGGCAAAATTCTTTGTGATTTTGGGCTATATAAATAAAATTGAATTGAATAGATGAAACAGTAACGACAAAAAGAAAAAAGATGACGCTCTACACCAGGGGTCTCAAACTCAATTCAGCCGGGGGCCGCTGGAGGCAGAGTCTGGGTGAGGCCGGGCCGCATCAGGATTTCCAAAAGAAAATCGCTGATAAAACATTCCGATGTTCTCAAATATCTTTATTTTTAACACAAAATAATGAATGAATTAATTAGTTTAAAAAAAATGAATCCGAAAATCAATCATTAATAATTAAAATTAAAATAATAATAGTGACCATACAGCAGACACAGACGACTGAAACCACATATTGACTGACTGACTACAGCAGTGTTTCTCAAATGGTGGGACGCGCCCCCCTGGAGGGAATGCGAATAAAAACATGTTTATACTAGTGATGGATATTGTGCATAATCCTACATAGTAGTTGATAGTAAATTAAATATAGCAAAAACAACCTAAAAATCAATTTGGTAGCAGAAAGTGCCGCTGTTTACAGTGAACCAATGCAGAAGAACTAAATCTCTGAGAAAAGACAGAATTCCATCACTACTGTGGAGGGAAACAAGGAAAGACCATTGTTTTAATTTGTCTGGAAGTTTTGGAAGTATTCTAAAAAAGAAAAAGAACAATTAATAAAACGGATTATCAAGAAGATTTTTTTTTTAAATCATTCTTTAATGATAATAAAAGTACAATATTTTGAGGAGATATACGTTTAACTTGAGCAAATTAACTGATAGTAATGATGTTTGCAGCTGAGGGGCGGCGGGTGTCTCAGAGAAAATATCTGAGCAACACTGGACTAGAGAGAACTATTTTTATTCAGTTTCAAACGTCTGTATTTATAGAACCTCCTTCATTTCTGAGCTGAGAGCAGCGCGCTCACTGAAAGCTCAATGCAAACGCCGCACACCAGAATTCCTGGCCTGCGCGTCGGGAGCGCGCGTTGATACGTTGATAAGTTTTTAAATCTGGTCTCAAGCTCTACGCACAAATAGGACGCGCGCTGAGTCTTCAACCCGGTTCAATATTTCACGCACAGTCGCAGCAGCGCTAATGAACGGTAAAAACACCATAGAAGAAGAATCTCCCTGCTACTGCGTGCGTGACCGCGCTGCTCCGGTGTGGATACCACCTGCTGAGCGTGCGTTCATAAACCCGCGCAGACATGCGGCCGGTGTGAAAACACCTTTGAAGATTCTGCTCGCTCCCGGGCATCACTCACGCACGCGGAAGTAGTCAGACTCTCTCGCGAGGACTTTTTCTGATTGTGAAGGAGGAAAAAGCGCTCGCGAGGGTCCGATTTGTCCGCGCGGAATATTTGATGCGTGCGCGGAATAATCGCGTGGCGTCAGGAACACGCTTTTTGACAAGCGGCAGGCTGTGTATCACGTGTTGTCACGTGGCGAAAGAGGAGCGGGGCCAGCGAATCACGTTCAGTGAGAAAGCACTTCCAGCAGCTTCATGGCTCCTCCTCCGTCCAGCTGACTGGAGGATTGAATTAAAGAGAGAGGAGGCTCGGACAGCCCGCTGATGTCCCGCCCTTCAGAACCATATACCTTACCGTGATTGGTTCGTTCAGCTCTGGACACAACAACTGTCATTCATATCAGCCTTGAGGGCCGCACTAACAGTAATCTTTCATATGAAGACGGGGGCCGCAAATTATCATCCCGCGGGCCCCAGATTGCCCGCGGGCCGCGAGTTTGAGACCCCTGCTCTACACCATGCACATCTCCCCCTTTTTCAGCATGCTGCTGCAGACCACCTCAACTGGGAGCTGCCTCCGGTCCAGCTCCTCCCCAACAGTCAGATGTCTGCTGGACATTGGGTGAAGAACTACCCTGAGACAAATTACAGCGGACAAAGAAGAAGACGTGGAAACTTTAGAAGGCGTTCCAACCATACTGAGCGTGGCCGTGGACAACGGTCACCAGTCGGACCGAGGGCTACGGAGAGGTGGAGCTACGCTGCAGAACCTAAGGTCATGTATGATATACACACAGCCACAAACTGTGAGCTCCCACACCACACAATTTTTATCTTATTGGTGTAAAATCTAGGATTTCCTGAGGGAGGTTAATTGAGCAAAAATCAGCTTCTAAAGCTGGGAGAATGTTTGGTTAAAAAAAAAAATTTAAAAAGTGACGTACAAGTGAAAGAAGATGCAGACAAGTGATGTACAATGCTGGATAAAATGGAAAGATATGAGAAATACAACAGATCTGCAAAATGATGACTGCTATAAAAGCAACAAGTATAGAAAACATCGAAACTGAAAGGATTGAGCAAAACCTTAGCTCCTCTTCTCTATCCCATATTACAGAGTTTGTGGGGATAAAAAAAAAGAATTATAAGGTCGTTGGGAACGCAGAAAGAAAGAAAGAGTTGAGTTGTAAAACAACTTTAATAAGCAGCATCTTACAAATTAAAAATTACATGAACAAGAATGAAAATGACAAAATTGTAAATTGTAAAACAAACAATTCAAAATTTCCAAAATTCAACAGAACATAAAACATTTTTACATGCCCAGATCTTTTCAAAATCAGCAACAGAATTAGTAAGTTTGTAAAAACTGAACTCCACCCCCAATCGAACCACCTAAAATGACAAAAAAGAACAAAACTTCGTCGGACCCGGTCCCCTGAATCTGGTTCTTCTGGGACCTCCCGACAGCCAGCTTGGCTTCAGCAGAAAGGAAATTAAGGAGAGTGTGCACGCTCTTTTTCCTAGCCGGTATTTCGGGCCGTAAATGAAACATACCAAACCAAACTGTTCCCCCAACCCTTCAAACAACATTTGAAGAAAAGAAAAAGACCCGTCAGAACAAACAGATGGACCACCGACTCACTGGCCAAACAAAACGGGCACCCGTCCCCCGTGCCAGGATTGACGTGTGTCAGATATCTGTTTGTGGCTATGATCCCGTGTGCGACCCTCCACTGGAGGTCACCTGCCCGTTTTTCAACAAGAGCTTTGTACAGGGATCTCCAACAAACCCTCGGGGACGACCCGGCGCCAAAAAATCCAGTCCACCCCGACACTCACGTCGGGGAACGTACGTTGGAGACGTTGACGGACACGAGGTAGAGGGTCTTCTTTACCAGAGTCTCCAAATTCCGAAGCTGTGGGGACATCCAGGACAGCAGCTTACTTCCGTCCTCCACCCCCAAGTCACAGGATGGGGAGACCTGCAAGGGTGGAAAAGGAAAGTCCACGCCATCCACCCATTGGGAAGCAACTGTAGGATCCCTCACAAATCCTGGCAGGTTCTCAGGTAGACACTGGCAGACCTCATCCACTATCCTCTGCAGCGTTCTAGTGGAATGAACCCCCGCAGCCACAGCCAGATCAGAAGTTGGTGCCTCCAGGAGATGCCGAGCTTCACGCAGCCAAACTCCCTCAGTTTGGAATCCATGGATGCAGAAGACAATGTTCATGAGGAGAGGAGCATACTGCCAAACAGCGGTTCCTCAAACAGTCCAGGAGTTAAAACAGCGTCTCTCTTGCAAACCAGGAGTCTCCAAGCATGCAGGACAGACTGATAGAACGGTGAAAGTCCTGTCAGATCCAGGTGTGCGTGTTGGACCAGAAATAGATGTTTGTCATACCCCAGGTTACCAGATTTCCTCAGCAGCACACGGGCAGGATCCATCCACGCCCCTCAGCCTTAAAGCTGCCACACGTGAGCAGATGTCAACCAGACCCTGTCCACCCTCATCAACCAGAAGGTAGAGGACAGCAGACCTCAGCCAGTGGTGACCAGTCCAGAAAAAGTCCACCTGAGTCTTCTGGATTGCGGAAAAAAGCTCGTCATTTATTCAATATTATATGGGGTGTTATTGTTGTTTATTCTTTTTCAACATTAAAATATTTCTTATTGCTAAGGTGGTTCCAAGAACCAAAGGGAAGGATTGTAAGAGAATGTTGTTGATTAACTTCTAAGTCCATTTTACTCTTATATGTATCCTTCAAATGAACCTCTTGTGCTCATTAAAACAGGCTATATTATTATTATTACATTATTAACATATTATTTTAATTTGCTACTAAACACTTGTGCTAATTCTAAGGTGTGTCTGTTCTTCCATCGGATTGGACAATTTTCCACCACAGTAGTTTTTCACAAGGATGTTTGAAAACGAGGTCAATTTTGAGTTTTAACATAAAAACTCATTTTTATTTGTCTGAAACATTTTTTTTAATGGGATGAAATCAGGAAATAAAAAACCAGATTGTATATTTGAAAAAAGAGAACATTTTTAAACTGGTAAACTAAAAAGAAATATCAAACTTTTAAAACATTTATGACATCATAAAATCTGTAAATCATGTCCCAGAAGCCAAAGGGCTCAAAGCCCCGCCCCTACATCAAATTAGAATCCACTATAAAAATAACATGTCTAAATAAAAACTTTAAATTAAGACTGAAAGCAAAGAGGGAGTAAAATGAGTCACACTAAAGCATGTTGACAGATTTTTGAACGCCACAGAAAAACAACTGGAAGTCGGTCAGCGCAACCAGAATAAGGAGGACTGTTCTATAAGGTGGACTGTCTATCTTTGAACTGATAGATTTTAAGTGCAAAAAAATACAGCGAGTATCTCTGATTTAATTTCTGTTATTTATATTTATGTATTTCTGGCCTAGATGCACCACAAACTGTGAAATTAAGTTTTTTTTCTTTTGTATTTACTTTTTTTAAAATTTAGAGCAAGGTGTCTTTTATTTTGAAAAAGAAGATATAGTTCAGAAGTTAAAAAATATTTAATATTGAAATAAATTAAATTTCTCCCTTTTTTCATTTTTGTCTCAAAAGCAATATTTAAATGATATTTATCGTAACAGTAACAATAATAAATACAAATCAGTGTTTTATTTTTTAAAAGGTAAAGTCAGACTTTGTGGTGAGAATTTGACCCGAATGGCTCCTTAAATTCCCCATATAACCATTTTTTCATTTATAAAAACGTTCCCAGTAGAGTTTTAATTATGATTGGGAAGTTTTTAACCAAAATATAAGTTTTCATGTCGTTGAAAACTTATATTTCTAAAATCTCCTCTGAGGGGGCGTGGCTTATAGAGCTGATTTGCTCTCTTTCATAAAAAAATGCCATACATGCATGTTAAAAACTCAAAAAACACGATTTTCATCAGTAGAAGGTTGCAGACCTCATACCATTACATTATGTTAAATATGTTGGACTCTTAAATGAGGAAAAAGACCCACATGAACAAAATGCTCTTCTGCTGGATTTTTAAGCCCAGTCAAACAAAAAGACTCTTTCTGCGCGACGGCTCAAACTGGAACTTTCAATTTCCTCTTCTGTCATTTCCCAACTGCAGCTGTCATTATTTATTTCCTCTGTCTCCAGAAAGGAGTTTTGTAAGATATCCATTCTTTACCTCCGTTGTTCCAGACTTAGTTCCTCATTCACAGTTGCCGAGTTCACTAAGTGGCCTCTTCTCAAGTCCAAACACTTTCGCTTCACTTTTATTTGTTTTATTTGGCAGGACTTGGTTTTGGCCGCCCCGATTCTCTCCTCTCTAAAAGTTTTAGACCTCCTCTCCATTTCTTCCCAGCTTTTAGTGAACAAGCCTTTAATCTTCCAGCTTTGATCAATCCTTTTTTTTTGGAAGTGTGGTGCATGTCAGGTTGTTTGTCCCTCCAGGAGAAAGAAAGAGTGAATACAGCTTTTGAGGTTTTGAACAGATGGGTTGCAGAGTGGCGAGAGAGGTCATACCAGGAGCCTCGAATGGCCTCTTTCTAAGTACATGTCTCTGATGTGTCAAGTTTCTACCCTGACTGCAGTACTTTGTCTCGAGCCGCACGTGGAGAAGCTCTGGCAGCGAGTTTGACCACAGATAAAGGTTTGGTGTCTGGATCAGAAACTGCTGTCCTCTGGTATAAACGCTGTTTTGTTTCTGGTCGTGAAGGACGGAGGAGCTGCCGTTAAGCTCCAGTTATTTATAACTTAAAGCTCTTCTTTCAAACAGAGTCTGGAATCGACAAAAAAAAATGGTTTTAAGATTGTTTCTTTCTTATATGGTCAAAAAGTGACATGGTGATTGAAATTTAACACACTTAAACAGTATTTTAAGACAAAACAAACAAACAGTTGAGCTGCTTTTGATCAAATCTGCTATTTTAGTCGGTTAAAGTCAGAGTTGAACTCACATTTTTGTTTGGTTTGGCCTCAGCCCTCTTTTAGGTCGCTTGTGCTTTAAGATAGTGGCCACAGACCAGTACCGATCCGCTGGCAGTAGGGATTAAGCCGTAAAGAAAAAAAAAAAAAAAAACCCATGACCTACTTTTATATTTTATTTATAATCGGATTCTTAAGCAAGCTTTATTTGCTGTATCTTCCCACCACATCCCTCTCTTTCTTGATACGTCAAGTCACTCAGTCTTGTGACTAAAATCTAGAGGTGGTCATCTTGAGGGACCTCACGATTCGATTATGAAACAATTATAAATGCATCCCAGATCAGCATTATTACAGAAATGTTCTCTCCCTTTACAAAAAGACAACAGACCAGCAACCTTTGACACAAAAAGTGTCATGATTCAGCGCTTGGGTTTGGTCATGTTCTGTTTTCTCTGTCAGCTTCTTAATGTTCAGGTTAATCATCCATAGCGGTTTTATTTAGTTAATCAACCTCAGTGTATTTAAGCGTCTGGTTTTCAGTTCTCATGGTCAGGTCATCTGCTCTTCTCTGTTCTGTCACGGCACTGGCTTGTTCTCCTGGTTTGTCATGTTTAAGTTGATTCAGCTTATGTATCTACCACCATGTCTTGTCTCCTGCGTTTGGGTCCTTCACCACCATCCCGACAAAAAGAGCCATTTGGTCTCATTTCTTAGCGACCAGAACCTATGAAAGCCACAAAGTCCCACTTTATTGTTTAAGAAATGCACAATTATTTATGCTTTTTTGGCAATTAAACATTTTATAAATTTAGTTTTTAAATATTCTAACTGAACTACAACAGTGTCTAACAGTTATAACTTTTACTTTGACAGCAGGACACACGAGTCCCTTTCAAAATAAACCGACTGTTATGGTTTGGTTTTTCCTCTATTGGTTTTGGTGGTGTCGTTTTGGGCTCGTGTTTCTCTGTCTGTTTGTGCTTCCACAGGGTGGCGTGGGGAAGGAGGCGTGGCCTTTTCTACCTGGTGGCGTTGCACACCTACATCCGATCTTAATTTCTGAGCTTCAAAAGCCTCTCCCTGGCTCCTCCAACCTGTCAAGTTATTTCCCTTACATTCATGGTTCCAGTAAAGTTCTCTTCGGCCTTGCTTCCCGCCTCCGCTGCCAGTCTGCTTCCTTTAGTTGTTAACTGTGTGTCATAAAAGGTCTTCAGCAGCTTTACTGATGGTTTTTATCGTTAGGACTTTGGTGGGCTTTTTTCCTTTCACTCTCAAAATAAACAATATATTAGTTAATCTACTTATTTAAAATAAAAGCCAAAACATTTAGAATTTACTGAGCTTTTGATTCTCATTCTCTAAGAAATGACGCTGAAAACACACAACTCTAAATCTTTTTCGATCATTTAAAACTGCATTTCTTCAAAACTTTAACCCCTTTAATGTAATTTACCAAAATACATTTTTTTGACTAACTATAAATTTAAAACACACATTTTAAGAACATTTTTACAGAAATTCCAGCAGTAAATAAAAACTTTTTTGCTTAGTTGTTTGACATGTTAAGAAAACCTAAACAGAAATGACAAAACTCTCTTATTTATTCAATTGCTAGCATTTTTCATTAAAGCTAAAGTGCCACAATAAGCCAATAGAAGAGCCACGTGTTGCAGACGCCTGCACTAGACCAATATGATGTACTATTCTCTACCAAAGTGCATTAGAAGTAAAGACTAGATCAGTAACTTGTTTAACTTTTATGGAGAACATTAAAAATCTGGCATGAAGGAAAAACGTTACTTAACTAAACAACTTTAATAAGTTAAAGTTACGATTTATCAGTAGACCAGCTTTAATTACTGAAACGCTCTTTAACTCACGTCAAACTAAATAAATAGCGTCTAGCTAACCGCACATTGTGATCTCAAAAATATGTTGTTTCATACATTTTTAATTTTGGTGTCACATAACTTCCACACAGAGTGTATGGAGAGAAAATAGACTCAAATAGGATAAGTGTTATAAAAATGCTTATTTAGACTTTTTATATTAATTATATGGAATATATTTTTAAGAAAGTGTGAGAATGTGAAGTTTTACCAGATATTATTCACAATCGAAGTTTAAAACAGCTGACAAGAATACTATGGTGAACGAGTATTCTTGAATGCATCACTCATGGAAGAATTTGTGAGACGTGAAAAGAGTCTCACGATAGATTCGTGCGTAACTGATGTGTGTGCGTAAGAGATGATTTGTGCGTATTTTTTAAAGATTTTTGTGTGTAATTAGTTTTAAGCTTTTGTGCATGTGTATATTGTATTTTTTTTGTAATTTTTTACTTTAGCACAAAATGTATTATATGAGTTACAAATCAAAAATTACGCACAAATCAGAGAGTTGATTTTCTCTCCATTTTATCCGACTGACCATCGACACGATGAACGCTTCCAAAAGGCCGCTTTAAGCGACGTCGAGGCCGGTCGGATGACGAGATCTGGGAGGTCGGCCATGTTTGTGCGCTCATGAAAAATGTTAGAGTGAAAACATTTTCGTGTTTAGTTCTGTTTGTTACTTTTACTTTAAATCATATATATTTTTCGATTATTTAAAATTCATAAAACGATTCAGAATCATAATCGATGCATCTAAAACTCAACGTTTTCCCTCCACCACAGCTAAAATCCATCCATTACTTTCCTAAAACTTAAATCTATTCCGACCGCTAAACTGAAACCAACAAGCAATAAACAAAAGAGTTTGGAAAATTCTTTTTGGCAGAAAATGAGGGAACAGAAGAAGAGTCTTTGACTTCAAAATAAAAGAAAACTGCATTCAACAGACAAAACAGGGAATCTAGAGAACAGCTGCACATATTTTACAGATTATGGAGATTAACTTTACTTTCACAAGTTAAGAGAAACTGGAGGTTAAATACATCAGATGCCTACTTTAACCTTGTATAAGCCTTAAAAAGGTTGGAGAGAACTGACTTAATTCACTGTGATTGACATGAACAGAGTTATGGTCCCTGTATTTAAACCAGAAGTTCTGGACGCTCAAAACATTCAGTTTATGGCCAGAATTTCCCCCAGACATGGCGTATTCAGGATGTTCCAGATCAATGGTTCCATCTTCTCAAAACATCCACAAACACCGACATGATCACACCAGATGTTTGCCAACTGCGAGTCAAAGCGGAGTTCGGAGTGACAAATAAAACCATGAAGATGAAACAGCAGGAAACCAAACATTCTCAAAACTAAAAACACAAAACCATTGAAAACCCCCTGAGAAAGATACAAATATTTTGGATAAATGTTGCAATATGTCCCTTTTTAAAGGATTTTACACAAAAAAACTTCACCAAACGAATCAACTCGGATTTAGAACAATAAATGTACTTTACCAATTCTACAGTCTGTTCTGCTGATATACAATGTTAATAAAATCATTTTGTGAAGAGATGAGGTGGCATTAAAAGATATAAATAGACGTTCTACAGATTCTTTGATCATTCGCTTCCTGTTCTCTATCTGCTGAAGTTACTAGCTTTTGTCCTTCAACAGATGTTCCAGTGTTTGTTTGCAGACGTTTACCCATGAAGGTTCTGCTGGAGGTTTCTACTCAATCTTTATTTTCATACCTCTTTGTTTACTCAGTGTCACAACAAAAACCAAGAGGACTTGGCCACAGACAACAACATTGCGCCAGAGAATCATTTCGACCAAAATTTACGCTCTTCCCCTAGAAAAATACCAGAACCAGGTTACGGTTAGTTTAGTTCTAGTATAGATACGCAAATTCAGCTTCCGGATACAGTTGCGACATTTCCACTTCTAGCTAATGATGATTTTAAAGTTGTTTCAGAATTAACAAAAGCCACAGTTCAATAAACGAAAAAGCTCCCAGATGTTGTATTTATCAATCAAAAGGAAAGCATGTTTTCGTCCAGATTCTGTCATTTCTTTCTGCACAGACGATCCACCAGGAATCACTCCTACTCTGAGATTCGAGATGACAAGCTAGAGGCGAGGTCCACGGCTAAGAACAGGAGCACAGACGATCCACCAGGACTCTGGTGATCGTGGAATGGGAAAGAGGAACAACACGTGAACCGTACTGCACCAAACAGAAGCAAAGAGAACTAAATATAATAAATAATAAAGGAGAGGAGAAGTAAAAGAGAACAGAACCCCAGAGCTGATGTGGATAATAACAATGATTAAAATAATAAATTAAAAATAATCACTGTCCCGTGTCTATGAGGTATTGTGAACTGGCACCTAATAATTAATCATAATAGTCCCTAGAATGTGTTGGCCACAGTATACCTCTATGGTGGTTTACAACCTTCAAATTCCGTGTGGGTTACCTGCGTGCCACAAACAGGTTCGACCATTTTTCACCTCCAGACAGCCCGTATCCTTTTGTTATTACAGTTGTGAGTAAGAAGTTGGCAAATCATTACCCCTCTTTTAATCGGATGTGTTCCTTGTTTGTTTATTCGAAGGATCCTCCATTTTTCTTGGTGTTTTTTCCTCTTTCTTTATCCCCCCAATGCCATAAAACATATCTGAACGTCTTCTTTGCTACATCCTAAGTTATAGTTGAAAGCTTGTGAATTCCTTCGTGGTCACATAAATCATTGTTTGACTTTTATACATTTGTTCTCCTTTTTTTTTTTGTTTGTCTTCTCTTAGTCTGAGAGGAAGCCGAGTGTAGCCTGCAGTCAGTCTGTCGTTCATCACTCGGATTAAATTTCCTTCTCAGAAATGTTCCTGCAGCTCACGTCTGTCACCTTTGAGAGCCTCTCTTTTTATCGGAACCGTCTCATTGTCTCTGACAGGAATTTCAAAGAAAACTCTGCAAACAACAGACTCCTACTAAGAAAGAGCTCACACCTCCAGCAGGTTTTAAAGCAACATCAGTTCAACAAGTACAAAAAAAAATGGTTTTTATGGAAATAATAACTGTTATGGACTCCTTTTGTCTGTGGACAAACAGGATTAGTAGGTGTGTCCTCGGCGTGTGTCACGAATGGGTCCAACCTGTCCTTCAGCATTTCTGTTCTGCTCTTCAACTTGATAAGTTTAATTAAAAAATGCTGGAAAAACTGCAGGGATTTCCCTTATGTCAGACACCACGTCTTCCCTTCCACTTTCTCACTAATCGAGGTCCTTTTAACCGTTTTCTTGACAATATTTTGCTCGTTGGAGCCGAGCAGAACTGCAACACAGAGGGCTTTTGTGAGCAGGACTCGCCGCCGTCCCGTACCTTCACTCTACTGCAGGCCTGTTGCATCATATAACATCTCATCTAACTTTCCAAAAGCCTTTCTGGCAGTTGGCCCTGAAGGCAAACTCCCAACAGCGGCGCATTGTCCAGCTCCAGGAGGCCGCTGGCAAGGCGCCGTTGCCATGGGGGAGGGGTGTGTTTGGGTGGTACATGTCAAAGTAACACCAGCAGGATCCAGGATCCAGGGCTTTCACTGGGATTGGCAAATGGATCCATCTCAGTCAGAAGCTGACGTTTATCGTAAGCTGAAGTGTGGACAGGATTAGCGGAGTTTCTGCGTCTTTAGGTGAATGTTTGCTGCTGTGAGTCGTGGAGCTCCACTGAATGGGGGTGCACTGTCACACAGTGGCTTCTGGGTGAACTGCACTCCTGGGGGGACTCACTCCAGACTCCCGTTTATCTGATCTTGTTGAACATTTTGGCTGGAGACGACCAGACGTCTGTCTTTAGCAGATCCACCACAACACACCCAAATAACAGGTGATGTTCTGGTCCAGGGGTCTGCAATCTTTAATGCTGACAGAACCACACGGTCCAGGTTCATATGGACCGAAACTCAACGAGAGCTGCAAAGTTTCACCTCAAAGTTAGAAAAACTCACTTTATTTATGGTTTTGTGGCCATTAAGCCATTCATTGATACAATATTGAAACAATCTCTACAATGGAGTTTTTCTATTTATAACAATTTAACTTATTTCATTTTGACTATAGCACATTCATGTTCCTTTCAAAATAAAACACATGCTGTGTTTAGTCCGGTCCTCCAGCTGCTGCAGAATTACCTTAAGCCTCGGGCACATCTGCCAGTGCGAATGTTTGACCCGTACGGGTCTGGGGTGGTTTGGCCCGTAGACCAGGCCCGTGACTGCCGCATGAGTTGTGGTCATTAGTACAGGAGCCCGTGCAAGTGGTCGTGTGAAAAGCTGATGTCATTCTCGGGTGCGGAAGTACCACGGGCGTTGCTACAGACGCACGTGCGCGCACGGGGCCGTTCAAATGTTGCGCGCGCGCCTGTGCGTGAGCGTCTCGACTCGCGCAAGTGGGCGGGGGCGAAACATGTAAACTGCGTGCTGCAGCCAGAGGTATTTGGGTGGCGTGCTCTCTTCTCTCTTCCCAACTTTGAAATTATCCAGCACCGTCGGACGCAAAAATTTCAGTCAAGTTTCTTGAGTTGAGCTTTTGTTGAACTCCCGCTCCCGCCCACTCCCGTCAGAATTTAGTCCCGTCCCGTCCCGGTCCCGTGATTAATGGAAGAAATGACTCCATCCCGTGGGAATCCCGCGGGAATCCCGTGACCCGCGGGAAATCCCGAAATAATGTCAGCCTCTACCGTGCATGGCCGCAAGTTTCACGCCATCCGGCCGTACAACGGCTTGTCTACCCTTGCGGGACTTGGAACACGGGAAACTGATTGCACGGCTCGTAAGGGTGTAGTACGGGTGTTAGTACTGCTGTTAGTACGGCTAGTACGGCTCTTGGGGTTGATGAAAACAGCTACGGGCCCGTACGGGACTGTACGGCCCTTACGGGAGTGGTGCAGCCAGCTGCACGAGCAGAGGAAAATGGGAGAAAACCGTGGCACCCGCAGAAGAATTTGGTGCATGTCGAACAGCCTCCCACGGGCGCCTACGGGCCTTTGCGGAGCCTGCTACCTTTGGGAAAATCTGGCCCGTAGACCGCCCGTGGGAGCCCGTGCAGGCAGATGTGCCCGAGGCTTTAAATAAATGCAAGAAACATGAAATTTTCTAGTAGTACGACTTTTGTGTTTTTTCATCGCTTTTCTTCTTTTACTAGTGAATAGTAATATGAAAACATTAGTGTAGAATCCAAATTATTTTAAAATCTATCCATGTAAATAGAATAATATAATGTCACTGACAGTAGAATAAACCTTTTACTATCATAATCTACAACGGAGGAATAAAAGAGCCGCATGTGGCTCCAGAGCTTCAAGTTGCAGACCCCTGTACTAGACCCAACTACCCTTACAGGGGGGATAAAGGGTTTTCCGTGGGCGAAAAATCTGCAAACCAGTACGGGACATGCAGGAAATATCAAGGACTCGTGGAGCCAAAATGTTCATCCACGTTGTTTTCCATTGGTGAGAAACACGCATGTCAAATGGATTTTTCCTTCACGCAGAGAGCTCGTTAGTGCTGTTCATGCGATAAGTATGCGCTCCAACCTGACTGTTAGAAATGAGAAATTTAGACAGAGCATGTTTTGTGTGGACGTCCTATGTATCACCTTCACACTCCATGCATGCAGCGTGTGATCAGTAAGGAGCCAGTACTTGTTCCTTTAGCGTGTGGCGTAAGAACACGGTACAACAGCATCACCCGTACATCATGAGAGTGTTATTATTCTTATTTAATACTTCATAATACACTTACCACACACAAACACAACAATGGTCTGTGTACTAACTCTAATTCAATTCTCTTGGTTTTAAATGACAGTTCACAGGTAGCGCGACGATTATTTTAATAGTCGACTAATTACCGATTATTCTTTCAGATTAGTCGACTAATCGGGTCATGTACAAACTGGATATAAAGCACACAAATTAAGCATCATTAGCTTTAAACAAATTAAAAAATTGATATAAAGCTTTACCTGCAATTATGCTAGTGTGAATGCTGTAAGTTAAATTTGGCCACTGAAGATGCTGAAATTGATAGCTGAAATCACTGAAGCTGATAGCCAGCTAAAATATACGGTCTCCTGGGCTTGGCGGCCTCCTCTCCACGCCGGGAGTGGGTTCCCCGAGATTTAAGATTTAGAACAGGGGATCAAACCACATCGGAGCCTGGGGGTGACCAGGTCTCGGTGGTGCAGATTCCAGTCCTTGCTCTTGGGAAATGGGCCTCTCCAGGAACTCCAACTGTGGGTGGGCCTTGATAACATCACTCCCTTGGGATCTCTGCTTCTCGTGGGTGCGCCCCTCCTCGGCGGGGGTGGGCGGCCCGATCCTTTCTATCCCCTGGACCTCCCGCGGTGGGGTGGGTAGTTGTCTGGAGCATGGGAGTGGGTCTCCCTTGGGGGGCTCTGGGGCGGGGGGATGCTCGGTGCTGCTGGGTGGTGGTGAGTTGCTCTTCTGGAGTTGGGGGACTCTCCGGGGGTGGGCCTCGTGTTGGGCCTCTTGGCACGGTGGGGGGGCTGCTCTTCCGGCTGGGCAGGGGCCTGTACTCTATGTGCTCCTGTGCCTTCCTGCTCTCGTGTGTCGGGGGCCTCTGCGGCGGTCCCGCGTGCCTTGGTCTGGGTGTTTGGCGGGATTGCCCGGCGGGCGGGTCCCCTTCGCGGCTCCGTGGCGGATGTTGGGGGTCCTGGCTACTGCCACTGCGGTCCTGGCGGGGGGGTCTTGGCGAGGGGATAGCCGGGTGCTCTCCCCCTTTGTACATTCCATCATTATCCACGTTAGCAAATACATAAACACTCACCTGAGCACAGGTGTCAGCTCACCTTTGCACTAATAGTATGCGTGACAGGATGAAAGACTTTACGTGTGTCTGTTTGTATGATTAAGTCTGTTTGTTGCAGCTGCAGTTGTATTGTGTACATCTTGACTAGTTTAAATGTATGTTTCAACCAACAGGTATGTGTGTAATGTTGCCATCTTGTTTTTTCTCTAAACCCCCCTCCCACACACACACACACCTCTCCTTCCTCTTTTCAAACAAAACAAAAACATAATCAATATAAATAAAGTTTAGTATGAAATACAACAGGGGTTTATACTCAATAAACCTCTATTGTGACAGTAAAATCTACCCAACACAAGAGGCTTTCAGCCCGCATCTGTTTGCTTAGCTGTTGGACAGGACAAGTTAAAATAAATAAATAAATAAAATATATGTTAAATGCAAAATTAGCCTAAACCAGGGGTAGGGAACCCTGGTCCTCAAGAGCCACATTCCTGCATTTTTTCTACCATACCTTGCTCTGGCATGTTCTTATTGGCTGAACACACCTGACCCAGGTAATTGTCATGAGTCCCTACACTGATTACCTGGCTCAGGTGTGTTCAGCCAATAAGAACATGCCAGAGCAGGGTATGGTGGAAAGCATGCAGGAATGTGGCTCTCGAGGACCAGGGTTCCCTACCCCTGGCCTAAACAAATGAAAAAAGCTTAAGTTAGCCAAAACAACTGGTATATAAACTAAATATTAGCTTAATTCCAAATTAGCCTGAAAACTGAAAAATTCCTAAATTAGCCAATGTAGCTGAAATATTGGCTAAATTTCAAATTAGCCTAAAAAACCTTAATAAATGCCAAAATAGTCCAAAAAACTAGCAAAATCCAATTATAACTTTCAAATTTACTACACTCTGACCCTATATAGTATAAAGTAACGACTAGTCGTCGATTAGTCGGCTAATCGTTGCGGCCCTATTCACAGGCCAGGTTGTTTCTGGTTGTAGACAGTACAATCCCTCATTACTGGACAGTAATTATTGTTATCATCAGAAGCGCAACATTTAATCGATGAATTGATTTCTATTTCTATGATCCACCCAGATTGATCAGTCGAAAGCAGAATTGAATCAAACTATTTTTTTGTGTTACGTTTAATTTAAGTTTAAACAGACTTCTTAAACTTTTTAGACAAATTTAAACAAAAAACCTTTCTACAAAGATAAATCTGAGCCAGATGTTTGTTCAAAAAGAAATGTTTCTTTGTGAGGTGTAACTAAAATTTTAGGTTTAAATTAAAACGCTGATTTATTTAGCAAAGTAGATTTATTTTGAACAAGTCCCTTGTTTTCACGCCGCTTCATTTGTAATTTTGAGATGTAGTTGACATTTTTTCTTCATTATTAATAGCAAAACTTCATGATTTACAGCTTGAAATATTCGTTTTTCAGTTTCAGTTTTTTAGTCATACTCCTTTTATTTAAACGTTCACATCAAAGACGTTCTGTTTAAAATCAGTTTTTGCAAACTTTTGATCAGTTTAATCTCATCCTTTGGTGGAAAGGTACTTGAAATTCACTGACAACAAACAGGAGGTTTCCTTTTAGTGCTCTAACCACCAATTTTACCAAAACGTAATGCACACACTCATCACTCCAACACACAATCAAATCAAACTTTATTTATATAAATTTTTTACGAATTATAGCAAAAACTGATGTAAACAGAGTTCCCTTGCTATAGCGAATTTCATCTTCCATTGCTACAGTTTCATTTTCTGATTTGTCATCTATTGCAGGTTATTTTTAGCAAATGAGGAAGCACTGTAAACCAAAAGAAATAAAATAGTTTCTATAATTAACGTCGCTCTAACACCTCCCGCCCATTAACCCATGAATGCAAACACTGGGAATCAGGCTTGAGGAGGAAGAAGTCGGTAGGTAGAACCAGAAGAGGTAAAAAACCCCCTCTGGGGGGGGCAACACCCGAGTGCAGCATCCCGGGGGGGAGCAGGTCCCCCGCTGGAGCTACAGTGAAGGGAAGAAGGGAAGAAGATCCAACTGAGGAGGTACGTTTAATGATTACTAAAAGTAAAATATATCGATTAAAAACAATAAAAGAATTAAATAATAACATAAAAAATGAGAAAAGATAAAAGAAAGATATTTAATAAAGTTGGGGTGGCAATATAGATAAAAATAGGAGGGTGATGAGCCTAAAAACATCTCTGTGACTCTCAGGTCATCCATAAATGGCCAAAATGCTGAAAAGATGCTTCTAGGCTTTGGTCTTAAACTGGAACAGTTGGCAAAACAGAGTTAGAGGATCTAAGGTTCTGTGAGGGTTCACATCTTAGCAAGAAAGCAATTTTATTTATTTTTTTTAATGAAGCACAATTCATACCCAAAGCAAAATGTTTGCCAAATTACAAAAGGAAATAAAAACCAATCGATAAAACATAAGTTAAATCATAGAAATCAATAAGATTAGAAATCATTTAAAACATACACATACAATAGTTGCCATCTTAAAAGGCCATTGCTAAATAAGAAAGTTCAAACATTTTCAGACTTGTGGCCCGGCTGTCTCACATTTTTAAGAAGATTTTTTCAAACCTTTGACAAAAACACTGGAAGGCTTCCTCACTATGTTTAGTTTTGACTCTTGGAACCTGAATCCGTATGAGGTTCACAGAATCCGAGATGGGTCATAAGGAACAAGTATATCGGAGATGTACTTGGACACTAGACCATAGATAGACTTATAGCCGCTGTAAACTCAAATCTCTGGGAATCAGGAAGCAGGAGCCTGGGAACTGGAGTAAAGTGATCATATTTCCAGGGTTTTGTGAAGACTCAAATTGCAGCATTTTGAATATGTTGTTTGATGCCTCGTTTAATGAGAAGGGGCGTTACAATAGTCCAACCTCCTGGACACAATAGCATGGAAATAGTTTTTCTAAGTCTGGTTTGGACACAATCGTGTTCTTCAGGTGATAAAAGACTACTGATTTAAGTAGAGATGTGACTATCCAAATTTAACTCAGAGTCTAATATAACTCCCAAGTTTGTAACCTAATTTTTTTTTTTTTAAAGGTGTGAGACCATTAAAATGTTTAAAAACTCTTAAAAGGACCTGAAATCAATTGTGCAGCAGATAAGGATTTAACATAAGTGTGATATAAGCTCACCTTCCCTCTGTGGAAATGTGTGCAGCAAATTTTCTGGATGTTCTTAATTTAATTTCTTCTAAGGACCAGAAAGCAGGTAGTTATAACAAATCATAGTATACACACAGAAACAGCCTTGAGCCGGAGATCACATCACGTCTGAGCCTGGGGGAGTTATCCGTGTCCTTGTGATGCCGGTTCTGGCCCTCACCTTCATGTTCTGGGGCTCTTTATCTTCTCCATCAACATCGAGCCTGGTCGGTCCATGCTTATCACTCTTGTCAAGGTGGTCTGGGAGTTTGGCGTCAGGTTGCCTGGTGGGCAGATTCCTTTGATCTGTGTTTCTGTGCGTGTGTCCGGGGGGGGGGCTCTGGCTGCTACTGACGCCTTCCATTCTGCTAAGAGTTTGGTGTGAAGAGGACCAGGCACTCCCCGTAATCCTACCCCTTTATTTTGTTTGACTTTCTACATGCTGTAACATCATCGTCCACATTACTACACACCTTGGAGCATCTGGACCAGAGGTCAGCAACCTTTAACAGTCAAAGATCTATTTGGGCTCATTTTCTACTGATCAAAACCTAGAAAGAGCCGCATTGACTTAAGTTAGCCTTTAAGAAATTAGGATTTGCATTTATAATCTTCTTTTTGTGTGTTTTAATAAATATGAATAATGTCTAATGTCTAACCAAAAAAAAATATAAAAAGAAACTAGCATCTCTCAAAAAGGATTTTTTTTAAACGTTTTTAACTTTAAAAGCAAAAAAGCTAGCTTGTTGCTTAATTACTAGCTGAACTTTAAATGATCATAACAAAAATAGAAGCCAAATTCTAAATTATCCAAAAACAAAAATTAATAAAAAAAATTAGCTGAAAACATCAGCATTTTACTAAATATTAGCTAAACTATAAATTAGCATAAAATTCCTCAGAAAGCTAAATTAGTAAAAACCGTTTGCATGTTGCCAAAATAGAAGCTAAAACTCTAAATTATCCTAAAAACCCCAGTAGATAACGAATTAGCCAAAAATGTTAGCATGTTGCTAAAATAGAAGCTAAATAAAAGTCTAAATTATCCTAAAAACCCCAACAACGTTAGTATGCTGCAACAATAATAGCTAATCTAATTTTTTTTTTTGAAAATTACTGTTTTATTTTTCTTCATCCAAGAGCCACCATGGAGAAATAAAAGAGCCACAAGTGGCTCTGGAGCCGCAGGTTGCAGACCCCTGGTCTGGACTAACCAGGCACAACCCTGTTCAGCTTCTAAAAGGGATCGTGGATGTCCATCTGTGAATGTTTTCTTAATATTTGTTTATTTTTTCTAGTTTGAACAATTTTGACAATAGTGGATCCTGTTTTTGTTTTTTAAACGATAAATGCACTTTATTAGACAAAAATTAGGAAAAAAGAGAAAAGTCAAAATCTCCGTTTCCACTTAATCACAATTATGTGACTAAACTCAAACCTCATGCGATGCGATGCCATTCATTAACAATACTTTGATTTACAGTAGATACATTCAAATTTCTGCCACGGCACTAGCGCTCATCATCATCTATCAAAGGAGACGTCGGCGTCTCATTCAAACCGTGGAGCGGCGAACTACGTGGGAGCGGCTATTGATGAAGATATTTGGGGAAATGGTGGTTGGTGATTTTGTAGAGGAGCTGTGGATCCAACAATTCCACATGTTAACTTTCATGAGCTGCGATGCTGTATATGACATGTGGATCATTTAATTTGAAAAAAAAAATGTTTCCATTGCAGTTTTGTTGTATATGTCAATTTCGATACGCCTCAAAAACCACCTCTTTTAAGAACAAAAATTTGTTTTTTAATAAATGTGAATTTTTTCTATATAGTCGTGTTTCTATTAGTTAAAAAATCATATCGTAAATCCAATATGCACAATTTTATAGTCAATGAAAATGCAGCTAATGACATTTAATTTAGTAGAATGGCTTAAGATATTCATAAAGAGAAGACAATAGCGACACTCACAGGATATATTACTAAATAGGGCTTGTCCTACACGTTTTGTTTGTTAAATGAAGCTTTCTTTGAAGTCTTTTGTTTCCTCACTGATTCTTTTCTGCACAAAAAAAAATTTCAAAGACTTTGCAAGCTTGGAGTTTTCAATTTACCCGTCAGAACAGCCGCTTTAAGAAGGTAGAGGAAATAATTAAGATATGTAACCAAGGCAACACCAAGTGACCAGATGAGTACCGGTCCGCAGCCTGGGGGTTGGGGATCCCTGGTCAAAACAACCCTTTCTGACTTTACTCTACTTGGTCAATCCCTGTCAATGGCCCTAACTTGGCGACTGATTTGTAAAAGTTTTACCTTGTGTCATGATTGTTTTTCTATTCCTCATTATTGGTTCCAGGACTATTACTACCTGTACTTCAGCACAAAGATATACTACAGAATGTTGCATCAGCCAAGATCATACCGATTGATCCTTAATCAATACATAGACCAATGACGACGGCCTTCTGGATGTGTCACATCCCCAGCAAGTGCGGTAACTTTAGCTCACACTTTGTGAAGTAGCTGGATAAGCTCCTGAACAAACCAAAAGGACTGATCCCAGCATGGACCACCATGAAAATGTATCAAATTAGAACACCCATAAGTAGTTATATGAATCCTAAAATATACAAATCAAATTATGAGAAAGGGAGACAGCCTTCCATCAGCTACTTTTTTTACTTTTTATGTAGAACCAGGAAAGTACTCACTATGGGATATTCATTCCAGTCTTCTACTGCCACCTCCTGGAGAAAGATGGTACTGTCTGGACCAAACACTAGTTCTTTATCAAGAGAAACTATTATCCCCTCGAGAAGAAAAAATTCAGTTTCACTTGTGAGTGAACTATGTTCATTACAGTGTACACAAAAGCCTCGTTTTCATTGGCAGTCAAGTATTTTGAGCATTTCAATTGTAAAAATGGATCCATTAAACAGTACCGTACCTCTTGGGGGGCCCCCCATCGGTTGTAGGTTCATTCGTTGTTGGCAGAAAGTGATGACGACATTAGAAAGTCCAAATATAATTTAAGCTAACAATTCAAACATTTGTGAGGATTCAGGTTTTTTCAGTTTCCTGTGTTCTCTTTTAGTCATGAGTCTTATTGAAAATTCCTTCAAGACAACAGCAAGGTCTGGTCTGGGGTGGAACTGCAAATGTTTCGTGACACCCTTGGCGACGGTGTCATACAGGTGGGCTAGCGGCTCGCCAACACTCAGTGGAAGTGAGGCTTAACTGAGTGAAAAGGCTCGCCAGATTTACTTATATTTTAAGTAAATGTAAAATATTAAACTTTATCCTCCTCAGCCATTTAAAGCTGTTTTTTAAAGTCCCCCTCCGATGAAAATTAGGTTTTTTGAGTTTTTAACATTTATGTGTGGCATTTTTCTTAAAAAGAAAACAAATGTAATTAGAAATCATTTTGATTTTGCATTTCCACAAGCAGCGCTGATGATTTACGCTAGCAAGACACAGAGCTATCATAATCAGACAGGGGGGTCCGAGATAGATCAGCTCCACTCAGCTCCAAAAGCCACGCCCCCTCAGAGAAGATTTTGCAGACACAGGCTTCAGATCAACATGAAAAATGGGTTTTTAAGACATTTATGTTATGGGAATTTGGTTAAAAACGTCATATTGTAATAATAAAAACACTACTGAGAACTGAATTTCTTCACTAATCCCTAACACCTATAAAATAAATTTTTGATAAATTTTTATACTTTTTTTTAACGGCAAGTATGACGTCAACAATTCCCTAAAGTGAAAATCTCATAGATACAAGCATTTTACATGATTATTTATGACTTCACAGTGTTCTGTTGATGAAAATGTTGATAGTTCATTACATTTAAACACTTTTTTTTTTTTTTTGCAAAAATTGTTCAAACGGATTGCATTGTAGGTATAGTCACCAATGTAGTGCGCTTCAATTCACACTGGGTTTTTGCAAAGACTTCTGGGAAATTTCTAGGGCACTCGGTGCAGCTGGAGGGGTAGGGAGGTATTAGAAATTCAGTCTAACTGCCAGATTAGGTGAAAAAAAAACTTTTTTTTTTTCTCAAGAAAAAATCTTTTGTAGAGAAAAGGAGAAAATGTTGATTGCATAAAATTTTTTTCTTCTGTTCATTTTTTTTTTCTTTTTCTGTACCAAATGTTTTCAATGTAACACAAATTAAAATATTCATAATTATAACACAACATGTATTTGGATTTATAAAATAATGTGTGCATAAAAAGCACACATCTAGAACGATTTACTTAACAATATATTCGTTTTTTTTTTTTTTTCTGGACATATGTTTAAATCTCATTTATAAATACCTGGATTCATATTATTGGGGTAGTTTTACCAACTTACTGCGCCGTCTTCATCCAAAACAGACACTTTGGTTTGGGAGTAGAACGACACCATGATGAACACATTTCTGTAACAAAATAACTTCGAAATTAAGGTCAAATAATTTACAAACTACATCCTAAAAACACAGAAAAACCTCGGGTTTAACAACTTACTCGATCACACAAAAATAATCTCTTTAAATGAAACGAAATACTTCAATATCAACACGTCTTCCCGCCATTTTCAAGAGGGACAAACTCGGACCCCGCAATGATATCTCGAGGCGTCCATCATAATGCCTGAACAAAATGTGGGATTTACAACACATATGTCGACAACTTGTTTTATTAATGACGACAAAAGAATACAGTGTTTGTTTCGCAATTTTATTATTTTAGATTAATTTTTCATTGACAAATGTTGTTTTTTGTCTTAAATAAGCTCAAACCTTTTTGTTTTTCAGAAATGATTTGAATCTTTTATGTCAATCTCCCTTCAAATACTAGAAAATAAAAATGCTATGAAACTTTTACATAATACATCTGTTTATTTAATCTATAGGCTTTTGTCACTTCATTTTTTTTATAATCTTGGGTTGTTTAAATACATTACAATTATGGTATTTTTATTAATTATTTTTATTTGATATAATGTTTCTATTCTTTTGGGTCTCTCAGACTTTATTACTGTATGTTTGTTTTAAGATTCCACAATTCCCTTTGGTTTGTAATTTTCAGTGTGAAATGTAATGTTGAATTTGTTAATTAATAAAAAAAAAAAAAAAAAAAAACCCTCACAAGATACCTGTTTTTTTTTTTTTTTTTTTTTTTTTGTAAATTAATTAAAATGGCTATTAGGGGGTTGTTTTTCATTTTATACCAAAAGGGTGTTTTTATTGTGTTACTATGTGCACAGCACTTTGTGATGTATTTGTGTGTATGACAAGTGCTTTAGAAATAAAATCAATTTGAATAAAACTATGTAATAATGTTTGTGAAAGTATAATTAATTAAAAAAAATACTAATAAAGGAGGGAAATTTTCATCTTTGATACTGATGGGAATGGTTTAATTTAGCATTTTTAGTTTGAGTATTTGGTAGTAAAACCGCCTATCTGAGTGAGATAATGGAGAACAGTGTGACCAAATATTTCCATCTTGTGGAGTATTCCCAGCATCCTGCACCAGTTTTGTCAGGAAGTCCTCTGCTCACAGAGTCACATGAAGACCTCCACCTCCTGACTCTGGACGGCAATGTGCTCCTCATCCTGAAATACTCCTCATTTGAGATCAAGTGGTTGGCATGGCGACACTCCATGAAGTCAGCAAACCTGCGTCCTGGACTCTGACTCTCGTCCATCTCTGTTACACCGGACCAAATCCCAATAATAAAAAAAAAATAATCATGAAGCCAAATTGCACAAAAAGGTGAGAACTATTCATTACCTTCTAATCTCACCTAGTTAGGGGTTTTGCTAAAGCCATATCTAGTTATTTATTATTAAAATGTATGAATATTTAAATAAATATTGTGCAACTATTTTATGATTTTAGCACCAGTGCTTTTTCTGCGTTCTCGCCATCACTGGTGAAGGCTCTGGAGCTGATCGCGTTCCTGCTGTTTTGGTGGCGTTATGTGGCTCCTGCAAGCGATTCCTAATATCTTCCCAGCAGAGCTATATGGTTCTTTTATATTTACAGTCATGTTTTCTGTATTCATCATGTGTTGGGTTATGGGGTGTATGCGTCCCCAGAGGAGAGGGTTGGTTTAAATTCAAATTAGGGTTTTCTTTGTTTTTAACTGTAAAATAAGCGCTTTGAGCTGATTATAGTATTAAAAGTGATTATTTTTTAAACTAAAGTTTAATTTGGAACATTCTGCCTCATGTTCGGTGATTAATTAATTCCAACACACTCATTTTCCAGTTTTATTCAGGATCAATTTTCAGAGGTTATAGAGACAAATACAAGCATTTCTAAAGAAACTATAGTGGGTTTAGCCTCCAAAATCAAAACATTAAAGATATTTGGTAAACATGCTTTACATTTCAAACACTCCAAGAATTATAATGAGATTTTTTTTTAAAGGGTGTGTTTGAAATGAAAAGAAGAGGCACATTGAGTTTTTCCATTTATGATCTTTCCAGTTATTCCCAGCAGAGGGCAGCAGCTTCTCAGAAAAACCTTTTCTTGAGTCCATGTTCAGCAAACCATCTCAGGATACATAAGTTAAATGTTTAAGCATCAAACTAGAGTAAAATAAATAAATAAAACAAACACTAAACAAAACCTTTTTACACTTTACTTGTATTGTACTTTTCATCAACTTTGCTGTTTAAGAAAAAAGACAAACATTAGTTAAAATATAAGAAGTCGAAAGATAAAGAGCAATAATAAAACTGATTTAAAAATAGAAAATAATGGAGGCTAACATTTGAGGAGGAACTGTGTAGATTAAAAAATTAATTAAAACAAAAAATAATATTAAAAATGACGTAACATTATAA
This sequence comes from Oryzias javanicus, assembly GCA_003999625.1. NCBI lineage: Eukaryota > Metazoa > Chordata > Actinopteri > Beloniformes > Adrianichthyidae > Oryzias > Oryzias javanicus. Next base: position 26,898,237 of record CM012448.1, read on the forward strand.
AATTACATAAATGAATGCCACACTGGCTAAAATTAGATTAGGAAATTCATAGATTTAAAAGATAAAAACATAAAAATGATAAAAATTTACATTAAAAAGAAATTCCAGCTTTTGTGTTGCACCTGTAAATATTGACTTGTTCCACATTCATATTTTTATGCGGGTCATAATTTTGCTCTGAGCTTCTGCTGATGAAAAAACCTCAAGACTTCAGCATCAAAACGATTGACATTCAGAGAAGTTTCTTGTCCATATGAATATTTCATCCCTAAACATCCATTTTTGAAAGGTTAATTCTAGTTCAAACTTTAATAAAGCAAAACTGTAACAAAAGTTTAAGTATAGCAGAACCACAAATATATATTCAAAAGAAATGAATCATAGAGAAAAATGTCCATATAGTGAAAAAAGTAAACCAAACGTTGCCAGATTGGGCTGTTTCCCTGCAAAAATCAGGCAAGTTTTACTCAAATTCTGCCGGTTCAAGCTCCTTACTGTACGTATTAAAGAAAAACTGCAACCAAAGTGTCAAAAGTATCAATCTTATCACGATACTTTCGATATCAAACGACTAAAAGCAACAAACTATGCATACGAATTAATGAATTTAGGAAGCATCCGACTCCCTGATTTATTTAACAGACAAATATATTTCAAAATTGTCTCATTAAAGATGAGTAAGAGTTTGAATTTGCCAAATTTTTAATCTTACTAGAAAACAAATAAACTGAATACCTGTGAACTCATCTCAATCAAAAAACTCCTTTTCACAAAGCAGCATCCTTGTAAATGATAAAACGCTAATTAAATAAAACTCAGAAGTGAAGTTCATTATAAATACTTGAGAGTAATTCTGATAAATAAAGGCACACCTCCGCTCAAGAGCTCAGCTTCCTCATGTTTAATTATTATTTACTTTATTAAAGCTGCCATGTTTTTAGAATCTTTAAAATTGTTTGGCCCAATTTTTGGTCTCTTGGAAATAAACCCACTTGTGTTATCAAACTGCAGCATCTTTGAAATCTAAACCAAGTGTAATGAAATAAAGAATGAAAAATGTATAAAACAAAATTGACTCAATTTACAAAATCCTCTTGTTTTCACTTCCAGTTAGTTTATCATTTGCTACACCTGAACAATAAACCTTCTAAAGTCAAATTGAAAATATAAAACACAATTTGAAAAATGAGTGAGTAGAATTTGTCTTGATGAGATTTATTTTTTTCAAAATTTAAATCTTTTAAAATAGCTAAATGTACTTATATTTAGATCAAATACTCTGATGATGGGAAATGTCTTTAAAAAAGCCTGAATTGTTAATTTTTTGATTTTTTTTCCTTAAAGTAAACATTAATACACATAATATTTAGTATTTTCCCCTTCTTTATGTCCCACAACAGTCCAACTATCCTTATTTCTTATTTACTGACTAGCTCATTACACATTTTTGTAAAAAATTGTCAAAATTATATATATATATGAGCCAAAAATGCCTGTTTCATTCGAAATGTTGCTTAAAATGAGATGTTTTCAAATAACTCAACAAGAGATTCAAGATTCATTCTCTTAATTAATTAAGCTAAGTTAATTGTTGGTCAATTTTGCTGTATGTCAATTTTATTGGGGTATTTTAAACTTAGATTAAAATATGTTTTTTTGTTATGCAGTGGGCTTTTCGGGACTAAGATTTTTTAAAAGAAGTTCGATCTGGTTGAATACATTTAATAGGATGTGTCCATTTGAGAATCACAAACAAATAACAAACTTTTTCTGTTAAATTGTCCAGATAAATCCTCAGAAGTTAAGACATTTAAAAGGATGGAAAGAATACAGTATTAAAAAATCAACCGAGCACCAGGAGAAAAAGTTTTGCTGACAACTAATATGACTTTAGCTTTAAATTTTAAAAAATCTTTAACCCTATGTAAACATTTGTATTATATTTAATACACACATTTCTTTTGTCATTAGCATAATCAAAACTTCCCTTAAAAATTGTCCTCAGCTCTGTAGTTCATCATCATTCCACTAGGGGCAGTAGACAGACTTTTATAGGTATTTTCAAAATGGCTGCTTCCATGAAATCCATGAAAGTTTAGCTAATTTTCCAAACTTTATGGTGAAAATAACTCATCTATTGCTGTTCATTTATTTAGATTAAAACTTTCTGTGTTCAAATAATGTTGATAATTCATTCTTCATAATACGGTCACACCATGTTAAAAATGTGTTTTCCAGAAAACTTAAAATGTTTACATCTTAAATTAACATTTCTGTGAACAAAACTTAGTTTTCCACCCAACAAATCATAACAAATATTATCTATATATACAGCTCATTAAAAAAACATTGAATTTGTTTTGCGGATTTCAAGTTTAAAAAAAAAAATCAAAATAAAAAAAAAAATACTAAAAATTGCCTGTCAATTATTTGATGTAGTGGGCTTTACAGGGTTAAATGTGTTCAAAAAAGCAAACAAATTTAAAATCTAGGTTCCAAAATCATGACCAGAGCGGAAGCTTGTTGATTCGCCTGAGTCTGAAGGAAAGAAACGCTAGCGATGAAATTCTGTGGGGAACAGAGAAATGAGTAAAATTAGCAGAAAAATCAAGAGGCAAAAGCGAGAAGCATGACCTGAGAAGGAAGCAGAGGAGGGATTGTGGGTAAAGTCGAAGAGAATTTGTCTTCCAAAGAGTTTTAAAATATATATACATATATAAAGTCAACCTAACTCAGTCAGTTAAGCAGAATGAACAGAAAATGATGAGAGACAGTGGAAGTTTGTCACCTTTAGAAACCACTTCCTGTACAGATTTAAGGTAAAAAAAAATATAAAAATTACTTAACTCGGGTCCAGCTGCCGATTTTTATTTATTTATTGCCTTTTTTTCTAAAAGCAAATTGTCGTATAAGTACATTCCAGAGCAATTCTGACTTTATTAAAGTTTTATGCAAGAAATAAAAAACCCCAGAGCCCAAATGGACCCAAAGAAAATTAAAATGACAAAATATAAGAATACCCGACCCACAAAAACTAATACAGTCATTAACTGAGATCGTAAAATTTATATAGAAATCAATAAAAGAGACAAGGAGGGCCACTCTGAGACAATAGAGAGGGATTTCTCATAAAAATATCAAGAAGGGGTGTGAAACATAAAAAAGTGTTTTCAGGATGTTTTAATTCCATCGACAGCAGAAGATCTCTGACTCCGTGAGCACCAGAGGAGGAACAGCGTCTTCCTACTTGAGTGAGACAGCAGCAAGTAGAGATGACGGAGATAACATTTTGAGCTTGACATGTGGTAAATCCATATGTCAATCCAATCCAGGTCGGGAGCAAAACCAAAAAAAAAAAAAAAAAAAGACGTAGAGGGGTCTATTGAGGCTCTATTTCAGGGGTGGGCAAACTTTTTGATTTGTGGGCCAGAAAGGGTTCTAAAATTTGGCATAAGGGCCAGACAAGGAGCAGATGGAAGGAGTGATTTGATAATGAACCTCATAAACTAAAAAGATAATATGGAATTTAGAGAAAAACATGCTTTAATTTGGATTAAAATTCATATACTGTATATTCATTTAAAAAAACAGAAAATTTGGGAATTTTAATTTCTAAATTTTGATTTTTTGTGATCCAATGGGTTGATGTTCTTCAGAGGAAAATAAGAACTCAAAGAAATCCGAAAAATCACTTTCTGACTCAGAAAAAAACACACACGAACGCCAGAGAAACAACACCATTCATGAGAAGAAACCAGAAATACAATGAAAATAAAACAATAATTAGGGTTTTTTGATTCAATGTATTTTAATTTGGAGGGCCAGATTAAGTAGCTTAAAGGGCCGCATGTGGCCCCCGGGCCGTAGTTTGCCCACCCCTGCTCTATTTAGAGGTGAAAAACTTCAGAGATGGAGGGAGAGACTTCCAAAATGTAGAAATCAACTAGAACTAGTGAAGTAATGGTGGAGATCTTTGAACTTTTAGAGTGTCATAACCTTTGACTGTATATGAGAACTGGACAGCGAGAGACCCCTCCCACCTTGTTTTTGTTGAAATTTTTTTTTTTTTTTTGTCCTAAAAATGTCAGAGTTTTAATTATTTGGAAAAAAAAAAACACTCTAAGAGGTCAAATTAAGCAATTTTATTTGTAGATAAATAATATCTTTACAAAGCAATTGGAGATCATTAGTCGCGTTTCCATTAACTCTGAAATTTCGAAAAACGGAATTTCGATATTAAATTCTCCTAATGGAAACACCACAATTTCGAAAAAACTCGCCTTTTTCGAAATAAAGTTTTTGCGCTTAGAGGAGGTGGTATTTATTTGGGCCGTATCGAAACAGTAGTTTTTCGAAAAACTGTAATGGAAACACTTTTTTCGAAACAAACGAGTCACGTGACCATTAACCGGATATGACGTTTCGGACAGGAAGCAGGAAAAGCTTTTTCACAGCAACTGGCTGCCTTGGGCACCGCACAGCGGGCGCCACGAGAGGTCCCACAGCATCGCACAGCTCATCAAAAGTTGAGCGTGTCATGCGAAAATGCTGAATCCACAGCTCTTCGGTGAATTCTTCAACCACGATTTCCCAAAAACGTTTGACTCTACGTCGCTCCCACGTATAAGGAGCCTGCCGCTCCAAGGCTCGGATCAGACGTAGACGTCTTCTCTGAATGGAAGGATGAGAGCTAGCGCCGTGGCAGAAATGTGAAGGAATCTACTGCACATCAAAATAGTGTTTATATCCGTCGACATGTTTTTTTTAATGACTTACTGCGGGAATTACTTCGAGTTTTTCGCATAATCATGGTTTAATGGAAACGCTGTTTTTTCGAAACAGTGTTTTATCGAAATTCTAGAAATTTCGATAAAGTTTTGCGCAAAAGTGTAATGGAAACGCAGCTAGTCTGTCATGTGTTTCCCCTGGGCTGATTGCCACTCCTTCCTGACGGGCTACACCTGTGTCCTTTGTTTGTTTTTTTTCACTCCCCTTTCTGTATATAATGGGTTCCTCCCCTCACTTCCTTGCGGGTTTGTCTTGTCACCCTTACCCACCAATCTTTTAGTTTAGTTTCAGTTTATTTTGAACACAATTTAAAACAGTCAAACAGGAAACAAAAGAGTAACCAAAAAGAACAAGTGCACACATAATATAGTGTTCAAAAAGGGGTGGGAGGAAGTAAAAAAAAAACTTATTTAATCCCACCCTCTTAGCTTATTTTTGATCATGCTACTCAAGCCAATTAACTCAACAAAGGAAAAAGTCACAAAAAAAAAAAAGAAACACAGCATATCTTGTCTCCCATTCCAGGTTCTTGTGTGTTTTTTTTGTGGAGTTTGGCCTTAGTTAGTTATGGACTTTGACCTTAGTGACTGTTCCTGTTTTATAAGCCTTGTGCTCTTCCTTCGTTTTGGATTTTGTTATTAAAAGACATTTTGATTTGGAGCTCGCAGCTGTCCTGCAATTGTGTCCGCACACCAAATCCTGACACGTTCTGCATCCTCATCCCTGTTCCATGTATGCGAACAATCTGTTGGGTCATATGACACCAGAAGCAAACTTCTGACCAATCCAATTAATCCCGTGTAGTGAGATTCACGGCTGGAGATTCATTAACGTCAGATTTACAAACTTATGAAACCTACAGAGCAGCTTATTCACCATTAGGCCTGTGGATCGTTGCTCAGGTGGCGATCCGATTCGATTCACGAATCGATCCACGATTCTTACTTTATTATATAATGTTTATTACTATTTGTGTGTCTACTTCCTGGATGGATGAAAATTGATTTTGTTTATTTTCAATCATTATTTATACCTTTATTTAAAACAGGAAATCAAAATCGACAAAACTGATTAAAAACACAAAGATTCAGGTAGAAAGAAATGCTGTTTGTCATTTCAAACTTTTTTTTTTCTTTTGACAATCTTCTGTTTAAGTTCACAGTAACATAAAAAGGATAAAAATCACTGATGTTTTGGATCATTTAAAAGCAAAACATAAAAATTATCTCCACAGTTTTCTATCTACAAAGTTCTTCAACATTTTACGTTCTAAACTTTACATATTGGTGCAGAGCCCACAGCAGAATCATCTGATTACATCCTCCTTTCAGCAGCGTGAGGCTGCGTTTCCTCAGAATAAGATGGAGTTTCATTAATTGCTTCAACTGTTGAAGAGTTACCATAACCAAAAGAATGTAAACACTGAAGCTAAAGCTCCAATGTTAAAGCTAATTATTTTTTTCAGAAGTTTTTTCAGAGAACAGAACTTCAGTCCCAGTTTCTGAACGAAAAAAAGCTCTCACTAGTTTTACTTTGAAAACCGGAAGTTCGCAGTCACGAAGATGTGTTTACTTCCGGAGGTGGAATAACTGCTTTTTCGTCTTTTTTATAGTTCGTAATCTTAAAATACAACATTAATCTGGATTTCAGTGCAAAAATGCATCGCCCCCAGATACAATTTTGATAATATTTGACTACAATTTACTATATTTATAAAGATTGCGAATCAGTGATCTTGGACGTAGCGAATATTCGTACTCGAAATTTCAGGAGCAGATCACGAAAACCCGAGCACCCGGATACTCGCTACAGCCCTATTCACCCTTCAATCGACAACACCTAAGCGTCTCGTTTAAAATTTAATTTCTGAATTTTTCTTCCATTTACAAATTGTAGCATCGAAAAAAAAATCACCAAAATTGTTATTAGTTTTTCTCATAAAAGGAAGTTTGTTCAGCTCCTTCTAAAGAAGAAATAACTCGTTTGCAAAAGTTTCTCTGTCTCAGTGGAGATCACTGCCAGAAATGAGAAAAAAGATGCTAAACAATATTAAAGAATGACACTTCACTTGATACCACAAACTCTATTATTCTTTAGCCATGCTGGCACTTTTTCTTGGCTCACCGGCGCCCTCTGGCTTGTGGCATGTGTACTGCCTTCCTCTCTAAACTTGTGTGTTTCTAAAGCGCATTTTTAGTGGATAAAAAGATAATTTAAAACATTTTAATCAGACAGATGGTAAGAAATTTTTTAAAAATGAAGTAATTAAAAATAAAGTGATAGAAAGACTAAAACAGTCTGCATGCGTCAGTGTGTGCGGCGCAGTGGTGGCGCGGCCTGCCACTGCCTAACCTGCCAATTTCTCATATGTTTGACCAAGAAACTCATAAATTCTCTACTTTTTCACCAAAAAAAGAAAAAAGAAGTTGAAAACCCACACAAAAAAGTAATCATATAATCAAAATATCAATCTTTTTTTAATTTATGTATTTTTTTTATTCAAGGCATAAACTGACCAATTAAATCCCTCAATAAAAGTAGGCGGAGCCTGCTGGCTCCCACATCTAACGGTTAATTGTTTGTCAGATTTTGTGTAGTCAACAAGCTCCCTCCTGATTGGTGAGAGTGGTTGCCATAGAAACGATGACTCTGACCAATCACTGCTTACTGATTTCACCAAAACTAAACCGAGTAAACCAGATCTAATAACCTCATTGGTCTTAAGTTGAATAAATAATTTATTATTTTACAGATTTGAAGAAAAAAACATTTAAAAGTTTAACAAAACAGTCACCAACCTTCAAACAAATCAGCAGTAAAAAGATTTCTTTCTGTTGCCACAAGTCTTCAGATTTTAGGTACAACATGGACGAACGGTCACATAATGTTTGGAAAACGCTAATGCATGAATTTCAAACGGAGCTCCTGCGTTTGGGACAATGAGTATAGAATTTGACGACTTCCTCGTGGGCAAACGGGACTTTGAAAGTGAACTTACAAGGACGCGCCGCAATCAAAACGCCGTCTTCTGGTTTTTTCTCAAAGGAGAAAAACTGATTATGCTGAAAAAAAAAGAAAAAAAAGTTTTTTTTCCTTTAATTGTGCGTCTGGAAAAAAAAAATCTGACAGTACAAGCTATTTCCACAATTCATCCTCAATTTAAAGCAAAGCGGGTTTTCAAAAACCACATCTTTGATATTCAGCGGAGTGAAGAAAAGATAAAGGAAAAACTTATTACAACAATCCTTGAGGATTATCAGGGTCAAAGTGTTGTGCTTCAGTCATTCTGCAGCACTGACCTTCCAAGAGAAAAGAAAATATGATGTAATATATTTTGGTATTCAGAGTATGATCCGTCACATCAAATTAATCAGGTTTTTGTGGGAATCACAGATTAGATTTGAGAAAATCATTTAAAAAAAAAAAAAAAATGATGGCTGCTTCTTATGTCCAAAGAAAAAAGAAAACAGATTTCAACAACTTTTTTTTGTTAAACTTTAAAAGTTTTAAACAAATAGTCCTGTTGGTTGAAAGTACGCAGCAGCAATCTGAGGATCGAGGAAGAAATCACTCCTGTTGTTTATTAGATGAAGACAGTTGACTGCCTTTAATTTGGAGCTTGACAGTGCAGACCAACCCTTCTCTTCTCATGCAGATTAAGGATTTATTGGTATTTTTGTTTCGGATTAACACGCAGCACATGTTTCTGCATGAGAATGATCAGATTTTAGTGTAGAGATTTGCATCTAAAATATCAGACAGCTTTTAATGCAGAAATTAAAAGTCCAAACTCAACAGCGTGAAAGGGCACAGACGATCCGCTAGAGCCAAACACGCCAAAATCTGAAGGTAAGAATGGTGCGGCGAGGAGGCGAGGACGGCTGTGAGCATGAAACGGTCAGACTAGAATAGAGAGGGGTAACGGTTAGATTTATCTGGTTCCAAACTGGTTCTTTAAAACGGCTTTAGTGCCGACTCCATAAAAACAGAATCTTAAGAAAATAAAAAGATCCTTGTTTTGAAAAAAAAACTCTTATTTTATGTCTTGCAAGAAAAATAATCTTATCAAGAAAGTTTGTCAAGAGCGAAACAGTTTTAGAAAATATGTCTCAGTGACTGTTTTCTTAAAGGCCGACTTTGATGAAAATGGTGTTTTTTGGTGTCTATTATGTGTTTATTTAGTTATCTGTGCTTCTGTTTGGTGCAGTGTGATTTACATGTTGTTCCTCCAGGGGAGCGGGAGAGATTTCAGATTCCTGGTGGATCGTCTGTCCTCTTGTTCCACGCCTCTAGCTCGTCTTGGCCGTGGACCCCGCCTCTGGCTCGTCTTGGCCGTGGACCCGCCTCTGGCTCGTCTTGGCCGTGGACCCCGCCTCTGGCTCGTCTTGGCCGTGGACCCCGCCTCTGGCTCGTCTTGGCCGTGGACCCCGCCTCTGGCTCGTCTTGGCCGTGGACCCGCCTCTGGCTCGTCTTGGCCGTTGACCCCGCCTCTGGCTCGTCTTGGCCGTGGACCCCGCCTCTCGCTCGTCTTGGCCGTTGACCCCGCCTCTGGGTCGTCTTGGCCGTTGACCCCGCCTCTGGCTCGTCTTGGCCGTTGACCCCCCCTCTGGGTCGTCTTGGCCGTTGACCCCGCCTCTGGCTCGTCTTGGCCGTTGACCCGCCTCTGGCTCGTCTTGGCCGTGGACCACGTTTCTGGCTCGTCTTGGCCGTTGACCCCGCCTCTGGCTCGTCTTGGCCGTGGACCCCGCCTCTCGCTCGTCTTGGCCGTTGACCCCGCCTCTGGGTCGTCTTGGCCGTTGACCCCGCCTCTGGCTCGTCTTGGCCGTTGACCCCGCCTCTGGGTCGTCTTGGCCGTTGACCCCGCCTCTGGCTCGTCTTGGCCGTGGACCACGTTTCTGGCTCGTCTTGGCAGTGGACCCCGCCTCTGGCTCGTCTTGGCCATTGACCCCGCCTCTGGGTCATCTTGGCCGTTGACCCCGCCTCTGGCTCGTCTTGGACGTGGACCCCGCCTCTGGCTCGTCTTGGCCGTTGACCCCGCCTCTGGCTCGTCTTGGCTGTTGACCCCGCCTCTGGGTCGTCTTGGCCGTTGACCCCGCCTCTGGCTCGTCTTGGCCGTGGACCGCGCCTCTGGCTCGTCTTGGCCGTGGACCACGTTTCTGGCTCGTCTTGGCAGTGGACCCCGCCTCTGGCTCGTCTTGGCCGTTGACCCCGCCTCTGGCTCGTCTTGGCCGTGGACTCCGCCTCTGGCCTGTTTTGGACGTGGACCATGCCTCTGGCTCGTCTTGGCCGTGGACCCCGCCTCTGGCTCGTCTTGGCCGTTGACCCCGCTCTGGCTCGTCTTGGCGTGGACCCGCCTCTGGCTCGTCTTGGCCGTTGACCCCGCCTCTGGGTCATCTTGGCCGTGGACTCCGCCTCTGGCCTGTTTTGGACGTGGACCATGCCTTTGGCTCGTCTTGGCCGTGGACCCCGCCTCTGGGTCGTCTTGGCCGTGGACCATGCCTTTGGCTCGTCTTGGCCGTGGACCCGCCTCTGGCTCGTCTTGGCCGTGGACCCCGCCTCTGGCTCGTCTTGGCCGTTGACCCCCGCTCTGGGTCGTCTTGGCTGTTGACCCCGCCTCTGGCTCGTCTTGGCCGTGGACCCCGCCTCTGGGTCGTCTTGGCTGTTGACCCCGCCTCTGGCTCGTCTTGGCTGTGGACCACGTTTCTGGCTCGTCTTGGCCGTGGACCACGTTTCTGGCTCGTCTTGGCAGTGGACCCCGCCTCTGGCTCGTCTTGGCCGTTGACCCCGCCTCTGGGTCGTCTTGGCTGTTGACCCCGCCTCTGGCTCGTCTTGGCTGTGGACCACGTTTCTGGCTCGTCTTGGCCGTGGACCACGTTTCTGGCTCGTCTTGGCAGTGGACCACGTTTCTGGCTCGTCTTGGCAGTGGACCCCGCCTCTGGGTCGTCTTGGGACGTTGATCCCGCCTCTGGCTCGTCTTGGCCGTGGACCCCGCCTCTGGCTCGTCTTGGCCGTTGACCCCGCCTCTGGCTCGTCTTGGCCGTGGACCCCGCCTCTCGCTCGTCTTGGCCGTTGACCCCGCCTCTGGGTCGTCTTGGCCGTTGACCCCGCCTCTGGCTCGTCTTGGCCGTTGACCCCGCCTCTGGGTCGTCTTGGCCGTTGACCCCGCCTCTGGCTCGTCTTGGCCGTTGACCCCGCCTCTGGCTCGTCTTGGCCGTGGACCACGTTTCTGGCTCGTCTTGGCCGTTGACCCCGCCTCTGGCTCGTCTTGGCCGTGGACCCCGCCTCTCGCTCGTCTTGGCCGTTGACCCCGCCTCTGGGTCGTCTTGGCCGTTGACCCCGCCTCTGGCTCGTCTTGGCCGTTGACCCCGCCTCTGGGTCGTCTTGGCCGTTGACCCCGCCTCTGGCTCGTCTTGGCCGTGGACCACGTTTCTGGCTCGTCTTGGCAGTGGACCCCGCCTCTGGCTCGTCTTGGCCATTGACCCGCCTCTGGGTCATCTTGGCCGTTGACCCGCCTGCCTCTGCTCGTCTTGGACGTGGACCCGCTCTGGCTCGTCTTGGCCGTTGACCCCCGCCTCTGGCTCGTCTTGGCTGTTGACCCGCCTCTGGGTCGTCTTGGCGTTGACCCCGCCTCTGGCTCGTCTTGGCCGTGGACCGCGCCTCTGGCTCGTCTTGGCCGTGGACCACGTTTCTGGCTCGTCTTGGCAGTGGACCCCGCCTCTGGCTCGTCTTGGCCGTTGACCCCGCCTCTGGCTCGTCTTGGCCGTGGACTCCGCCTCTGGCCTGTTTTGGACGTGGACCATGCCTCTGGCTCGTCTTGGACGTGGACCCCGCCTCTGGCTCGTCTTGGCCGTTGACCCCGCCTCTGGCTCGTCTTGGCCGTGGACCCCGCCTCTGGCTCGTCTTGGCCGTTGACCCCGCCTCTGGGTCATCTTGGCCGTGGACTCCGCCTCTGGCCTGTTTTGGACGTGGACCATGCCTTTGGCTCGTCTTGGCCGTGGACCCCGCCTCTGGGTCGTCTTGGCCGTGGACCATGCCTTTGGCTCGTCTTGGCCGTGGACCCCGCCTCTGGCTCGTCTTGGCCGTGGACCCCGCCTCTGGCTCGTCTTGGCCGTTGACCCCGCCTCTGGGTCGTCTTGGCTGTTGACCCCGCCTCTGGCTCGTCTTGGCCGTGGACCCCGCCTCTGGGTCGTCTTGGCTGTTGACCCCGCCTCTGGCTCGTCTTGGCTGTGGACCACGTTTCTGGCTCGTCTTGGCCGTGGACCACGTTTCTGGCTCGTCTTGGCAGTGGACCCCGCCTCTGGCTCGTCTTGGCCGTTGACCCCGCCTCTGGGTCGTCTTGGCTGTTGACCCCGCCTCTGGCTCGTCTTGGCTGTGGACCACGTTTCTGGCTCGTCTTGGCCGTGGACCACGTTTCTGGCTCGTCTTGGCAGTGGACCACGTTTCTGGCTCGTCTTGGCAGTGGACCCCGCCTCTGGGTCGTCTTGGGACGTTGATCCCGCCTCTGGCTCGTCTTGGCCGTGGACTCCGCCTCTGGCCTGTTTTGGACGTGGATCATGCCTCTGGCTCGTCATCTCACATCTCAGAGTGGGAGTGATTCCTGGTGAATCGTCTGTGCTCCTGTTCTTGGCCGTGGACCCCGCCTCTGGCTCATCTTGGCTGTTGACCACGCCCCTATCTGTCCTCCAGTCTTATCTAGCTGAACGCTATTCAAACATGTAGTTGTAGAGTTAGATGAGCTAATTCTTCTTTAATAGTCCTGGTAAATCGTGTCCATCTGGCACGGAGGGCGCCCGCACCATGACCATGGTTGGACTGCGTAATAGTTACTAGTCCTCTCCTAGGAGTGCACGGTGAACGTTAATCAATGCTGGCATATTTTACAGAATAACTGACGCTTTTTTGGAAAAATACTATCACAAAAGCACTTATGATTAGAGACAAGCACCTCTACTCTAACTCTACTTACTTTTTGGGGATCTTGCCATGGTGGCTGTCTTACAGGGATTTAATTAAAGCTTCTCAAAACACACAACAAACAACATTTAAACAAATCCAGTGGTTTTCAAAACTATCGCGGTTGCTCAGGACACATCACCTTTGTTGAAGACACAGATTTTTGTATTTTTTGTTTGCGTAGATTTAAAGTATTATTAAGCTGACGGTGTTATTTCCATGGTGACCTGTGGATTCAGCGGTGGCGCCGCAGGGTAGACTACAAGCAGCAGTGGATGTGAAGGTCATTCAAAGCTCATTTACTTCTGCAATTGAGAAAAAAAGTGGTCATATATATACTAGTGCTAGAGTTTTATGACATTTAACCCGTCATAAAGTTCTTTTTATACAAAAAAAAGGGGATTTAGTTCCTCTATAAGGTTTATTTTATTCTACATACGTCTTAGATGTTTTCATGTGCATAATAAAGGCCTCAGCCAAATAAAAAAAGAACGACACGTCCAGCATCAAGAGCCGGTATTCCTCCTTTTTATTCATTCCTTCTTTGCTCCCTCTGTTTACTCTCTGGAGTATTTTCCTCATTTCTGCTCTTTATCACTCCATCTCCTCAGCTGTGTATCTCCACCAGAGCAAAACACAAACACACACCGAAATATAAAGAAATAAAAACGGGAAATGTGATGAAATTAGTCTGTAAAAGTCTGGAACAAATCAGCTTGAAGAGGCAGCTGTCCAACTGTATTCAAACTTTTTGGTTCTCCATCGGTTGCTTCCTTCTGTGTTTACATCCCATAATGCCTGGCTTCAGCTGTCGTGTTGTTCAGTTGTTCCACTCCGAGTATGGAGTATATTCAGACAGAGGAGACGGAGCGAACCGGAGCTCAGGCTGATAGGAAATGAACCAAGAACGCCTCTGGAGATGGGTCTGAGAGCCACACAAGATGTATTCAGACTGAAAGTTTGTTACGGATTAAACTCCCTGAGATAAAAGTTGATATTCACAACATTTCACACACAGGTTCCTCTGGAGCTCCCTTAGGGAGGTTCGAATCCCAGTTGAGACACGTGTGTGTGTGAGGTTTTCAGGTTCTTCCAGTGTGGGTTTCCAGCAGGTTTTCCTCTGAAATTATGTTTTGTGGAATACTTTGTTACTCCAAATTGACTTACGACAGTGTGATTAAGCTCCTGAGATTGTCTATTTCTTGTCCCTGCGATGCACCAATACAAGAGACCCCAAACTTTTCCTTGTGAGGGCCACAGAACTGTTTTCTTCTCTGATGTGAGGCCGAGACTGGTTTGTAGGCTAACAGAAAAAGTGTAACATAGAAAGTCAAACATAGATGAAGTTTAAATAATTCATTTCTTTAATCTTCACAGAAAAAAATACTAAAACATTTAAAAAACTAGATATATAGCATTACCTGCGATAGATTAATAGCAGAAAATGGTTAAATTCATAGTTGAAAACGCTGAACCTGATAGCTAGCTAAAATATTAGCCAAAAAAAACTCAAATACTTCTAAATTAGCCAAAACAGTTAGCATATAATATCAAGTGCAAAAAATTTCGCCTAAAATAGCCTGGAAAATGTATAGTTTTGCCAAAACAGCTAGTGTAATGGTAAAATATTAGCTAAACTCCAAATTAGCCTTAAAAATGAACAAAAGCCTAAATAAACCAAAACAGCTAGCACGTAGCTAAAATATTAGCTAAATGCAAAATTAGTCAAAAAAAGAATAAAATGTGTAATTCAGTCGAAACAGTTAGCTTAAAGCTAAAATATTAGCTAAACTCCAAATTAGCCTTGAAAATGGACAAAAGCCTGAATTAGCCAAAACAGCCAGCACGAAATAAGACTACAGAACTGGAAAAAATGTTTAATTTAGTAGTTTGGGGGATTGATTGATTCAATCAATCAATCAATCAATCAATCAACTAATCTCATTTGGAAAGTAGTTTTGACCTCATCAAACCCCAATCTTTCTGAAAATGGGGAAGTTTCACAAACAATAGCTGGCAGAATAACTCCAATAAGGCCAAATGTCAATCAAGAGACCACGCCCACTTTCAAATTTTTAAAAAGACATTCAAGTTTATACATATTTATGTTAGGTATTCTATTTAGCCACAGAAGTACAAAAGGGAAGAATTTAAGAAAAAAAGAAGATAAAACAAAATAATATAATATCATTGACTGTATATGAGAACTGGAGTGAGTGAGTGTGAAGTCAATCTTAGAAAACGGTTTACATCCGGCTCCAATGAAATGAAGCCACTTCAGATGCCGTTTTTTTTTTTTTTTTTTTTTGCAATTTGCTGTTCTTGAGCTGGTAAGTGATTGGTTTTTAAATCAGTCGGAGTCGTCGTTTCTATGGCAACCACTCTCAACAATCAGGAGTGAGCTTGTTTAAAGTCCAGGCCCCTACCACTTTACACAAAATCTGTCAAACGTTTTAACATTGGATCTAAGCTCCACCTACTTTTATTGAGATTACTAGTAATTACAAAAAATATTTGGATTTTCCAAAACACTTAAAAATAAATAAATCCGAGCAAAAATGTCTATAGAAGTCTATGGGATTTTGTCTTCTTGGAGCCAGCTGGGGAGAGGCCACTCAGTCCAGTTCTAAAATACAGTCAACGGATTAAAAAAAAAGATAAAATTGTAATGATTATCAGTCCAAATTAATATTTTTTCTTCCATTGACTCCTTCTTTGATTAGTTCATCACTTCCTGTTTATTTTAACTTTTTTTTTTTTTTCAAAATAATTGACCGTAAATAATGGGATGATGGGAAATGAAGGCAATCTCACTCTATATTAACGATCTGCCCAACTATATTTTAGAAAAGGACACAGATTTTTTTGATAATAGTGATTAATAATAGTGAAACGACCACTGGGAATGATTGGAAAATGAATCAAGGAGTGATCGGAGGGGACTTTAATCAACTCTCGCAAATTAAGGTTTGTTAATTTCTTTGTTTCAACACAGCCTTTATTAGCAGGACGTCCTGCTTCTGTCCAATGAGAGGCGGTTAAGTCAGACAGTTTTTTAATCCAAAAACCTGAAATTAAACCTCGTAAGTTTTATTGTATTTCCCCTGAAACCAAACAGTAAAACATAAAAACATCCGATCTGAATCCAGACAGGATTCAGTTAAAGGAGCATTAAAAAAAAAAAAGAAGAAAAAAAGTTTGAATTTATGCAAACTACAACCTCCCCCTATGAAGAGCCGTACAATGTCTTGTACGGCCCCTCATATCCCCCGACAGTTTATTTTCTGGACATTAACCCGCACGTCCAGAACGTCAAACAGTATAAAAACGTAACTCATCCCCCAGCATGCCGTGGGGCCGACACGACTTAATGCATCCTAAAGGTGCCCACCTGAGCGCGCGTAAACACTTGGCCCGGCCGCGCGCCACTCGCCTCCCCCTCTATTTATTTTATGGCGCGCGTGTATCACTTTATGGCGCCCATCTATCTGGCGAACCTTGAGAAGAGCTGTTGAGACGGCGAATAAATCTGAGGCTGTGACACCCTCTCCGATCCGCGCTGCCTCAAATCTCTGCCTCTCTTTTTGGCGCGCTCAGGTGTGCGCGCGCGCGCGTGATCAGATAGCGGCGGCCCGGCTCTAATGTCACCTGTCAAGATGCGGCTGACAGCGGGAAATACAGAAATACTGTGGGCTGACGTTTGGAGCCGAGATGGGTTTTGGCATGCGTGTGTGTTTGTGTGTGTAAAAGAGCATGAGAGTGTAATTAATGATGTGTTCCTCCTCTTCATAGGGTAATAGGATTTCCCCACCCCAGGCGGTGGGGGGGGTGGGGGGTAGATTCTGCACATATGAATGTGAGAGGAGGGGAGAGTGTGTTTGCTGCAGAGTCAGTGAATGGGAGCCCCGTGAAGCGATGCCAATAGAGGGTTTTGTGTGTGAAGGCGTGCACGTGGGTGTGTGCACGTGAGGAGGAGGAGGAGGAGGAGGAGGAACAAGCGAGTGATTTATAGCACCTACTTCAGGTTCTCTCCTCTTTCCCTCAGCAGCAGCAGCACAAACACATCCATTACCAAAGCACTGATGTTAATGGGGCTGCCGCGCGCGCGCGCGTCCTGCCCGTGCACGGGAGGGGTGAGAGTGATAACCAGATGCTGCTGGGTGAGAAGGAGGTGAAGGTTACCAGGGGTGCGGGCTTCTCTCCGTTCGGAGCGAGCTGGACTCACTTTTTTATAGAGTGTAGGCCAATTTCAGCGCGTCTGTCTGTTTGTGCGCGCGCGCGCGTCTTGCTCTGCTGGAGGAGATGGAGTGATAAAAAGCTGAATTGAGGAAAATACTCTTGAGAGTAAACAGAGGGAGCGGAGAAGAAATAAAGAGGATGTATAGAGCCTCTTGGTAATGGACTGGTAGACGCTGAGGAACACATCCTCTCTGCTCTGACTGTGAGGCTGTGTGTGTGTGAACATGTGTGTGAACATGTGTGTGGACATGTGTGCGGAAAAGCACACAAACACACACATCTATAGGTGATGTGTGGCTGTCTCCTCTCACATTACCCTTTACATTAAAATCAGTCAGGGGGAAAATTACTGCAGACTTGGACCTCGACTGCCCACCTGGCCCCACAGAAAGGGGCGGGGGGGGGGGGGGGGGGGGGCAAAGTTGTGATGTGGAGTCCAGTCCAGATGACCACGGGGACAGGCCCGATCCGATGGATAACATGATGATTTTGAATGACGTGAGTTCTGAAATGACGGTAAATGAAATAGTTGTCCGTTTGTACGGTGGCCCTGAAGTGCAAATCAGATCAACAAATGAAAAAAAAAACACACACAAAAGCAAAATCTAAAAAAAAAAAACATCACATCAACTCTACAGTTTCTCCCTGCATTTATTCCTCCAAACCGAGAGTTAAAGGGTCACCAAACCAGGAAGTTGGAGGCTGACTCCACCCACAGCTAAAATTTGAAAAGAGGGGAGGGGCTTGGGGGCAAGACCGTTATCATTACTGGAACTGCAGATCATGACGTCATGATGTCTGCGCACTTTTTTTTTTTTTTTAAACCAGGAAATCGTCTGTTCTCTATTTCCTACCAGTAAAAAGTCTGCTCCATTTTCCCACCAGGAATTGGTTTGCTCCTTTTCTCCATCAGCAAATAGTCTTCTCCATTTTTTCCACCAGAGAATAGTCTGCTCCTTTTCTCCAACAGGAACTAGTCTGCTCCTTTTCTTCACCAAGAACTCGTCTACTGCCTTTTTTTCAACCAGGAAATAGTCTGCTCCATTTTTCCACCCGGAAATGTTTTGCTCCTTTTCTCCACCAGCAAATAGTCTTTTCCCTTCCTCCACCAGAAAAGGGTCTACTCCATTTTTTCACCAGGAAATAGTCTGCTTCCTTCTCTTTTTTAACCAGGAAATAGGCTTCTCCCTTTTTCTTTTTCAACCAGGAAATAGTCTGCTCCATTTTCCCACCAGGAATTGGTTTGCTCCTTTTCTCAATCATCAAATAGTCTTCCCCCTTTTTTCCACCAGGAACTAGTCTGTTCTCTTTCTCCAACAGGAAATAGTCTGCTCCTTCTCTTCACCAGGAAATCGTCTACTGCCTTTTTTTCAACCAGCAAATAGTCTGTTCCATTCCTCCACCAGAAAAGGGTCTACTCCATTTTTCCACCAGGAAATAGTCTGCTTCCTTCTCTTTTTTAACCAGGAAATAGGCCGCTCCCTTTTTCTTTTTTTAACCAGGAAATCGTCCGTTCTCTATTTCCTACCAGTAAAAAGTCTGCTCCATTTTCCCACCAGGAATTGGTTTGCTCCTTTTCTCCATCAGCAAATAGTCTTCCCCTTTTTCCACCAGGAACAAGTCTGCTCCTTTTCTTCACCAGGAAATAGTCTTTTCCCTTCCTCCACCAGAAAAGGGTCTACTCCATTTTCCACCAGGAAATAGTCTGCTTCCTTCTCTTTTTCCACCAGGAAATAGTCCGCTGCATTATTTTACCAAAAACTAGTCTTCTCCCGTTCTCCACCAGGACATGGTTTCTTAACAAAGTTTGAAAGTTTCCACATTTTGTATAAAATTTGACTTTTTTACAACTCAATCAATAGAAAACTGTTCCCTCTTGTGGTCGTTTGTGGTACTGCATAATTTGGTAATATCTCTTAAATTTGACGGCGAGTATCTCAGTCACAAACGATGATCAGATCAGAAGCACAAACCAGATCAACTTTTTTACACCAGATTATAACGCAGTTTAACTTTAATTTTTCTCCTCAGTGGACACTCATAGTTTTCGGTCCTTGTACAGAACTCTTGACCCTCATTAGAGTCGACTTTTAGCTCAATAAATAAGTGACTTTACATGACCGTACATTCATGAGAGGTTTCCATTCAAAATGGCTTCAATGAATGAACTTGAACCTACGAGCGGTCAATTTTAGAGCCGCTGAAAGCTTCGGATAAAAGGCCATCAGGCTGTCGCAATATAACACCACAGAATGGTTGTTTTTTGGCTAATGTTATGGCTTTGTTCTGTGCACAATCAGAAGTAAATGAACTGTCATCATAGTTCAGCGGACTCTAAATATGATGAATAAAAGAAATTCTATAAATCACAATTACTCACAATGTTTTACTGGGTAAATCTCATATGACAAAATGAAGCTTTGGAACAAAAATGTTCTTAATTGTTATTGTCTGAAATTTTCAAATTTATAGTGTTAACTCAGATATTTTAGAGGTGTCATTTTGAGCATAAATCTATAAAGACTTCTATGTCTGCAGTATTACTCCAAGAAAACATACGGGTATAAGAAACAAACTTTGTGTTTACAAATCTATCAAATAAGTAACAAGTATAAAGTACCAAAATTTGGTTTAATTGGTTTATTTCTGTTGTAAGTAACCATGGTACAAGTGTGATAATGTCCTCTGAAGTGTGCATTATCAGATATTAACACATGATGTGAAAGCCTGATCGTCCAACGTGAAGCGGAATGCGGCTGTTTTGCTAAGTGTGATTAATTTGCGTTGATAAACAATAACGTTTTTATAATTTCCAGAAATTATCCGAATCGGTTCACAAGAGCCTGAATCGATTCCAATTCTTTCTGAATCTTTCAATTCTTCAATTCAATTTTAAGTTTACAAATTTATGCACATTTATTTAGAAATACATAAAAAATCTACAATTTAATTTGAATTCATTTATATGATACAATCTATCAGTGAAATAATGAGATTGTTTATATCAAAGTGTTACATGGATTCTCTAAAGGATAAATTCTAACAAAAATGTCATTAACATCGTAAACATTGTTCTGCTTCTCCTGGAGGGCGTTTCAGTTTGGCCACTAGGTGGAGCTCGTCCAATAGAAGTACACTATTCAAGAAGAAGACGAAAGAACGAGGAAAAAAAAACGAATTTTAAGACCACAAATGGTTACTTTAAAATTATTTCCTTAAAATAGTTTGAAAAGTTAATGCCTGTGAGTAAATAAAGATGTTCAGATTTAGTCAGCGATGTAAATTTTTGGTCAACCGAACGTTAGCATTAGCTATCCTATGGAAAATTCCATTAAACATTAGCATCATGCTAATAGACTAAAAGATTGTAGCTTTATGTGCGAAATCGATTTAGAACTTTTGTGAATCGATTATTGATCTATTAAGCTTAAATCGATTCAAATCGATTAACTGATTTTTTTAACTCCGCCTATTTTTTTTTTTTATTGAATCGTGTGCGTTAACGCTTTGATGTTGTCAGCTCTACTAAGTCAATCACTCAAATCCATTAACTGATCTGAATCGATTTAAATTCAATAATCAATCCATAAAATAGAGATCGAACTAACGCATAAAGCTAAAGTCGGCTAGCTCGATGCTAACGTTTAATGGAATTTCCCATAGGACGGCTAATGCTAACACAACCTGAACATACATTGCTGACTAAATGAACATCATCAGGCATGAATTCTCCAAACTCTTTAAACAAAATATTGTTTAACCCTTCCGCTCTCCTTGGGGTCCAGATGGCTCCAACCACATATTGTTATGCGATTTCTTCCATGACAAATGTGGACGAAGTGGGGGTTTACGTCTTCATGGACATTAGTGAAACTCGAAATCAGTGAAAAAAAAAGTTCAGCGCACTGTCTTGTGGTGTCCAGATGACCCCACTTTTAATGTAAACAAGCTAAGGAGAGCGGAAGGGTTAAAGTAACTATTTGAGGTCTAAAACATCGTTTTTATCCTCATATTTTCTTCTTCTTCTGGAATAATAAGTGCTATATCGCCACCTAGTGGCCAAACAGAAACTCCCTCCAGGAGAGACAGAACAATCGCTTTCAGAATCCATGTAACATTGTATGATATTAATCTCATTATTTCACTGATGCATTTTACAGTATGTGAACTGGATCAAATTAATATGAATATATTAAAAAAATATAGAAGACTATTAATGTATTGAATTAATTGAATTAAATCAAATGGATCAAAAGAATTGAAAAAAAATGATTATCGATACCTCTTGAACAGCTGCTCTTCCTTAGATGTTTCCAGAAGAATCCTTTTGAAAGACGTCCATCTGATTTTTTGCTCTTTAAACACCCACAATGATCATCTTGTGATATATATATATATATTTTTTTAAATCGTTCCCAGTTGTCTTTTAATTATACCGTTTTTAGACCAAATCAAACAACCTGTGTCACATTAGTAAGTTGCACAATTGGTGGCTGACTGAACACTTTTTTGGGCCACTCTCTTAACAAGCTACATGAAATACACTCTCCTTTACCAATTTCACAAACTAGTTAAATATATGAACACAAATTCCCCAAAACAAACAGAAAATGTTCTCTTATTCGATTCATTCTTTCATGTCCAAAAAACTATAAATCCACCAGGAAACATGAATAAAATAAAAATAAAAATGGAATGATCTCACCAAAATAGATATGATTGCGGTTTCCTCTCATAAATCAGCTTTTTTATCCTTTTTTACCTTCTTCTGACAGCTGTCGACGCCCCAAACTTTTCTCTGTTTATGTCCTTGCTGGTGACTCCGCCCACTTCTTTGCAGTTTTGTTGGAGCAAAAGTATTTTTTAAACAAGTGTAGACTTTATTCATATCAATTTTTAATTGTTATTTTTTATTTATTATATTTAACCACAAAGAATAAAAGTCTAAAAGAGCTCAAATGTTGGATTTTTATGGTTGTTAAATACATTTTTGGTTTGTTAATTCAAATAAAAACTGCAAATAAGAAAAAAAAAAGAGTAAATTATGTTCAAAAAGTTGAATAAATCCATGTAAAGAATTGGACAGTATAAGAGAGTAACTATTCTGATTTGAGGAGCATGTATGGGGGTGCGTATCGAATCCTGTAGGAGGAAACGATGCACACCCCCAATAATTACAACGCCGGTCTCCTCTGAAGTCTTCGGAGTTTTCTTTCTGGCTTTAGGCTTTCTTAAGCCCCATTTTTTCCCAGATAGATCCCGGATAATTGCAGATCTTTCATCTGCGCTCGGCTTTTCTCTTCTGGGACACCTTTTGAAATGACTTCTTTGCTCCACGTTGGGGAGATTTCAAACTCACTTCAAATTTCATAGCGAGCCCGGCTGAGGCCCGGCAACAATCGACCAGGAGGAAAAAAAAAAAAAAAAAAAAAAAAAGCTTCTGTGCTGAATGAATTGTTGGCTTTAAGCTTAAAAATGGTGCAGTTTGGCTCCAGCTCAGGTCCTGCAGCTGGAAATGTTTGATTTGGTCCCAGCAAACAGCTTGTGGCTTTTATCAATTTTTATTGGTTTATTTAAGTTAGAATGTTATCAATAATCATGTTGATGTTTCACTATTAAATCAATTTGGTAAATGTTCTTTTAGTTTTATTACTTTTTCATTTCTGGATCATTTTTTAAGTAATTTTTAGAATATACTTTTGGTGTATTTATACATTTTTTAAAAATCAAACATACATTTTTACATAGTTGTAACTAGTTTGCACGACAAAAAAATATATTAACTTCATGAAAAAGCTGAAATTTTTTTTACTGAAAACTCACAAGAGATCATTCAATATGATTACGTAACCATAATAAACATGGCTCAAAAAGGTTTGACAATTCTTATAATTCGTGAATTAAAAATGTATTTTTTTAATCTGTTTTCTGATTTTTCTTGCTTCTGCATCATTTCAGGTTTTTCAGTTCAATCTTCTTTCAATCACCTTTTTTCTGGTCACTGCTGCTGTTTCCGGCTCAGTAATTCAATTATTATTAAAGTTTGAGGGTTTTGTTGTTCAGTTTGATGCTATTTATGTTCTGTTGTAGTTTAGTTTTGTCAAAGTTCATGTGATTCAAATATTTTGAAGTCTGTATTCAGCTTGTTTCTCCTGGATCCACAATTTAGCCGCCATTCCTGAAACTTTTTATATATTTCACCCAAACATCGGATATTCAGGATGCATAAAAATAGTAAAAAGCTACATTAGTTACATTATCCATTATGTGTCCCTTTAATATATGTAAACTCTTTAAATGTAACTTTTTCAGCTTTAATTTCTCTTTATTTATTATTTTTTGTGGTTGTAAACTAGGCCAACGCTCCAGTGTAGTGCAGTGTATCCAGCCATAAAGTGGGCTGGGCTTATTAAAAAATGCGTCACTGCATTTGAGGCGGCTGAATGAGGCTAACAGGAAGTCATTCAGTGATTGATGAACTCCTGCGCTTTCGAATAAAAAAAACACACTCACACTCCAACATTTCCTTCTGACAGATGGACAAACTCCTGAAAATATTCATAGTTAGGTTGAAGACAAATTTGGATTTTCTGCTTTTAGACTATTTCTTTTGTCTGAAAATTTACCAACCTTTACAGGTCACTTTTGAGTAAAAATGTTTATGAATATTATACTTTAAGGGACAAGTTTTAAGCCTTTCAGAGGAACATATGTCCATATATGTGATCACATTACATTTGAATCTCTAAAGAACAAAATATTTATGAGATATGAGTTATTTATGTGAACTCAGATCTCTGAGGCTCCGCGTTTCGCTCCTTGTGGATGTCACCCAATTCATGACGTAACCAGTGAGCACCAGATAGTAGCCGTGTGCACCAGACAGTAACCGGTGTGCACCAGTTACTTTCTAGTGCGCACCAGTTAGTATCAAGAATTTTTTTTCTTCAATTTTTTGAAAAAAATTCAGTTACCATCTTGTGCACACCGGTTACTATCCTTTGTGCACCATTTACTATCTGGTGTGCACCAGTTAGTAACCTGATTTTTTTTACTTCAAATTAAAAAAAAAAAAATTCAGTTACCATCTGGTGCGCACCAGTTAATAACTAGAATTTTTTCTTTTACTTTTATTTAAAAAAAAAACAGCTACTATCTGGTGCGCACCAGTTACTATCCAATTTTTTTTTTTTTTATTGAAGGGAAAATATTTCTTCGGGTAATAACTGGTGCGCACCAAATATTAACCATTGCGCACCAAATAGCAACCAGTGCACACAATATAGTAATCAGTGGGCACCAGATAGTAATCGGTGCACGCCAGATAGTAGCTGTGTGCACACCAGATAGTAACCAACATGCACCAGTTACTTTTTTAGTGACCTGTTAGTATCCAGAAGTTTTTTGTCTTCAATTTTTACAAAAGAAATTCAGTTACCATCTTGTGCACACTGGTTACTATCCTTTGTGCACCATTTACTATCTGGTGTGCACCAGTTAGTAACCTGAATATTTTTACTTCAAATTAAAAAAAAAAAAAATTTCAGTTACTATCTGGTGCACACCATTTAGTAACTAAAATTTTTTTCTTTTACTTTTATTTAAAAAAAAAACAGCTACTATCTGGTGCGCACCAGTTACTATCTGATCTGCATCAGTTGCTATCTGATGCGCACCAGTTACTATCCAATTTTTTTTTTTATTGAAGGGAAAATATTTCTTTGGGTAGTAACTGGTGCGAACCAAATATTAACCATCGCGCCCCAGATAGCAACCAGTGCACACCAGGTAGTAATCAGTGGGCACCAGATAGTAATCGGTGGGCACCAGATAGTAACCAACGTGCACCAGTTACTTTCTAGTGACCAGTTAGTATCCAGAATCTTTTTGTCTTCAATTTCTACAAAAAAAATTCAGTTACCATCTTGTGCACACTGGTTACTATCCTTTGTTCACCATTTACTATCTGGTGCGCACCAGTTAGTAACCTGAATTTTTTTACTTCAAATTTTTTGAAAAAAAAAAATTCAGTTACCATCTGTTGCGCACCAGTTAGTAACTAGAATTTTTTTTAACTTTTATTTCTAGAAAAAAAAACAGTTACTATCTGGTGCACATCACTTATTATCTAATCTGCATTAGTTACTATCTGATGCGCACCAGTTACAAACCACATTTTTTTTTAATTGAAGGGAAAATATTTCTTTGGTTAGTGACTGTTGCGCACAAGATATTAACTGGTGTGCACCAGTTAGTAACTGTTACGCATCAGACAGTAACTGTTGCGCACCAGAAAGTAACTAGTGCGACCAGATAGTAATTGTAACCACCAAATAGTAACCAGTGCTCACCGGATAGTAATTGTAACCACCAAATAGTACCCATTGCGCACCAGATAGTAACCAGTGTGCACCAGATAGTAATCGGTGCGCACCAGATAGTAACCAGTGTGCACCAGATAGTAACCAGTGCGACCAGATAGTAATTGTAACCACCAAATAGGGACCAGTGCACACCAGATAGTAATCGGTGCGCACCAGATAGTAACCGGTACAGACCAGAAAGTGGCAAGTGCGCTCCAGATAATAAATAGCCTAATTTTTTTTTCTTTTTTACTTTGATGTCCCTTTAGGGGGTCTGTACTTCTCAATGTGTTAGAAAATTTATGTTCTTGTTATTTACAGCAAGAAACAGAAAGTTTAGTTTCAGTTTGAAGTTTTCAGAGTAAATAGAAAGAAAAAAATTGCAAGAAGAGATCAGAAACAGAAGCAGATTTTCTAGTTGTAAGAGGTTTTATTACCAGTGCTATTTACATCAAAGTGATACAGCCTTCTAGAAGAGATCCCAACAGATACACACATCATGACCTGTACACACACAGCAGCATCCACACATTCACACAACTGTATCCAAGAATATCTGGGTACTTCCCGTTTAAGACACATTCTTTGTCGGCCGTAGACGGCGTCCAAAGGAAACACAAAAACATCTCACAGGTTTTCCATGTGCTTCATGAGTTGGATGAACCGCAGGCTGAAGTGATGCAGAATGTCAAACGTGACCCTGAACTGTTTGTACAGACTTGACCACTAGATGGCAGCGGGCGCCACGTCTCAGCGTTAATGTCACAGATGTTGTCTGCCCCCTCTTTTGTTTTCTGCCTTTAGAGGAAGGAGACCTCAGCTGTTGAAGGACGTTCCCAATTATGGGTGCAATGTTCTTTTGAAAATCATTTCCATTAAAACGTGTTTTTTTTTAAAGGGACAGTAACAAAAGGAAGGTCAGGCGGAGCGGTGAGCGGAGCAGAGCTATCAGGGCCGCCTTGATGTGTGCGTCTGTGGAGCCGCTCGTGTGCTGAATGATGGTAAAGACATCCTTCTTTCAAGCTCTGATCAAGCACACTTCTGTGTGCGCGAGGGACGTCTGAGTGTGAGGAAGCAGCAGCCTTTGATTCGCTCTACATGAAACAATGTTTTCAGTGAGATGAAACCGTGCGACAGATGAACTTGGAAATGTTGCTTTGAAGCCTCGTTTTTGAAGATGTGGTGAGAAAATTAAGACCCCCTTTGGCGTTTTGGTGCTAATGTGTTTCTAGAGCGTCAGAAAGGAACCTTCGTTACATCAAGGAGAAGCAGAGAAGCACTGTTGACTTTATTTTTTTTTTAGACATTTCAAGTCTGGTAATCCAGGAGGGCGGTGTCATTTTTGACTCCATCAAAAAAAAACCCCCAGAACAAAACGATCTGTAGAAATTTGAGCTCCCCCCCTCTATCAGTGCTGTCCCCTGAATGAACCGGGCCTGCTCAGCCCTGGACTGTCCCTGCGTTTGGTCCGTTTACCACGCCGCTGTTTCCCCCATCTCTTGGCCCTGATGGGACATCGGAGCGCTGTAGCTAGAATTACTGGCCAGGGAGAAGGGGGGGCTGGGCCCGCCCCCGTACGCCTCCCCCGGCACCGGCTGGAGGGAACTGGGTAAGCTCGGGTCGGGGCTGGGAGTTTCTGCATGAGAGATCATGTCCGTGAACCTTTGGTCGTCTGACGGGTGGTGTCCCGATCCCTCCATGGCTCCAGGCCCGGAGCCCAAATGTAGGGGGACTCTGCCGGGGACTGCGCCTGCGAGGACGGGGGGCCATGGGGGAAGAAGTCATAGTTGATCCCGGGTCCGTAGTAGTCACCTTGGTATTCTGTGGAGGAAGGAAAGAAGGGTTAGCCTCCGTCTTTGTGCTGCTAAAAGTGTTACAGCCAAACGGGGGGCATACCCGAACGGCTGTTTTTGGGTTGTCCGGACCCGTGGAGGGTCGTACGCCCACTTCAAGGGACAACGTGAAAATGGAACGTACTATTGTCGTGGTAAATGTATCATCAAGTATTTCTAAGGCTGGACTCACTACGGATTGCCCTGTGGTATGCCGCACTCTAGTTGATGGTAAGATGCCAGTTCTAAGTCCTACTGACAAATGATGTAGAGGTGTGCACAAGATACATCAATGCCCATAGGATGTCCATAGGATGTCCACAAAAACTACACTCTGATATCTAATTTCCTGTATTCATACATCTGCATGTCTGGACATCCCATATTCACCTGTAAAAGCAGCTGTGACTAAGGCATTACTGGTAGCACCGGAGTTCCTCGAGGCTCTATCTTAAGGCCCTTTTTAATTTCTAACAATCAATAATTTTAATCTGCAAAAAACTGGATTTGTTTCCACATTAAAACAGAAGTTCGGATGTTTGCTGATGACTTAATGTTTTATGTTTAGGAAGAAAATGACAAAAATGGTGGTATATGACGCAAATTTATGGTGGCCGACATAGCCCACTTGAACGCAAAAGATATGACACGACAAAATCAATAACACGACGACAAAAACCTCAACACGACAAAAAAACACAACAAAAGCTACAACTTGATGACAATAGCCACAACGCGACAAGAAGCAGAAGCACAACGACAAAAGGCGAGGAACAACAATAGCCAAAGCACAACGACAAAAGTCAGAACACGACAACTAAAGCAAAAACACAATGACAAAAGCTACAACTCGACAACAAAAGCTAAGACGCGACTACAAAAGCCGAGTCAAGACGGAAAAAGCTGAAGCACAACGACAAAAGCTGGATCACAGCAAAAGCCGCAACACCACGACAAAAGCCACAACTCGACAGCAAAAGCCAAAGCACAACGAAAAAGCCACAACACAAAAGAAATAAATAACTGACTTTTTTCCTTTGTGTTGTGGCTTTTTTGTAGTGTTTTTGCTTTTAACGTCGTGCCATCGTTTTTTGTTGTTGTGCTTCAGCTTTTGTCGTTGTGTTATTGCTTTTGTTGTTGTGCTTTGGCTTTGTTGTTGTGCTTCGGCTTTTGTCATTTTGCTCAGGCTTCTGTTGTTGTGTTGTGTCTTTTGCATATATATGAGTCCTGTTGGCCACCGTGCAAATTAGCTGCAAGCTAATAGAGAAAATATCCTAGCAAAGGCAGCTCTATAAAAACTAATGGAATTTACTTAAGACATTTTACAGACATTTTGTTCGGTGAACTTTTAAGACCTTTACAATTCCAGACAAATGAATTTAAAGTTCAAGGAAATTAAAAATCCAAGCATGTCATTTACATGTAGGTTGTGTCTGAATTCCCTCAACACTTTGTCCACCATATAGGGCGTTTGAATCTACAGCCTAGAAACTTCCTAAACTTTTCTGAAAAAAACCCCAATGTGCATTAATGATCAATAGATTGGCAAATGTAACGATTTTTTTATTAGAAGAAAAACTATGTGTACATTTATATTTATAAAATATAAATAAAAATGTGTGTGAGTTGTCAAAATCAGATCAGAGTGGATTCACCCAAATTCTTCCCCTACAGCTCTACATTTAGCCCTCCAAACAGAAAGTTATGGAGTCCTTAAATTCAGACCTTACTACCACTTGATGACATCATCAATAGTCGCCGGTCAGCTACGTTAGCTCAGTTATACATAAAAGCATCAGTTTTTTTTACTTTAAAAAGGTCATGCGGAAACAAAAAGTCATTACTTACATTTAAACGTAAACTTATGTGGCTAACCCTTAAAAAAAGCTATTTTGTATAACCCTACCCCTTCAGATGCCTCTACAATTGAGGGGTAGTGAGAAGCTGTAGTGGTAGGGGAACAATTTGAATTATGTAATTAATCAAATTATTGCAGCTCAAAAGAACCGACTTTGGATTCAACATTTGCGCTCAAATAAATGTATGTTTTTTAAGAAACAAATGAAATAATAAAATGTAAAAGATTCCTAAGCAGAAGCTCCTCCCCCCTCAGATAAGTGCTGAAATTGATCATGTCCAATTTCCAGCCAAGCACTGTGCAACAGCCTCATTTGAGTGTATAAACAACTCCACACCTCTCCAGCTCACTTCTCACGCCTGTTCCACACTGCATTCATCACCACCACCACCCCCCCTCAATCAGCTGGCAGCCATGCGTGTGCCTCCACGGACACCCCACACCCCCCCTCCTCCGCCTGAAACTTCCGGATGTGGATGAGAAATTCCGAAATGAGACTCCAGCCTCGGCTCGCCTCTGGAGCGGCTTCCAGCACCTCGCCGTGGCGTTTGCTCTCAAACTGGAGGTTTGTTTTATCATTAATCAAGTTTTATGACAATATTTTATAATATTTTAGGATGTCAAGTTTACAGGAAAGCACATAAAAACATCAAAAATCAAAAAAAACTTTTACCAAATACTCATTTCATAAATCAGATACGTGACTAATATTATAAAAATGAAGTAAATGATGCAACGCCGGATTAAAAAAAAAAAAAAACAAGAATCCCAATGAGACAATCTACGGATAATCTTTACATCCTGATGTTGTTTTGGTATTTTGATGATTTTTTAATTTGTCAAAGGGATTATTATATAATATATGCTCAACATGTACAAATATATTTATAAAATTAAGTAAGATTGGATGTGGGATTTATCAAATTTTTCTTTTTTAAGCACTTTATCACTTCCTGTTTTTCCTGTTTAAATTAGATACCTTATTACAGACTCATAAAAGATTTAAAAATATATATAAATAATCACTCATGATAATAAAAGTATAAAATAATTACATAAAACTATAAAGTATTGTTTACTTAAAAAACTAATAAACAATTGCAGACTCAAAAAAAATGTAATACATTTTTTTTTTTACTTTTTTCACCGTTTTCTTGAAACTAGAAGCAAATCAAAAACATAAATATCTATAATTAAAACCTTCTAAAAAAAATCATGCTTTTCCTCCAGATTCCCTTAAACTTCATGCAAAATCAAATTGTATTACCTGATTTCAACCCAAATATTTCATATCTAAAAATCTGATGTTTGTCTACTTAAAAAACGAATAAACAATTGCAGACTCAAAAAAAATGTAATAAATTTTTTATTTAACTTTTTCATCGTTTTCTTGAAAATAAAAGCAAATAAAAAACATAAATATCATTTAAACCTTCAAAAAAATCATGCTTTTCCTCCAGATTCCCTTAAACTTTATGCAAAATCAAATTTTATTACCTGATTTAAGCCCAAATATTTCATATCTAAAAATCAGATGTTTGTCTGCATTTCTCTTTTTTCTCATCTCGTTTTTTTGTTTTGTTTCAGCTTCTCTTTCTTCGGCTGCGGGAAACAAACTGACAGATTAATAACAGAATCTGCTCTCAAACCGCTTCCTTTCAGGGAAGAATCACCTGAACGAGCGCGTTCGGATTTAACCCGCGACACTGACTGACGTGTTTACGCCTCTGAGAGGCTCCGGCATTGTTCCAGCCCGCAAACTAATGTTTGACGTCTCCGGGTCGTCGCGTCTCTCAAGGCTCTGTGGGAGGAAGAGCGTTTCTCTGGATAAGCTGCTTCAGGAATGATCCGACCTCTCCTTCAGCCGCTTGTCATTCTATAGGAAGCTGCAGCTCTGAAAACTTAGATCTTTTATTCTGACAAACAACAAAGAAAAAACCAGCCGCATTTAATCAAGTAAAAACCTGAACGTCGTCACTTTATTTACATTTATAAAACACTTTTTTTAACGCACGTCTCCCTTTAATGTAAACTGTACCCCTTTTAGCTCAACATTAACCAAGGACTTTCTGCTTTTCAACTTTGCTTTTATTAATCAAAAGTGACATTTCATTGTAGGATCAAAACAAACAAAAAAAAGTTCAGATTAAATATTAATTTAAAAAAAAAACAACAGACGACACAGAAGCATTGTCAAATGAGGTGAAACGATCAGAACCTTTGGACTTTTATTGTGAAAGGACTCTGTGAGATTAATTAAATTGCCTGAAACGGCCCCGTGGCCCCCTTTGGCCCCCAGCAGTTGTATGTCATTCCAATAACCGGAGAAGTTAATTAATGTTTTGACCGTCTTCAGAGCACGCTTTCATTGCAAACATGCATTTTCTGGGTCTGATAAGTGCGGCTGATTTCTTTATCTCGCTCTTCGTTCTTTAACTTTCCACAGCAACCATTGTTTGTTTGTTTGTTTGTTTGTTTGCCACGCCCATATGTGTGAAGCTGTGATTCAAAGGCTCTCGGTTATCCAGGTTTTCACAGGATTCTTCTCTTCAGGTTTATCTACGGATCAACCTGTAGATTCTAGAAGGCTTGAAGAGCAGAATCCTGCGACGCTCAGATGTGTCACGACAGGATTTCATTTGTCTCATTTTTATAGATTATAAATCATTCAAATAATGCACTTTTCAGCAATTAATCAGCTGTTTTATTATTCAGAATAACCGTTTTTACTCTGAAACCTTTTATAAAACATATTCTTGACTTTTTCGTTATATTTTTTTCTGTAGACCAAGTGTTAAATTGACCAATTAGATGCCTTGATCAAAATTTTTGTTCAAACGTTTGACAGATTTGTACCCCTCTGTCAAGGTAAGGGGTATGGTATGGATAGTGGTGTGGTCTGGAAAATTCTAGAGCAGGAGTCTTACACTGGCGGCCCGCGGGCCATTTGTGGCCCCCTAATGATTTTTTTGCGGCCCCCGCCTTAATGTGAAGCTTCAATATCTACTAATCAATATCCTCTGTATGTCCACGCTTCTTTGGTGAGAGCTTCGTATTTCCTTTATAATGTTCCAGCTTTATGCTTAAAACTTTGCATATTGCTA
The DNA here is from genome assembly GCA_003999625.1 of Oryzias javanicus. NCBI lineage: Eukaryota > Metazoa > Chordata > Actinopteri > Beloniformes > Adrianichthyidae > Oryzias > Oryzias javanicus. The sequence goes on from CM012448.1 coordinate 26,930,374, forward strand.
CAGTTGCTAGCGTCGTTAGCTCCTGTCGTTTCACAGTTTCGTCACACAAGTCCTTAGTAACAGTTGCTAGCATCGTTAGCTACTGTCGTTTCACAGTTTCGTCACACAAGTCCTTAGTAACAGTTGCTAGCGTTGTAAGCTCCTGTCGCTTCACAGTTTCGTCAGAAAAGTCCTTAGCAACAGTTGCTAGCGTCGTTAGCTCCTGTTGTTTCACAGTTTCGTCACACAAGTCTTTAGTAACAGTTGCTAGCATCGTTAGCTACTGTCGTTTCACTTTTTCATCACACAAGTCCTTAGCAACAGTTGCTAGCGTCGTTAGCTACTGTCGTTTCACAGTTTCATCACACAAGTCCTTAGCAACAGTTGCTAGCGTCGTTAGCTACTGTCGTTTCACAGTTTCATCACACAAGTCCATAACAACAGTTGCTAGCGTCAATAGCTCCTGTCGTTTCACAGTTTCGTTACACAAGTCCTTAGCAACAGTTGCTAGCGTCGTTAGCTCCTGTCGTTTCACTTTTTCATCACACAAGTCCTTAGCAACAGTTGCTAGTGTCGTTAGCTCCTCTCGTTTCACAGTTTTGAATCACAAGTCCTTAGCAAAAGTTGCTAACGTCGTTGGCTCCTCTCGTTTCTCAGTTTCGTTACACAAGTCCTTAACAACAGTTGCTAGCATCGTTAGCTCCTCTCATTTCACTTTTTCATCACACAAGTCTTTAGCAACAGTTGCTAGCGTCTTTAGCTCCTTTTGTTTCACAGTTTCGTCACACAAGTCCTTAGCAAAAGTTGCTAGCGTCTTTAGCTCCTGTCGTTTCACTTTTTCATCACACAAGTCCTTAGCAACAGTTGCTAGCATCGTTAGCTCCTGTCGTTTCATTTTTTCATCACACAAGTCCTTAGCAACAGTTGCTAGCATCGTTAGCTCCTGTCGTTTCACTTTTTCATCACACAAGTCCTTAGCAACAGTTGCTAGCATCGCTAGCTACTGTCGTCTCACAGTTTGGTCACACAAGTCCATAGCAACAGTTGCTAGCGTTGTTAGCTCCTGTCGTTTCACTTTTTCGTCACACAGTCCTTAGCAACAGTTGCTAGCATCGTTAGCTCCTCTCGTTTCACAGTTTCATCACACAAGTCCTTATCAACAGTTGCTAGCGTCGTTAGCTCCTGTCGTTTCAGTTTCATCACACAAGTCCTTAGCAACAGTTGCTAGCATTGTTAGCTCCTTTCGTTTCACAGTTTTATCACACAAGTCCTTAGCAACAGTTGCTAGCGTCGTTAGCTCCTTTCGTTTCACAGTTTTATCACACAAGTCCTTAGCAACAGTTGCTAGCGTCGTTAGCTCCTTTCGTTTCACAGGACACGCAGAAGATATTGATTAGTAGAACATAGAAATTAACAAACGCTGAATAAACTTGTTCAGCAGACATAGACAATGGACCAAAGATATAGACAGTGGACGCAAAAAGATATTTTTGGCACAAATGGGACCCCATACGGCCAGCCTCAGCCAGACTTTGCCTTCAGTGGCCCCTGTGGTCATCGGAGTTTGAGAACCCTGTATTCTCTGATTTGCCTCATTCTCTCACTTTCCTGGAGAAACTTTTTTTTCCTCAAACCAAAGTATCAGAATCGTCATCGATGTAAGTAGAGTTTACTAATTTACTAATATGAATTTAGTAAATTCTTGGTTGTTTAGACATGTCTTCAAGTCATTATGAGTTTGGTTTTATGAATCAACCTTTAAATGAGGGGTTACTGAACTTCTCAGATCGCACCCCCCCAAAAAAAATTAGTCTTTGTTGCACAAGGCGCCTGGTTTAAAATGTGTCTTTTTTCTCCTTTTTTCAAATATTGAAAACATTTGAAAATATGCAAATATTTAAAAAAAAATTGAAAGCACGAATTTGGACAGTCCTTTAGCCTCTGAAGCGAACAAAAGAGGCTTTAAGTCCAGCATAAAAGCAAAGATCCGCATCCAGAATCTGAAAAGTAAAGACAAACTAAGGTAGAAATTTGGTTCCAAACCCTTTCCCTGTTTTGACCCTAACAACAGGATTAAACGCAGTCTAGGAAGAAGTTCATTACATTTGATGCCGACTCCATTAATCCATTGAGAGGTGGAACGATAAAAACGTCTAACATAAAATAATACATCAATCTCTACATCAGAGAAGAGAAATCAGCTCATGGATGCTGTTTTTATCCTACGACTGGAACATTTTTGTAATGATTACAGAGTTGTAGTAAATGCTAAATATTCATATTTAAAGCTACATACAGATTTATGAAAATAGCTAATAGAATGTTACATGAAGGAAATAAGTAATGAAATAGTCTTCACACAAAATTAACCCACTTTAACCGTTAAAATCCTAAATTAGAAAACGTTTTCCCGTTAGTATCTTACTAATAGGACATGCTGCATAACCATCACAGATCCTTCAACATTTATGAACAAATTCTACAATAAAACTTCAGTTTTGCAGCAAACTCGAGTCATGACATGACATTAAATTTTATAGTTTTCTGTAATTTAATCTCAAGATTTTGAACAAATCCATAAAACACTACATCAAAAGCTTAGAAAGAATCAATGCAAATCCACAACCTGCAACCACAAATATAAGATGTGTATTTAAGATATATTTTGTATGTGACGACTAATCCCGATTATTTTTTTCCCGATTAGTTGACTAATCGGGTCAATCGCAAACTGGATGTAAAGCACACGTCTTAACCATCGTTAGCTTTAAACTAACTAAAAACTAGATATATGTAGCATGACCTGCGATTATGGTAGTCAATTACTGGGTACCTCACGATACGATGCAATACAGGCTCACGATATCGATAATATCGCGATACTGCGATAATTGGTAAAAATCCTCTCTAATAACTAACGTTATATAAAAGAACACATATTTTTGGAGAAAATATATCCCCATTTATCTTTTTTAGCTTTAACACAATCATAATAAACAACTTATTTTGTGCAACAAATTATAAAACTTTAGTGCAACATTGTTGAAATCAGTGATATGACAAGCATTGATATCAATTGAATTGGAATTATCTGTCAAATTCACTGTCAATAATAATAAACATGATCAGCTGTGACACTATTAGGTGCAGAATTGCTTTAAGCAACAGAACAAAAATGTAATAATTCAGTTATCTACCTCTAAAGGAACGTCACACCAAAGGATCAAGAATATAATGTTTTACGGTCTCTGTCAAGTGTTTCCTAATTTTTTGTGCACTTTTCCCACATTTGAAAACGGCTGAGCATCCATAATGTAAGGTTGATTTGCTCAGACTGAAACTTGAGATTATTTTTCCAATCTTTATCTATTTTCCATTTAAAGAGTCAGCAGTCAGAAGGTAAAAACCCTAAAACAAACATAATAATGGCAATAAATATGTAAAAAAAATCAGATTATATTACAGAATAGCAATAAACAACTTTAATCAATAACAATTTATATAATTTTAACTTCTTGAATTAACTAGCAACCTCCCTATTTTACAGTGAATTCATGTACTTTATTTTAATTACATTTTTATTTAAGTTCATACATTAAATCCTGCATTTTTTTTTATTTAAGAATGACTTTAAATTAACATTTTAAAAAAGTAATCACATTAATTTGAAAACGTCACACCATAAATTTTCCAAAGGTACACCGTACATCAACAGGTTGAACATCATAGTGCATGAAATTGAAAATTCCGACCGGTACCTGAAGTACACACAAACAACTGCAAAGCGTGTCTAGATCTAGCACACAGATCTAACAGGAAACAAGCGATGGCGGTCATTGTAGCGCTCTGTCAGTCACTTCCTACCAGCAAGCGCTTCAACAGATGGATGATACCTGCGTACAGGTAAACATGCTATACAACAGGAGCTACCAGCCTGGATCTCACCGGTGCTTTTTCCTGAATGAAGTGCGTCGCCACTAAATGTCCGACGCAGCACGTTCAGCTGCTCAACAGTTTCATGTCGCGTCACTCAAACACTCAACGCAACAGCCTCTTAAAATGAAAATATAAGATCGATACTTGATGAGAAACCATCGAGAATCGATCGCAGGAATAAATATCGTGATATATCGCAATATCGATATTTTGGCACACCCCTATATGTTAGTGTGAATGCTGTAAGCTGAATTTGACCACTGAAGATGTATAAATTGATAGCTAAAAAACTGAAAATGATAGCTGAAAACATTGAAGCTGATAAGTGACATCGCTGAACCTTTGGCTAGCAAAAAATTTAGTTAGATTAGCCTAAAAAATGGAGAAAAATCCTAAATTAGCTAAAATAGCTAGCATGCAGCTGATTTATTAGCTAAACTCCAAATTAGCGTAAAAACTGATAAAAATCCTACATTAGCTAAAATAGCTAGCATGCAGCTGATTTATTAGCTAAACTCCAAATTAGCCTAAAAACTGATAAAAATCCTAAATTAGCCAAAAAGCTAGCATGTAGCTGATTTATTAGCTAAACTCCAAATTAGCCTAAAAACTGATAAAAATCCTAAATTAGCTAAAATAGCTAGCATGTAGCTGATTTATTAGCTAAACTCCAATTAGCCTAAAAAACTGATAAAAATCCTAAATTAGCCAAAAAAGCTAGCAATGTAGCTCGCATTTTTATAGCTAAACCCAAATTAGCCTAAAAAACTGATAAAAATCCAAAATAAGCTAAAATAGCTAGCATGTAGCTCGATATATTAGTATAAAACTCCAAAATAACGCCTAAAAACTGATAAAAAATCCTAAATAGCTAAAATAGCCTAGCATGTAGCTGATTTATTAGCTAAACTCCAAATTAGCCTAAAAACTGATAAAAATCCTAAATTAGCCAAAAAAGCTAGCATGTAGCTGATTTATTAAACTAATTCTAGCTATAAATCGTAATTCAAAAGCAATTAGCTAAAATTAGCATGATCAAAATTAGCTAAAATTATTAGCCTAAAATAGCTAATGCGGATGTAGCCTCCTTCAAAATATTAGCTAATTAAGCCCGCAAAACAAATTAGCGATGAAAACACTCGATAAAAAAGCCGGTGAAATTAGCCAAAAATAATGCTAAGCACTGCTAGCTGTAGCTTTATATTAGCTAAACTCAACTATAAGCGTAAACTATCAAAATTCTAAATTAGCTAAAATGCTAGCAACTTAGATATATTACAAAAAAAAGCGTAAAACTGAATAAACCTATTAGCAAAAAGGAGCTGATTTATTTAAACTCCACTTAATCCTGTTAAATCTTTATAAATAACTAAAATAGTCCAAAAAAACAAACAAAATACCATTATATATTTAAACTTTACTTCATTCTGACTTTTATAAATATAAGTAATGACTAATCAATGACTATTAAATTAGTCAAAGCACCCTTAACTAGTCAAAAAGTCATCAGGGATACTGTATGTCTGACAAAATTCCAAGTTCCTAGTCTCCATGGCAACCGTACAAAGATAGGCCAAAAGAAATTTCCTAAAAAATGTTTTCGACTTCACCTTCCTTTACTATTTATGTACAATAAACACAGTTATAGTAATGTATGTCGCCCCCTACTGTACTGGACATGAAACAACATCTCCGCACTCGCTTGTTTCAGATCATGTAAGTGTATCCTGGCATGGTTCGGTCTGGTAATGTGAACGGGTTCTAAAATTAAAATCTCACTTTTATATTTATTTCCTATTTTCTTCTCCAGCTAGAAGAAAACCAGCATACGTCTGCACAAAAGACAGATGTCCTTTAAACAGAGACAGAATCCACTCGTCTGGACCCACAAAAGTCCGTTTCATCATCATTTCAAGCACAAACCGGAATTCTCCATCTGAGCTTTTGTGTGGAGACCACAAAGACTCGGTCGGATCACAAAAGGGGTTTCATATGAATTCAGAAAGTAGAAAGAAGAGTGGAAATCTACAGCCCAAAGTGAGTGCTTCAGTCAGAGAGCATGAGACGAGTCACTTGACTTCCTGAAATCTATTCTCTGGAGCAAAAGAAAAATAAAACGTTTCTTTACTTCAGTTCAACTCTAAACCGTCATGGAGGAAGGTTTTCTTTCTTCTGCAGCGTTCAAACAACCCAGAACAGGTTTGACATTCCACAAGTGAGAAATGGATGAATTTTTAACTTTGTTAGTTTAAATTTCACCCCCACACATAAGACAACGTCTGGGTTCTAACAACTCGATAAGCCCCTCCCCCTTTCAGAGAAACACTTGGTTTGTTCTCCTGAAAAACCTCCATCAGAAACGTCGTATTTTAACAGCTACATTAACTATATCAAAGGAGGGGGTCAAAGGTCAACCTCTTTTTTTGAGGCGTCTTCAATTCCAAAATCCAGCAATTTCCCAGAAGTCTCTGTGAGCATCGACGCACAACAGAGTGGAAAATATAGACCACAATGCATTGCGTTTGAACATGTATTTTTTATAAATAATCCACAAATAAGATCCCAAAAATGTTCATTTTACGTTATTTTCTGTATGAAAAATAATAAAATAATAGTAAGAATGAATCTTTTACAGGTTAGGAAATAGATAATTCTAAGAATAATTAAGAATAAGAATTATTAATATAAATGCTGTAAACCAAATGTTTGATTCGTATTTAAATTGTGAGAACTTCATCAAACCACAACTCAAGTTTCATTGATTTAAAAATTAAACTTGAAAAAAACTTAAGTTAAAAAAAAAAACTGTTTGAAAATTTGGGGAAATATTTTTATAACAATTTTCCTGTGAGGTGAACAGATTCTGAAAGAAAATGCTAAATGAATCGGATAATTCAGAATAGAATAGAATAGAATAGAATAGAATAGAATAGAATAGATTAGATTAGAATAGAGTAGAATAGAATAGAATAGAATAGAATAGAATAGAATAGAATAGAATAGAATAGAATAGAATAGATTAGAATAGAATAGATTAGAATAGAATAGAATATAATAGATTAGAATAGAATAGATTATAATAGAATAGAATAGAATAGAATAGAATAGAATAGAATAGATAGAATAGAATAGAATAGATAAATAGAATAGAATAGAATAGAATAGAATAGAATAGAATAGAATAGATTAGAATAGAATAGAATAGATTAGAATAGATTAGATTAGATAGAATAGAATAGAATAGAATAGAATAGATTAGAATAGAATAGAATAGAATAGAATAGAATAGAATAGATTAGAATAGATTAGATTAGAATAGAATAGAATAGATTAAATATAGATAAAATAGAAATAGAATAGAATAGAAGATTTAGAAAGAATAGATTATAATAGAAATAGAATAGAATAGAATAGAATGAATAGAATAGAATAGATAATAATAGAATAGAATAAAGAATAGATAGAATAGAGATGTAGATTAGAATAGAATAGAATAGAAATAGAATAGATTAATAGAATAGAATAGAATAGAATAGAATAGAATAGAATAGATTAGATAGAATTTAGAATGAATAGATTAGATAGAATAGATAGATTAGAATAGAATAGATTAGAATAGAATAGAATAGAATTAGAATAGATTAGAATAGAATAGAATAGAATACATTAGAATAGAATAGAATAGAATTGCAATCACCACACAAGCATTAAAAACAAATAAAAGTATAAAAACCTTAAAAAAATTTTAAAAGTTTTTAGTTTAAAAAGTAAAAAAATACATTAGGATAAAAATAAATCTATAAAATATTCAGATATAAAAACCTAATACAATAGAAACCATCAAAGATTCCTATTTTTAAATTCCATGAGGTTGTCGTTGACTCTCTAAATAAAACATTGACTGTTTATGTTAAATTGAACAACAACTTTCTGAAAATGTAAACATAAAACTTATTGCAAATACAGATGATAAAAATATAAAAACTAGATGTGTAGTTAAAAATAAATATTTGAGTTTTACTAAAGTTTAAGTCTCTTTTTATTGAACTCTGCAAACATTTATGAAAAATACTTGAACTTTTCTTTATCAAAAGTAGATTTTCGTTGTGGGTTCCTCCATTTTCATCACCAGACGTTGCTAGCAGAGACTAGATCCAAGAGCTAAAGATCGTCTCACACTTCTGTCATGTACAGTTTGGCTTTTCGTGATCCATAAGTGATACACAACATTTATCTGGGTTTCTTGCGTTTGATGTACACTGATGTCTGTTGACGAGTCTTTATGTGAGTTCAGTTTTGGTTGCTGGAGAATTAAGCAGCTTAAGCATATTTTACATAGTTTACACTGTAAAAAGTAAGGACTACTCAATAAAAGTGTGGCAACAAAGTGACAATTAATAATATGAAGTAAATTCAACATTGCTTTTACTAAAATAATTGTTTAAGACTGAAATAATAAACATACGTATTATACGAAAATCTAAACCAACTTAAATTAAAACAACATGTTAGTTAATTATACTTTTTTGAGGATTGCTGTTTGTATTCCTCTCTAATTGAGAGTCCAGACCAACATCAGACATTTTTTGTTCCTTTGGTAAATGATAAATGCTGGTCCTTCTAACTATATATTTTCTTATTCTTAGTATATTTTACCTATGTTTATTATTATTATTATTAACAATTCATTTAGAAAAACTAGTTTATTTTTTGGACTTGTTGAATTTACTTCATATTATTAATTGTCATTTTGTTGCCATAATTTTATTGAGTAGAGGAGTTCTTACTTTTTACAGTACATTAGCACTTGATTTTTGCAAGAATATGCACATTTTTTGGCCTTCCAGGACTATTCCACGTATGTATAACGGACTTTTCATGCATGTATAACTTTGATATCGCGTATACGGCTTTCATTTCCTGGTATGTGACGCGCGAATCACTAATCATCCCGCGTGGTGCATTCACTTGCGTTTTGTGTGACGGGAAATATTTAAATATGAAGTCTAGCAACTGACTTAGAACTAGCGTAGACCAGGGGAATGCAGGTAAAACCAAGCATCATGGGGGCCGCGGTGGGAGCTGTCCATGGTGCTGATGTGATTTCTGAATGTCAAAGTAAAGAAATTCAATGACGTACGGGTTTACGAGTTCTTCGTTTTAATGTGGTTCATTCGTGATACATTCATGTAAAAGACCACAACTTTTCTTACTTTTTTCCATGTAAATTCACGTGTTTCATCCGTGTTAAGAATTGGAGCGTGCCAACCTGAATTCTGGTGACAGGAATTGAAGGCAGGTTCAGGTGGATGGTGTACACTCCACAGAAAAAGCAAAACATCTAAACTGTTTCAACCTGCTCCACATGAAGGTCAAAGGAGCTGATATGATCGTCACGAAAGATGACCAAAAAAAGATGCAAAAATGTTTGGCTTCTAGCTTTATAAAGCAATTTTCAAGAAAGTGTGTAACAGATAAAGTGTTTAATGAGACTTAACAAAACACATTAGAATGCGTTCGAATAAAAAGATTTACTAAAAGACGGCTATTAGATCTTTTCTATCAGTGCTTGTAAGCTTTTGATCCAACAGCCTGCTAGCAAAAGATTGTTTCAAGGTGCAACAATGTAGTAAGATGCTCATTTTTCTGCAGAAATTTGTAAAAAAAAACAAACAATTGAAAACACTGCTGTAATTTGCATGATAAAAGCAGGACCACCTGGTTTCTACTGGACTGTGAACACCACAGGTCAGATTGATGATGTCTCATTCGCTGAAGGCAATAAAAACAAGGTCATCAAACATCGGCTTTTATCGAAGACGCCAAAGAAAGACGACAGTGATACTAGAAACTCCATAGTTCAAACACCAAGACTTCTATTAAAAACAACAAAGTTTCTTTTTTGTGTTGCGTTTTTTTCAAAGTAGAGGACCTATATAAAATAATTTACTGAGTATTTTCTAATTTAAATCGCATTGGATCCTGAAAACCAGATGCTTGAAAAATCTCAAACTAATAATGAAGCTACTGAACTGGGCGGGGCCACAGTCTCCTCTCCACCAGCGCACCCTGACCCGCTCACGTCACATATTGATGACTAAGAACCCTTTATGTCAAAAACGGACGTTTTGGTCGTCCCCAGCTTGTCATTTTTTTGACGTGTGGGAAGTTAGAATAGAATAGAATAGAATAGCCTTTATTGTCCTTGTACATTGTACAACGAAATTTGAGCGCTACTCACTTAGTGCAAAGTAACAATAATACTAATAAAATATAGAAATATAAAATATATATATGAACATAAGCAGCATGAAGGCATAAAAAATAAAAATAGAAGGACATTACGAGATGATTGCACCTGTATAAAGTTTTTTTTCCAAGTTTAAAAATCAAGGATCTCTGGGCTGCGAACTGGTACCAGAAGGTGGAGCGCACCTTTAACCTGGTACTGGATGTGGATCAGTACCGGTTCAGGACACAGACAGGGTTAGGTACTGGTATTGGCTGCGTCCCGAGGTTTACTAGACCCTCAAATTAATTGGAACAGCCAGAAAGTCAAAAAAAAAAAAAAGGACAAGTTGAAGACACTCAGAACGTCCATTTTTGATGTAAAAGGTTCTTAGTCATCAATATGTGGCGACTTGGAAATGACGACTCCTAAAGCGTGAGCAGGTCAGGGTGTGGTGGTGGAGAGAAGACTATGGCTTATCTAAAAAAATGTAAAAAAACAATAAAATATATTAAAAAAAAAAAAAATGATGATATGTTGGCGAGACATGATGAACATCCAACACTCAGGCTGTTGCAAATTCAGATTCTGGCCCAAAACTATACGACTGGATTCATTCAATATTAATTGATGATATTTTTGTGCGGATAACAGAGCTCTCAGCAGCAGGGAAGGGGGGCGGGGTTGCTCAGCACCAAATGTCCCGCCCACTACCCAGAATTGTATTTCTGCTGAGTAACTGGAACTGTGCATAAAATATGTGTTAGAAAGCAACAAAAACTTTGATTTTTGGCTGAAAACTTTATAATGATGATTTTAAAAAACTCACTGGGAACGATTTTGTGATAGAAAAAAAATACAGTTGTAGTGGGACTTTAGGTAATTTTATTCTGACTAATCAAAAAGAGCCTTAATTCCATTACTTTTCTAATCTATGGTGTAACATGAAGCAAAAAAGCTGCTTTTCTCTGCTTCAGAATCTGTTAGACAAACATAAATGTTCACACAGAGCCTTTGATGCTCCTTCAAGAACGTGAGGAACGTGGGTTCTTGAACACGCGTTTAGCATACGGCGTTCACGCTGGACTGTCGCTACCCGATAGCAGCGCATGGACTCACAGTTAGCATAGTGCGACATGTTGCAAATCTCGCAAATCTTACTCAAAATTTTTTCTTTCACACTTTTATTACAATATAAGAAAGAATTGATGCCATAGAATTCTGGACGTGCAAAAAACACAAAATTATTCTCGACCCGTACGTCACACCTCAGGTCACGTGTCGAACAGAATAAACATTTATTGAACACTTTAAATGACATTTTAAAAACTTTAATACTGTAACTTTTTAACATAATTATAAACAAGATATGTAGCATTACCTGTGATAATGCTAGTGTGGATGATGTAAGATGAATTTAACTGCTAGAGATTGTAGTGTTGACAGCTGAAAATGCTAAAGCTGATAGGCAGCTAAAATATGAGCTAAAAGCAAATTAGCCAAAAAAAAAAAACTTAGGTTAGCCAAAACAGCTAGCATGTACCTAAAAAAATCAATAACTTCAAAATAGACTAAAAAAAACTTTTAACGAGCCTAAATTATCCAAAACAGCTAGCATGTTGCTGAAATATTAGCTAAACTCCAAATTAGCCTATATAAATCTTAGTAAATACCAAAATAGTCAAAAAATCTAGTAACATTTTAAAATTGTAAATTTTTAACATAATTATGAATAATAAAAAAGTCAGGAATATTATTCCAGAATAAATCAATTTAAATAATTTTCAATATTTTACTCTCTGTAAAAATATATTTTGTCAAGTTAGAAACGAGCGCAAGATAACATCGGATCATTAATAATAATAAGATAAAAGGATCTGGAAGGCCGGATAGAATTACATGGAGGGCCGGATCCGGCCCCCGGGCCGTGACTTTGACACATGTGCCGTAGAGAAACAGGTAAGGGGTTTCGACTTCGAAAGATAACCCAGCATGAGACTCTGCTCTGCTGGTGTGTTTTACTGTTTTATTCTCCTATCTTTGCTTCTTTATATGGATTTCTTTAAAGATTTTAGCTGTAATTTTTATTGTTCTGATTGAACTTTTAATGTGTGATCGTGGTCACTTTAAGGCGCCTTATAAATCTAATAAAATATAACCTTTGGAAGGCCAAATCTGACCCCACTTTGGGCATCTATGATTTAGTCTTTACATCCTTTCAACCACCGTAACTCTTCAACCATCAACGTTATCCCAGTGGATTACCATCTGATCATCTGATTCACGCTGATCACGTAAACCAGGGGTGTCAAACTCAATCGCGCAAAATCCAAAACACACCTACAACATAATTATGAACTAGATATATATCATTACCTGCAATAATGCTAGTGTGAATGCTGTAAGCTGAATTTGGCTGCTGAAGATGCTAATGCTAATAGCTGAAAACGCTGAAGCTGATAGCTAGCTAAAATATTAGCTAAATACAAAATTAGCATAAAAAACGTAGGTTAGCCAGCTAGCATCTGGCTAAAAGAATGGCTAAACTTCAAGATATCCTAAAAACTGGAAATAGCCTAAATTAGCCAAAACAGCTAAATATTAGCCTAACTCCAAACAGCCTAAAAAAACATTTTTAAAAAGCCTAAATTATCCAAAACAGCTAGCATGTAGCTAAAATATTAGATAAATGCCAAATTAGCATAAAAAATGTAGGTTAGCCAGCTAGCATGTAGCTAAAAGAATGGCTAAACTTCAAGATATCCTAAAAAACTGAAAATAGCCTAAATTAGCAAAAACAGCTAAACATTAGCCTAACTCCAAAACAGCCTAAAAAAACATTTTTAAAAAGCCTATATTTTCCAAAAGCTAAAATATTAGCTAAACGCCAAATTAGCATAAAAAATGTAGGTTAGCCAGCTAGCATGTAGCTAAAAGAATGGCTAAACTTTAAGATATCCTAAAAAACGGAAAATAGCCTAAATTAGCCAAAACAGCTAAATATTAGCCTAACTCCAAAACAGCCTAAAAAAAACATTTTTTAAAAAGCCTAAATTATCCAAAACAGCCAGCATGTAGCTAATATATTAGCTAAATGCAAAATTAGCATAAAAAGCGTAGGTTAGCCAGCTAGCGTCTAGCTAAAAGAATGGCTAAACTTCAAGATATCCTAAAAAACTGAAAATAGCCTAAATTAGCAAAAACAGCTAGCATGTAGCTAAAATATTAGCTAAATGCCAAATTAGCATAAATGACGTAGGTTAGCCAGCTAGCATGTAGCTAAAAGAATGGCTAAACTTCAAGATATCCTAAAAAACTGAAAATACCCTAAATTAGCCAAAACAGCTAAATATTAGCCTAACTCCAAAACAGCCTAAAAAAAACATTTTTAAAAAAGCCTAAATTATCCAAAACAGCTAGCATGTAGCTAAAATATTAGCTAAATGCCAAATTAGCATAAAAATGTAGGTTAGCCAGCTAGCATCTAGCTAAAAGAATGGCTAGACTTCTAGATATCCTAAAAAACTGAAAATAGCCTAAATTAGCCAAAACAGCTAAATATTAGCCTAACTCCAAAACAGCCTAAAAAAACTTTTTTAAATAGCCTAAATTAGCCAAAACAGCTAAATATTAGCCTAACTCCAAACAGCCTAAAAAAACATTTTTAAAAAGCCTAAATTATCCAAAAGCTAAAATATTAGCTAAATGCCAAATTAGCATAAAAAACGTAGGTTAGCCAGCTAGCATGTAGCTAAAAGAATGGCTAAACTTCAAAATATCCTAAAAAACTGAAAATAGCTTAAATTAGCCAAAACAGCTAAATATTAGCCTAACTCCAAACAGCCTAAAAAAACTTTTTTAAAAAGCCTAAATTATCCAAAACAGCTAGCATGTAGCTAATATATTAGCTAAATGCCAAATTAGCATAAAAAACGTAGGTTAGCCAGCTAGCATGTAGCTAAAAGAATGGCTAAACTTCAAGATATCCTAAAAAACTGAAAATAGCCTAAATTAGCCAAAACAGCTAAATATTAGCCTAACTCAAAACAGCCTAAAAAAACATTTTTAAAAAGCCTAAATTAGCCAAAACAGCTAAATATTAGCCTAACTCCAAAACAGCCTAAAAAACATTTTTAAAAAGCCTAAATTATCCAAAAGCTAAAATATTAGCTAAATGCCAAATTAGCATAAAAAAACGTAGGTTAGCCAGCTAGCATGTAGCTAAAAGAATGGCTAAACTTCTAGATATCCTAAAAAACTGAAAATAGCCTAAATTAGCCAAAACAGCTAAATATTAGCCTAACTCCAAACAGCCTAAAAAACATTCTTAAAAAAGCCTAAATTATCCAAAGCAGCTAGCATGTAGCTAAAATATTAGCTAAATGCCAAATTAGCATAAAAAATGTAGGTTAGCCAGCTAGCATGTAGCTAAAAGAATGGCTAAACTTCTAGATATCCTAAAAAACTGAAAATAGCCTAAATTAGCCAAAACAGCTAAATATTAGCCTAACTCCAAAACAGCCTAAAAAACATTTTTAGAAAAGCCTAAATTATCCAAAACAGCTAGCATGTCGCTAATATATTAGCTAAATGCCAAATTAGCATAAAAAACGTAGGTTAGCCAGCTAGCATCTAGCTAAAAGAATGGCTAAACTTCAAGATATCCTAAAAAACTGAAAATAGCCTAAATTAGCCAAAACAGCTAAATATTAGCCTAACTCCAAAACAAAACATTTTTAAAAAAGCCTAAATTATCCAAAACAGCTAGCATGTAGCTAAAATATTAGCTAAACTCTAAAAATCTTAGTAAATGCCCACATAGTCTACAAAGCCAATAACTTTATAACATAAATATGAACAAAAATACAGGATTATTATTCCAGAATAAATCAACTAAAACTATAAATAACTTTCAATATTTCACTCTCCATAAAAAAATAATTTTCAAACTTATACGAGTTTGTAATGAGTGCATTAATAACAATAAAATAAAATGATCTGGAGGGCCGGATCCGGCCCCCGGGCCGTGACTTTGACTCATGTAACGTAAACATTTAAATGTTAAAGCTGTTGTTTTGGTGTCTCAGCGTTTAAAGGTTTTCTCCCCCAGTGGTCATTTGTGGAACTGCAACATTTGAACCTCTGCTGGACACGCCTCCAACTTCTAACCGCGTCCAGAAGACACGTTGATGCAGTTTTTTACTTGTGTTTCAGTGAAGCTTCTCCAACTCCTCGGTTACTTTAGAACCCAATCAAACTTCTGATGAGGAAAAAGAAAATCCAGAAGGAGAGAGTAGAACTGCTTTTTTTCCATTTTCACCCACTGCTGATAACCTGGACCACATGCGTTCGTCCAATCAGAAGCTGTGAGGTCAGCAGAGATTGGAAAGGATGTCAAAGTAAAAGCATGTGTTCACTCTCGTTTTATTAGAGTCATATTTCACTGTCATAATAAATTAAATTAACAAAAGCATTATTACCTGTAAAAACTTTCCACCTATTTTTTTAAGCCCTTTCAAATTAAAATATCTTAGCTGGATTTCTGTGAACCGCCGCCTCATCGTTTCAACATTATAGAAAAAAATATCTTAAATAGTTTAAAGAGGATTAAAGCCTTCAGTATATTCAGATACTTTGCATTCATTAATGGTAAAATCACATCCATCCTGCTCCTGGAGATCAGGCTTTATCCCGGGCCTGCAGAAGCATCCCCGGGACGGGAGCGGGGAACCAAAGGGGCAGATATCACCAAATCTGCCGTCTAATTACACGGCCGCGCTTGGCTTTCTGAATTCTCTCACCAGAAACAATGAGAGGTGACGCGAATTTTCCCCAAACATGCTAATTATTTCGTCTCACATCCAGACCCGGGCTCGTTTCCCCCGACCTTGAAATGAGCTCGTGTGTGTGTGATGGGGTGGGGGGTGTGTGTGTGTGGGGGGGGGTGTTAGCTCTGCAAACTATAATTACACTCACACATGCATTCCTCGCCTGCGAGCAGCGGCGGGGAGGCGGCCAGCTCAGATAAAGACGAGCGGGCCGCACAAAAGGGTGTGAAAGGAGACGGCGAGGAGAGCCGGGACGCGCCCCCCCCCCCCGTCCCCCGTCCCCCTCCCCGCAGCCTTGGCAGCTCGGGTTCATTGTCTCCTCAAGGCCCCACAGGTAGACGCGCCGCGTCGACCACACACCAAAAACACGGCAGGTGCGTCCGCTTCAGCAACTTTTAGCAACAAATTTGAGCAACAAATTCCCTTTTTAGGGACGATTCGATGTTTAATCCACCACTGAGACTCGGGTTTACAGATTTCCTTACAAGATAATAAATGAAATATGAGCAAAAACAAACAAGTAAACAAGAATGAATGACTATCCATTCACTTTTGATCCTTTTCTTACATTATAGTAGAGCGGAGCTATCTCAAAGATCGATAAAATCGATTTATTTGATTTTTTTTAATGGTTTGAGTTCATTTGATTCATAGTTTGTCTGAGACAGATCGATCTGATTGGATCGTAGGAATAAAAAACGATGAATCGTTGACGCTTCTGCTGCCGTTTGAGTCCAAAACCTCCGAATCTGCAGAAAAGACGAACCTCAGATCTTTAGTTTAAATAATAAATCGACATTTTCATCTCAATTCTCTTCATGCTCAACAGTATTTGTTCCTTTATTGAAACTCTTTTTAATAATTTATTTTACCTTATATTTTATAATTCTTTAGATTCATAAAGTTTAGTTTTTGTTATTTTTGCACTTTAAACAAACACCAGTTGTTTAAAATGATACAAATTTGAAGTGAAAGTTTAAAAAATGTTTTAGTTTTGGTTTAAAACAAACATATTTGTGATAAAACTTCTTCATTAGAGCTTCTTAAGTCATTTTTTAAACCGTTTTGACTTTGTATTTGTGGATTTAAACATTTTAATTTTAAACGCACAAAATATAAAACAGTTTAATCTCAATTTTATTTGTTTTTTTCAGTAATTTAGTTGATTTATTTTATCTTATTAGTCTTTCTAGACGCGTATTTTAGAAATCTATCTATCTATCTCTATCTATCTATCTATCTATCTATCTATCTATCTATCTATCTATCTATCTATTTTGGTTTAATAAATTCTTGATTTGAGCTTTTATTTTTTAGTCATTTTTAACATAGTTTTGATTTTTTCTTTGCCTTAATTTGTGAAATTACATCCTTTTTATTTTGTCTCTACATGTTTGAAATGTTGTCATAAAATATAAAACTGTTTGATCTACATTTTTCTGTCTTTATCAATAACAAATGAATACAATTACCGCTCGGAATTGAGTTTTTTTTGGACGGTGGAAATCATAAAATGAGAAATATCTGCTTGTAGAAGACGCTGGGGTTGGACTGTAATGGTTGATGTCAAGCAAACAAAAAAAAATGTTTAAAAGATAATTTAATGGAGCAAATTGTTAAGAAGAATTAGAAAGAACTGTGGTCAGACCCCCAAAAATCAGGCAGATCTTCCATCATTTCCTTTATCTTTTAAATATTTCTATTTTATGAAGAATTATGAACATATTTGCATATTTAAAAACACAGAAAGACGATTTTTATGCTTTAATATGAAGAAAAAAGGAGCAAAATAGTTTAAAATGTGTCTCAAAAATTAGTGTATGAATCAGTTTTTGCCCTAAATTGATTTATTTTTTGTTTTTCGTTCCACTAGGGCGATGAGTTGCAGAAAGGAGACCACAAAAATCCTGCTGCCATTTTTCAGGTTTTCTGTCCTAAAAGTGACTCCATCATCCATCCATCCATCCATCCATCCATCCATCATCCATCCATCCATCCATCCATCCGTCCATCCATCCCACTGACACGAGCTCCTCTGCAGGGGCGCGCC
The DNA here is from genome assembly GCA_003999625.1 of Oryzias javanicus. Classification (NCBI taxonomy): domain Eukaryota; kingdom Metazoa; phylum Chordata; class Actinopteri; order Beloniformes; family Adrianichthyidae; genus Oryzias; species Oryzias javanicus. The sequence goes on from CM012448.1 coordinate 26,948,396, forward strand.
ACAACTAGGTCAGTCAATAAAGCTAACAAACTGATAAACTCCATCGGAGTTCATCCTCACCGTAAGGCCCCGCCCCCCACCTGGGTTACTCGTAAGCCCTTACCTCCGTAGTAACCGTAGGCTCCGGGTCCTAAAATGTCGGGGTCTTCGAGGCGGCCCCCCAGAGGTCGCATCCTCCTGGGACCCCTGAAGAACGCGTGGCGCCGGGCCCCCAGCGCGCTCAGCTGCTTCATCCTCCGCTCTTTGGACCTTCTGTTCTGGAACCAGACCTGAAAGAAAGCGCGAGCAGGGTAGAGGTTTGGCTTTTTTCTTTAAATCAGCCTTAAATGGCTCCTCCTCACACATTTCCAGCCACATTTATCATAATTCCGGGCGCCTTCACCTTCTCTCTGTTCATTCATGGAGAGAAAAAAGGAACTTTTTCCCAGATTCTGAGCTGGAGGAACAACTCACACACCTTCTGCTGGACGTTTCCTCCTCAAACAACCGAAATCAAAATTAAATAAAGTTTCTTTGAAGAGGAACAAAGGAGGATTTACAGAACGGCGCGCCATATGGAGGAATGTCTTTGCGTTACGCGCACATAACACGTCGCCTTTGCGTCGCTGCTGCATAATGATGTATGTTCACACCGCGCTGCACCAGAGGCAGAATCCCACTGTGCTGCAGATTAACAAACACACAAAACAGCCCCCCCTCAAATGAAAAAAACCCCACTTAGGCTGTGCTCTCTGGGCTCCAGCGGCAGAGGCAACACCTGCTTGTTGAGAACAATCGTCTAACTGTAGGGTACATTTTTATGGAAATGCTCTCGCTTCCCTTGAGAGAGCGTTGCTTAGGGATTACATCCACATGCTGGAGGAGCGGCGCGGCGCGCGGGGCTCCCCCGCGTTGAAAGCTGTGGTATTTAACACACGCTGAACCAGGAGGAGGGGTGGGGGGGGGGGGGGGGGGGGGGGGGGGGGCAGAACGCAGCCTCCATTTTGGCTCGCGAGGAGGCCGGAGGAGCCGCCGACTGACTTTATCGACTGATTGATCGAGCTGGGAGAAAGAGAACGGCGCCCGCGTGGTGCTGATGCTGAGGCGCGCGAGGCCGCGGAGCTGATGCTGATGCTGTGGCTGGAAGTGAGTGAGAGCGCGCGCGCGCGGCGAGGTGGGGAAAAAAAAAGGGGGAGGGCCGTATGCAAATCTGTGAAATCAGCGATAATTACAGCGAGTGCACAAAAAGCCACATCACAGTTGGCAGAGATGGTGCTAATCATCCTGACACGGTCTGCACCCAGACACCCGGCGGGCGCGCGCACACGCACGCACGCACGCACGCTCCGAGCCGAGGCTCCGAGCCGCGGCGCGTGTTTGTGTTTCCTCCCCGAAGGCAAAAACAACAACAAAAAAACACAAAACAACCTTTGTTTCTTATAATTTCATGGCTGTGCAGCAGAAAAGACTTTTGTTTTGTTTTTTTAAGAAATTAACAGATTATCTTAATTATCAGAATTATAACTTTATGTAAAAAAGGAACATTTACAAATATTTTAATAATTTTTGAGATTAGGTGGCAAATTATCCTCATTTATAGACAAATTTTAGATACAAAAAGAACAATATTAAAACATATTTTTCACAATAGATCTTATATGGAATATAATTTGAATTGAATTTTTTTTTCAATTCAAATTATATTCCATAAAAAAAAAAAAAATCAATTTAATTTGTTTGTTCAGGCCAAACCCTCATTTTATACCATTTTTAATTCCCATATTACTAAATATTAAATATATATAAAAGTAAATTAAGATACTTTTATTTATATGTTTTTATATTTATATTTTTCCTCAAAACTTTAATAGGAATTTACCACAAAATTTACATTTTTTTTGTGTTAAATCTGTAAAATTATCTTTTTCAAATAAATTAGTACTAAAATAATTTGTATATATTTTTATTTTTTTGTAACTTTATGTCAGGATTTAAATAACATAAAAAATCAAACAAAGCGGGTTTTTGTTGGCGCCATTTCCTCTGAGCTCGGCGCGTAAAGGTGGATCTCCTCCTTAATGGCGCACATCATGTTTTGACATTCTCTTTCAGGTAATGAGGCTTTCAATTAAATGTAAAATTAAAAGGTAATTTCTGTGATTTATAATCCCTCATTTCTCTCAGATTAGTCTCTGTCTGCCCCCCTCTTCCTCCCCCCTCCTCTTCTTACCTGGATGACGCGCATGTTCAGCCCCGTCTCCTGCGCCAGCTGCTCCCGGATGTGCCGCGTGGGCTTCGGCGTGGCCACGAACGCCGCCTTTAACGTTTCCAGCTGCTTGGCCTTGATGGTGGTCCGAGGCCCCCGCCTCTTTGCCCCCGAGTTCTGCTCCTCGTTCTCGATATTGTTCGTTTCCTTGTCCGAGGACGTGGAATTGTCCGTCTCCTTGATGTCGTCCTGAGTCGGGTCCGGCAGATCCGGGGATAAACTCCTGTCCGTGCACGAGGACACTGCGGGGCGCGCGCGGGAGGAAGGTCACGATCCGGGATGTCAAGGAGGGCAGATTAAAAAAAAAATTTAAAAAAAAATCAGAGTGTAAAAATAATATTTTTGATTCTCTTTTATTGAATAAAAAATATAAAAAATAATAAAACAATAAAAATATTAATAAATTACCAAAAAAAATAAATAAAAACAGAATTATAAATACCATAAAAATGTCAATTTTATTTATTAATTAAAGCTTAAAAAAAACAAACAAAAAAAAGAATAAAATCCAATTTTTTGCGGCACTGGAGGCCGCGTTTGCGGCTTTCCGCTCACCTGAGTTCAGGCTGACTTCTTTGATGCTTCCGGAGCTCAGGTAGTCTTCTTTGCACACAAACTTGTTCTCGTCGATCACGTAGAGCTCCTCGCCCGTGGACAGCTGCTTGTTGCACACCATGCAGGTGAAGCAGTTCAGGTGGAACACCTTGCTGCGCGCTTTACGCACCAGGTCGTTGGGGGAGATTCCCTGAAGACAGCCCGCGCACTTGGTGCCAAACCGCCTGGAAAACAAAAATATTGTGTTTATTTTATTTTTTTCATAGATAAATTCTTAAAAAGAAACACATTTTTACCCTTAATTTTGAATTTAAAGATAACCCTAAACTGCCAAAAATAAATGGTTTTATTATTTGTATAAAAAAAAGAATAATTTGGAATAATCTCCACGCAAAAAAAACCGCATTAGTGACAATCAGCACATTGTAGAAGAGCCGGATTAAGGCGCGCGGGAGCATTTTAAGGTGCAAATCTTTTCTTAATCCATCTTCACGCGCTTAAATACATTAAACATCATTAAAACACTCTTTCTTTTATTTTATTTTTAAAAATTAACACTTTTTTGGAGTAAAAAGCAGATGAAATGTTGTGGTTTGAGGCGCGTGCGAGTGAACGTCAGGCCTTTTACCTGTTTAAGATGGAGTGGAAAAAAAGGGGGGGGGGGGTCTGTTTTGTTTTTGTTTTTACACTAATGTGAGCTTGTCTCCACATTTGCAATGGTATCTCTTCACCATCCGCCTTTCACATGCATGCCCCCCCCCCCCCCCCCCTCCCCTCCCCAGCAAAAAGGCACAACTCTACTTACACAACAAATGGACACATTAGGGTGATTACTGCCCATTTAAATCCGAGCCCACAAAGGCTGCGGCTGTCCGGCGCGTCATTACACAATTTAAGGCTCGAAAATGACGCCACGCGGCCCGCACTCAGCTCCCAATTACCCGCCTTTTTTTCCTGCTTAATGGATGTTTGAGGAATGAAGTAAATAAATGTAAATATGACTATTCTAAAAGTTCCGAATCCACATATTTGACAGCGTGACCTGACCCACGCGCCCGCGCGCAAAATTTGAATTCAGGTGTGTTCCCTGAAGGACTCCGCTCTGTTTTACCTGAAAAAGTCCATTTTGCAATAGAGCTTCCCGTCCCGGGAAAAGCACTTCTCGGTCAGGTTGCAGCTGCAGTCGCAGCACTGCACGCACTTGGCGTGCCAGGCTCGGTCCAGCACGTTGAGCAGGAACCGGTCCAGGATGGGCCGCTCGCAGCCGGCGCACAGGACCATCATGTTTCCGGCCTTCAGGGCGCCGAGAGCCGACCTTCCCACTCGGACTGCGTTGCGCGGACTGGGGCGGCCCGGCTCGGCGCGGAACAACGTCTTGGCTCCGGGAGGTCGGTGCTGTGCAGGCGGAAACCCGTGACAATCCAGCGGGAGCTGCGGCGCGGGGTCCCGGTCACACAATCCAGACCATGTCCTCCTCAGAGCCGCGCCGGAAACACCATCGCCGGTCAGTCTGGAGTAAATCCCCCCCTCGCTCCGGGAACGTTCCCCTCACGTTGCCACTTTCACATCACTGTGCCTGCGTGGGTTATCACGCGGTTCTGCCAGCGCCACGCGCGTCCAGCGCGCAGATTGGAGGACGGCCTCGTTAATTCCCGTGCCAGGCGAGCCAATCAGAGCGCAGTTGTTATGGTTACGCGCTCCTCGCCTTCAAGCGGGACCCGGGGCGCGCAGGAATACCTGCGTGCGTGTTTTTTTCACCTCTGCTTGGGTCACAAAGGATCGTCTGCGGGTTCGGTGGAGCTGGAAACGCAGCAGAAGGAGCCGGCAGAAGTGAGTCTGAGCGTTTTTGGCTCCGTGGCCCCGTGACCGGCTGGAGGAGGGGCCGCGGGGCCCTTTCTCATGCACGGACCTGTTTACAGGGAAATGCACGCGGATTAGCTGCAGCTCATCAACAGGGGAGCCCGCGCCGCAGCCTGCAGTGCAGCGGAATCTCAATATTTACCAACAGACTCGTGCTGTTAGTTGCACCAAAGCAAATATGCGGCGCGCTAATTCCTCAACCCCCCCCCCCTTTGCAATGGGGATTCATTTGAATGACTTTAGGTGTGAATTTCCGCCCATTTTCAGCAAAAACTTTAGATAAAGAACAATCAAGCAGCTCATTAGAAGCCCTTAAACTCACATTTAATTTAAAACAAACATTTTTACCACTAAAATCACAAGTTTCAGTGGTTAAACATTGATCAACCTTCTAATTTAACGCAAAAAGTAACTCACAAAAATAAAAACAAGAAATATTTATTTAGTTTTAGAAACAAAATAAGAGCAGCAAGGTTGCCAGGTTGGTGGTAATTTCCTCCTTTTTTCCAGCACTATTTATCCTATTTTTTAAAACTAAATTTACTCAAACAAATAATCATTTAAAAGTTTCATAAATGTGATTTTTGTTCAGAATTTAGGGGTGTTTGTTGGTGAAGCTTAATCCTAAGGATTAACAAAGCAGATTAAATGCTGACCTTTCAGAGGTCAAAGTGAAATTTAAACTAAAAATAGTCCAAACAGAGACATGAATGCTCCTCTTGTTCGGCTGCATTTTATTGTGCAGAAGAATACGGTCTTCCTGCTTTGTTCGCCCCCCCTTGAGAATGCAGAACGCCACCCCCAGAAAGGGAGCCTCACCTGTGTGGAAGAATGAGGGAGCTGTCCGCGGTGCTGAAGGCACAGAGCACCAAGGACGGCAACAGGCTTTCATTTCTTTCACAGAGAGTCTCGCCATCAGCGCTCGCCATCCTTCTGCAAACAGAACGTGCTCTGAAAGGTTTCTGCGGCCACAATGAGCCGGGCCCACCAAACCCCCTTTTCCCTCCATGTTTACTTCACTCCACTGCTCGAGGAGCAGGCGTCATTATCACCCCAAGCGTGGAGATTATTAAAAGACACATTTGCAATTTTTCTTTTGCAATAATTCCACACTTAAATGTCACAATGAAGCTGAAGAGATACTCTGAAGTTGTGTCACCTATACCGAGGAATGTCTCTGAAGTTCCTCCGCTCGCACAGATTTTCTGTCGGGATAGAAAAACACTCAGGATGGAGTGCAGCAGGAGGCTTTTTGTCATTCCGTTTCAAACCAGGAGAATTTAGACTTCACTGTTTGCATTATGACATGTCTATATATCCGTTTGTGCACAGCAGCTCCCTTCAAGGACCAAAACCTCAAGTGCTTTGACGATTGCATCTTTTCTACAGCAAGAGGTCCTCATGAAGGTCTGCAGAGCTGCAGCATCCCCCCACCCCCAACCCCGTTCGCCCTGTTTTTTTAATCAATAATGCACATCTGAAAATTCCCCTTATGAGCGGAGACGTTTCTACAGAAATAAAGTTTGTAAGGATTCCGACTCCAATTATCTTTTGATCTATTCTAAAAAAATTATGATGCTGAATCAGAAATTCACATCTTAATTATAGGTGTTGGTGCAGAGTAAGCCTGCCCTCACATCCCATCATCCCTTTGTTCATACTAGCTCACAGTCTCAACAAAAAACTAGAAAAGTTGCATAATTCTAGTGTGAATGCTTTTTACTGCTGAAGAGTTTTGCTGAAAATCTTTTAATTTCTTGCTGAAAATGCAAAAGATATTTGTAAAACTGACAAAAAACTGGAAATTTTGTTAAAGAATTGTGAAAGAGCGCTGAAGTTGACCCAGAATTTCTGAAAAATTTGTAGTAAAATGACTTAAAAACCCCTCAAACATGCACGATTTATAAAAGTATCAAGTGTGTTGCTTAAATATGAGCTAAACTCCAAATTAGCCCAAAAACATTTTATAGGTGGTAAAATAGCAATAATTGCTTAAATACTAGCTAACTCCAAAATAGCCTAAAATTCCTCAGTAAACTACATTAATCAAAAACGAAGCTAAAATAGAAGCTAAACTCTAAATTAGCCTAAAAAAAACATAACAAATAAGCCAAAAACGTTAGCATGTTGCTCAAATATTAGCCAAACTCCAAATCAGAATAAAGTAGAGGCCAAATTAGCCAAAAAAGCTAGCTTAGCCCATTGCTTAAATACTAGCTTAACTCCAAAATAGCCTGAAATTCCTCAGTAAACTAAATTAGCTTGTTGCTAAAATGGAGACTTAATTCTAAATTAGCCACTAGAAAATAAATTAGCCAAAAACGCTAGCATGTTACTAAATTAATAGGTTAACTACAAATTATCCTAAAAACCCCAGTAGATAACAAATTAGCCAAAAACGTTAGCACATCGCTTAAATACTAGCTTAACTCCAAAAATAACCTAAAATTCCTCGATAAACTAAAGTAGCCAAAAACGTTAGCATGTTGCTAAAATATTTGCTAAAAAAATACAAGATGAAAAAGTATCCCATAAATATTTATAAATATATATAATATATATTAAATATTTATATTTAATATATATTTATTTAAAGGCTTTTTGCTAATTTACTTAAAATGTGAAACTTGAAGACTTCCTCCTTCATTTCCTGTGGGGTATATTTTGAAAACAAAGACGTTCATGGATCTATTCGTCTGCAAGTTTCTGCATCAGTGGAGCTTGTGACCCGTTGATTGTAGATTGTGCTCCGGATTCACAATAACTTGATTTAGAAGTGTAAAAATTAACTGTTTTTGTTCTCAAATTCCAAATTTTTCATTAATTTTCAAGCACATTTTTAGAATTCTTTCGACGTTTTTATTTTCCATTTTACTTCAATTAAAAATAAAAGAAAACAACTCTAATTTATCATATGTCGTCATAGTGCTGGGCGATATGGATAATTTAGGAATTATTTTATATTAAAATAACGATAAGTATCACATTAAAGTATATTTTCAGTTTTTCAAAAAAAAAATGACAAAGAGTGTATTTATTGAATTTTCTCTGACTTTATTTTTTAAGTAACATGTTACTGAATTAAAAAAAATGTTCTAGAATGCACAACAGTTTACTCAGGAAAACTGATTTTTTGACAAAAGTTCAGCAATAAAAACAATAGTAGAGAAATGGCAGGATAGACACTTTTCTGTCGTCCAAAATATATATATATATCGTCATATCGCCCAGTAATATGTCCTCATATTTTGATCTATTTTATTGGAAAAACACTTTTGATTTGGTTTAATATGTCGGGTGAAAGTGATGGTGTAACTTTTTATGGTGAAAGTGTTCTAGGGTTAATCAAAAATGAATTTATTTTTCTACATAGAATCAAACTGAATCGACATATATCATTAAAAAATCCCTTCAAAATGAGACAAATCGACATTGGAGAGATGAAGATGTCCTAAATGATCGTTCAAAATGAATCGATTTTAACTATGAATCGTATTGTGTGAAACAAATCGAATCGTTGTTAAAAGGAATCCCTAATTTATATGAAGAAATACTAATTTTATCTTAATTGTGTGAGTGTTTTACAACGTTCTCTCTATAGTGATTCTCCTGCTCGTTCAGGACATAACTGCTTTTTTGGTTTTCATAAACTTTATAGTTTTTGAAATATTGAGCTAAATATGCTCCATAAGAAATGATAGAGAAAGTCTTCAAATTTTAAGTAGATTAGCAAAAAGCCTTTAAATATTTTCCCACTGTTTTCATCTTTTAATGTAATTTTCAAACAATTTGAAGTTATATTTTAGCAACATGCAAACACTTTTGGCTAATTTGTTTTACACTGAGGTTTTTAATGCTAATTTAGAGTTTAGCTTCTATTTGTAACATTTTTTGACCAATTTAGTTCCATCAAGAATTTTTGGCTATTTTTGACTTTAGCTAGTATTCAAACAACAAGCTAGCTTTTTTGGCTAATCAATTTGACATCTAGTGAGGTTTTTTTATGCTAATTTGAAGTTTGGCTAATATTTGAGCAACATGCTAACGTTTTTTTGGCTAATGTGTTATCCACTCGGGATTTTTTAGTCTGATTTAGAATTTATCTTCTGTTTTAGCAACAGGCTAACGTTTTTGACTAATTTAGTTTACTTACGCTATTTTAAAGTTTAGCTAGTATTTAAGCAATGTGCTAGCTTTTTTGGCTATTTTTTTTATTTCCTGCAGCTTTTTTTTAGGCTAATTTGGAGTTTAGCTTCTGTTTTAGCAAAAGGTTAAATTTTTTTACAATGAGGAAATTTAAGCTAAATGAGAGTTTAAGTTCTATTTTAGCAAAATTCAAACTTTTTTCTCTTATTAAGTTTACTGAGAAATTTTAGGCATTTTTGAGTTTAGCTAGTATTAAAAAAAATCATTTTTGCCAGGAAATTTTTCCTCAATACATAATAAAAATTTCTTTTAAATAAAAAGAAATGTCAAAATATGAAAACAGATGATAAATTAAAGTAGTTTTCTTTTATTTTCAACTGTGGTTTATTTAAGAAAGTGGAAAATAAAAACATAGGAAGATCCTAAAAACATGCTTGAAAATAACGGAAAACTAGGAAAATGAGAACAAATATTCCTAAAAAAAATTGACATTGACTTGATCCTGGGTCCACCCATTCCTGGGACGTGTGAGACTTTATCCAGGGACCCATGATACTCAGACAAATGCAACATATTGTGAATCATGTAAATACTTTAGCTCAGGTGAAAATCGCCCAGCGATAGAGCTCGAGGGTTGAACAACTCACAAAAATGATTTTGCAGATTTGGCGTTTATTAGGGATTTTTAAACAATTTTAATGCAAATTTAGGTCGACTTCAGTGATCTTCCATAGTTCTTAAACGAAATGTAATCAAATTTAACAATTTGCTGACAGCTTTTGCATTTTAAATCATTCCCTTTGGAAATTTAAGTAAATTACGTCACAATTTTCAACAAAAAGCTTCATTGACAAAAACCACATAATGCAACTTTTCTGGATCTCTTTATTTTTGTCCCAAATCATCACAAAAAAGCTACAAGAACAAAACCCAACTTAAAAAAAAAGCTGTTGAATTCATCTGCAAAGTGAGCTAAGATGAAGCCTTAATGTTTCACACAAAGGTTGATATAAATAAAGGATGTGGATGAAGGGGGGGGGGACTGCACGGTGACAGCCCAGACACCTGAGCAGACCTCGCCCCTCCCTACCCCCCCCCCCCTGCAGCCCGCGTGGCGTGTCACCCCAGCCCCAAAGGCACGCACACACACGCACACACGCGTGCTCGCACACACGTTAGACCACCTCCGGGGCCCTTCTTTGGCAGGGGCCGGTCCCAGGGGAGAGGTTAGCATGATGGATGTCTGATTGGTAGCCCTCCCTTAGGGCCTCCCTCCCCGTCACCTCTCTGCGCTCTGAATTAAAAGGCCGTTTGTCTCCTCCGAGTCCTCAGCTGTAGAGCGCCGGCCTGCAATTTCACAGCACTCAGAGAGAGAGGGAGACCATTACAGAGGAGGTTGTCAGGGGAGCCATCAGAGCCCGGACACGCCTGAGGGACTCTGTCTTTCCCCCTCTATCTTCCCCGGCTCCTGCCTCCTGTTCAGCAACACCTCTATCGCACTGCAGGCAGCCAACCCTGCCCTCAAATATATATAAATATGCAAGGCCTCGGCTGTTTTCCAAAACGCACAGACTTATATGCATATAGACAATGTTCTGATTCTCTCTGCGCAACAGCAAAACAATGGAACAGTTTGGACATAAAAATCCCAGAGAGTTGGAGCAAATGGCTTGTAACTAATGGTGGCTCATGTTAGAAAACAAGCAACATTTATGAAAACTGTTTTGCTTTTGTTTGTTTGCATAGAAGGAAAAAAAAAAAAACCAGCAGACAGACAGAAGCTGAAATCAGCAGATCGTAGCCGGCAGGAGACGACGTTTGCAGAAGCCCCAGACAGAAAAACAAACACAAGATTGTTCTGTTCCATCATCCGTGTTCGCTTACATTTACAGCCTGAGAGCGTGTTCCAAACTAAACACGATCAAAGAACATTTCCTATATTTAATGTCCTAACCTTTCTGCTCAACTTGATATCTGGATGGCTTAAAATAAAAACATCCCTTTAGAATGGGGCGGGCAAACTTGATTAGCAAAAAGCCTTTAAATATTTTCCCACTGTTTTCATCTTTTAATGTAATTTTCAAACAATTTGGAGTTATATTTTAGCAACATGCTAACACTTTTGGCTAATTTGTTTTGCACTGAGGTTTTAATGCTAATTTAGAGTGTAGCTTCTATTTGTAACATTTTTGACCAATTTAGTTTCATGAGGAATTTTTGGCTATTTTTGACTTAGCTTAGTTTAGTATTCAGACTAAGCTTGAGTTTGCAAGTATATCAGCTAGCTTTTTGGCTAATCAATTTGACATCTAGTGAGGTTTTTTTATGCTAATTTGAAGTTTGGCTAATATTTGAGCAACATGCTAACGTTTTTTTGGCTAATGTGTTATCCACTCGGGATTTTTTAGTCTAATTTAGAATTTATCTTCTGTTTTAGCAACAGGCTAACGTTTTTGACTAATTTAGTTTACTTACGCTATTTTAAAGTTTAGCTAGTATTTAAGCAATGTGCTAGCTTTTTTGGCTATTTTTTTATTTCCTGCAGCTTTTTTTTAGGCTAATTTGGAGTTTAGCTTCTGTTTTAGCAAAAGGTTAAATTTTTTTACAATGAGGAAATTTAAGCTAAATGAGAGTTTAAGTTCTATTTTAGCAAAATTCCAACTTTTTTCTCTAATTAAGTTTACTGAGAAATTTTAGGCATTTTTGAGTTTAGCTAGTATTAAAAAAAATCATTTTTGCCTGGTAATTTTTCCTCAATACATAATAAAAAGTTTTTTTATGCTAATTTGAAGTTTGGCTAATATTTGAGCAACATGCTAACGTTTTTTTGGCTAATGTGTTATCCACTCGGGATTTTTTAGTCTAATGTAGAATTTATCTTCTGTTTTAGCAACAGGCTAACGTTTTTGACTAATTTAGTTTACTTACGCTATTTTAAAGTTTAGCTAGTATTTAAGCAATGTGCTAGCTTTTTTGGCTATTTTTTTATTTCCTGCAGCTTTTTTTTAGGCTAATTTGGAGTTTAGCTTTTGTTTTAGCAAAAGGTTAAATTTTTTTACAATGAGGAAATTTAAGCTAAATGAGAGTTCAAGTTCTATTTTAGCAAAATTCCAACTTTTTTCTCTAATTAAGTTTACTGAGAAATTTTAGGCATTTTTGAGTTTAGCTAGTATTAAAAAAAATCATTTTTGCCTGGTAATTTTTCCTCAATACATAATAAAAAGTTTTTTTATGCTAATTTGAAGTTTGGCTAATATTTGAGCAACATGCTAACGTTTTTTTGGCTAATGTGTTATCCACTCGGGATTTTTTAGTCTAATGTAGAATTTATCTTCTGTTTTAGCAACAGGCTAACATTTTTGACTAATTTAGTTTACTTACGCTATTTTAAAGTTTAGCTAGTATTTAAGCAATGTGCTAGCTTTTTTGGCTATTTTTTTATTTCCTGCAGCTTTTTTTTAGGCTAATTTGGAGTTTAGCTTCTGTTTTAGCAAAAGGTTAAATTTTTTTACAATGAGGAAATTTAAGCTAAATGAGAGTTTAAGTTCTATTTTAGCAAAATTCAAACTTTTTTCTCTAATTAAGTTTACTGAGAAATTTTAGGCATTTTTGAGTTTAGCTAGTATTAAAAAAAATCATTTTTGCCAGGTAATTTTTCCTCAATACATAATAAAAAGTTTTTTTTATGCTAATTTGAAGTTTGGCTAATATTTGAGCAACATGCTAACGTTTTTGGCTAATGTGTTATCCACTGGGGATTTTTTAGTCTAATTTAGAATTTATCTTCTGTTTTAGCAACAGGCTAACGTTTTTGACTAATTTAGTTTAAATAGTTAAAAATAAAAACATCTTTTTAGAATGGGGTGGGCAAACTTGATTAGCAAAAAGCCTTTAAATATTTTCCCACTGTTTTCATCTTTTAATGTAATTTTCAAACAATTTGGAGTTATATTTTAGCAACATGCTAACACTTTTGGCTAATTTGTTTTGCACTGAGGTTTTAATGCTAATTTAGAGTTTAGCTTCTATTTTAGCATCATGCTAACATTTTTGACCAATTTAGTTTCATGAGGAATTTTTGGCTATTTTTGTCTTTAGCTAGTATTCAAGCAACAAGCTAGCTTTTTTGGCTAATCAATTTGACATCTAGTGAGGTTTTTTTATGCTAATTTGAAGTTTGGCTAATATTTGAGCAACATGCTAACGTTTTTGGCTAATGTGTTATCCACTCGGGATTTTTTAGTCTAATTTAGAATTTATCTTCTGTTTTAGCAACATTCTAACGTTTTTGACTAATTTAGTTTAAATAGTTAAAAATAAAAACATCTTTTTAGAATGGGGTGGGCAAACTTTAGGACTTAAAATTCAGTTAGGAGCAGAAAAGTGGCGTGTTTTGGTAATTCATCTTGTAAGAGAAAGAAACAGCATTCAATCAGGATGAAAACATGATTTATTTTTGATTAAAATACATGTAAAATTCAACAATTTGGAGCCTTTATCTCCCATTCATGTGTAGTTCATCATCTATGGGGAAGACACCAGGAAATAAAACAATATCATCATAATTTATTCCATTTTGGTCGGCCAAACTTTTTGATTTGTGGGCCAGAAAGGGTTCTAAAATTTAGCAAAAGGGCCGGACTAGGAGCAGATGGAAGGAGTGATTGGGTAATAAACCTCATAAACTAAAAAAATAATATGGAATTTAGAGAAAAACATGCTTTAATTTGGATTAAAATTGACATATATTAATTTAAAAACAGAAAATTTGGTTTGATTTTTTTTCTCTTTTTGGTGATCCAATGGGTTGATGTCTGACTCAGAAAAAACACACACGAACGCCAGAGAAACAAAACCAGAAATACAATGAAAATAAAACAATAATTAGGATTTTTGATTCAATGTATTTTAATTTGGAGGGCCAGATTAAGTATCTTAAGGGGCCGCATGTGGCCCCCGGGCCGTAGTTTGCCCACCCCTTTTCTAATGTGTGTGGTACGCTCCACAACTCATCATTTTTTAATTTTTGTTATTATTTTTGGACCATATAAGTGTTGATGTGTCCAATATGTTTATAGAGGGTCTTAATGAACTATTAAACACCAGTTTTGATGTGAAGATGGCTAAATGTGTTTTTTATTCTTCAAAACATGTTCCTTCTCATTTTGTTTGTTAAACCCGGTATTAGTTTCATATATGGGGTAACGTTTGTGAGTAAGTTTGCAAAGTAAAATTTTGACCTGAATGTTTTTGGATATTAAGTTCTACTAATGTTTTAGGAGAAAATAAATATATAAATAAATATATTCCCCTTATAAATTTATGTATGCACAAATGTCACATTTACTAACTAAAGATTTAGTTAGCAAGCTAAATTTAGCTTCAAAATAAATATTTAATTTTATGAATTAGATCCAAATATTTGGATCTAATCTAAATATTTATTTTCCAAATTACATTTTTAGCTCAAATCTAAACATTTAGTTTTTAACTAAACATTTAGTTTAAAACTTAATATTTTGTTAACAAAAAAAAATATTTAGCTCCAGACTAAAAACTTAGGAAAAAAACAACGACTAAATATTTAGTTTTAAACTAAATTTGTAAACTAAACATTTAGTGAAAAACTAAATATTTAAAAAAAAAGAAAGAAAGAAAGAAAAAAATAAATATTTAGTTTTAAACTTAGTTTGTAAACTAAGTAATCATCTCCAAACTAAAAATTCAGATCCAAGCTAAATATTTGATTTTAAAATATATATTAAGTTCCATTCTAAATATCTAGTGAAAAATTAAATATTTAGTTTTAAACTAAATTTTTTACTTTTAACAATATATCACATTGTTTTTACTATATATTTAGATCCATTGTAAATATATAGTTAAAAGACTAAATATTTTACAAACGGCACCTCATACTCACATATTGCTGTTTTTTTTTCTTTCTATGTATAAATATTTTACTGGTTTCTTTGCATTTTTTCATTTTTTAAATGATTTTTTTAAACTGAAAACATAAAACGATGCAGGAAACTTTGTGACTTTTAAAGAATTTTGCTAATAAAAACATAAAGTTGTTGATAAAACTGTGTTCTAACAGCTTTATTTGGAATTTTGAGGTTTGCCGTAGAGTAAATGAATGTTTTCCAAATAAAATTGCCCCCCCTCCAGTTTATGATTGATTCTCTTCAGGACTTAAAATTCTGTTTTTAGATAAAACGTTCTGTCCCTTAATTAACCCACAAAGATGCTCAAAAGTAAAAAAATTTGATCGAAATGATGAGAAAAAAATGAGTAAATTTGAAGTACTTTCTTGGTTTGAACACACAGATCATTTTAACACAAATGTTCGCCTCACATTAACATTTCATTCCGTGTTCTATGCCCTTCACGTTTGATCATGCGTGTGCAAATGTAGGTCAGACTGACTATAGATCCGCTCCCACAGCTGCAGTTTAACTATGACCAGAATACATGCGAAACGTGGCCTAAATCATGACGACTTTTTCAGATTGAACCTTTTCACACAAATGTTTACATTCGTTCCTTTGATTTTCCAACAGTTTAATTTTAGCAGCTTATAAAGCGAAAAAAAGCACTAAAGTTTATAATGAAGTATTGATAGAATCAAGGAGAAAAGTGGCATTGCAGTAAAATGAAACACTTTATAAGAGCAATGTGATGTATGTCGATGGAAATCAGTTGATTTACGCTGAAAGAGTGAGTGTTATTTAAATGTCTGGGTTAACTCCTGCTATGAAATTCTATCCTCCTTGAATCTTTTGGCTTCGTATACATGATAAGATCAATTAATCGATCTAAGCTTACTAGGTCAATAAAAGTAGAGCTCGATCTGACAGACAATGCTAAAGTCTGCTAGCTTGATGCTAACGTATAATGGGATTTCCCATAGGACGGCTAATGCTAACACTGAGTCGATACATTGCTGAATAAATGAACATTTTTATTTTTCATTTTTTTCTAAAACACAGTTTTTGAGCATACTTTCTTCTTCTTCTGGAATAAGGAGTAATGCTATAGAGCGACGCCACATAGTGGCCAAACTGAAACCTCCTCCAGGAGAGGCAGAACAATCGTTTTGTATGTACTGTATTAATGATCTCATTATTATTTCTCTAATAAATTTAACAGTATGTGATTAAATTTAATTAATAAATATATTAAAACTTATGCATGGATGATTAATGTGTTTATAAACAAATGTGTCTAAACGTGTAAACTCAAAATTTAATCAAATTGAATTGAAAGAATTGAAAAGAAATTGGAATCATTTTTCTTGGCACGTCACGAGGGAGGAGTGTCTTTTTTCTGGGATCCATGAATTTAGAGCCTCTCTGTATATAAAAAAGACCTTTTTAAAGACTTAATCTGTTATTAAGTGCTTTAAAAGATGTTTACGAAATAAATCCTCCCATTTTGGTCTCACAGTGAAGCTATTTTTTAATAAATCGTTTGTCGCAATAGGCTTCCTTCTCCTTAGCTGAAGGATTAAATTAGTCTAAGTACAGATGTACAGGACGAAATATTTCTCCAAAAAGAGACGTCTTAAGGAATTTTCTGCTCAGGGGAGGCTAAGGCGAGGAAAAATCAGATACGAGCAGTCGAGACCGAAGGTTGAGAGTTTAGTTTTATGTTTTGGTTTTGGTCAAAATGTGTTGTCTTAGCGACAGTGTTGAATTTACTTTTTATGGTGTGAATATTTGCTTTATGTAACGATAATTCGTCATTAAACTCTAGCTAGAGATTAATTATGAGCAGGGCTGCCACGATTGGTCGACTAATCGATGACTAATCGACTAATAAAATAGTCAACGACTAATTTAATAGTCGATTAGTCAGAGTGTAGTAAAGTTGAAAGTTATATTAGAATTCTGCTAGATTTGATATTTATTAAGGTTTTTAGGCTATTTTTGAGTTTATTTTATATTTTAATTGCATGCTAGCTGTTTTGGTTAATTTGGTATTTTTCTGTTTTTTAAGCTACTTCGAAGTTTAGCTAATATTTCAGCAGCTATTTTGCTTAACTTTGGCTCTTTTCATTTTTTAGGCTAATTTTTCATGTAACTAATATTTTAGCGGCTTAGTAACTTCAGCATCTTTACATCCACTTCGTGCATGACTCGATTAGTCGACTAATCAGAAAAAAATAATCGTGATTAGTCGACTATTAAAATAATCGTTTGTGGCAGCACTAATTATGAGTTTGCTGGTTTTAGCCAAAACCAACATAGGACATAGTTTCTGAAATTCAGCTTTGGGTTGTGGGCGGGACCGTTTGGTGTGGAGCAACCCCGCCCCTCTTCCCCGTTTCCTTAGAGCTCGGAGCAGGAAGCTCGTGGCTTTCTCTGTCACAAATATGAATTTTTTTTTTTCAAATTTCTGCCCCAGATTCACAACAATTTGAATAAAGCAATACTCAGAAATGCAATTTTAAGATCTATTTTCTTTATACATCATCAGAAAAACGCCACAAGAACATGTTAAAAACACAATTTTCATCAGAGTGGGTCTTTAAGAAGTTCTTGATCTGATCCAGATATAAATAAGACAAAACAGTGCAGGATTACAACAGAACAGTTCTACAGAGGAAACATCAACATCGAGCTGGGGAAGTCTCCGTCTGAGTAAGCACAAGGATGTAACTGATGAAAACATGGCGGCCGAAGACGCTTGAAGGTCTTCAGGAGATGGAGTTTGGTCCATGGTGCGGTGGGAGCTGTGAACAAAGTGAAGGAGAGACGACAGATAAACAGGAGTTTTAGGGCCGGCCCACCGGCTTACAGAGGTCACCGTGATGGACGAGGACAAATAGAGCGATAGAGAACAGCTCATTTCTGGGGGGCAGTGATTATCAGGTACTTATGACTTACTTTAAATACTCTGGAGTAAAAAGTATTGACAAAGAACCAAAATGTAGGAAGTGGTTCCACCGTAGACCGAGCAGGAGAACGTCTAAAATCCAGTATTTAGCTCTGGAAAACTGAAAACAAGAACACGGAACAGCATCAAAGGACCAAACTTTACCAAAACTAACCAGAGGAAAACCAATAAGCTACAGCCGAGTACAAGGGTCTGTAACCTGCGGCTCCGGAGCTAAATGTGCCTAAATGGTCAAATGAGTCAAACTTAATTCATTCAGTTTAGGATCCTGACTACATTACCCATGATGCTCCAACAATCCATCAAGCAATTTGGTTTCCTAGTTTATCAAAGTTGACCATGTCCATCCCTTTGTGACCACAGTGGATCATCTTCAGATGCTGCTTCCAGTAGGACGGTGAATGCTTGGAATCATCTGATCTCAGAGCTGCTTCCAGTTGAGAATGACATTTGGTCCAGTTGTTCCACTCCGAGTCTGGAGCCTATTCAGACTGAGCAAACTGGAACTCTGTCTGATTGGAAACTAAGACCCCCCTCAAAAGACGGGTCAGAGAGTGGTTCCTGAACTACAAAATCGCACATTGATGACATCACAGCAGCAACGAGGCGCATACCGCAGACATATACCATAGACACCAATACTTGGAGCAACATAAGAGACGTTTTCAGATAAAAATGTTCATACAAATAAACAGTTGGACCTTAGTTTTCTTATATAAAGATTAGAGCCTGGATCAATCTGATTTTATTTGTCTTCTTTCTTTCCTCAAACGGAGAAGCTCCAACGATTGTTCTGCCTCTCCTGGACGGCGTTTCAGTTTGACCACTAGGTGGCGATCGCGCTATAGCATTACACCTTATTCCAATGAAGTATGAATAAAAAAAGAGAAATGTCTGTGAATTTATAAAGATGTTTATTTAGTCAGTAATGTGTGTTTAAGTCGACTGAGTGTTAGCATTAGCTATTCCATGGGAAATCCCATTAAACGTTAGCATCAAGCTAGCAAACTTTAGCTCTTATTAGCGATATTGATCCATTGATTAGATTGATTTTATCAACTCGGTCCTAGAACACGACAAAAATTATAGATATTACTAATTATAATAATAACAATTATAATACTAATAATATTACTAATATTATTAATGTTTTAATACACTAATATTATTAAAATCAGTTCTTGAGTTTTACTGAGAAACATTTGAGGTAACACTTTATAATTGGATTCCTTAACGAGCTTTATTAACACGTTAACAAACATTATTAATGTGTTAGTAAGACATTTATTAGCATAATAAAACAGCGTAATGTTTATAAACATATTTAGTAAGATTCATTAACATCTAAAGTGAGACAACTGTCCACAGAGGCTATAAACATTAAACATAAACATTATATTGACTGTTTTTAGGGCTGCCACGATTAGTCGACTAATCGACGACTAATTTAATAGTCGATTACTATATAGTCGTTACTTTATATTGTATGAAGTCAGATTGTAGTAAAGTTGAAAGTTATAATAGCATTCTGCTAGCTTTTTGGAATATTTTGGCATTTATTAAGGTTTTTTAGGCTATTTTGGAGTATAGCTAATATTTCAGCAGCATTTTGGCTTACTTTAGCTTTTTTATGTCTTTTAGGCAACTTTTGAGTTTAACTTATATTTCAGCTATATGCTAGCTGTTTTGGCTAATATAGGATTTTTCCGTTTTTTTAAGGCTAATGTGAAATTTAGCTAATATTTCGGCAGCATGCTAGCTATTTTGGTTAACTTAAGCTTTTTTAAGTTTTTTTAGGCAATTTTTGAGTTTAGCTTATATTTCAGCTATGTGCTAGCTGTTTTGGCTAATATAGGATTTTTCCGTTTTTTTAAGGCTAATGTGGAATTTAGCTAATATTTCAGCAGCATGCTAGCTATTTTTGGTTAACTTAAGCTTTTTAAGTTTTTTAGGCAATTTTTGAGTTTAGCTTATATTTCAGCTATGTGCTAGCTGTTTTGGCTAATATAGGATTTTTCCGTTTTTTTAAGGCTAATGTGGAATTTAGCTAATATTTCAGCAGCATGCTAGCTAGTTTGGTTAACTTAAGCTTTTTTAATTTTTTTTAGGCAATTTTTGAGTTTAACTTATATTTCAGCTATGTGCTAGCTGTTTTGGCTAATATAGGATTTTTCCGTTTTTTTAAGGCTAATGTGGAGTTTAGCTAATATTTCAGCAGCATGCTAGCTATTTTGGTTAACTTAAGCTTTTTTAATTTTTTTTAGGCAACTTTTGAGTTTAGCTTATATTTCAGCTATATGCTAGCTGTTTTGGCTAATATAGGATTTTTCCGTTTTTTTAAGGCTAATGTGGAATTTAGCTAATATTTCAGCAGCATGCTAGCTATTTAGGCTAACTTTGGCTCTTTTTATTTTTTGGCTAATTTGGCATTTAACTAATATTTTAGCTGGTTATCAACTTCAGCATCTTTACATCCACTTTGGCCATGAACAGATTAGTCGACTAATCGGAAAAAATAATCGGTGATTAGTCGACAATTAAAATAATCGTTCGTGGCAGCCCTAACTGTTTTGCAGCACCTCGTCTAAAGCGTTACCACATAGTATACTGACTGTTTTGAATTGACATTTTTAGCTCTTTGTTTCGCTGCTAAATAGTGATTTTCTTGTGGGAATTTAAGCGGTTATATCACAGTGAAGTCCAACTCTTAAATGACCTGAAGATGCTGTAATAAGATCTAAACAGTTTTCTTTGTTCTCATATATCTGCTTTAGTTGAAGTGTTCTTGACTGACGATAAAAGCAAAAAAAAAAAACGAATAAAATCTAATAAAGTTCTTCAAGTGTTGACTTCTTTTTTTCTCTGTATTGTGAAGCTATTTCGACTCTCATATGAATAAAGATGTGGTAATTATCGGGGCAGGGCGAAGAGGAAATCATCAAGAAAAACAAACAGCTTAGTTCTCAAATATACCTTTCTCATTTACCAAGAATAAAGAACTAATTCAAACAAGCAGCCTCACCTTGCACCCTGTAAGCACTAAATGTGTCTCCGCATGCAAACAAATGCTGGAAGGCAAACAGAGCGCTCGCACATCCGCCACGCCGACGTCTGGATAGATAATTGGAGAATAATTCACGACGCGTTTCATCAGAATGTCTCCTGGAGGAAAGTGGTGTGACTTTCCGCGGAGCCGCGTAGAAGGACAGGAGTCGGAGATCCGCGCATCCGCGGACGGCTCACACTGTGTCGAGTTCAGCCCCCTCCAACGAGATATAATGAGAGAGATCACCTTTCACGGTGGGCCATCCTAATGAGGTAATGAATGGGGGTGTGCATTGCACCTTTGCCCTCACCTACTCTATTAATCAGGGAAGGGTCACATGTAGCCGCCAGGACCCGTCCTTTCCCATCTGGCAGCGCTAATGGACCAAACGATGGATTGAAGGTGGTTTTAGTTAAGAAGGAGAAAGGGATGGGAGAGAATCCAGAGGAAATCCATGGAGCTGATTGGCAGAAAATCCAGGACTTTGAAAGTGGAAGGAGCGTGTCCGACGAAGACCTCTGACCTCGTTTCAGGAATCGGAGAGTGGACGGCAGCATGGATCCAAAAAGAACTTAAATGAAAATTAAAAACGAAAATGTTTTAAATTTCGTCATAAAAGGTTTTTATGCCACACTTTGTCCTTTACATAATCAAAAAAATAAAAAATTCCATCAAAAATCATTAAAAGTCAAACTTTTCCTCAGTAAATAACAAAAAAAAAAATCGGAATTTTTTAAAACTTTAAATATTCTTTCTAATTTTTTTTTTTAATCTTTGATTTTCAATGGAATAAAATTGAAATTAAAAAAATGAAGGAAGAAGATTCAAAGGTTTAAAAAGATTCTGAATCCGACGGAACAGAAAACCTTGTATAATTGAGCAGAAAGCCAAATGAGACCCAGCAGAGCGGTTTCATCCACATCCCTCCAGCTCAGAGGAAAACCAACCACACATCAATTTCACTTATCAGTCTTTAAAAAAGTGGATCCTTGAAGAAAAAGAGAACTGTTCACCGCTAACAAACGTTCACCGATTTTCAATAAAGTTGCATACATTTCTGCAAACCCTTCAACATAGAAACAGGGAAATGGAAAAGAAAAACGTTTTTCTATTTTATCTGATTCTGATTTTTTTTAAAACTTTAATCTTTTTGAGCCATTGATTTTATAAATATTTATATATTATTTTAAATATTTCAGTGTTTTTAATATTAAGAATTAGAACAGCTAGTCAATATATTCATGAAAATAATATTTTGGAGCATAAAATGTTGCTGTTTCAAAATCAAGGGTTCAAAGGTTTAAAGAATTTCGAATCTGATGGAACAAAAAATTTAAATATTTACATTTTTTGCTACATTTTACTTTACATCAGTAAACTGCGGAGCCCGTCTGATACCAAATGATTAAATCATTCTAACAAAACACAAATTTGTGGCTTCAAAATAATTAATTTGCATAAAAGAAATATTTATTTGTGGCCAAAAAAATAGCTGCATTTTACAAACAAGATGTTACTTTGTTTCTATGATGAGTTAAATAAAATAAAATTCTTCCCCTATTCCCAAATGTATTCCTCCAAACAGATTTATGGAAAAGTAGTGTCTTCAAATCTGGACGTTATGTATTTTATTTCTTTATTTGGACCCTCGTTAGCTTCCACAAAGTGGTTGCTGGTCTTCCTGGAGTCCATTAGTATAAAATGCACAAATTTTACAAGTTTGACCAAATTTAAAAATCAATCATATTTAGATTAAGTGCTATTTTTTTTTTAAATAAGGTCAAGCTTCATGAATCAATGGTCACTGGTCACCTACGTTAGCTTGGAGCTGCTAGCGCCCAGAAATACATAAGAACATTTGTTATAACTTCAAAAAGGTCAGAATAGAAGAAAAAAGCTGTTGAACACCCTCAAGGCGGAGGGCTTTGTATCCTTCCACCGTGAGAGTTAGCCCTTAACGAAAACTATTTCAGACAACCTTCCATTTAGAATAGAATAGAAAATAAAATAGAATAAAATAGAGTAGAGTAGAGTAGAATAGAATAGATTAAAGTAAAGTAGAGTCAGGTCAAGTAGAGTAGAGTAGAGTAGAGTAGAGTAGAGTAGAGTAGAGTAGAGTAGAGTAGAATAGAATAGAAAAGAATAGATTAACGTAAAGCAAAGTCAAGTCAAGTAAAGTCAAGTAGAGTAGAATAGAATAGAATAGAATAGATTTAAGTAAAGTAGAGTCAGGTCAAGTAGAGTAGAGTAGAGTAGAGTAGAGTAGAGTAGAGTAGAGTAGAGTAGAGTAGAGTAGAGTAGAGTAGAGTAGAGTAGAGTAGAGTAGAGTAGAATAGAATAGAAAAGAATAGATTAACGTAAAGTCAAGTCAAGTAAAGTCAAGTAGAGTAGAATAGAATAGAATAGAATAGAATAGAATAGAATAGATTTAAGTAAAGTAGAGTCAGGTCAAGTAGAGTAGAGTAAAATAGAATAGAATAGATTAAAGTCAAGTCAAGTCAAGTCGAGTAGAATAGAATAGAATAGATTAAAGTAAATTAAAGTAAAGTAAAGTAAAGTAAAGTAAAGTAGGGTAGAGTAGAGTAGAATAGAATAGATTAAAGTAAAGTCAAGTACAGTAGAGTCGAGTAGAGTAGAGTAGAGTAGAATAGAATAGATTAGAATAGATTAAAGTAAAGTAGAGTAGAGTAGAATAGAATAGATTAAAGTAAAGTAAAGTAGAGTAGAGTAGAGTAGAGTAGAGTAGAATAGAATAGAATAGAATAGATTAGAATAGAATAGAACAGAACAGATTAGATTAGAATAAAATAAATTAGAATAAAATACAATAGAATAAAAATAAAATAGAATAGAGTAAAATTAAATCAAATCAAATAAAATGAAATAGAAGTATCAACAAGTATTTACGTTATAAAAAATGTACAGTTAAAAATTGCTACATTTAGAATTTAGTCATAGTAATTTGTGACTACATAGTAGTTACATTGTATGAACAAAATAATTATTTGCAGCAACAAAATATGGACTTTGTGGCCACAAAAATGTTACATTGTATAAAGAAAATATAATTTCATGTCCGTTAAATAGTTCCATAAAAAAATCTGATTTGTGGCCACAAAATAATGAAATCGTACAAATGTGTCACTAGTTTGTGTCTATAAAATACCAATAATAAGGTTAATAGCGTTCCCATATTAATGAGTGACGATCACTTTTTCCAGACTCTCAATATTCTGGTAGAAGAACTTCCCAGAATGCCACATTTTTCTGAGTTTGTGACTAATTTCCAGCTCTAAATAAAACTCAAATAAAACTGTCTCTATTCATCATGAACTCCATTGATTTTCTTACCAACGTGTCACAAATTCTGTCAATAGGATTAATTAAATCCTGTTTCATTCACATATTTGTGTTATTTAATGGTAACAAATTAAATGTTGTCGAATACTTCGTAGTGACAAATTAAACATTTGAACTATTTTGTGACTCCAATGGACTTCACTGTGAGACCCTTGTTTTACAGTGGGATAGGCTCCAGCAACCCCATCGCCCCAAACAGGAATAAAGTGAGTTTAGAAAATGACTAGAAGGATTAGATCGAGGAGAGAACTTCTCTCAGAGCTGATGAAACATCCCTCTAATGGTTGGAACCTTTAAATTTTAGCGAATGTTTAAAAATGTATTTTTTGGTCCAGATAGATAAAGAAATAAACAGATGGACAGATAGTTTAATTTGGTTAACTGTAGGACTTTAACAAACAGAAATTCTAATTTTATCCAAAAAATAAACAAATAAAAATAAAATTTTATACTGTCAATTTTAAACTGATGGTATAAAAGTATCATATTGTTTCAAATCTTGACTAAAATGTCATTTTTAGAAATGTTCTGATTAATCGGAGTGGTAGAAAAAAATCGATTCGGAGATATATCACGATACTTTGTTTGGTGATACAATTTAAAATGCTGACATGGCAATATTTGATTAATTATTACACCCCAAAAGGGTTGTTATCATTTTAGAAAATTAAATTTTTTTCCAAGACATACTCTTTTAAATAAATTGTTTTGATACAGTCTTGGGATACATCGTGAAAGATATCGTATCGTGAACCAGGTATCGCGATAAGTGATACTAGTTACAGTAATATATGTTAATTCTTAAATGAAAAGTTTCTGATTTGCAGTGTTTTCAGGGACTAAAGTCACTTTCAACAGAAACCGTTTCAGGTCTGACGCTGCAGCTTCATCCGTCAGTCTGCTCACATCTCCGCTTTAGAGCCTGAATAGTCCCACAGAGCGGTTGCTGTGGTAACGGCAGTGATAAGCACCGCATTAAAAACATTCCAAAATATGGATCTGCATGGAGAAAAGAATCCCAGATGCCCAGCAGGAACGATAAAGCAGAAACATTTAATTAGGACAGCGTGAATTCGGGACGCTGCAGGTGAGTGGACATCACCTGCAGTCGGTTCTCCTTCAAAAACCAGAAGAGGAAATCAGTGGAAATAGTCTGTAGTTTGATCATCACGACTATGATGGATGGTTTCTTTAGTGGAAGAAAATTAATATTAGATATTTGGTTTTATGGGTTGATATAAAATGTTAGTTTTCTCGTCATAAATGAGACGTTCCCTTCTACAAGTTACTTTTTTTAGAGTTTGTTCCGCTGCTTCAGTTTGGAAAACCTCTCCAAATATTTCTAATTAAAATCTTTGTTCCTGAAGATTGATATGATGACTGTAAAACATTGTTTTCTGTTTTCTTTTCCATCCGTTGAGTAGTCCTGGGGGGGGTTGGCTAACGATTTCCAGAATCGATTCGATTCGCCACCAGAGCCTGGATCGATTTAATTCAAGTTTCAAGTTTATTGGTTTAGTTTCCCACACAATATACAAAAAAACAGAAGCTTATTTTCCTTGAAAACTAAACAACATCTATGCTGATCAACGTAACAAAGAAATAGATAGAGTAATAATCAAATCTTTTGAATTCCTCACTCAGCTTATTCCATAATTTTACTCCAAGAACTGAAACCCATCTCGTCTTAGCATTAGTTGGAGCTTTAACCTGTTCAAAAGAATAAAGACCTCTAAAATTATACTCACTAACCTTTAAAGTAAACAGCCTCTGTATATTTTTTTAAACTAAATTATGTTTTACTTTATAGACAATCTTTAATACCTTAACATAAACAATTTCCTTTAATTTTATTCAAAATGAAACAAATAATTTGTTGACTCTTCCAATTGCTTTTTTTTCTTGTAGTTTAACCAATAATTCAATAATAATTTTGTATTTCCCTAAATCTCTGCAGAATATGAAAGATATGGAACAACAAATGAACAACAAATAACAAATTTTGTATTTTTTTTATTCTTTTGATCCTCTCAATTCAATTCTATTTATTTCAATTTTGAGTTTACACATTTAGACTATTAAAAAAAAATTAATACTCTTTACATGCTTTATAGACTTTCATCATAATTTGACACAGGTCACATACTGTAACATTTATTAGTGAAATAATGACATTATTAATTTTATACAGTGATTGTTCGGCTTCTCCTGGACGGCGTCTCAGTTTGGCCACTAGGTGGCGATTGCGCTTTAGTATTACACCTTATTCCAGAAGAAGAAGAAAGGATGAGCAGAAACTGTATTTTAGATCACAAACGGTTTCATAAAGATGTTAATTTGTATGTTTATGTTATTAGCATAAGCCATCCTATGGGAGATCCCATTATACGTTAGCATCAAGCTAGCAGACTTTAGCTTTAAGGGTTAGATTGATTTCTACTTTTATGGATCGATTATGGATTATTGATCTATTAAGCTTCGATTAATCAATTTTATCCTTTTAGCCCTAATTAGCACGTCTATCTGTTTTATTTTTTATTTAACCAAGATCGATCAACATGTGAGTAATGAAACAATGAGGGTTTCTTTAGTCTAGTAATTGTAAATTTAATTGCCAAATGCAGTAATTAATTACTTTGTAATACATTACTCCCAACACTGCTAAGAGGATTGTGAGGTAACTGTGAGACAAACAGCTAAAGACACAGTCAAACCTAATTCAGAGTCACAATTTTAACGCATTAAAAACATTTAATCAAGTTTTGGAGAGAAAGAAACTCAGAATCAAACCGGGGATCTCTCACTGTGAGGGAAGAGTGCTAACCGCTACACCACCGTACCTCTAAGTACAACTCAGCACATTCATCTACAGCTGATTCTCCATAAACATGCACACATTTCCACACACCATACAACCTAAAAACTAACGCAGGTTTATACTGTATATTTTTACAACAATTTACTTTAAATCATTAAAAAATGGAGCTCGTCTAATGACAAAAAGTAATTGGACTGTAGCCATCTTACAAACAAACAAACACAAATTTACAGCAACAAAACAGTGACATTGTATCAACTAAATTCTAATTTTAGACCAAAATGAAGTTAGATGAGAAAAACAAAAAAAAATATTTCATGGCTGAGAAATAATTCAATCAAAGTGACAAAAAAGGATTTCATTTGTGGCCACAAGTTCAAATCTGTGACCTAAAAAGTTACATGATATGAACAAGAAAGTTACATTTTACA
Organism: Oryzias javanicus; assembly: GCA_003999625.1. NCBI lineage: Eukaryota > Metazoa > Chordata > Actinopteri > Beloniformes > Adrianichthyidae > Oryzias > Oryzias javanicus. The sequence continues at coordinate 26,975,758 of CM012448.1, forward strand.
ATAAAATACTAATTTATATATATTATAAGTCTTATTAACAAAAAACACTTTGTGTAACAAATTGGTTAAGTCTTACAAAAAATAAAATAATTTAAGGACAACAAAATAAACAATTCACAGAAGTGAAACACTGACTACTAGCCACAAAATAAGTCAATTGTAAAAACAAAATATTAATTTGTAGCCTCAATTAGGTTAATTATTCAAAAGCAGAAATTGAATTTGTTGCTTCAAAATACTTAAGTCAATCGGGAGAAAAAATATGGCAGCAAAATATTTATTTTGTTTATAATAGCGATATAAAATACCAACAAATTGGTTATTTAAAAATAAATTAATTTGTTGCACAAAAGTACTGAAGTTCATACAGCAAAATAATATTGCAAATATTAAACTCAATACAAGGATTTAAAATATTGTGGTCACAAGTATGAATATACAAACAAAATAATAACTGTAGGATTGTGGTATGAGGTTGTCTATAAAAAGAAAAAAAAAAACTAAGAAAATAGATATCACCAGTTTATGGCCACGAAATAGTAAAGTTGTGCAAACAAGATACAAATTTGAGTCGAAACGAAATACAAGCAACAATATAACTGATTAATAAAAACAAAGTACTAAACAAAATACAAAATCGTGGCCAAAAAACTGTTAAATCATACGAAAGAAATACTAATCTGTTGCCTTAAAAAACCAGGTTGTTTCCTGGTTGTGGCCCTTTAACTGAACACGTTAATCGGCATTATTGTGTGATCCGATTACACCATCAGAGTACGGTTCAGGGGCCCGTTTCAAGAAGCAGGTTCAACAAATTTAGAGTTGAAACCTGAACTTAGAGTCACTGGACTCAAAATTCCAGAACTTAGAGTTTTCGGTTTCAGAACAGCTGAAAAAGTTTGATTCAATCAACTTGAAGTTGTTAGAACCAGAATCAGGTGCGAGTGTCGCGACCATTAAAAGCCCTGATCAATGGAGCAAAGACAGCACGATTCACCATGGCAACGGGAACACACATCCGAGTTACTTCCGGCGACGGAAATTGATAAGTTCCTACAAGCATATGAGACTACAAGAACATTTTCAGCAAGAAAAGAAACCCAGCTGCAGCGGTAAAACAGAGAGAGAGAACATCTGCAGAGTTAATGCATACGTCTACATTTGAATCATTTCAAATAACGAATAAATAATATCAGGAAGGTTATTTTGTCACTTGGTAAGTAAGGAATGGTTCTTGATCTGTTAATAATTTAACCAGTCATCTCTGTAATTGCATGAATGACCGTTTTCCTCAACCCCCCCACCCCCACCACCACATACACACACGGATCTGCACGCTAAAAGAAAACACTGTAGCTGCCTGATATGTTAAAATAAGAATTTATTTAAATTTAATTCTCAAGACTTAAAAAATATGCGCTGAAAAGCTTTTTTCTTTTAATTTCAAAAATGTAAATTGTTGAAGCCGGGATTTGAACCTGAGACTCCAGAAGGAGAGGCAGTGTCGTTGACAACCGAGCTAATACCTGTCATGTGAGATGTGCTGTATATGAGTTGAAACCCCCTACTGGTTTTTTAGATTTAATAATTTCGATTTTTAAGGGTTTCAAATGATGAAAATAAAACTCCTTATTATCAATAGCAAATCCCTGGAATAACTCACTATTTAAAATGTCGCTCAAATAAAAATGAATCGGAGAAACTGCATCAATCGACTCGTGTCCTCAAATCCTCTCCAGACATAAATAACATTTCCTCTGGATTAATCCCGCCTCCTCTCTACATGATCCTATGATGAGAATATGTCATTTTTGGTTTTGCTGCTGGTGGAAACGTGACGTCTCTAATGTGAATGTTCTCTAAATATTAATGAAGAACTCAGATTTGAACATCTTTCACTTTAAAAAGGGGCGGAGACCGCAGAGAACTCTAAGTTTCCTGAAGAAAACCTGCTCCAGACCAGGTTTCGTTCACAGACTCAGTTGCCACAGTGATTGATTCTGAGTTCATCTTAACCCGCTTCTTGAAATGGGCTTGGTTTCGCCCACTTTCACGGGTTTGAGTTATCTCTCTTTCTGAAACCAAAAACTCAAGAGTTTTGCTGAATTTGGAATTCAAGAACTCAGAGTTCCAACAAAACCTGCTTCTTGAAACGGGCCCCAGTACTGCTTCAAGTACTTCTGGGTAAAACCCTCTGTAAGGTATAGCACTGGACTCCAACACCGACAAGTGAACATCAGCTTCAACTCCACGAGTCTTCAGCCTTTCCTAAACTTCATTATCGGGGTTGAATTCTGAAATAATATTTTGTCACGAATATACTTAAAATACTTAAAACGACAAAAGAATGTCAACAGAAGAACACAATTTCTTTGGCAGGACACAGGGACACAATTCAAAGTTTTCGTTCCACGACGGAAACCACACCATCGTCTCTATAGAATGAGTTCAACGTTTTCTTCTTCAACTTTCTCCGTTACGGCGAGTAAAACATGAATCTACTTAAGAGCAGGCTTCCCCGCCGGCCGGCCGGTCAGCTGATTTGCGGATTCGACTGAAACCAAGCGGGACGGGCTGAGCCGGGAACGAGGAGAAGGAGAGAAATAATCTCGGCAGCGTATGTGTTCTCAGCATCCCGTCCTCCCCTGGCTAACCGCACCGGTGGCCACTTGAATTAGCAGCAGAGGATTATGGGCCGAGAGCCTCATTAATCTGGGCAACAAACAGTGGCCAGTGTGAATATTTGCACCCAGAAATTGAAAAGATTAAGTCCTATTTAACAATGACTGGCAGGCTGTGTGCTGCAAGAGGCTACTGTTAAATATTCATACGCTGGAGTCCTTCTTTGTGGGTTTGTTGTGTGCAAACCAGGGGGACGCACAAAGAGGTTTTCGCCCGTCATTAGGAGCAGATTGAGCGACTCTAAATGACAAAGAGTTGATATGAAATGCTCTGCAGAGCTCCCATGCCCGCTCATTAATGAGCAGAGGAGGTCCGGCCGCCTCGTCGCCCTGGCGGGAGATTCCCCTCCTGCAACCACTCAGCAAATACACCTGCTATTCATTTCCTACAAGGCAGAGAAGGCGAAAAGCTATTTACCCACCTCCAGCCCGGCCTGCGCCAACGCCACCGCTAATGTTTTCCCTTCTGCAGGAGATCAATATGTTTGGAAGCAGACAAACAACCCGGCTCTGCCAGGCCGGCTCTTCTCCTTTAGCGGGCCACCACTGGGGGGGGGGGGGGGGGGCCCCTGACAGCAGATGTACACAAGCGAATCAACAAGCGACGCTTCTTCCGAGTCAACACCGGACACAATCAACAGCGGAGCTAGGAATTAACACTCTGAGGTTTGACCCTCACGGCTGCCCGTGTGCCAAGCCGGCTGCCAGGAAGCAAACCGGAGAACGGGGATCGATTGGGGGGCTCGGAGCTGCCGCAGCGATCGTAAGCACGGAGAGCCGACACTCAGCTGGAGAGCTGGACGAGAAGCAGAAACAATTCAGACGGTAAAATACAGGAAAAACCAGCCTGAACCAACATCCGAGCCTTCCCGCGGCGCCAACGCTCCACATTTCCTCTGCCTCTCGTTCTGTTCTCCTGCATCCTCTCCCCTCGTGTTTCTCAACTTCTCTAGTTTCCTAACTTCTCTTCTCGTTTCCTCTTATTACCACGTTTCTCTTTTCCCTCCTGCCTCCTCTCCCGTTTCAATTTACTCCCTAAGAAGTCAGCAGAGGTCTCAGCCGGTTTGAGGGCGCCGGCGCTCTGGATTTGTTTTCAATCCACATTCATTCATTTAGTTATTCTGCACATAAACGACATAGAACAAAAGCAGAAAACAGAGAATAAAACTATAGTTTTTACATGATAAATAACAGTTTACATGCAGACAGCAAACTGATTGGAAACAAACAGAAGACTACCTCTAGAGATGGGTCTGAGGGCGGTTCCTGGTCCCGGACCAGGGTCTACTTACACAGACATGTTCTGGATTATCGGGGTAAACAAACTCTGGTTCACTTTAAGTGAACCAAATGTGTCCAGTCTGAACACACTCTCATAGATAATCACTCTCGGCTCCATTTGAATAAAAGTAGATGCAATTTAGGAGCCCGTCATGTTGAATGGTATAATAATCTGGTAAAATATAATATGGTGATTATATGTAAAGTATTAATTCATTATAATTCAATAAAGTGCCACTTGGTGTGTTCTATTTGGAGAGACTACGATTTGTAATAGAACAGTTTTGATAACTAGTAAAAGAGCATCCGAAAGTAATGTTACAATACGTTAAAGAAGGGTAGACCAGGTTGTACTACAGTATTAATACACATTACAGTTGGACCAAATCATATTTTAGAAATATTCCATTTTTTTTTTATTTTCTTGCTTCAAATTTGTCACAAATCCATTTACCTAAATAGACATACTTTTGAAATTCATGTTAATTTTATACTTATTGTTTTTATATTTTGTTAAATGCGTACAATTTGATTTTTTATATGAAGCGATATGACATTTTTGTAATAATTCTGAAAAGATCTAGAGTTCACAGTTTAATTTATCTTTTTGAATGTTGATATTTCTGTCACAAAGAAAAAGAATTGTGTCATCAGCAAAGAGAACAGGAAAAGCAGCAAAATCCTTAAATCATTAGAAATTGAAAAGTAGCGGCTCCAGAATCAGTCCTTGAGGAACACCATATTTGATTAAATTCATTCATTCGGTCCATGTTTGTGTTTATTTGACAAATCATTCCAATCTGTCATTAATCTATTTACTTACATACTTTTGGAGCTCATATTAATTTCATAAACATATATTTTATAAGGCTGCTTTATATTATTTATATCCAGAAATTACTATAAAATTTGATTTTGTTATAATTAGTGATAACATTTTCTTTTAACGAATAAATCTGGAATTCATGGTTTGGCTTATCTTTTAGAATGTTGATATTTCCTTTACAAAGAAAAAGAATTGTGTCATCAGCAAAGAGCAAAGGAAAAGCAGCAAAATCCTTAAATCATTAGAAATTGAAAAGTAGCGGCTCCAGAATCAGTCCTTGAGGAACACCATGTTTGATTAAATTCTATTATTAAATCCATGTTTGCGTAGTTTTAGAGCAAAATCTTATGTTTGATAGTATCAAAGGCTTTAAAAAGAATAGGATTTTCAAAACTATATCACTTAACATCTAAAAAATAGTATAAAAATGTGATTAAGTTATAATAAATTATTTTTTAAACCATTAAGAATAGAACTGGAGTTCATAATTTAATCCATCTTTTAGAACGTAGATATTTCTGTTAGAAAGAAAAAGAAATGTGTCATCAGCAAAGAGCAAAGAAAAAGCAGCAGCGGAAACCAAAACGAAATCCTTGAATCATTTGAAATTGAAAAGTAGTGGTCCCAGAATCAACACTTGAGGAACACCGTATATGATTAAATTCATTCTTTCAGTCCATGTTCATGTAGCTTTAGAGAAAAATCTTGTGTTTGATAGAATCAAAGGGTTTAAAAGATCCAGAAAGACTCCTATTGTAAATTCATTATAACCCAATGATGTCGCATTAGGCGTGTTCTATTAATGTGTTCTCACTAATACACAATATGGTTGGACTAAATCTCACATTTAATAAATTATTCAATTAGACTTTATTTTCTTGCATACAATTTGTCACAAATCTATTTACCTAAGAAATATAATTTTAAAACTCTTGTGTTAATTTCATACATGTATAGATTTTTATAAGGTTGCTATTGTATTTTTTTAATCTGGAAATTAGCATAAAATTTGATTTTGTTAAAATTAGTGGTAACACTTTCTTTTAACGAGTAGATCCAGAGATCATAGTTAAATTAATCGTTCAGAAAGTTGATATTTCTGTCAGAAAGAAAAATAAAAGTGTCATCAGCAAAGAAAAAAAGGAAAAGCAGAAAAATCCTGAAATCATTAGAAATTGAAGAGCCCCAGAATCAACCCTTGAGGAACACCGTATTTGATTAAATTCATTCATCCTGTCTATGTTTGTGCAGTTTTTGAGTAAAATCTTCTGTTTGAATCTAAGGCTTTAAAAGATCCAGAGAGACTCTTAATGTAAATTCATAATAACCCTATAATGAGACATAGGTGTGTTCTATTTGGAAAAGACTGCAATTCTGACTTATTTTTTTTCGTAATAGAATAATTTTGAGTAAATAACAAGTAAAAGTGCATCCAAAAGCAATGTTAAAATATGCTAAAGAAGGGTAGACCAGCTTGAAGTGTAGTAATAATACACTTTATAGTTGGACCAAATCTCACATTTAAGAAATTATTCAATTAGACTTTATTTTCTTTCATATAATTTGTCACTAATCTATTTACTGAAGAAAAATACTTTTGAAGCGTTTATGTTAATTTCATACATGTATAGATTTTTATAAGGTTGCTATTGTATTTTTTTAATCTAGAAATTAGCAAAAATTTGATTTTGTTATAATTAGTGGTAACATTTTCTTTTAACGAGTAGATCCAGAGATCATAGTTAAATTTATCTTTCAGAATGTTGATATTTCTGTCAGAAAGAAAAATAAAGTGTCATCAACAAAGAAAGGAAAAGCAGTAAAATCCTTAAATCATTAGAAATTGAAGAGTCCCAGAATCAACCCTTGAGGATCACCGTATTTAATTAAATTCATTCATCCTGTCTATGTTTGTGCAGTTTTTGAGCAAAATCTTGTGTTTGAATCTAAGGCTTTAAAAGATCCATAAAAACTCCGAATGTAAATTCATAATAACCCTATAATGATACATTATTTGTGCTCTATATTTGGAAAAGACTGCAATTCTGACTCATTTTTTTCGCAATAGAATAATTTTGAGTAAATAACAACTAAAAGTGCATCCAAAAGCAATGTTAAAATATGCTAAAGAAGGGTAGACCAGGTTGTAGTGTAGTAATAATACACTTTATAGTTGGACCAAATCTCACATTTAAGAAATTATTCAATTAGACTTTGTTTTCTTTCATATAATTTGTCACTAATCTATTTACCTAAGAAAAATACTTTTGAAGCTTTATGTTAATTATATACATGTATAGATTTTTATAAGGTTGCTATTGTATTTTTTTAATCTGGAAATTAGCATAAAATTTGATTTTGTTAAAATTAGTGGTAACATTTTCTTTTAATGAGTAGATCCAGAGTTCATAGTTAAATTTATCGTTTCTGTCAGAAAGAAAAATAAATGTGTCATCAGCAAAGAGAAGGGAAAAGCTGCAAAATCCTTAAATCATTAGAAACTGAAGAGCCCCAGAATCAACCCTTGAGGAACACCGTATTTGATTAAATTCATTCTTTCTGTCTATGTTTGGAGAGATCCAGAAAAACTCCTTTTATATAATTATTATAATAAAACTCTGAATGGATTCTGTCCAAATTCAGTGCCGTACATGATGTTCTTTTGTTTTATCATGTTTTATCGTCATCAATAATAACAATTTAAGAGTCTAATAATAGCTGGAGAACACCTAACCTGCGGTTTGATGGCTAACAGTTACCTGCCCTTGTGCACGTGAATGAGTGTGCACGGCAGATCCATAGAGTTCTTTGAGTCTAGCAGCTGTGTGCAAATGTGGGCGTGCTGAAGGTGTTGGCGGGGGCCGGCTCCTGCGTGTGCACGTGTGTGTGTGTGTGTGTGTGTGTGTGTGTGCGTGAGCAGCGGGGCGAGTGTGGTAAATTGTTCTGTGTGGTGGAGATAACACCAGATCCTTATCGGCTGCATCAGGGGGCTTAAGACCCCCATGAGTGTGAGGGGAGAATGAATTTTCCTCACTACTCTGCATATTACAGGATTACACTGCACCTTTGGACATGCTTGGGCAGAGTCTGCCTCATGGCTGTGTGAATGTGGAGCACTGAAACAGACTGTATATTCCAGATCGTGTTTTTGCTTTGCAATTTATTCCTGAACAGGAACTTGTCCAAACACGAGCGCGAGAAGTCACATCTGAATTCTGAGCAGAGCGGCTGTAAGTCAGTCAAACCCGTCTGTAATCTATAATGCCGGCCGCGGCTCTCAGGCGCTCCATCAACTGTTTGGACTTTTAAAGCTCGCTTTGAATTAATTGGATTAGCTAGATGAAGATGTGAGCTTATCTGACTGAGGATTGACTTGGATTTATGAGCGGCGACCCTTGACGTGGACCTGCTCCTCCAACACTTATTGGTTTTCTTGGACTTCTGACCTGAAGCTTCCAACTTGACTTGAGGTTTCCATTGTCTTTCTTAGACTTGAACTTATGAGAATTGACTCACATTTGTGAGGAAAGATAGTTTGACTTCTTTCACTAAAGCTGCATTCAGACTGGAAATGCATCAGTCGGCAGCGAGTTTCAATGTTGACTCAATGTTTAGATGCGACAAAATTTGGGCGCCAGGTATAGCGCGTCAATTCTATTGGGTCCAATCAGGATAATCTTAAAATGAACAAAAAAAATTGAAAACTTGAAAAATAGAAATTGTAACTAAAATAAAAAAAACCTGAAAACTTAAAATAAATTTAGAAAATTTGAAGAACAAAAAAAAAGTATTTGCAAAAAATGAAAATTTAAAAAAAATTTGAAAAAAATGAAATTAAAAAAAAAACTATAAATGTAAAGATTAATTGAAAAATTTATTTATTAAAGCTGTTGTTTTTAATTTTCAATTGTTTTTTTCATCTTCACTTTCACTCCTGTTTTTTTTTATTTTAATTAATATTTTCGAGTTCTTGCTGCTGAGCAGAACCTAATTTTACACGGGGGTGGGACAAAATGAAAATTCAAAACAGCAGTTGTGGATACGTTTTTTTCAGTTGGTAATTTTTACATTTATAGTTTTTTACTTCAAGTTTTCAGTATTTTTTTCTTTTTAAAATTTTCGAGATTTATTTCAAGTTTTCAAAAATTCAAATTTTCAAAAAAAGTTTTGTCAAATTTTCTTTTTTTTTAACACACATTTTTAAGAATTATTTTGAAGTTTTCATGTTTTTTTCTAATTTTCAAAACTTTGTAAAAAAAATTGTTATTATTTATAAATTTTTAAGATATATTTTAGGTTTTCAGTTGTTTTTTTTTCTTCAAATTTAATTTTTTTTTTTTTCATCTTTTTCATTTACAATATCTATTTTTCAAGTTTTCAATCCGTTTTTTCATTCACTCTAAGATGATCCTGATTGGACCCCATACAATCCGGCGGCAGCGCAATCCGAGCAGGTCAATTTGGGCGGCAGACGCAGCAAGGTTGAGGCGGTCCCTCAACCAATCAGGGACTTAGCTTTGGGTACGTGACGTTTTCAGTGACTTGATCAGCGGGTAGAAAAAAAACCCCAATATGGCTGCTTGATGCAAGGATTTTCATTCTGAACTTCCAACCTTTTTTTTTTTTTAATCCACTGGGGCTGCAGAGTTGCTAGAGACTGGTCGCCAGCGGTGGACAGGGTAGTGAGCTAGCAAGCTCCGCCTACCGCTGGGCAGCAGGGACGGAGTGCCATCGTAGCAGGAGCAATGATTGAGTAATAACTGTTTATTTCTCTATGGAGCCAGCAGATACTTCCTGTTTGGAACGCCAGAGGGGTTGGGGTCGCTCAGTCCAGTTCTTTATATACAGTCAAAGGTTCATACTCCAGTTTTCTCTGTCACACTCAGTTGCTAGCTTCATTGGAGAAACTGCTAAGTAATTTGTTTTTTTCTTTTTTTTTTTACCTGTTTGAAACATAAGTAACATAAAACCAGAAGGAGAACTGCATCGCCTTTGCTGATAAAGCTTGAAATTCAGTTCTAGCAGTGGGAGCGGCCACAGCTGTGGAATCAGTGAGGAGTCAGGCTCCAGTGAAAGCCACAGCCGATCAAACACAAAGCCTCCTTCGTCGGTCTGATGCAGCACAAACGGCCGGTAACAGACTCCAAACCTTCCCAGCAACCACACATGCGCAGGTGGAAAGTATTCAAGCAGGTTTGGGCTGGATGGAGGCGGAGGGGGGGGGGGTCCCATCTTCCTCTCCTCCTCTCCTTTCAGCGCCTCCTCGGTCGGGCTCCTCGCGGCCCCCTGGCTAATTACTCCCTTTTTCAAATGCAAAGCGGTGGCAGAAAGTGAGATGATTTCTCGGAGGCGGGAGCTGAAAAGGAGGTGACTTTCTTTCGAGCCTTTGAAGTTGGGGAGGGGGAGGGAGGGAGGGGAGGGGGGGGGCGACGGAGGTAAGTAAGAAAAAAGCGAGGGAAGATCGTGTTAACGAGATGGCCTCTAAAGACAAATTAAATAGAGGGAGAAAGGAGACCGGACCGGGCCGGGCCCTACTTATAGACTCACTCTTTTCAGGTGTTCCAAAGCCCGAATTCCTGAGCAGGCTTTTTAAAGGACTTGAAGTGTGGGGAGAGCGAGTTTGGGGGGGGCAATAGGCTCAAATGTGCACGCAGGAGGGTCACCCGTCCTTTAGTCACACATCCCGGCCCCTCAATGGGGAGGTCAGGGACTTACACACCGATGGAGGGTCAGAAGTGGCGAGGATTACACGTCTGCTCTAAGTCCCGCAGATCCCAGTGTTTTCACTCCATCTCGCTGTTTGTTGTTTTGTGGCGAAGCAGACGGAGGAAAGAAAAGGAGACGGTCGGGGAATTAGTGTAAAGCTCAGGAGATGAATGGGCATCTTATTCGCACCTCTTGTTGGCTGTTTTTCAGCCCCCAAAACAGCCCTCCCATTTCTTGTCTGAGAGAAAGCGCGTTAGGGTTGCCTTTGTGCGCACAAAAGGAGACTCCCCTCGTGGCTTTCATGCTCCTGGTGGAGCAACAAGAGGATTTGGCCCTCCGCGCAGCGCCCCGGAGCTGCTCCGGCTTTGATTGGACATCGGCAGGAGAGAGCTCCACAACTCCTTTCTGGATTAATCAAGTGATTCCAGCTCTCCTCAATAACACCTTCTCTTTTTAACAAACCCTTTCTGTGTGTCGGTAATCCCATCTTCCACCCCAAACACCTCGACCGAAAAACCGTGTCCGTCCTTTTTCCCCTGATTGAGAAACACTTTGTTCTCCTAATTTTTTTTTCCTTTGCTTCACGCCGAGATAATCTGATGTGTGGGTGTTTCTCATATTCCTGGATGCTTATCACAACCGACACGAGAAAATATGAGCAGGATTTATTCTAGGGATTTGACCTGACGAGAAAAGAAATGAAAATGTTTTTTTTTTTTTTTTAAGAAAAGTTTTCCCTCCTTAAATATGAATTCAGACGAGCGCCGGCGGCTCATGTTTTATTCCGCTTTGGTCCATTTCCTGATTTGAACAGTCTCACTTCAAAGATTACTCTCTTATTATTTCTGATGCGGCATTAAACCGTCGAGCACATCGAGATCAAATCAATTAAATTCAGTTCGACTCAATTCAAAGACTAATGTGTGATGTCAGCCGTCGCCGGTTGGCGGGAACCGTGAAAGACGTAAAACCCGAATCCTTGAAGTTCCAAAGAATTTTCTGCTCGCCGCTGAGCGCTCCATCTCTTCCTCCGTCCATGCAGAGAACATGCGTAAACTGGGCATTAAGTATGATTTTTTTTATTTTTTTTATTTCTTCTCCTCAACTTTTTTTCCTGTAGAAGTTGTGGTTGAAGGCAAGAAACTCGATCAACCTCCAGGACAGCAGAGCGGGAAACAAAAATCAAGTAGTCAGGGTGTAAAAGGAAGTGTGGCGAGGAGATCACGGCGTGCAGAAGCAACAGTTGTGAATGAGGTTTGGTGTCGCTCAGACCTGTTGAATCGAGAAATCCCTCCAGTGATAACCTGCGATAATGCTATAGTGAATGCTTTTTGCTGAAAGTAGTAGCTGAAGTTCTTGAAAGTGCAATAGCTATTTGCAAAATTTCAAAAAGACTGAAAATTTGGCTAAAAAAAAACAACTCAAGAGCGCTCAAGTTGACCTATATTTCTGAAAAATTAGCAGTAAAATTTGCTGTTGCAAAAATATTTAGCGTGTTGCTCAAATATGAACTCCAAATGAGCCCAGAAAACTTTAGCAGATGAAAAATAGCCCAAAAAAAGCTAGCTCATTGCTTAAATACAAGCTAAACTTTCAAATTGTCTAAAATTCCTCAGTAAACTAAATCACACAAAAATGTTAGCCTGTTGCTAAAACAAGAAGCTAAACCACAAGAGCCTTAGTAAATTACAAATTAGCTAAAAACATTAGCACTTTGCTCTGACATTAGGTAAACTCCAAATTAGCATAAACAAATCTACGTGAAAGTCAGTTTTCTCATTGCTTAAATACTAGCTAAACTCCAGAATAGCCTACAATTCCTCCGTAAACTAAATCAGTAAAAAATGTTAGTGTTGCTAAAATAGAAGCTAAATTCTAAATTAACCTATAAGATCCTCAGTCAATTACAAATTAGTCAAGAATGTTAGCATGTTGTTTAAATATTAGCTAAATTACAAATTATTATAAAAACCATCAGTAGTAAAATTAGCCAAAAACGTTAGCATTGTTTTTTAAATATTAGCTAAATTCCAAATCAGCATAAAAACCCTCAGCAAATTACAAATTAGCCAAAAACATTAGCATGCTGTTTAAGTACTAGCTAAACTGAAGATTAGCATAAAAAACCTCAGCAAACAACGAATTAGCCAAAAATGTTAGCATGTTTTTTAAATATTAGCTAAATTCCAAATCAACATAAAAAACCCCAGCAAATTACAAATTAGCAAAAAACATTAGCATGTTGTTTAAATATTTGATAAACTGAAAATTAGCATGTAAAATCTCAGTAAAAAACAAATTAGCCAAAAACTTTAGTATCTTGCTCAGATATTAGCTAAATTCCAAATTAACACAAAAACACTCAGTAAATAACAAATCAGCCAAAAATGTTAGCATGTTGTTTAAATAGTAGCTAAATTCCAAATTAGCATAAAAAAAAACCTCAGTAAAGGCCTAATTAGCCAAAAAAGCTGCCACGTACTAAATACTAGCTAAACTCCAAAATAGCTTAAAATTCCTCAGTAAACTAAATTAATCAAAAACATTAGACTGTTGCTAAAATGGAAGCTAAACTCTAAATTAACCTAAAAAACCCAGGTAGATAAAATTAGCCAAAAACGTTAGCATGTGGCTAAAATATTAGCTTAACTCCTATTTTTTTATTAATTACTATAAAATTTCAAAGCATATGATAACTTTAGTTGAAGACTTTCTCATTCATTTCCTATGTGGTATATTTTGCTAAATATTTCAAAAACTATAAAGTTTATGAATCTTAGTGATGATCTGAATGAGGTGAACGATTTTATAGCGAGATTGCTGAGGAGTTTTTTAGTGCCGTAAAACATACAGAAAGGAGCAGGAGAATCACTATGTTGTGAATGTTTACTAAACTTTCACACAATGAGAACTTGTCTGCAAAGATTACAAAACACTTTCAGAGAAAATTTTAATGATTTTCAATAAGTTTAAAGGGGCAGAGCCGTGGTGTAGCGGCTAGCCCTCTGAAGTCACAGAGAAGGTCCTGGTTCAAACCCCTCTGTGTGGGTTTTTTTAATTTAAAAACATGTTTCACAGGTTGGTTCAACATTGTCTTTAAGGTGTAAATGTGTGATTGTTTTGCCCCGTTTAGGATGAACCCCGCCTTCCTCCAACAGAGGCTGGGATAGGCTCCAGCAACCCTGTGACCCAAAAGGGATTCATCTGATTCGCCTGGGATGTTTAGAGTTTATTTGATGTTAGTTTTAATTATTTTCTGATCAGAGAACCCAACGGATTGAATGGATTGATCACAGCAACGTCAAGAAACATGGAGAATGAGCTGAAAGAGTCTTTGGTGAACTGGAAGGAGAAAGAATCAGGATTTTGGAGGAAGTTCTGTCCATGAAGATCTGAGCTGACATCCGGATCAGAACCGTACGGATGGACATGAACGATATTGATGGATGTTTTTATGTAGCAGCGGTGAAGATTTACGCTAGTGAGACCAGACAGGGGGGATCAGGGGCGGAGCTCCAAAAGCCACGCCCCTTCAGAGGAGATTTTAGAAACGGAGGCTTCAGATCAACATGAAAAATTTCTTTTTTAGACATTTAGTTTGTGGGATTTTGGTTAAAAACTTCATAATCATAATTAAAACACTGCTGGGAACGTTTTTTTTTATTTTAACTGAAAATATGTACGAATTATTTAAAAGAATAACCGATAAGCACTCTAATGTTACTTGAAAACTTGATTTCCAATGTGAGATTTGTGGATTAATATGAAATTGTATTCTGATGATAATGAGGAGTATTATACTGTATATCTGTTACAAGATTGAAATCATGAAATAATGTTTTGTGAGAGTCATAAATCCTTGTTGTTTAAAAAAAAGTCTGCACTTGATCTGATCAGAGCCGAATTACAAAAACTGTAAAATGAAATAACTAAGAAGGGTTTGGATTATATCAGACCAACATTTTAGTTGTGGAAGATGCACAAATTTAGGGGTGACCACTTGATGCTGATAGATGCATTTTCGCCTAAAACCAGATTTGCTTAATATACATCAAAATGCCGACTGTATTCCTCCAGTCCTGGTCAGTAACTTTCAATAGGAAAGTGAGGAACCCTTTTCCAGCAGAAGTCTCTCATTGGACCAATCAGAGGCGGAGCTTCATGCCGCCATCCATGCTGAATTTGGCTGTTAATCCGGCCAAAATGTTCCAGGTAAGGTAAGTTTGCAAAAATAAAATATGTTAATACTATATTAGCAAAGCACAAAAGCCCTTACGATGAATATTTTTAAAGATTTGAAGGTTTTAAGGCATCTAAACGTTCTTGCGTGTGTTTTCTTTAGAAACTTCTCTAGAACAGATAATTTATAGCCATTTTAGTATCATTGTGGTGGGATCAATGGGATTTCTGACTGTTATTGTTCTATAAATGAACGAAGCTTCATTCTGAGGACGGCGGCGCAGCGCTCCACCTGAGGACAGGTGTGTCTGTTCATTTTAATTGCATTTTATTTCTATTTTAATTGTTTTAACTGTATTTTATTTTCTTGTCCAGGTCTCCCTTGAAAAAGAGATGTAGTCTCAACATGGGGTTTCCTGGTAAAATAAAGGCTAAATGAATAAATCGAGTTTATATTTGTGTTTATTTACAAGTTTCTCCTGCCCGAATTTGTCTCGTCTCAAACTTTGTCGATTTGTTTTCTTATAACACTAAGAATTTGTTCCAAAAAGGTAAGTAGAAGATGGATGATCACAATAGACTTTATTGTAATTTTTGCATTTCCCCCAATATATTATATATAAAACGACAGTTGTTTTGTGTTAAAAAGGGAAAAAAACAATCTCTGTTTGACTAATTTAGTATGAAAACGTGATTTATGAAAGTGACTTAATTATGGAAGCATTTAATAATACACAATTATTAAATATTTGTTCTTTCTACTGTAAATTATTAAGAAGCAGAGATTCTTGCTGGATCAGCAGCGGTCTGACTGAATCCGTTTCCTCTTGTTTTAATTAGAACATGTGGTTAAAGAAATCAAACATGACATTAAACTCACAAGTCTGTCGTAATCATTCAGCTTCTTTTTATGACAAAATATGAGAATAGATCAAAATGCTGCTTTTTTAAAATGAATTTTATTTTCTAAAAAACACTAGGTGATAAATTCAGCAGCAAATGCAACATTCATCTGTGCACTATACACTGAAACAATGCACGCTTGCTGCGTTAAAAGGACAATTCCATTGAGTTTTATGTTTGTGTCTTTTTTAGTTCATGTTAGTGGTTTATTAGTTCTGTCAGTCATCAGAGTGAATACACTGGATAAATAAAAATACATTCATTCTTCACGCTGTTTTCTTTTGTTCATTCTGTTTGCTATTTACTATCTATGTCAAGCTTTGGTGTGCGGACACAATTGCAGGACAGCTGCAAGCTCCAAATCAAAGTGTCTTTTGATAACAAAATCCAAAACGAAGGAAGAACACAAGGCTTAAAAAACAGGAACAGTCACTAAGGTCAAAGTCCACAAAAAAACACACAAGAACCTGGAATGGGAGACAAGATTGGTGGGTAAGGGTGACAAGACAAACCCGCAAGGAAGTGAGGGGAGGAACCCATTATATACAGAAAGGGGAGTGAAAAAAAAAAAAACAAAGGAGACAGGTGTAGCCCGTCAGGGAGGAGTGGAAATCAGCCCAGGGGAAACACATGACAATCTAAACATGACTGAATACACAAACACTTGTTTTTATGATTGGACATAAATTCAGGCGGTTAAGAAATCACCTGTAGAAGCTTCTTTAAGCTTTAGAAATACCAGCTGTTGTCCTAAAACGGTTTGAAATAAACGTTTTTGATTTGTTCAAACGTTTTAGCTCCGCCTTCTGCACAAACTGTTTGTATTGGCTGCGTGACACGGGCTGAAAATACTCAGAAATGCAATTGTTGACCTTAATTTGTCCTGTATCATCAGAGAAAAGCTACAAGAAGATGTTAAAAACAGTTTTTTAAAAGAATCCACGATAAAACAAGTTTAGTTCTTGTTGCTCTGACAGCCGGTTTGTTTAAGCCTTTAAATAGAATTAAACTGCATGTATTTTGCTGCCAGTGACAATGTCTTTTTTTTTTTTTTTTTTGTTTATGAAAAAAAAAAAAAAAAACATCTGCAAGTTAAACATGAGTTCTGCTGCGAGTTGTTCCTTTCATTACAAAGATAGCTAAGAAATAAACATCTACTCCCTGTTATTGTGCGGTTTTTGTCGTCTCCGCGCGCCGCATCATCCGTCTTGCACCCTCGCGAGGTGCTTAAACCGCACACCTGTTCGGCGGGATATCTTTTTCTCCTCAACTCAACAAGGCCGGATCTGCCTTATCAGCTCGGCAGCTTTGTATCTGTACAGTCGGAGGATTCTCAGCCAGGATGTGGGTGGCTGTTATAGATGCTGCAAAAAAAAAGAGGAAAAACACAGAGAGTGGGAGAAAGGGGGTTAGAGGTGGTGATAAACAGAGTTGGGTGGGGTGACGTGGGGGGGTGCAATGATAAATCAAGTTCCAGACTAATCTATTTAGCATGCTCTCACCATTATCCTGTCAGTGAAACAGCTAATTAATTAACTGATTCCACAATGAAGAGGTTTTGAATGAGCCCATTTAGATAATTACTACAAGGAGCCGATCGGGCCAGTCATTTACAAATGTCACGCAGGTTCCAGCATTGGCAGCTGCCCTTCATGCTGGCCCAGGTTCGCATTGTCCCAAACCCTCCTCTCCGCGATGTCCGTCGGCGGCTTTGTTGTCAGGTGGATGACGGCGAGCGCGAAGATTGCACAAAGATCTCCTCAGAAACCAAACAAATATCCGTCTCTGCGAACCATCAAATGACGGAAACTGCCCGACAAACTTTGAAACAATACTTCAGTTTTAATCGTAAAAAATCATACATTTAATAAATAACCTTCTTTAAGATTAAAAATGGTTTTACAAATTTTGCTGTTACTGTTCACAAATTTAATTTACACAAAGTCACATTGATTTAGATCAGAGGTCCATTTGGGCTCGTTTTTTGCTGATCAGAACCTAGAAGGAGCCGCATTAATTTACGTTAGCCTTTAAGAAATTTGGATTTACATTTATAACCTTCTTTTTTTTTTTTTTTTAAATAAATGTGAATAATGTCTATTTTTGGCACGAACAAAAGCAAAAAAACATATAATAAAGTGTTGGGAGATCCGTCCCAACATCTGGAATCCACTGGATACGGAAATCCAAGATACAAAAACAATTTCTGCCTTTACCAGGGTTATAATGAAGGAGATGTTAAGTAAATATTACAGCTAAGTTGTAGAAAAATAATTTCACAAATCTCATATAGTTAATGCCACTGGACATAGTGTAGGTAAATAGGATTAAATAAGGGTTTGTTTAGACAACTATTAAAGTGAATGTGTATGTATTTTTGTTTATATGTAACCTATACCTATGTAATACCTAACAGGATTTGTATGTTAATTTTTCGTGTTTGATACATTTCGATTTAATTTGGTTGATTTAGCATATTAATAGGGGCAGATAGTATAAGTTTTCTTCTATCTGTTCCTTTTCATTTATTAACTATTTTATCGTTATATAGTATTATTTTGATGTTATGTATTGTTACTAAATGAAATAAAAAATGTGATCGTTCGTGATACGTGTGTGACAAGTTTGAGTTGTTCAAAATCACACATTTCACAAGTAGTTTATGTCATTCACACGCCAATATTGCATTAATCTACATACTTGTGTTTTTGTAAGACGCATGCGCAAATTTGTGTCTTTTTATGACCGTTCCACGAGTTTCTAATAGACTTTTCATGCCTTTTCCACTAATGTATAACTTTTAAATGTGTAGTGCTGGGAACCACTGGGTACCGGTGAGGCACTGACGTCATCAGTCAGATTTACAAACATATGAACCCGATGTAGCAGCTTATTACTTTTACTTATAAATGAAGTCTGTGCGCTGCTCCTTCTGTCTGTAGAAGTCATCCTTTTCTTTCTTTCTCTCTCTCTGTCTCAGTAGAGATCACTAAAACAAATTCTTGAGTTTTGGGGTTTAAAAACAAATTCCTCCATTTAGAAATTGATGCTGAACAATATTAAAGTACATCTGGACGACTGCACTTGACTTGCTACTGCTAAGTTGTACTTCTTCTGTAATTTTTATGTGGTTCAAGTGTAAAAATTTAAAGACCACAACTTTTCTCTCTTTTTCTACATATACTAATATACGACTGACTTTCATTTTTGAAAATTGTGAAATATGCATGTAGCTGCAGTGTGGCACAGCCTTAATAGTAGAAGATGAATGGTACGATATGATCAAAATAAAACAAAAATAAATTCATTTTCTTATTTTTAAGATGTTTTTTTTAATAATATTTTACATTTCAGTCGTCTTCTGATCCTAAAAGCGCAGGTTCAATTCCCATCTTGCCTGCACACTCAAGTCTCAAGAATTTGGACTCAAGTCCAAGTCATGTCTCAAGTTTCTGGACTCCTGTCCAAGTCATATGTCAAATCTCTGGACTTCAGTCAAATCTGAAGTGTCTGGATTCAAGTCCAAGTCAAGTTCCAAGGTTTTTGACTCGAATAGAAGTGAAGTTTCAAGTCTCTGACCTCAAGTCAAGATTCAGGTGTCAATTCTCAAGTATCTGGTTTCAAGTGCAAGTCAAGTCTTAAATATATGGATTCAAGTCCAAATTAAGTCTCAAGTTTCTGGGTTCAAGTCAAGTATCAAGTTTCTGGAATCAAGTCCAAGTCAAGTCTCAAGTTTCTGGAATCAAGTTCAAATCAAGTCTCGAGTTTCTGGAATCAAGTCCAAATCAAGTCTCAAGCTTCTTGATAAAAATGGAAGTCTCAAGTCTTTAGATTTAGGTCTCAAGTCAAGTCTCGAGTGTCTGGATTCAAGTCCAAGTAAAGTTCCAAGGTTTTTGACTTGAATATAAGTCAATTTTGAAGCCTCTGAACTCATGTCAAGATTCAGGTGTCAAGTCAAGTCTCAAGTATCTGGAATCAAGTTCAAATCAAAAAAATCGAAGTCATGTCTCAAGTCTTTAGATTTAGGTCTCAAGTCAAGTCTCGAGTGTCTGGATTCTTGTCCAAGAAAAATCTCAAGTTTATCAATTTGGGTTTCAAGTCAAGTTTAAAGTTTCTGAATTCAACTCCAAGTCCAAGTCACAAAATACTAGTAAGCCAATTTCTATGGCTTAAGTACAGAATAAACAATCGTTTTTTTCCTTACTGCTACTTCCTTTAGGGGTCTGTTTTTGTATTCTGTATATCTAGAAAAATTCAAATGAAATAAAATATCAACTCGGTCATTCACTTACTGTCTGGATGTAAGATGACAACACTTGTGATAACTTCTTTAAACTGAAAAGAAACTATGAAGCACATGTTGGACAATCCGTCAAAACTGAATTGCATCAATGATGCAAAATTTTAGAAAAATTCTGGTTAATGAAGACTGACCATTCTCCTTGGTTTTGGGCAGGGGTCTGCAACCTGTGGCTCCAGATCCACATGTGGCTCTTTTATTTCTCCATAGTGGCTCTCTGGCTGAAGAAAATAAAATAAAAGTAAATTTAAAAAAAAATTGAGATTAGCTATTATTTTAGCATCATACTAACTTTTTTGGCTAATATGTTATCTACTGGAGTTTTTAGGCTAATTTAGAATTTTAGCTTCTATTTTAGCAACATGCTAACGATTTTGGCTAAATTTTCGGAGAAATTTTATGCTAATTTAGAGTTTACCTAATATTTAAGTAAAATGCTAATGTTTTCAGCTAATTTGTTATCTACTGAAATATTTTTTTGGGATAATTTAATTTAGCTTATATTTTAGCAACATGCTAACGTTTTTGACTAATGTGTTACCTACTGGAGATTTTAGGCTAATTTAGAATTTTAGCTTCTATTTTAGCAATATGCTAACGTTTTTTGGCTAAGTTTTCAGAGGAATTTTAAGCTATTTTGGAGTTCAGCTAGTAATTAAGCAAAAAGCTAGCTTTTTTGGTAGATTTGGCCTCTAATTAGTTTTTATGCTAATTTGGAATTTAGCTAATATTTTAGCAATATGCTAACATTTTTAGCTAATTTGTTTCTACTGGGGGTTTTAGGCTAATTTTGAGTTTAGCTTTTATTTCAGCAACATGCTAAAATTTTTGGCTGATTTAATTTACAGGAAATGTTATGCTATTTGAAGTTCAGCTAGTAATTAAGCAACAAGCTAGCTTTTTTGCTACTAAGTTAAAAAATACAATTTTGAGAGATGCTAGTTTCTTTTTATATATTTTTTTGCTCTTGTTTGTGCCAAAAATAGACATTAATCACATTTATTAAAAAAAAAAAAAACAAAAAGAATGCAAATCCAAATTTCTTAAAGGCTAACGTAAGTCAATGCGGCTCAGTAGAAAACGAGCACAAATGGCTCTTTTACTGTTAAAGGTTGCCGACCCCTGGTTTTGGGGAACAGGAAGTAACCAGTTGGTGGTAGCCGTTAGCTTTGTGTCACTTATTAATTTAGAAAAAGAAATGAGGAAATGGTTGAGATTCTGTTTAGTTTTACACGTTTCAAACAATAAGTTAACCTTTAAGCATGAGTACATGAGTTTACTTTATCAGGGCCAAATACAATTTAAGACTTTACATCTAGTTCCAGACCAAAGTAAAGTTACTTCAAGTCCACGTCAAATTTTTAGTCCAAATCAAGTTGCAAGTCCCACATCAGTGATTGAGTTGGGATAAAATTCCATTAGTTATAGACATCGCTTTGATACTTGCAGGTTTGCAAACCTAATAAATTCTCAAGAATATTTGGGGAAACTGAGTCCTGTTTCAGATTCAAGTTTCATAATAAAAAGAAGAAAGAAGAAGTCAACTCCCTCGATTGCAAGACTCCTTATAGAATCTTCAACATAAACTATTTATGCAAAAGATGAACTCTTGTTTGATTCAGAGTGTCGTGCCTTGAAATCAACCTGAATGCAGGTAAACAGCGTAAATGTCTTCATTGTCTAAGCAGTTAATGATTCATTTTCCATCTTCAAATGAGATTCCTTGAGTCTTAAGACTTCGACCATTGTTCTGGATTGTCTCGGATAGACTACATGTTTCCTGCCGTTATTAAAACAAGAACAAGACGACACACACGTGAATCATAGTTCTTGTTCTGAGAGATTCTCAGTCAAAAAAAAAAAAAAAACAACCATCACCAGTCCTCCAATCTTGAGAGGGTCAAATCTGAAGGACTGTAAATAAAATTAAAGAAAAAACAAGCCAGCAGAAGGAGGTTAATTAGCTCTGCAAGCCGGAAAACCAATACTAAAGTAAGTATCTTTTAATAAAGAATAAGTTTTGCTTAATTAGAGAGACGTGGGTTTTGTTGTTTTTCTGAGTCAAGCGGTTGGTTACTCCTGATTGTATTTAGAGGCTCTTTAACTCTTCGTGAGGCTGAGTTGGAGTAGATCTGAGTTTGATCTCACCACAACCTTTTTTCTCATCACAGGCAAATCGTTTTTATTAGGAGTGACAAAGTGAGGCCAAGAACCACTCAAGAGAAAGATAAGTGAAAGAAGATCCCCATGACGGGTGAGCTGTCTTTAAACTTGTTTTATTTTTGAACTTTAAGTTGCAAAGATTCATTTTCCCATTTTTACTTGCGGGGGGTCAGTGTGGTCGCATGAACCCGCACCGCCATCCTGTTGTGTTCAGTGTGGGAAAGCCCCAGACAATGACCTGGAGGTGGTTATCTCATAGCCCGAGTCACCGATGGCGGTTTTGTCACTTTTTTCAATCAAACAGCCAACAGCTCAATCCACTCCATCAGATCAGAGCTCCTCTTCTCATATCTCTCTCCTTCCATCCTTTTCATTCCCTTCTTTGAATAATGGTCAATCCCACATCAATACGCGAGGCTCCTTTCACCGCGGCTATTCCCAGAGGTGGCCTCATTACCCTGGGGTGTTTTGTTTGTTTGCTCGATGGTCAAAGAGGCTGAATTGAGCAGCAGGCAGGGGTGGACTAAAAAAAAGGAGCCGGGGCAGATATTTTGGGGTGTAAAGTGAGGATTTGGTTTGGGGGGGGGCAGGAGTCCGGGTGGATCTGAAGAGGACAGATCAGCAGTTGAAGGGCAGAAGGCCACCAGAGATTCCTTTTATCGGGGAAGTTGTTTATCAGTACAATGGAGATGCAGGGATTTGTATAACACACGAGGTACTTTTCTTTGATAATAATACTTCGATAATTAGAGATCTTAGGCATGCCAGTAAAGATTTATTAGAGATACAAAGCGTTGCATGTGAAATAAGCTGATAGTCTGTGGCGGTTGGGCAATGGGCCAATGACGTCTTGCGTGCTGGTGGGATACATTCGGACCATAAATGAATAAACCCCAGAACCAAGACGGTAATTAAGGGCCAATTCATGACAAAGCATCGCTCTAGGTGGAGAACAGGGTGGAGGCGGACCAAAAAAAATTCTAGAATGCAGAGAGATTTATGAATTTAAAAGCAACATTTAGCTATTAGTTCAGAGTGAAGTCTTAATTGATTGCGCCAAAGCTTCAGAAATATGGCTAATGACTTTCTGGAGTTGAGAAAAAAAAATGTTTAAAATTATGCAAAAATTACAAAAAACATAAAAAAGAGGAGGTACAAAAATGCATAAATGTAATAAAAAATAAGAAACCTAGATTTTCATTCTAGAGGTAAACAGTTGCCCAATCAAAAAAATGTTTATGTAGATAAGATTTAATATCATCTGCATAGATGGAGTAACCTTTTTGTGATAATGAGTCCATTATCTGAGTTAATGAGGACTTTTAGACGTAAAAGAGTAGAAGTCCCAGTGTAGAGCCTTGTGGGATACCAGATGTTACTTTTGTGTGGTTTCAAGTTTCCAAAAGACTAAAAACAAAACTCTACGGTGACATAAATCAGAGTATCTATCTACAATGTTGTGAAGCTATAAAATGCAAAGGTTGAACATCACTGACTTGACCTTTGAGCTCAGAAATGGCCGGATAGGAAAGTTACACTACATCGGAAATCTAGACACGTTCCAGAGTTCATCCAAAGTAAAGTCTGTTTGGTGCAGTGTGATTCATGTGTTGTTCCTCTTTCTCACTTTTCACCGGGGGAGCTGGAGAGATTCCAGGGGGCTCGTCTGAGCTCCTGTCCTTGGCCGTGGACCTCACCTCTGGCTTGACTCGCATCCCCAGCTGTCACCCAGTTCCATCTGGATGAAGCCCATCTGCAAACATGTAGTTGTAGAGTCAGAAGTTTCCTTTAGATCAACTTAAGGAATATGGAGACAAAGACCATTGAGATGAGATGATGGTTACATGTAGCCATACAACACTGTATGGGTGCTGCAGGTTTTTTTGGGTTGTCCATGGCTGCATCTTAAGGGGAGCGCAGGTCTGTCTTGCAGTTACCTTAAGGCTCGTACGACCATCTCAAGGAATGTCACGAAAATTAAACACATCATCTTCTACAAGTCTATTGTATTTATAAGGCTAATAGAAGAAACGTAGACCTAGGACATTCAGTTGATTCTGTCGTACGGTGCCCTTTACCCCATACCAGGGGTCAGAAACCTTTAACAGTAAAAGAGCCATTCGGGCTGGTTTTCTACTGATCAAAACCTACAAGGAGCCGCATAGTCTTACTTTTTAAAAAATAATAAATATGAATTATGTCTATTTTCTGTCATGAATAAAAGCAAAAGTATTTAAAAAAATTAGCATCTCTCAAAATGTGATTTTTTTTTTCCTTTTTTTACATTTTAAAGAAGCTCAAATAACTTTTTTTTTTCAAAATAAAAGATGCTCTGTGCCAAACAGTCTCATCTCAGCTAGTTACTACTAATGTGCAGCATAAGATAATATGTGCTTTAACTGATAAAAGATCAAACTTTGGTAAAACGTTTTGGTCTGCATGTAAAATCTGTTCATTCTGGAGGTAGAGTCGAGCAAACAGGAGTATATCATCTATGTGAACCTCAGACATCTATACATTTAACTAATATATTAGTAGTATCTAGTATTGGCTTCTAACTGAACACACAAATACTGCAACTAAGAAAGCTGAAAAAAAATTTGTATCAATTATTTATTTTCCAGGTTTGCAATTAATTAATTATTGTAAATGAGATAAATATAGAAACCACCTCATATAGCATATCTTTGTTTTTCCTGACTTAGGTTTTTTAGGAGTTTTTCCTTACCGAGAGGGAGGGTCTAAGGGCAGGGATATCCAGTTTATTTAGTCTGTTTAGTCTTTAGATATTTTTTTTCATGTTTCTATTTTCTGCATCTGTAAAATTACCTGCATGAAGCCCAATGAGGCAAATTTCTTTGTGATTTTGGGCTACATAAATAAAATTGAATTGAATTGAATTGAATAGCAATCAGGCTATGATTATTTGTTGGTAGCTCCTCCCACACGTTAACATATAGCTTAAAAAATGCATACATTACATAAAATGAATATACTTCTTAAAATTAAAAATAAAAATTAAATGTTATAATTTTTTTTAGACTTGTTTTTCTATGATTACCTTCTTCTACGTGGGTTTTCTGTAAAAAAAAAGCAGCAAATTCACGATATTCCTGTTCACACACTGACTGTTGCAGCTGATGCATGTTCTCATCATATTATTATTCATATTAACATTAACTAATTTGCTAATTTCTCTCCTTTTGTCTGATTACGTTGGTAATTGTCTGACTGTCATTGGCCGACTGTCTGCCGCAGTACGCACGCCACAAGGCAGAGGGCGCTGGTGAGCCCAGAGAATGAATGTAACACCGCCGATAAAGAATGATAAAATTACCCGTAGTAAGTCAAATGCAGCCGTCAAATGTTGTTTGGCCTCAATTTGTAAATGGAAGATTTCACCTTTGAACCCCTAAACTCCAGAATTTCACTGGCAGTGATTTTTAGACTTCTACAAACAGGTTGTTCATGTGTTTATTCAGAAGGAGCAGCGCACAGCCTTCATTCATAAGTAAAAGTTAGTCAATAATAACAATCTTTGGGATTTTTTTTCTATAAAATACTGAAATTAACTTTTAAACAAGTGTTAGATGCTCTGTAGAATAAATCTGACCGATGACGTCACTGATGAACACGACTTTTGGACAGTGAATTTGACGCACAAATGCAGCTTCAGGGGAGTTTCACAGCACTTCGATGGATTAAATCGGGCTCGACATTCGGAAAAGTTCCTGTTTCTTCATCGAAATCTTCTCCAATCAGAAGCGTGATGTTGGATCTGCTCCCATCTTCCCTTAACTACAATTCCAAAGCGGCGTTGAATCTGAATAGAAAATGATTAATTCACACACACTCGCACTCCCGCACCTCGCAAGGACACGCAGGCCAATGAATTACCGGGAGCGGGTCATTTTAAATCTGGTGGAAGGACAGAGTGTTGTTTCTGCAGAATGGCTCGTAATTAAAGGGAGCCGAGCAGCGGCGGGAGAAAAGGCCACACATCAGCCCCTCACGGGTCTGCGATGCCACTGATGGGAATTTATGGTTCGCCCTCGCCGCGCTACGTGCTCGCCGCTCAGCTCGCAGCCAGACGGACTAACTTCACAATCGTATGCATAAGCTTGCCGCTTCCAGATAGCCTGGAGATGCAAAGAAATTTCCGAGCTGGAGTGCAGACTTCATGGAAAATGTCCTCGTGAATGCTAAACATTAGCTGCGCGTCATGCAGCTGTAATATGCATGAGGTCACTGACAGATAGTGGGCTTCTCCAGCCAATGGGATGCAGAGGGAATACAAAGGAGCAAATCAAGAAGTGCAATTTCACTGAGGACAAATTTAAGCACGCTTTCTTCCCAAACAAAAAGTGAATTGATTTTATGACTCCTGTTCAGCAGGCGAAGGGGATTTATTTGAGCGAGCCAAAGTGTCTGCACTACTTCACAAGGCAATGAAAACTGGATATTAAACTGGACTTTGTCGCCATAAAAGTCCCAGTTTCATCTATTTTCTTCTTTTCCTCGTTTTCCACTTTTCTTTTATGCCGTCTCAAATGCACGTCCCGTCATTTCTTCTCCTTTCTCGCCCGTGTCTCCTCCTCTTCTTCCCCTATCGCTCGATAAAACACTTCTTAAACCCGCTGCTTTCTGACGTCTCTCCTTCCACCTCCATCCATCTCCTCCTCACTCCCCCTCCACCACAAACCACCACCTCCTCGCTCGCCCGCTCGCTCGCTCGCTCTCACTACCGTTCACTCCATTTTTCTGCACATGAGATTTGCCTAACAATAAGTGGCTCTGCCCAAGGTCAGATAAGAGAAGCACAGCCCAGGAAGCCACAGCCACTGCTTCTTTCATCCCATTTTTTCTGCCTCTCCCTCCTCACAGCTTTCGAATTATCTCTGCAGCACATAATAATAATTACTGAGGACGGCAACATAGAGATAAGAATGCAGAAGCTGAAATGGTGAGACAGAGGGAGAGGGGAAGAGAAGGGGACAGGTTAGAAAAACTACACAGGCAAGGAGGAGACTAGTAAAGATATGTTTGAGGGGCTGCGGAGCGTGAGAGAAGCAGGGTGGAAGTTAGAAACGCTGGAGGTTTTATGGAGGAATTTTACGTTTGAAAAATCAGAATAACTAATCCGCAATATTTTGGTCCCTCAAATGACTCAATTTGTGTCTTAAAACAGAAAAAAATCATTTAAATTCAGCAGAATTAAAAAAAAATGAAGATTTTATAGCTATGTATTTTTTAATTAAAAGAAAATGATGACTGAATGATTCTGCTTCCACTTTCTGCTGGTTCTCCTTTTATTCGCTTTTTTTCTGTACAAAAATAACTTGTGAGATTTTACACACGGAGTTAAAATGGCTACAAAGCCTCAAATGTCGAATCAGAAATCTGTTCCTCCTTTGCACCATTCCGTTGGATTAGAAGCTGTTTCTGTATTCCTGTTTAGTTTGTTCCACAAGGATTTAAATAAAATTAGTTCTAAATCAAAAAACAAAAACCAAAATAATTGATTTCAGGAGGAGAATAAACTCTTTCCTAACTGTTACTTTGAGAAAGAAGTAAAAGTTGTTAAAGTATTGAGCTAGCGAGCTCTGCTTTAGAGAGCTCCACATTAGAGAGCAAGCAAGCTCTATTGAACTAGTTGTATTGAACTAGCTAGCTCCGCTGTATCTTGCTAGTGAGCTAAGCTAGCAAGCTCTGCTTTGAATTGAATTGAACTTTATTCATATCCCAAAGGGATAAATTCATCTGTCATGGCACCCATACAAATACAGATTTGCAAACACAAATACAAACATACATATTCCTATAAACATAAATATGAATATAAATAATATACACACTTATCTACAATGACTGTAGCACCCTCGAGGAACTAGCATGAGCTCGATGATTTTTAATACAGGGTTTATTGGTCTTCACAACCCGTGAGAACTGACAGCAAAGAAACACAATAAAAAAGACATTAAAATCAATTCTTCATCTTACAAAATACAAAAACGTAAATTAAATACAAAATAAAAGCACACAAACCTCGTGGGCTGGCATCCACGAGGGGCTAATAACTGTTTGGCTTGAAATGTCTTTCTTTTCTTCCTTTACAAAATAAATAAACACAATAAACAAATAGTTTAATTGATAATTCTGTGACATTTTTCAACTGATTAATACAGATCTTACCGAGAGCTTTATGTGTCTGCGGCAGCGCGCCTCTGGCAAGATGTGCGCGCCGAGCAGGTGGTGTGCGCACTTAAAAATGAGTCCGGGCGGAACCTTTTTAATATAAGTTGTTCCATATCCTTTCGCCACTAGATGGCGCATGTTAAATAGAAATAAAAACCATCAAAATAAATGTATAAATATTTGGGGCTGTTACACTCCCACCAATCACTTGTGATTTATAGAACTAAATATTGTCTTTAAACTAATGAACTAGTTATTTTAACATGCAATGAATTATGAACTTGATGGATTTTTAATTTATTATTCTATTATTTATCGTCTTAAGTGTCTTTAACTTGCTTCTAACAGGACAACTGTCTTCTGAATGGGCCTTTCCAGGTAAACAGCTTTGGAAATGCGTCTTCCTTTTCCATCCAGAGTTGGATCACTCATCAGTAACTTCACCTTTCTCACTCTTTCATCCTTACTGGGGTACACATCAACGATTTTTGCCAACTTCCATTGGTTTCTTGGGGTTATTTCATCTTTCAAAAGCACAACATCATTGATCTTTGCGTTTCTGTGTTGTTTAGTCCATTTTTGTCTACTCTGAAGATTCAACAAATACTCCTTCTTCCATCTTGTCCAAAAAGTGTTGGCAAGGAGTTGAACACGACGCCACCTCTTCTGAAGATAAAGATCTTCTTTTACAAACTTGCCTGGAGGTGGAGAAATGATGGTGGACTTCATGGTCAGTATGTGGTTCGGCGTTAAAGGTTCTGGGCTTGATGGGTCACATAGTTGATCTGTAGTAAGTGGTCGACTATTTACCACTGCCATGACTTCATAAAGAAAAGTTCTTATGGAGGAAGTGTCAAGTTGTTTGGCTGATTTTTTCCCAGAAATTGATTTTAGAACACTTCTTATGGTGCGGATTTGTCGTTCCCAGACACCACCATATGACTTGAGGCTGGGGTGTTCATGAGAAACTCGCATTCCAGACTTTCCAGCTTTGGTTTGGTTCATCTCCTTGAGTGCCTCGACAAACTCATTTCTGGCGCCGACAAAGTTTGTGCCTTGGCGCATCTTATCTGTCGAGCTGGATCCTCTTATGGCGATGAATGAAACGCAGTGCGTTGATGAAGGCATCAGTGGTTAAATCATCAAGCATTTCTATGTGTACTGCTCTGGAGCACATGCAAGTGATTAACAAGCCGTAGCGCTTTAGCTCCTTTCTGCCTTCCTTGACATAGAAAGGACCAAAACAGTCCATCCCACAGTAGGTGAATGGCGGGGTGGTCTCCATCCGATCTTCTGGGAGGTCTGCCATTTTCTGCTGTTCTGTGCACCTCCTGAACCTTCTGCACTTGACACATCTGTAGATATGAGAGGATACAACCTTGCTGCACCCGAGGATCCAATATCCATTCGCACGGAGCTCGTTCATGGTGATCTCCTCCTTGATGTGTGTTTCTCATGATAATGTTTGACAAGTAACATTGACACTGCTCTCGCAGGATGACTGGATGTTTTACATCAAAATGTAAAGCAGCATGCGTGAGACGTCCTCCAACTCGAAGTGTGCCTTTGTCATCCAGAAATGTACTCAGCTTGTGTAGCTTGCTGTCTTTGGTTTTAACCGTAGTGATTTGAAGGGACTTTATTTCATGTGAAAGGCAGTATCTGAACCATTCTGATAACTGTCAGCTCTGCCTCTTTTCTTTCTTCAAGATTACTGACTTCACAGGATCTTTTCTTGCATTCCTTCACTTCTTTGCAAAGCGCTTTGCTTGCAATGGCTTTGATCATTCTTGACCAGTCTGAGAACTTGTGCAGGCGATCCAGAAGTGATCTTTCTTCCTTTGCTTGTGTTTTTAGCACTTGAATCTTCTTGACTTCTGGATCACTGCTCGACAGCTCTCCCACCTTGATTTCACCACTGGACACAACTTTCTGCCAAAGAAGATCTGGGCCTTTAAACCAGTTTGAAGTAGTAAGTTGTTCAGCTGTAAGACCTCTGGAGGCATGGTCTGCCGGGTTCTCTTCAGATGTAACATACCTCCACTGTGCAGACTCTGTGCTTTGTTTGATGCGTTCAACTCTGTTTGCAACAAACACATGGAACCTCCTGGCTTCATTTGCTATGTATCCGAGGACAACCTTTGAATCTGTCCAGTAGGTTTCTTGTGAGAGCTTAACTTCCAGTTCCTTTTTGTAGTCTATGTAGTATTGCTTGTTTCTTCTCAGTGTTCCTTCCAAGCATTTCAGTCGATGTATGGCACATGATTTGTTATCAGGTAGGTTAGGCTTGTCACTCTTAAACGGAAGTGACATCTCAAAATGTCCATCCTCTTTGAGCCTAATGCCTTCCTTCATTTTAGTCAGGAACCTTAGATCTTCTTGGGAGATCTTAACATCCTCTGTAGCTCTTTCCACAAAATCAGACTCCAGCAGCTTGATTACATTAGCAGGCGAGACCATTTCCTTTATTTGAGTTCTGCACACATAATGCACTTCACTGGTGAACCTTGAAGATGGTTGAACACTTGGAACCACTTGCTTCACAATGACTTGGTGGCTTACTCCAAAGGCATCTCCATAATCAAGACATGGATTGCCAAAGCCGACAATACTCCAGCCCAGATCAGTTCTTTGTCCAAAGGGCTGATTTTCTTTGCCAGACACCACCTGACGGGAACAAGTGCTTGTGGACAATTATAACCAATCAAAAGGCCAACATCACAACTTTGGAGTGGAGCAATTTCGTCTGCAATGTGTTCAAGATGGGGCCATGATTTAGCAGTTTCTGGTGTTGGAATGTGATCACGACTCGCTGGAATGAAGTCTCTGGCAAGTCACTGGCAGGGGAATGATCTTATTTGAGTGAAATCCTCTCACTTGTAAACCAGAAAGCTTGTGACAGGTAATGACAGTGTTTCTTGATGACATTGTAGTAAGCTTTAAGTGAACTGGTTCACTTACGGTGTGCAGAGCTTTTGCAGTTTCTTGTAAGATGAAGGTCGTGTCACTCTGTGTATCAAGGAGTGCATACACTAGAACTTCACGCTCTGGCTCACTTTGAGCTGAAACCCACACTGGAACGATAGAGGATGTGTGAGTGTCTTTCACGTTCTGCATGACTCTGTTAGAAGTTGCTTCACTTGTTATTTGTGTGACATCTGTGTTTTGAGGAGTTGAATGTGGTTTCCTTGTCCTTCCACCATTCTGTGATTGATTGCCCTTTATCTGAGCTCGTTCGTCTTTAGTCCGAGTGTCATGAAGACATGTTGGATGTTTTTTCTTGCACGTGTCACAGGTTTCTCTGTTGTGACACTCTTTGGAGCGATGGCCTAATTTTAAGCAACCAAAGCACAAGTTCTTTTCTTGTGCAAACTTCAGTCTTTCTCCAATGCTCATATTCATAAATTTAAAACATTTCTGCAGACTATGACCTGTTTTCTCACAGTACACGCAGCTTACATTGACAGCTCTTTCATTGGAGTTCATTGCCATGACCTTTGCTCCATGAGTCTTGGTTCTTTGCATCTTTGTTTTTTCACCTTCGCTTGGTTTAAGAGCATAAAGAGATGTTATGGGGTTACATGCAATTTTGGCTTCATGTGAGATGAACTCGACAAAACAGCTGAAACTTGGAAAGATGTGGCTCTGTTCTTGTAACTCTGTAACCTTTCTGTTCCACCTTGATGTGAGCCAGTCAGGGAGTTTTGCAAGCATTTTTTGGTTTTCATTGCAGTCATTAAGTACTTCGAGACCTTTGATCTGTGACATGGCTGCATTACAACTGCAAAGAAAGTCGGCATATTCTTGAAGTTCCACACTGCCCTTGGAACTGATCTTCGGCCATGCATCAAGTTTGTCTCTGAATGCTTTAGCAATGAGGAATGGATTGCCATACCTCTCTTCAAGAACTGTCCATGCTGCATTGTAGGCAGATTCTGTGCCAAAAAAAAAAAGCAAAAGTAGCTTTCTATGGCTTTCCTTGCAGATCCACTCACATACTTTCGTAAGTAGTACGTCTTCTCTTCAGCTGGTATACCCTTCCTGTCAATGAGAGTCAGAAATGAAATCTTCCAGTCATTGTATCTTAGTGGGTCACCGCTGAAAATAGTTGGTTCGGGGACTGGGAGACGGCTCGCATTGAGAGATTCTGCAAAGACTCTAACCAGCTCCATTGTGTTAACTTCTTGAGTGGGATTCGCATTTTGAGGAATGAAAGCGCGGGTCTGATGGGTACATTATTCTTTTCTGGCTTAACCTCTTTTCCTTACCAGAGATGTGCTGGTGGAGCAGATCACAAATGTCGTCATCTGAACTTTCACTCTGCTCATATACCCTTGTCTTGCTTTAGCAGCTTGAAGCTTTTTAATTGTCTCCAGCCGCTCCACTTCTCTGCGCTTTGCTTCCAGCTCTCTTTGTTTCAGTGCAATTTCTGCTTCTTGTTTTTCTATTTCCCTTATTTTATTTTCTTGCTCCAGCAGAACTTGCAGGGCAGCTTCATTTGCAGCAACTTCAGCTGCTGCCTCTTGTCTCTTACTAGAGTGCCGGCTTGAACATCTGGAAGAAGTTCTTGGACTGTGGTGAGACTTGACACTTGATCTTGTGGAAGCAGCAGACTTAGACAGCGACTCTACGTCTTTCCAAACTTCTTCGTCCCTTTGACTGTCTTTATCTCTTAATGTTTGGGACCTTTCAGCTGCTTCCATGATGGTCCTCGTTACTGCATCACAAGTATCCATCCTTCGTCTTGTGTCATTATCAGGAGAATCAGTGCGTCTTAAATCATCATATGCAGCACAAACAGTGGTTGCAGCACTTGTTACCTTGGTGATGTGTTCATCCAGAAGATCTTTAGAGCATTTGTTCATCTATAGCTTTCTTTGCCTCTTTAACGACAGCCCTCCACTTCTCGTAGCACGCGCTGAAACGATGAGCGGCCTTCTTTACCTGCTCATCATGCAACTCTTGCCCTTTTTCCGTTAGCTTACGGACTCTTTGGCTCCTTTGTGCATCTTGTGAGGTAGTGGGGATATCATCTTCAGTACATTCTGCTTGCGATGGTGGCTCATTTAGCTTGAATGTCACATCACCATTTTCAGACAAAACATCTAGTCTTGACATCTTTGGTTTAGGTATAAGCTTAAAGATTTAAAGTACTGATATAGCCTTTAGTATTTTGTGGTGAAGGAATAGCTTAATGTTGGTTTAGGTTACCACACCTTTAACTTAAGACTGCCTTAATATTCTTTTTCTAATGTAATTAAAAATGTGAACTTAAGTCCCTTTGTGCATTAAGCAACCATCAAATGTCTTAAATAAACCAATATAACATATTGTTACTGCAAAACACTATGAACAGTATGCAAGTAACTTAGCAAAACATAAACGTCAGATTTATATAATTCACTTCAACTTGAACAGGAACAGAAAAACTAAAATTATCTCAGTCCTTTTGCTTTAAATGGAAACAAAAATATATTTTCTCTTATTGCAGTCTTTTCTTAATTGTCATATTTTCATATCAAATAATATTAATGAGAGTCCTTGATTTTACATTCATCTTGGGGAACCTGAAGATGTTGGGTGTTGTGCAATGGCCGTGCCGAGTGGTGGCGCTGTTGTCCCTCTCGAGCCTGGCGACGGCACCGTCTCATCTACCCATGCGGAGCAGAAGAGTTCTCACTGTAGCACCCTCGAGGAACTAGCATGAGCTCGATGATTTTTAATACAGGGTTTATTGGTCTTCACAACCCGTGAGAACTGACAGCAAAGAAACACAATAAAAAAGACATTAAAATCAATTCTTCATCTTACAAAATACAAAAACGTAAATTAAATACAAAATAAAAGCACACAAACCTCGTGGGCTGGCATCCACGAGGGGCTAATAACTGTTTGGCTTGAAATGTCTTTCTTTTCTTCCTTTACAAAATAAATAAACACAATAAACAAATAGTTTAATTGATAATTCTGTGACATTTTTCAACTGATTAATACAGATCTTACCGAGAGCTTTATGTGTCTGCGGCAGCGCGCCTCTGGCAAGATGTGCGCGCCGAGCAGGTGGTGTGCGCACTTAAAAATGAGTCCGGGCGGAACCTTTTTAATATAAGTTGTTCCATATCCTTTCGCCACTAGATGGCGCATGTTAAATAGAAATAAAACCATCAAAATAAATGTATAAATATTTGGGGCTGTTACAATGACTACATATACATATAAGCCTATTTGAAAATGTAATGAGCTGACAAGCTCCACTGTAGCAAACTAGCGAGCTCTGTTGTAGTGAGCTCCGCTATAGAAAGCTAGCAAGCTCTGCTGTAACAAGCTAGCGAGCTCCACCATAGAAAGCTAGCGACTTCTGCTGTAGCAACTCAGTTATAAAGAGCTAGCAAACTCCTGGGATTCAAGCTCCACTGTAGCAAACTAGCAAGCTCCTGGGATTCAAGCTCCACTGTAGCACGCTAGCAAGCTCTGCTGTATCTAGCTAGCCAGCTCCGCTGTACTAAGCCAGCAAGTTCCGCTGTATTGTGCTGGCAAGCTCCACTGTAGCAAACTAGCAAGCTCCTGTGATTTGAGCTCCACTGTAGCACGCTAGTTAGCTTCGCTGTCCAGTTTATCAAGCTAGTGAGCGCCGCTGCATTGAACTAGCAAGCTCCGCTGTATTGATATAGCGAGTTCCACTGCAGGAAATTAGCAAGCTCTGTTGTACCGAGCGCCTCTGCGTCAAGCTAGCGAGCTTCACCATAGCAAGCTAGCAAGCTCCTGTGTATCGAGGTCCAGTGTATCGAGTTAGCAAGCTCCGCTCTAGTGAGCTCGCGAGTTCCAGTGTATTGAGCTGGCGAGTTCCACTGTAGCAAATTAGCAACCTCTGTTGTACCGAGCACTGCTGTAGAGAGCTAGCGAGCTTCACCATAGCAAGCTAGCAAGCTCTGCTGTAGCAAGCTCTGATGCAGCGAGCTCCGCTATAGAGAGCTAACAAGCTCCGGTGTGTTGGTTGATTGATTGATCTATTTAAGACAGAGACAGCATATATTAATAAAGCATTAAAAATGCCAATATATAAGATTATAGCCTTTTAGGCTAAGTTGCATCTTTAGCCCCTATAAAAGCTAGCAAGAGAGCTAGCAAGCACCTGTACCCATCTAGCAAGCTCCACTGTCCACCAGGCGTTTGGCTAGCGTAGCAAGCTAACTCACGGAGGGCCAAACAGAGGTAGGGCCGTTACGGTTCGGCAACTTTTAACCATATGGGGCCCATCTGGGCTTATTGGTGGGCATGCCAAACAATAACCTTCATTGAAACAAGGCGCTTGAAATCTGTCAAAAACTATTTCCCCCATGGGAGAATTACTTTAAATAAACTAAATATCTGTGATAAGAAAATGACCTCACCAAAAAAATCCTTAATTTAAATGTTTTGTAATCCAGTTGCTTAGGTTTACTTAGATTATTTTCTTAATAATAAAGATATTTTTTAAGAATCACTGCCTTAAAATTACATTTTTGCTGCTAAACTTCCAATCTTCAAAGCACAGAGCACTGTCTTTCTCAAGGACTCCTCACCTGACCAGGTACTGAGATTTAAAATGTTTTATTTTGAAAATCAAACTGGTTTTCTCGCACCCTTTCTGGAGAACTTCCTGTTATTATAATGCTGTAAGCTTAGTTGCTTTAGCAAAACAATTCAAAACAAGTTCAGTGGCGATGCTGTTAAGACACTTGAACTGCATCAAACTCAGAATACTAGTTTTGTATTCTGATGTTTTCAAAATAAAAGACATCCAGGGGTTCTTTCTTAGATTAATTAAAATCAGACCATTATGGATTGTCGGGAGTCTCAGTTACTTTGAAGGGGATTCCTTTGAGTTTTGTGGATTTTAAATTTCTGTTATAAAATAAATAAAAATTTTAATTATTTAGGATAAAAAGGCCATGACCTCTAACTCGAACTCCGGCCTTAACCCTAAACAGCAGGAATTCTTAAGATGTTAATGGACACTGATGCACAAATTCCTGGAATCTTTCCTGGAAATGCAGCATTTATAAACTAGAAACTCAGTGTGAAGAGAAAAATAAATCTTTTAAAATATACAATTATATTTTTAGAAATTCATCTTTCCAAGTAGTTGTTAGCTGCTAATATTTACATTCTTGATTTAGTCCGTTTTCTGTCTTATTTTGATTGTGAGGGACTGTAAGATAGCAGGATAGAGTGTTAACAATTGAATTCTGGGATATCAAAGTAAGTGGAGAAAAGTGAATGACTGAATTAATTAATTAAATGGTTTATTTCAAGCAATCAGTTCATAATATATGAAATAACATATCACATAATATATAACAAGTTGATCACCTGAAAGGGAGTGGGAGGAAGCGAACTTATATAATCTCACCCGGCTCGACCGTACCATTTTAAGGACTTAATATCAAATATTTATACTCTACATTAATAGATTCAATCATTTATATTAACCAGTAACAAAAATCTAAATATTCTCATTAAAAAAAATACAATTTGTGCAGATTGCATTCATCAAAGAATTATTATAATAATATAAAAACAAATTGGTAAAAATTATCTTCATTAGTTAATGCAAAAAAAGCAGGATTTTTTAATGAGTTCCTGCCGCTCTGCAGAAAATATGTCTGAAAAGCTTTTTGATTTGGGTTAAAAACGGTTTAATCATTATTAAAAGACTAAAAATATATAAAAATATAGTTGGAGTGGGACTGTAAACGATGAGTTAAAATGGTTGCAATTTAAATAATATACTTGTACCGCACTAGGACAACTTCAGACTGTGACAGTACAGACTAAACCGTCATTTCCTGACTGTAATTACCACGGTTCATAGAGTCACCTGGACTGAAGTTACCACTCTCATTGATTTTGATTGGTCCTTTGTGTTAGCCCCGCCCAAAAGCGCCATAATGGGGCCAAGAGTTTTTAAAACTGTAATTTTTAGATTTAAAAACAAAAAAAAAGGGTTGCAAATGAAAAAAAAATTGAAATTTTGAGTTTTTAAACCTTTAAACTGTACAGTTGAAGCTGAAATTGATTACGTTAATTTTAGCAAAAAGTTTTGGACATTTTGCTTTTTTTTTTTTTGGGCCAAACGCTAATATTTATTTCAATTTGTTTCATTTGGGTTTCAAATATTGGCACCAATTCAGCTCCATAGTTTTTGTCCAGCTTTTATGTTAAGTCACTTATAGAAACTCCTCAAGCGTTTGTCAAGTTTTAGGACCCATCCAGTCCTAAGGTAAGGATTCAAGTTTCAATAAGAAATCTCAAAGATGTGAAACATTAAGGAGCATTTCATCCAAAAATTCAGACTAAAATCGTATTAGAAAAGTCATTTTTGTGATCTGTCTGGGGTAAATCGCCACTGTTTGAGGTATTTTTTCTCAAATGAAGAACAAAAACACGAGTGAGTAATCAAGTCAGAACCCTAAAGTTTTTCCTTCAGACTCTCAATACTCAGTAAAAGTCAAATCTCCTCTTTAATTTCTGTCAAACTTCATCTCAGCGCCGTCCAATCTCGGCTCTGGCAAAACCCGGACAAACAAATACGGGAAATTGCTTTCTGTCTTTTTAATGCTAGCATGCGGCTCGGTAGCATTTCTGCACCTGTGACAGTACAGCACTCACTGTCACATCAGACCCCAGCTCTGCAGGGGTCAAATTGCCATTTTGGTTCAAGATGAAGAGTCTCTCAAATTGATTATTTTCGCACAATCACTCCGGAAAAAAAAAGGAGGGGAAATCGCTCCCTTTCCCTCCACTGGCTGCTGTTGGCGCGCTCCGCCTGCGGGGAGTCCGTCAGAACAAATTTATTAAGATGATCTGGAGTTTTGGTTATCTGACAAAAGCAGGACACGTTTAGACAAAGCGCGAGTCAAACCCACGTGCAGCCACCCTGCCCCGACTAACCCCTGACCTCCATATCTGAGGGAGCGGGGTAAAACCCCCCCCCCAACCCCCTCCACCCAGCCGTGTCTCACCCCGCCGTACTCCACTCCCCACTCCCAGAGGACCTGCTATCAGCTGGGCTGAGCCCTTCTGCACCAGCCTGATATCCGCGCGGGGTTGGAGGGAGGGGCGGCGGCCGGGTGGAGGGGCTGTGATTTACAGTGAGAGACGGAGTCGGAATGAGAATCAGCCTCCTTCTGTATTTCCGTTTGTTGTCCCTGTCTGTTTGCCTTTGTGTGTCGCTCCCACGTGTGTGTGTGTGCGTCCCTCTCCTCTCTCTGCATGTCGCGATGATTATCGCTAATGTATTATTACTTCAAACCACGGCAGATTAGCCCCCACCGCCCCCGCCGCCGCCGCCGCTGCCCAATCCCTCACTGTTTCATCTCTCACCACCCAGTCGTCGCCCCTCAGACTCTCGCCTGTAGTAATGCCATTCGGACAATTTCTTATCTACCAGCTCAGGCCCCGTCACCCGAGTGACCCGTGAACTAACCATCAAGCGGAGACCGGGAGAGTGGAGGGGGCGGGGCTTAAATGAGCGAGCAGGAAGGAGCTTTGTCTGAAATCGGCTCAGATCTCCTGATGATCTGGTCCCAAAACCGAGGCGAAACATTAACTGTGGCTAATGACAAACTTTGGCAAAAACTGTAAAGATGGCGGCGGAGTGGCCGTTTCCCTACATTTGACCCTGATAGGTCCCATACTGATCATCTGATCAAATAGTTTCCAATGGTCTTCTTCTTCCAACCAACCAAAAATAAAGTCATTTTCTGGGACATAGTTTCTGCATAGCACCAGGAGTCCATTTGAACCTCTGATTTGCTGAGAGTTCTCTGTTTACACCCTCTCTCTCATTAACTTACAGCCCCTCACACTCCTAACTTAACCTCTCAGTCGGTCAGTCGTCTTAGGTGGTTGGGCTCTGGGTTGGAGACATCTTCAGAGTTAGCGGTGACCTTGAACCAAGTGGACGCTGATGGCGGTTGGGGCCAGACCGCGCCAGGAGGACAATGTGGACAAACCACATGTGTCAAGGATCATTTTATATTATTATTATTATTATTATAAATGGCCCAATTTTTTTTTCAAAACCGAACATATATTTCATGGAGAACTAAATATTGAAATCTATTTAAGGTTTGGGTTGATTTATTCTGGAATAATATTCCTGTCTGTTTTTTTTCTTATTTATGTTTAAAGTTTACGTCTTAAAAGTTTCAATAATTTAGTTTTCTTTTATGTTTTCAATTTATCTTTATCCTGTGTGTTTTGAAATTTGGCCCCTGTGGGATTGAGTTTAACATCCCTGGGATAAACAAACGTCCATGAATTCAAATCCAGGTATTTGATTGTGATTGGCTGTGAAGAAAGTGAGCTCTATAGCTATTGGGTCAGAGTGATGAATGACGAATGGAGGGATGAACCAGCAAACCTGAAGGTGAGGTGGATCCTCTTTTTTGAAATTACGCTAAAGCTTCAGTTGTGGTGCAAAAATCCTCTGAGTTATTCCGTGTTCACACTAGACGCGGAAGCGTCACGATGCTCCGCGGAGCGCCACAGTCCTCCGCAGAAGGCTTATGCCGTGCAACGGATCGTCTCGGCGTCTGGTTTATGATCCGAGTCAATTCTGGCAGGAAGTTACACCGAGATGCAGGAGAAAATCTGGTTTATTTTCAAAATATAACCAATTTTTCACAAAAAAATCCATTGCGATTGACAAATGCGATCATGTGTTTGCATCTAGACCAGGGGTCTGCAACCTGCGGCTCCAGAGCCACATGTGGCTCTTTTATCTCTCTATAGCGGCTCTCTGGCTGAAGAAAAATGAAATAATAGTCAATTTCAGAAATTAGCTATTACTTTAGCGACATACTAATGTTTTTGGCTAATGTGTTACTTTCTGGAGTTTTTATGCTAATTTAGAATTTTAGCTTCTATTATATCAACATGCTAACGTTTTTGGCTAAGTTTTCTGAGAAATTTTATACTAATTTAGAGTTTAGCTAATATTTTAGTAAAATGCTAATGTTTTCAGCTAATTTTTTATCAACTGAATTTTTTTTATTTGATAATTGAGAATTTAGCTTCTATTTTAGCAACATGCTAACGTTTTTGACTAAGTTAGTCTTCTATTTTGGAGTTCAGCTAGTAATTAAGTAACAAGCTAACTTTTTTGGCAGATTTGGCCTCTAAGTCGTTTTTTATGCTAATTTGGAGTTTAGCTAATAATTTAGCAATACCCTAACATTTTTAGCTAATTTGTTATATACTGGGGGCTTTAGGCTAATTTTGAGTTTAGCTTTTATTTCAGCAACATTCTAAAATTTTTGGCTGATTTAATTTACAGAGAAATGTTATGCTAATTTGAAGTTCAGCTAGTAATCAATCAATGAGCTAGCTTTTTTGCTACTAAAGTTGAAAACGTAAAACAATCCAACCCTGTAAGTGAAAGGCTCCGCCGCGAGGGTAAACCGCGTCACGGTGAGAAGCTTTTCTTCCCGTGGGAGCGCTATGAGCTACAGAAGTTTATATTTAAATGCAAATAATGACTTTTTATCGTAGCGTGACCTTTTTAAAGTTAGAAAACCGCTGTTGTTATGAATATTCAAGCACTGGAAGCGCCGCGCTAAAGCTAGCGGACCAGCCAAATGTTGGTGACGCCATCGAACGAAAGTGACGCCCAAATTACTATTTTTCTTACAACTCTCCATTTGTTGGGTTAAATGAAGAGGAAGGGAAGTATTCGGATTGAACCAATAAACACTTTTGGCGGGAAAAGTTTTACTAATTTTTCAAAAGTTTATAGTGAGAATAACTTATTTATTGTTAATAATTCCTATAAAAGACTACTTTCTGGTTATAATTCATTCTTTTATAATACAATTATATCAAATTTGAGTCAAAGGTGCTTTTT
Source organism: Oryzias javanicus (assembly GCA_003999625.1). Lineage (NCBI taxonomy): Eukaryota > Metazoa > Chordata > Actinopteri > Beloniformes > Adrianichthyidae > Oryzias > Oryzias javanicus. The sequence goes on from CM012448.1 coordinate 27,016,881, forward strand.
TTTCCTGAATACTTGACAATATTTTTGCATCTTCAACTTACAAAAACTTTACAAATAACAAAACGTACCATAAATTTTATTTATGGGGGGGTGGATTTCAAACCCCTTAATTCCTAATTTCCGACTATATAAAAATAATGTTTTTGCTTTAAAGTAGATGCTACATTTAATTCATTTTAGAGCAAAAGTGGTGTGTCACATCTTAGCAACAACAGGCATTAAAACACTTTAATTATAAAAAAATAATAATTTTTGTCAAACTTGAATGTAGTGCTGGGGTTTAAAGAGTTAATTCAATGTTTGCTCTAAAAAATGAGAGAAAAGTGGAAACAAAAAATAGTTTTTAAAGAAAAACAGATTCATATTTGATTCATTAAGAACATTTAAATTATTTTTTTTAAGTATTAATATTTATTTGTCCTATTTGTGATTTAGGTTTTGTGTTATTTAACCCATAAAAGTTGGATTTTTCCCTCCGCTTGCCTCCGCCATGCGGTTCTGCCGTTCCACAGTCTGAGGCATTCATCTTAGATCCGTCATTTTTAACTTGAAGTAAAAAAATTGTCGTCTGAAGCTGATATTGACTCAAAATGCACCCGAATGTTTCCAAACTGACACAAGCGCGACTTCGCAGCAGGCGGAGCGCTGATAGGGAAACGTTTGAGCAGCGGCGTGTGGAAAACGCCGAGAAAAAGATGCATTGCCTCTGAGGTCTGCAGAGACTCCATACGTACATCTGATTTGCATACACGTCTGTCTGATTCGCCGGCAGACCTTATCTCTGCGTTTTAGCTCCAAACCTGCCAATGACTGACTTCAGAAATTCATCGTTTGGCCGCATTGATTTAAAGATGAGTGAACTTATTATGCATTAAAGCGTTGTGTCAAAGCCCTGGCACGGCAAGATAGCAGCCTTATCTCCCCTCTACCTGATAAGAGACAACATGGGGGGGTGGGGGTGGGGGGGTGAAGGCAGCAGAGCTGGAGGAGAGATACAAGATGGGAGAGAGGGGTAAACGGTGGTGGGAGGTAGAGAGGAGCCGGCTGTGGTGTTGAAATAAGAAAATCTAGCAGATTCGGAGCTCAGGGGAGGGAAGAGGAAGAGGAAGAGGAGAGGAAGAGGCAGACAGCCCCTCCATTTGCATTCGTCTCCATTTTCCCCTCATTGTCCGGCCCTGTTCTCTCCTCCTCGCCGAGTCTCCCGCTCCCCTTTTTTTCTCCTCGGTGGCTCTTTGAAGGCGGGGTCACGGGGGAGACAAAGCAAACACAGGCCCGCTGAATAGAGAATGGGAAGAGGACAGCTGTTGGAGATGACAGCGATGGCTGTTAAAACGCAATCTGTCTCCCTTCCCACCGGCCTGTTGCCGACGCGAGCGAACGCGCGCGCGGGGGCCCCGCCGTGTCGCGCAGACACTCCCAACTGTCAGACACCGGGCCGGGGTGTGGGGTGTGGGGGGGGGAGGCCCTCGCGCATGCGGACGCACTCGCTCGTGTAATGCACAGTTGGAAGTGCATGAACAATGAGCACGTCCGTGGAGACTCTTGTGTGGAGAACGGCTTCATCAGCGGAGGGGTCGGCGAGATCCGACTGCCGCTCACGCTTCTGCAACCGGGAAATACTAAAAAACTAAAACCCAAGTTAAGAAAACAGCTTAAAACTGCATTTATGAGTATGCAGAAAATACGCTGAGTGTGCGAGAATCTTCCTCTCCGCTCCATTCTTGAGAACAAATAGATCCATGAACGTCTTAGTGTTCCTCGTCTGAGCTAAAATCTGGATTTGTTATGCTAGGTTGGGCTGTAGGCTAGCGAGTAAACAGAGAGCTCTCAGCAACGGGGAGGGGAAAGGGAGGCGGGGTTGCTCCAAGTCCTGTCGCTCCGCAGAAACTACAACATGACAAGTTTTTGGATTTAGACTAAAAACAGCTTCATAATAATTCAAATACCACCGACACACTTTAAAAACAGATTTAAAAAAATGATCAGAGTGGAACTTTAACAGACAAAAACATAAATCGGATTAAAAGAAAAAGAGTAATACTCAAAAAAAAAATGACCCAATTATCTATATTCACTTTAATAACCCAAGATTTGGGCTGAAGTATTTTAAGATGAAAATTCTTACAACCTAAAGTTGAAATCTTGGATTTGGCACAGATAATATGGACTTAAAAATCGCCAAAAATAAGAAAAAAAGCTTATGAGATTCCACAGCAAATGCAGTAAATAAACAGTAACTATAATGAGTGTTAATTTAAAAATATATATATATTTAATTAACTATGTTCCCAAATAAAAATTAGAATAAATATTTAAACAAACAGAGAAAATGAATTAGAATATATTTATCAGGCAAATAACATTTTTTTTTTGGAGAAAGAGTAAAAATTGAGGAAATTTTAGTACATTTTAACTCATTTTAACCCAACTAAAGAGAGAAAATTATTGTTTCGTTTTTTTTAATTCAAATCTCTACTAGGACAATTTCAGAATTTATTATTATCAATCCTTTTTCTTCAATTTGGCATTAAAAGATTTCACCAATTTGTCATTTGAAGTAAAAACAATTTTCTTTATTAAAATGAATAACTTAGTTAAAAACTGGTTTTAAAGGAAAACCGGTTTATGGATTTAATGAATCAAATCTTTAATTTTTTTCAAGGATTTTCTTTCAAAAGATGCAAGAACCCAAAACAAAAATAACTCTTTGACTTTTTATTTTCTTACAGCTCTCAACTGTAACTCTAGTTTTGTTTTTTACTCATTTGGAACCACGTTTGTCTAAAAAAGTGTAACTGAATGCAAATTTAAGTGTGTTTTCTGAGAATTTTCCATGTTTGTTTGTCAGTGAATCACAAATTAAGAGCTTAAAAATCGTCTTCAGAGTCTCGCTGTGAGAGTCACCACCATCGAGTGCAGAGCGGCAGCAAAGTCACAGGAAGTGATGATATTTTATAAAAAGAATAACAAATCTGTTTTTAGAATTATTTTAAAAAAATGAGACGGGGGTTAATTTAAATTTAATTGATTCAACTTGAGAAAAACTTCAGATTTGACTGAATTTATGTTTGTTCAGCCTTTCTTTAGCAAGGATTTCCTCAAGAAAAGGAGATTTTTCAGTTGTTGGAGCTCATCATTGTTACTTTATTTGGACCGACCTTTCTCAAGGGTAAAAACCATTTCCCTATTTTAATAAAAAATTCAATTTTATTGTATCTATAACTGTCTGCTACAAACAAAAACATGTTTTTTATTCCATAAGAGAGAGTTTTGTTTATAATCATTCATTCAGAGAAGAAGCTTTTACCACAATTAAGACAAATCCCTCAAATGTGGCGTTCCCCAGGGATCAATTCTCGGACTACTTCTTTTTAGAATTAAAGATGCACAAATGAGACCAATAATCTGAATGACAACGTATCAGATCGCATTTATATTAATGACTGCAATGAAAAGATGCTTCAGTAAGTTATTGTGAACAAAAAAGTATTTTATTTTAACAGAAACAAAAGTTAAAGTTTTGGAGTTAAAGAAAAGGAGAAACTGAAATTCTTACCTTTTTAAGTTCAAGATGTGTGAAACGTTTGAATTGACTCATTTAAGTTGGAACTGCTGGATCGGCGTTTTCACACGAACAGAAACAGCCTTCAGACAGTCAGATTAGACAGAAAAATAATCTAATTTCACTGCAAGGATGAGAGATTTCACGCCCGGACTTTTAAGGCTAAAGCAGATCTTCGGAAGAGAAAAACCGTCGAACCGCGAGTTGAATTTCAAACTTTATTTAAACTGTTTGGTGTTTACAGAGAGTGAGCGTCTTCTTAAGGTTCTGTTCATCCAAAGCACAGAACCAGATGGTCTAGAATGGTTTCAACCAACATTTAACTTCATCTACCTTCGTATTTCTACACTTCGCAGGTTGTAAAAAAAAACGTGTTGTTAATGGCTTATTTGGGTAAATAAAGGTTAGAGAAAAACTCTAAAAGAGCCATTTGGTCCAGTTTCTAACCGACCAGAACACATCGAGTCCCACGAAGTCCACGTCAACATTTAAACAAACTCTGTTCATGTTTTTGTGGCTATTAAACCCTTCATTTATAACGTGTAGCTTATTGATATTTACCATAATTTAATTAAAACAGTGTTATGTTTCTGTTATGTCATGTGTGACAGCAGCACATACAAGTTCCTTTCAAAATAAAATACATCCTGCTGGAGGTTTTTATACTTCCTGGTTCACACTGGACGCAGAAGCGCTGTGAAGCAATGTGTGTGCGGAGACATCATCATCAGACACCCAAATCCACAATCCCTGCTCCATTGTCATTGGTGTGTGTATGTGTGTGTGTGTCTCCGTGTATGTTTGTTTTTGTGTGTTTATTTTCATCTCTACAGTCTGTTTAGATACAAAAATATGATCGAATTTGTTAATCGTGGTATTTTATTGTGAAAAATTGGCAATATTTTGAAAATATACCGTAAATATATATATATTCTCAGAAGACTGCAGGTTTGATTCCCGCCCAAGCGTCCTTGGGCAAGGCACTGAACCTCACCTTGCCTCTGGTGGTTGTGGGTTGGGGCCATTGTGTGTGAATGTGACTGTAAAACGCTTTGGGCCTTCAGTTTGGGTAGAAAAGCGATATACAAGTATACATCGTTTAATTATTCCTTTGAACAGCAACAAAACATAAGATAAGAACATGAGTTTAGACATATTCTAATAGTCGATCATATGTCATTTTGTTTATTTATGACATATCTGCATTTTAGAGGAATAATAAAACTCTCAGTGTCTCTTGATTGAGGCTATGTCCAAATTCCCGTCCTAACCACTAAAATATTATCTAGTGCAGGATTTTAACCTAATAAAGACTGTATTTATTTGCAGCTACCAAAACAACAAAAAAAACATATTTTTGCTTTTAAGTTGATGCTAGGGCTGGGAATCACTGGGTACCTCACGATACGATGCGATACATGGCTCACAATATCGATAATATCCAATACTTGGTAAAAAAAAATAATCTCTAATAACTAATATTATGTAGAAGAACACATATTTTTTGGAAAAATATATCCTCATTTATTTTTTTTAGTTTAAACACAATCATAATAATCAACTTGTCTTTTTTTTAAACAAATTATAAACATTTTTGTGCAGCATCGTTGAAATCAGTCATACTATGTCTTTGACAAACATTGACACCAACTGAACTGGAATTCTCTGTCAAATTCAATGTCAAGAATAGTAAACATGATCAGCAGGGACACTATTGTGACAAAGAGGCAGAGACGTGTGGATCTGTGTGCAAACGAAGGTTTTAATGAAGACATAAGGCAAGGCGTGGTCAGAAAACAGGCTGAGGTCAGAACACAGAGGCCAGGTGGAGAGTCGAGGGATCAGGCAGGAGTCAGAGCACAAAGACTCAGGCATGGAAGGAAACGCTCAGACTGTATGCAGGGCAAACAAGACTTCGCAGTGAGCTGCTGTGAAAAGCCAGACGAAATACTGTGGCAGTGATGAGGTGATGGGAAACAGCTGATGAAGATGAATCCAGGTGAGGGCAGGTGGTGAGTTCAAAACTCAGGTGAGTGCTCCCTCTGGTGGTTGGTGAAAGAAGCACCAGGTTGAACCAGAATTGCTGTTAGCAACAGAACAAAAATTAAATAATTCAAGTGACGACAGTTATCTACCTCTAAAGAAACGTCACACCAAAGGGTCAGGAATATAATGTTTTACAGCCTCTGTCAAGTGTTTCCTAATTTTTCGTGTACTTTTCGCGCCGCGGAACGGAGTCCGCTTCCATTCGGCGCCCTTGTTATCCTATCACGTCATTCACACAAGGCGCGGAGCGGCGCGGAGGGCCCGCGCGCTGCAGCGGATCGTTTCCGCGTCTGACCTATTTTGTGTGCGAGCCGCGAGCGTTCCGCGTCAATTCTGGCCGGAAGTTGCATCAAGATACATGAGAAAATCCGGTTTCTTTTCAAAATATAACAGTTTTTCACAATAAAATGCCGCGATTGACAAATGTGATCATGTTTTTGTATCTAAACAGGCGGTAGGCACGGATATAAACATACAATCACAACACAAACGTGCACGCAAGCAGAGAGACACACAAAACAGACAGACACGCATTTCTTTTTCTCTTTTCACAGACACGAACACACGCAGATCAACGTGGATCCCCACTTCACTCATCAAAGATTGCTTTCCCATTATTTCCCCACTAGTTACAACAATAGTCAACATGTCCCTTTCTTCCGGTTCCGTACCTCAGTCTCTCAAGCTGGCAGCCATAACCCCTGTGCTTAAAAAACCTGGTCTCGACCCTGACAACATTGCCAATTTTCGTCCCATCTCCAACCTGCCATTCCTTTCTAAAATCCTCGAACGAGTGGTAGCCTCCCAGCTCAAATCTCATATAGACTCCAATAATCTGTTTGAACCTTTTCAATCTGGTTTTCGCCAACAACACAGCACTGAAACCGCTCTGCTCAAGGTCACCAATGACATTCTTCTCTCCTCGGACTCTGGTCAGATCTCCATCCTCATTCTCCTGGATCTTACAGCAGCATTTGACACCATCAGCCACTCCATCCTCCTCTCCCGTCTTAAAAACTGTCTCAACATCACCGGCTCTGCTCTGTCCTGGCTTCAGTCATACCTCACAGACCGTCAACAGTTCATCATGGGAAACAACTGCTCATCCGGTTCTGCTCCTTTGCTGCAAGGTGTTCCCCAAGGTTCGGTGCTTGGTCCACTCTTATTTATCCTTTATCTCATTCCCCTTGGTCACATTATCCGTCAACATGGACTAAATTACCACTGCTACGCTGATGACATACAACTATATATCTCTACCAAATCGATCACCTCCTCAACTCATTCCACACTCATTCACTGTCTGACAGAAATCAAAATATGGCTGCAACAAAACTTTCTTAAACTTAACTGTGACAAAACAGACATATTCTTAATAGGTCCTAAAAACATTACTAAAACCATCCCAAATTTCCAGTTTAAATTTGATAACACTACACTCTCTCCGTCACCCGTCATCCGTAATCTTGGAGTTTTGTTCGATACCAATTTTACATTTGAACAGCAAGTAAATCAAATAACCCGGTCTGCTTTCTTCCACCTCAAAAACATTGCTCGTATTCGTTCATCCCTGTCTTTCTCAGCTGCTGAAACACTCATTCATGCCTTCATTACATCCCGTTTAGATTACTGCAATAGCATTTTATACGGTGCACCCTGCAAAGCACTCAATAAACTTCAGTATGTTCAGAATTCTGCTGCGCGTCTCCTCACACACACCCGCTCCCGTGAGCACATCACACCAGTTCTCCAGAAACTCCACTGGCTCCCAATCACTCAGCGCATTCACTTCAAAGTTCTCCTTATCACTTTCAAAGCCCTCCATAACCTGGCCCCATCCTACCTTACTGATCTGCTCCATCGACACACCCCGTCTCATTCTCTTCGCTCCTCCGACTCTAACCTCTTGTCCTTACCGTGTAGGACCAAGCTCCGAACCTGGGGAGACAGAGCCTTTTCCATCGCTGCACCCACCCTATGGAACAAACTACCTCAACACGTCCGCGACTGCACCGAACTTTCTTCATTTAAAAAATCTCTTAAAACTCTGCTTTTTAAAACTGCTTTTAATCTTTAATTTTACTGCTTACTTTGTACTTTATTTATTTAGTTACTATTATTGTTATTGCTATTATTATTTGTATTATTTTTATTCTTCTTACTACTGTTTTTAATGTAACTTGTCTGTAAGCGTCTTTGAGTATCTTTTAAAAGCGCTATATAAATAAAATGTATTAAAATGTATTATTATAGACTCCGGTGCGGGGTGAGGAGTTTCGGGAGTTAATAAAACGACAACAGAGAAATAGAGAGCAGCTCATCTTAGCAGAAACGTATGGAGAGAAAATAGACTCACTATGATTTGTGCGTTCATAATTCTTGATTTGTGCGTAAATTAGGATCTGTGCGTGCGTATATATGATTGGTGCATGCATAATTTTTGATTCGTGCATAACTTTGGATTTGTGCGTGCGTGATTCTTGATTTGTGCATAAATTTGGATTTGTGCGTGCATAATTCTTGATTTGTAACTAATATAATACATTTTTTGCAACAGTAAAAAAAATCACAAAAATTAAAAAAATACAAAATGCAATTTACACATGCACAAATCAAAATTACAACAGCCTGAAACTAATTACTCAAAAATATATCTTTAAAATACGCACGGATCACCTCTTACGCACGCACGCAGCCGAAGTTACACACAAATCTACCGTGAGACTCTTTTCACGTCTCACAAATTCGTCCGTGAAGGATGCGTTCAAGTACTATCAGGATGCTCGTTCCCCATAGTTTTCTTGTCAGCCGTTTTAAACTTTGATTGTGTATAACATCCAGTAAAACTAGACATTTCCCCACTTTCTTGAAAATATATTCTCAATAATTAATATAATTAATATAAAAAGTCTAAATAAGCGATTTTAAAACACTTGTGCTTTTAAAAATAAGAATATTTCCAGAAAAGAGGCTTCGAGCTGCAGCGGCTCGTCAGAAAGCTCCTCCAGCACGAGGCTCCGTCCCGAGGGCTGGTCACCAGCCACGGGGATGGGAACCGAGCCTTCTAAACTTTTTCAGTTCCAAGCGGGCCGGTACCGCTTGTAATCGCCGCGTTTTCCGACCAGAACTCTGTGCATGTTCTTCATAAACGGCAGCGGAAAGCGCGCTGGGGGGCAGGGGGTTCCGCGGGTGCTCTGGTCTGATCCTCCCGCGGAACCTCACGGGGGGACCGGCAGCAGAACATGAGACCCTTCCAAACAACCGCCGGGCAGCGGAGCTCGATCAGCCCACCGGGCCGGTTAAGATCACGGGATCACATGGACAGATCTCAATACCGCGTTCCTCGGCAGTTCTCCCCCGCCCAGGATCCGCTGGGCGGGGGATCAGACCAGAGAAACCCCCCACCACCCCTGCGTTGATGAGGAGCGTTGTCAGAGAAGTCGGTGCAGCTCGAAGCGCCCTTTTCTAGAAATATTCTTATTTTTAAAAGTATAAGAGTTTTATTTAGACTTTTTATATTAATTATATTAATTATTGAGAATATATTTTCAAGAAATTGGGGAAATGTCTAGTTTTACTGGATGTTATACACAATCAAAGTTTAAAACGGCTGACAAGAAAACTATGATGAACGAGCATTCTGGTAATACTTGAACGCATCCCTCACGGACGAATTTGTGAGACGTGAAAAGAGTCTCACGGCAGATTTGTGTGTAACTTCGGCTGCGTGCGTGCGTAAGAGGTGATCCGTGCGTATTTTAAAGATATATTTTTGAGTAATTAGTTTCAGGCTGTTGTAATTTTGATTTGTGCATGTGTAAATTGCATTTTGTATTTTTTTAATTTTTGTGATTTTTTTACTTTTGCAAAAAAATTATTATATTAGTTACAAATCAAGAATTATGCACGCACAAATCCAAATTTATGCACAAATCAAAAATCACGCACGCACAAATCCAAAGTTATGCACGAATCAAGAATTATGCATGCACCAATCATATATACGCACGCACAGATCCTAATTTACGCACAAATCAAGAATTATGCACGCACAAATCATAGTGAGTCTATTTTCTCTCCATAGAAACGGGGTAATATTTATAAAACACACAACACAGACAGACACGAGCGATCAACGCAGTAAGCTGACTCTGGAGCGGGTGGGCGGGGCTACGGGATTTTGGGAGAGAAAAAAGAGATGCAGAGAGCTGCTCCTCTTAGCAGAAATATGGGTTAATAATTGTAGTTTATCAATTTACCCACACACACACAGCTGCGAGCGCGTGCACACAGACACACACAAAACAGAGATGCACACGCGCACACAGATCAGTACAGTGGGCCGACAGAGCGGGTGGGCGGGGTTTTGAGAGGGCAGTTTTTCTTAGCAGAAACATGGGTTAATGTCTTTAGGCTATGAAATGATCAACCATGATGGCAAAAACAAAAAAAGCTCTAGCAGAAGCGCCTGTGGACCGCCGCGGAAAAATGCTTGTCTGGTGTGAACTACAGAGCGGCGCGGAAGCGGCGCGGACTCCGCTCCGCGGACTCCGCTCCGCGGACTCCGCTCCGCTTCGCGGCGCTTCCGCGTCCAGTGTGACCCCGGCGTTAGAGTCAAACAAAATGTGGCTGTGGTGAATGATTTGTGTGCATAGATGTACGCATGTGTCTGGTGCAAACTATAAACTAATGGACTGGGAAATGACAAGAAAAAAAACCAAAAAATTGAAATCTTTCAGGCACTCTCCTGCAACCTGTGACGCTACTCTGGTTTTGCACTCTGGTTTTTTGCAAAGACTTCTGGTAAATTTTTTTATTGTACATTCAGACAGCTCTACCAAATGACAAACGCACAATACAGTGAGTAGTGAAAATGTAAAAATAAACTGTAAATGTAAAAAAAAACCCAACAAATGTTTTATTTAGTTAAATCTGATTTTAAACAAAATTGCAGTGGAGGGAGAAAAGCTTGTGGCTCCAGGTTATAAACCCCTAACTTTAAAATTACATCATTATTTTATTTTGTATTTATCCATTTTTTTAGTTTCCCTTGACTCTTTGCTTGTGCTGTGAAGCTCGCTGACTTTGTCTCGTGTTTTTTGTCTCATTTTCCTGCTTTTCTCATGACGAAGCAGCGACAGTCAATCACAGCGGATTCTGACCGTTTGAGGGTAAAATTCAGTCCAAACATGAATCACGGCTGATGTTTTGATGTCGTTTATATGAAGTTTAAATGCAATTTCCACATGAATATCCTCAATGCAAATGTATCCTCTGTAGAGGACATTTCTGAGCATAAAAAGCTTCCAACTATTGCACACTGCTGCACTAACTCCTTTAGGTTATTTGGGGCTTTGCAATGATACTAAATGTGAGGGGGCGGGGCTCTGGGAGTTACACTTTGTTTTTTTAGACATTGTGGATATTTGACCAGGTTTAAAGATGTTTTAACTTTCTTTTACTTTTCCAAGTGAAAGAGATGAAAATAATAAAATCAAAATTTATCTGCAACTTGGATAAAAAAAAATGTCAATCAAATAAGAATTTTGAGTTGATTTTATTTTGATAAAAACTAAGATTTTTAAAGGTAAAAAATTACATAAATTTGCTAATTTCAATATTTCTCACAGTGTAGCAGGTTAACCTGGTTTCACACACCTGAGGAGCTTTAAGTTCTAAAATGAGCAAAGTTGAGAATATTTTTGTTTTACTAATCTAGAAATAAGGAAATTATTAATAAAATGAGTCAAAATCATTTTTCTCCAAACTCCGGACAATAGAAAAACTTTATTTGAGGCTAATAAAAACTCAGATTTCACTTTAATTGTTAGCTGAATTTCAAAGATTTTATTTTAAAATTAAATAACATTAGACTGGCGTTCATTGTTATTACTTGTAAACAGAAACATTTGGATTTAAAATCAGCAAGAGCGTGGGAGCACTAGTGAGCAACTCGAGTGGTCAGGGACCAGGCAGGGGTCGGGGCAGGCGGCAAACGAGCAGAATCAAAGACGAAGCAGGATCAGGTGAACAGGAGATCAGGTCAGGAGGAAATTCTACAGGCCTAATGGAACAAAAAATACTTCGCAATGAGTGAGGCTGAGGCAATAGCAAATGAGAGTCAGCTGAGTAGCATCCAGGAACTGTGTGCAGGGGCTGCTGGGAGATGAAGTGCAGTCAGTGCTCTGGTGACCAGAGAGGGAGACAGAGCTCTGACTCCTGACAAAGAGTTTGTTTCCCCCAATGAACCAGAACAAATTTTTGTCTGATCAGTGGTCCAGAACCAGGAACCGCTCCATCTTTCTAGGTGGTCTCAGTTTGTTTCCAAGAGAAGAAGGCAGAGGAGAGGAGGCAGAACAGGGAGCAGCGCACTTCCCAAAGGGGGATCTGGAGCAGGACTTTACTGTACGCTTCCGACCACAAACAGCAGACCCGATGATTTTGACTCATTTTATTAATAACCGGAGCCATAGAAGAGGCAGCAACCTGAGCGTCAACGATGGTGGTGGGCTCTACGGGTCCGGGTGGGACAGAGGCGTGTCCAAGTCAGGTCGACCGCTTCGCCTGAAGGAAGGAGTCGGTGAAGAATCGGAGGCCGCCCCAGGAAAGCCAGAAACAAACGGCAAGTGATCCCTGTCGGCTGTTCTGATATCTCTTTTAAACATTTTCTTGCTCAACTTAATTTCCATTATATATTTATTTTCTTTATCACAATTAATTCAAGTTATAATCTGGCCAATCAGATGCCTGATAAGAGCAGGTGGTGCCCACTGGCCCCGCCTCAAACGTTCAAAGTGTTAACGTCGTCTAGTCCCAAAATTGTTATTATATCCGTTCCACGGAAAAATGGCGCATGAATTTCGTTGGAACCCGAGGTCACGGCCTTTGTTTTGTCCATCTCCATCTCCAAACAGAAATATTCAATAGACAGCAGTCTGAAAACAGACTCAAGTCAGGACTCTATCTGGGCCGACTGAGTTTTCCTGTCTGGATACACCCTTAGATTTATTGAGGAAATATTAAGATGGACTCGTTCATACCAAGATTTTCATTTTGTTCATAAATGAGTCATTTCCACTAATTACACCAGGTTTTTGTCTTTATAAACTACATTTAGGTTCATAAAAACTCAAAATTACAAACCATTTGTTTAGAATTAGCAAAGAAATACTTGATATCGGGTCATTAAATATTCAATTGTATTAATTAAATGTATAAAAGGGCACCAATTGAGAAGAGTACGATTTATTCTTGTGCTGATTCTCGCCCAGGGCTCCCATGAAAAGAAGTTTTAAATCTCAATGGCATCCACATAAATGTTAATGAATGAATTTGAAGTAAATCTATGTAAAAGTTCACTTTTATCAAAGATTTTGATATCTTATTATCCACCTTATTCCTGGGGCCTCTGATGTAAAACGGGTTATGGGGGCAACTTCCGGTATAGCAACCGGAAGTCACACAGCGCTATTTGTTTCATTGAAAGTTGGCGAATTTGTTAGCTTTAGCGGTGCATAGAAACTTTAGAAGCGTGTTTTACTTATCCCTTCAAAAGTTTCAAAAAATAGTTTTACGCAGCTCATGGTTGTTCTAACACCAAACTAAATTAAATTTGTGGCTTAAAGGAGCGTTGTGTGGAACATGGGCCGCTGACGAAGAGGGAGTGCAGCTGCCCTCGGTACAGATTTTACCGTCCATCGGGCGAGGATGAAGTCAGAAGGATTTGGCTCCAAATGTAAATCTTAAGAAGCCACTTAAGACTTTACATGTATGTTCGTTTTCATTTTGTGGATTAAAGTACCCCGGAGGAAAATCGTATCCGACGTTCTGGTTGGGTTACTCCAGACCACCAGAGAAGAAGAGACGCCGGGTACTACAGATACTGACAGCGCGGTGAATTTGCTGCAGCGTCACAGAACAGGACGATATTTCCTGTGTAATTGCTTTGCATCTCCTGGTATTAACTATTCAAAATTACTGATGTTTAAACCACAGCTGACTTTGTCAAAACATGAAACGGGCTAAAGCTACACTGCGCGATGCAACCCTCATTGGCTCTCGCAGCATGTAAACACAAGCACGTAAAACGATAAAGTTACAATTGATCAGCACTGTGTGGTAACTCCAGCAGAAATAATCATGTATGAAGGTATTGATATGTCTCGGAGCTTTAAGATTGTTCAGAGCTTCAACATCTGCCGCAACCGAACTGAGAAAGTAGCTAGAAATGCTACTATATGTTATGTTTGGACATTTTTTAAGCTCATCCTTCAATTTTAACAGCACCAGAATTGTTACGTCGCCTCTTTAAAGACATGACAGCTGGTGTTTCCACATTTATATGTAGTTATAGATCCAAAACAAGGGGGATTGCGCTGTCGGCTCTACAGTTGTAATGTAAATAAATGCTACTTCCGGCGTCTACAGGAAGTATCACACATAATTCACGCAAAGGCTCATGGGGCATAGGAATAAGGTGGATAAGATTTCTTTGGTAAAAATTACTTGCTGAACACTTTTTTTTATCAGGGGTTTATAGAGTATAAACTCCTAATGTATTTCATGCTAAACTTTATTAATATTAATTATATTTATATCTCTTTTTCTTTGCTGATCACTTTACTACTTTCTAGTGATTTTTGTCTTATAATATCGCTTTAGGAAGAAGTAGTCTATTTAAGTAAACTCAGTCTATACTTAAAGTGAGGTAGTATAATTGAAATTAACTAAATATATTGTAAATGTTCAGATTTAGTGTGAAGAAGTATTTAGTTACTTCCTAAACTACACAATCTATAGTAGACTTGCCATATTTATACTTTTATTAAAATAATCATCAAGTGTATTATTTTTTTTGCCTGTATAGTTTAAGAAACGCAATTGACAATTTTGTTTTCATCTTTGTAGAAAAATAATCATCTTTCACATTTTCAAATGTATTTCTGCACAATGCACATCTAAAAAAAAAAAAAAAAAGCTCATTTACTTTGATGAAAGTTGTGAGTAAATGCAGGAAAACATGCAAATTGTGTGTGTTTGAGCGCGAGGAAATGCGGTTATTAAGGAATTTGCTCAGACTTGATGCAAACAGCGAGAGCCTGCAGCAGAGGCTGATTTAAAGTCTATTAGTCAAACAGTAATCAGCACCAGCAGCTCGCTGAATGAGGGGGGGGGGGGGGCTTGATCGAAGCAAAAAAAAATGTAAACAGGAGGTTTTGCTCTGTATCTGGCCTCCACATCCTCCCCGGTGGACGGGAAGGGGGGCGGCGGCGGCGGCGGCTCAGAAATCCCAGGTAACGAGGACTCCTGCTGCTGCGGCGCTTGTGCGTGCGGCAGTATCTCCGCTCCCACACTCCTCTGACAGCAGGAGATAAACACGGGCCCCAGCCACTGACCACATGATTTATCAACGGGAATTTCACCCTCAGCCGCTATCTTTTTCTGCCCCTCCCCTCCGCCGCCGCCGCCGCCGCAGCCCCTGGCACATGAAAACACACACGATCCACTCATTATCTGTCAAAATGCACTAATGAGAAATAAAGACACAAGCGGCGGCGTGCCGGGAGACGGACAAAGACCCGGAGGAGGAGAAACGATCCCAACTTTGGTGTTTCGGAAGAGAATCCGAGTCCTGAAAGCGAAGGAATATTCTCCACACACCTCACAATTAAAGCGGCCCCTCCGCCCAGGCTGTACCGGGGCGCTCTGCTGTCGAAAAAGGGTGTTAACACCTTCTCCTCCCCGCCTTCTTTTCCCACCTTCCTTAATTTCTTTCCTTCTACCCCCCCCTCACCCTCCCCCCATTCTGATTTGGGCAAAAGGTGCCAGACGCTGGGAGCCCGAACCGGGGCTGGCGCGGCTGGAGATGGAGACAGAAATAATGATGTTCCTCATTGTGTGATCAGGAGTGGGTTGTTCCGCCGTTGCATTTGAACAAGTGCGAGTTTGTTTACTCGCCGTTTGGACCGTGTTGACTGGGCCTCTCTAACCTTCCTTTGCTTGATGAACTTGACTTTAACGAAGTGCTAACTAGATCTCAAACGCTTGAGCATCAACACACACACACACTCTCCTGCTATACGTCTTCAGCGGAGGAATCCAGAGGTATCAAACACTCAGATATGTCATTTATTTACATGTAAACAAATGTTGGATTCATTTGTGAGATTAGCAGAAAATCTGTGAAGACTTGTGTCTGAATTCTGATGATTTTTAGACTAATCTAGAGTAATCTGATCCAATCTGATCCAACTATTACTAAAAGGATTCAAGTTTTTGGTTGTTTTCTTTCTCCTCTACGAACTCGCAGAGACAATTCCCACTGTACTCTCACTATTTCATTTTTTCCAGCAAGTCTTAACTTAAAACCTAAAAATTAACTTAATTAATTGCAGATTTGGAAGAAAAAAAATTGTGATTAATCAACAGTATTTTTTACTTTGAGTATTTGTAATCCACTTATTATCTGTAAATACTCATTATATGAAATCACACACAAAAAGGTATATTTAGAACGTTTATTTCTAATCCTTATGGTCTAAAACTCAGTTTTAGTCTATATTTGAATTTTCTGCATTTTCAATCTTGCTTATTTATTTATTTATTTAGTTTATTCAAACATGTTAATTTATACATATATTTATATGTTACAGTCACATCTGCATTAGCATAATTGACAATGGGTATGCTATGTCTTATTACTTACTTACTACTTACATATTATTATTATTTAATTAATTATTTGGTATTATTTTAATCAGCATCACCTCTCCTACCTTTATTTTGTCATTTTTCCATGTTGTATTAGAAATAAAGTCGCACTAAAACTGTAAAAATTTGATTCATTTTGCTGTGGAAACCCCAAAAATGTTTAATTTACTGTTTTTAAAACCTAGAATGAAAGTTTTAGGTGTAATTTTATAAAAACAACAAGAAAACAGTTTGTCAGCAAACTAATCAACAAGTTTTAAATGAACATATTATAAAAAAAATCCAGGCTAAAGTCACAGCAGGCAGCCCAAAAAAATAAGATTTCTCATTGGAGTCTATTTGACATTTTTCCTGGAATTCTATTTTATTTTTCTTATAGATTTTCTTTATTGTGTTTGTGAAAAATAATATTTAAAAGATTTTTTGGGAGGAGATTGATCCAGCTGGATTTCAGGTCTGAACTGCTCACCTGGTGGTGGGCGGGACATTCACCGCAGAGAGTCCATCATTTGTAGACAACTCTGGTGCTTGTTATTGTGGAGAATTCCTGTGGGCCCCCACCCCAAAGTAAAATAATGCTTGGTTTTCTCTTTGGATTTCTCGTAGCAGACGGCTCAGTTTGGCTCCGCCCCCACAGCAGGTGTGCAGCTGCATTAACAGCCGTCAGTCATTCTCCACTTATTTATTCAAATAAAAGATCGCTTTTGTCCAATAACTACAAATAAATGTCATATTAGCTCTTAAATTTGATAAAATCTCAATCACAGAATGTAAAAAGTTTATTTTAGACAGTTTTATTACGGTGATCTCACAGCTGCACAGCAGGACACGTGAGGGCGTTAATAAATATTAACGAGTTGAGTATGTTCTATTAATCACACATGTTAATGAATATATAAAATTAAATGTTCTTTTAATATGACAGAGAAATTACCCAATATCCATATGAATGCTTTTTTTTCTGAAAATACGTCATTTTCTTACTTTTCACTTCATACCTAAAATGGCCAGAAGGGGGCGCACAATGTGGAAACAGCTTGACGTTTTTCGTTCTTTCTTTCTCCTTTCAAGTAAATATTAATCTGTCAGGATATCTCTCAAGTCTGAGCTGTCAGTTGCTCTAAAAGTGTCCCAGAAATGTTTTTGTTTATGGTTATTTTATGTTTATGAAGTGGAGAAAAGTTATTTTCATGTTTGGTTTTGATGAGTGTGTTTTCCATTTTGAATGTAACGCCACAGAAATTTAGATATTTTGTCATTTTCTCTTGTATATGTTTAAAATTCTAAATTGTTTCGTATTGGATTGGATTGATTACTTGTTCGGGGACTACAGACAGAAACTAACTTTTTCTATAATCTGGTGTGAAGTATCTTTGATGTTTTTTCACATTGTCCCTGTCAAATAAATGACTAGATAAAATTAAAAATAGTAAATAAATAAACATGATTAATTTGAGTAAAAACTCAACACATTTTCTTTCTTCTCCTTTCAGGAGAACATTTACAGTCCTAATAAAAACCTACTAAAGACCCTCGATGGTCGACCTCCTGCCTTATCTGCTGCTGATTACCTGGATCAGGTGTGTTTAGCCAATAAGGAGCTTCAATGACAGCTTATAGAAAACATGGAGGACACCGATCCTCGACACTCTTGTCTTAAACTGAACCAGAGTTTGTTCCCCCCAATAAAACGGAGCAAATTTTGATCCAAGAACTGGATCAAAACGCTTCTTTTAACTGAGCAGAAAACGTTCGTCATGTGCCACGCACCTGGCACACACCTGGCACACACCTGGCACGCCTGTGACGTCATTCTAGAACAGGAGTCTGGAACCTTCAACACCAAAAGAGCCATTCAGATCCATTCCAATCCAGAAGGAGCCACAAACTCCTCTTTAAGAAAATAAGACACTCATTTATTTTAATGCTACTCCAGCTATTATACTAAATGTGCTTTTTTTAAGTATAACTTAAAGATATATATAAAGAATAAACAGCAGAGGTTTGCATGATATCCTTTCAAAATAAAAGACACCCTATGCCATATTTGATGATCTTAATGCAGCAAATGCAGGAAGTGTCATGTCAGCAGTGAGAAAAAATGATATACACTATAAATATATTTACATTTTTGGTGTATCTCAGCCAGAAACTGTATTCTTTAGACACTTCAAATCCTTTAATTTTTCAACAATAGGAAATTTGCCTTAAGGTTCCTTAAGTCTCCAACTGATTTTTGGTGGCACAAGGCTCTAAAAAATCTGTTAAAATGTTTTAGCGGTACAATTTTAATTTAAAATAGAGAATCTTTTTTATTTTTCTTTAACCACGAGAGTGGAAAGGGTCATGGAGCCACGGGTTGCAGACCCCTGTTCTAGTAGCTTTCCTTGATGAACGTCATGTATGTAACCCCGGTTCTATGTATCTCAGATGATCGAGTTCCCAGTCTGCACTCCTGGGTCACCAGGAGGTCACAGGTGAGTTTGAAGAAGGATCATCCAGTGCTTGAAGGACCGCCTGTGAAGGTCAGGAGGGATGAGATAGAACAGATTCTCTTAAAAACAATGTCCTAACACCACGACGACGTGTCCTGTTCTGGGGGAGTTTTCTTTTCTCTCTTCCACTCTCCACCTGGAGTCTAATCACTGTCATTCATTCCACCTGTGAGTCAGTATTTAGGACTGACAGCTCCAGCATTTCACAGTAGTTGTTTTTCTGTTATTGACCCTTTTTCTGTCTCTGGTTCTCAGTTAGTCTGTCCTCTTGGTGTTTTATCGGCTATTTCTGCCTCTGAGTTTTGGCCTTTGGATTACGGATTCAAAAGTTAATGCTATGAGTTAAAAATAAAATCTTAATTGCTCAAAATCCAGGTCCGCCCACATTTTGGGTGCTAAAAGTACAGATTTAGGGACATTTGCACCTGTTTTTCAGGATCATGGACTCCAGTAATATTTCTTGTCGTTTACTGTTTTTGACTTCACTCTGTCAGTCACGCCAAATTTAGGCTGTCAATCATCCTCAGCTCTCTTGATTTGTGTTAATAACCCTCAGCGTACATAAGTATCTGGTTTTCACTCGTTCAAGGTCAGGTCATCTGTTTGATCCCTTTTGTCGCTCCTTTAGTTTAAGTATTGAATGCATATGTTTCTATCTCCTGTATTTTGGGTCCAACACATTGATAGTACCTGACAACTGGACTGAGTGACTATGGTACGATCATATACAGTCAAAATTCCTAAAGCATGGTTCCTTTAGAAAAACAGTTTAAAAAACTCTGCTTTTTACAAATTTGGCAAAACCTTAACTTCCTGTTTGAAGCAGATTGAAAAACAAAAATAACCTCAGCCAGTTCAATTTACCAAATAACCAATCCCAATTTATCACATGAAGGAGGTTTGCTTCTCATTTGATCCACAGCAGACTTTGTTCCCTCCAAAAGTTGAAATCAAAACACTGATTTTTTTTGTTTTTTTTCCCAGAAATCCTGCAAGTGAACTCCAGTACGGTTCACTTCAGTGTGAATGCTCAAAGACTATTCAGAACAAAGAACGCAAGGAAGCAAAACGGTATGAAGCAGAATAAAAGTAATTGAGTACTGAGTAGCACAGGTGAAAGGCATAAAACAAAGTAGGGGTTAATGGTGGATTTCAAAATAAAAGCCCTGATCTGATAATGAGAAAACTGAAAACTTGATTCAATTCTGCATATCGAATCAGTGACAGAGTCCTCATGGATGTCTTAAACATGTCTCAAGCTTCCTTTAGTCAAAATATGACAACTTTGTGAGGATTTGATGACCTAAAAAGTAAATTATGACTGACAGGAGGCATAAAAACACAAGAAAAGGAAATTTGGGTATTTCTTTAAAATTAGTGTTTCCATTTGTGTAGTCAGATTTTAAGTTCAAGAATGAAACTTTAAACAGAAAATGTAAAAACAAACCACAACTACAAAATAAATCAGGATTCTAGCTGTCAAAAATAATTTCTACAACCATCAGACATAACCTTGTCATTTGTTTTGTCTTCAAAAAGTTAAAGATCTAAAAATACGTGTAGACATTTTACCCAATAAATGCAGGTTTTTCTACTTTGGTTGTTTTACGGAAGACAGAAAAAAGCCCAGATTTTCCATTTTACTGGTTTTCTGGCTCCATGATTTGAATGGTTGATTATTTCTCCTCAGTAACACAGACAGCTGTTCACAAAAGACAAAACAAAAAAAAATGTCTAACAAAAAGTTGCTTTGCTTTTGGATGTTATCCTTTTCTGCAGACGGCGTGTATTGATCAGGACTGTTTTTAACAGACTGCTGGGAGGTCCATTAACTGATGGTGATGACAAAGCTTTAAGAGACTAATGTGTCTCAGGGGGACCGCGGGGCAAAGAAGGATGAGCGGGACACTTCAGCAGACAACACTGCTGAGCTCCTTTTATGCAAAACACTGTCAGTGTAAAAGCAGATGGCTTAAAGACTGCCCGCATGAACTGCTGATGAATGTACCTGCTTTGAATATGGCTTTAAAACACAGCTCACTTTTTATACCTGTGCATGTCGTCTGGGAGGTTTTTACGCTTTACTGAACTCTTTGACTGATGCTCGTCTTCAAATAACGGATACATCTGCAGCGCAAACATATGCTTTGGTTCTTCCTAACGATGTTAGGTTTAGAAGACGTTTGCAGCTGGTTTGGAAACTTTCTTGGATCGTGTAAGCCTTCCCAAATCTCTAAGGATCTGTTGGGTTCCATTATTTGCAGATGAGACTGTGGTGTGTTTGTAGAAGAAGCACGGACAGACGCAATATGTGAGGAGAATAATCCAAATGCAGGAGGAGAGCCATGATTGGTCTGAAAGTTGAAGACGACTCAAAGTCATCTTGAAGTCAGATATAATCACCAAACTTCTGGTTGAGAACTTCCTGCTTCCTGGCCACAGTAGGTGAGTTTGAGATGACCCTCGCCTGCTGACCAAGCCACTGTGTGGGGGGTAGGTTAACATTAAGTTGAATTTTATTATATTATTATTAGGGATGTCCCAATCAGGTTGTTTTGGGCCCGATCCGATTCCGAGTCATTGGATTTTGTGGATTTGCCGATACCGAGTCTCGATCCGATACTTTTGTAACATATTTAAAACATGAACAACTTGAATAAACAGATTTGTGTTGTTCATTATTTATATTTCATTAACCTTCTTTTATCATTAAAAACTTCAATAGAACACTTCTGTGAAATAGCTTTAATAAACAAGTAAAAATAGAGCAAAAACTTGGGGGGGGGGGGGGGGGATATTTTGGGGGATTAGCTCATATATTTTAATTAGTGACTTTAACTTTAATATCTTTAGAACTATTGAACATTTTTGACCAAATATGATTCCTGTCTTCATTTAGAATTCTTAAAAATAAATTATAAATGTTTTAGTATGAATTTGATGAGTGATTAGCTCATATAATTATTAATTATCATTTATAATTTTTGTCTTAGTTTTTTTTTTTTTTTTTTAAAGATTATGTGCCTCTTTTTAAACTCTTAAGACATCAAATTTTCTGTTTTATTATCAGAGCAGTTAATTTTCTTAACTTTTACTTCTCTTTCAGATAAATAAAACAGGCATATCGAAGGACAGCTCGGGTCCTAAGGAGTTAAATCACGGCGCTAGCATGTAGCAGTTAGCAGCTATTGTTTAGCATCTGTCTGCAGCAGGAAGAGTTTAACATTAAAAAGAAACAAAACTCTGTCTTTTTCTGTTGAAATGTCTTTAGAGGTTGTTGTTTAGAGACTCTAGCTGTCAGTTTAA
This sequence comes from Oryzias javanicus, assembly GCA_003999625.1. Lineage (NCBI taxonomy): Eukaryota > Metazoa > Chordata > Actinopteri > Beloniformes > Adrianichthyidae > Oryzias > Oryzias javanicus. The sequence goes on from CM012448.1 coordinate 27,039,000, forward strand.
AGCGTTTTCAAAAGAGTTATTGATCCCGGAAGTCTGAATCTGTGATCGGCTAGCTAGCTTTAGCTTTATTGATCTGTTTACATCAGTCTTATATTGAACTGTTGCTGTTTTCTGCCGCGTTTTCCAGGAATAACATTTTGTCATCTGTTCATGACATGCAGACTTGCAGTGGAGCATTTATCTGGAATAATGAACTTGAAATATAAAGTGCTGATCAGAATAAGAACAAATGAAATATCCGATCCTGATCGGACAACAGAGCCCGATTCCGATCGAGTCTTCAACCACGTGATCGGACCCGATTTCCGATCATGTGATCGGATCGGGACATCCCTAATTATTATGCCATTCCTCCTTGTATGATCTGTGCTCTTATGTCTTTTATATTATTTTTAACATCTTTTAGAGTAAAACGGATTTTTTTAAAATAGCCGCGTGATTCGTTTCATGTTCACTATCCCAAATCATTGAATACAATAAAATTAAAGTTAAGTTTTAGAGGCAACAGTAACAGATATAATCACAGACATTATTTGAAATCTTGTTTATTTTTTCATCAGTGATTCACTACTTTCCAGAAAGAGTCACAAAATACACAGATTTCATTTGGTGTCAGTTATTTTACGTCTAACTATCAGAATTATGTAGACACCGTTTCCCACAATGCATTGTTTTGTAGTCATCAAGGCGGATTGAAACCAGCGCAGTACCTATTTTCTGGCTGCGCTGGCTTAGGTAGGCACCTTGAACCCGCCTGTAATGACACGAAGTGACCTGAGGATGTCACTGTCGAGATGCTCCAGAGAGGACTGAGAAAAGGCACGACGGAGAGTTACGGAGGTGGTGACGTTGCATGCATGTAATACGGAGGTCGGAGAATAAAGTCGTTCTTGGATAAAAGTCAATGAGAGTCCTGGACTATTTTTGATGTCCAAAAGATATTCACGGACATTACATGGTGTCAGAAGAGCCTGCGTGTCAGAGAAAAAGGCATGGCAAAGTTCACTCCGCCGAGTGACTTCAAGTTCGACAGCCCAGCGGAATGGCCGGAATGGAGACAGCGTTTCTGCCGCTACCGGTTGGCGACGAAGATGAACAAAGAAGATGGCGAGATTCAAGTGAGTTCGCTAATTTATGCCATGGGCAGTGAAGCAGAAAAGATATTCGCTTCGTTTGAATTTGATGAGGAAGCTCATAAAGAGAACTTTGATGTCGTATTGCAAAAGTTCGAAGACTACTTTATTCCAAGACGCAATATAATCCACGAGCGAGCGTGTTTCTACCAAAGGAACCAAAATGTCGGAGAAACGGCTGAAATGTACATAAGGACATTATATGAACTGGCAGATCACTGTGAGTTCGGTGACAAAAGGGATGAACATATTAGAGATCGTCTTGTCGTGGGGATATCAGACAAAGAACTTTCCCGCCAGTTCCAGATTAAGGCAGACCTGACGCTCCAATATGTGATTGAACGCGTGCGTCAGGCAGAGGAGATAACGCGTCAAGTTAATCTCCAGAACAACCGACCGGACTCTCAGCTGGCTAACATCAGAGCTGTCAAAAGGACAGAAGGTCAGCACAGAAGAAAGATGCAGCGTCATGAGCCCAACAGTCACAGTACTCACACTAAGGAGGAGTGTGGGAGGTGCGGTAAACCACGTCACTCAGATCAAAGATTTTGCCCTGCATTGAAAAGTAAATGCAACAAGTGTCAAAAGAATGGACATTGGGAGCGTAAATGTCACTCTAAAGCAGTGAGAGAGGTCACAAGTGATCCTTTGGAGCAGACATACTTCCTAGGCGCTGTAAACAGGGAGGAAAAGGATTATAAATGGAATGTGAATTTACCCATAAACAAAGTGAATGTAAACTTTAAAATCGACACGGGAGCAGACGCTACAGTCATCGATCAAGAGACATTCAAAAAGATGGGTTCTAAAGTCCAGCTGGCGCCTCCAGACACACACTTTAAAGACCCAGGAGGAGACCTGAAATGCATGGGGAGGTTTCAATGTGGAGTTGTGAAACCAGATACAAAGAAAAAAAAAACTACACCATAAACGTGTGTATGTGATTGAAGGGACAAGTTGCTTATTGCGTCGTAGAGAAGCCTTAGAAATGAGCTTGGTAAAGAGGATTGAGGAAGTCAGTGATGTTTTTGGATCCGGCGGCCTGTTAAAAACAGAGCCAGTAAAGATCGCCCTCTGTAATGACGCAATCCCTTACGCAGTGCATGCAGCTAGGCGGATACCCCTGCCACTGGTGCCACTGGTGAAGAAGGAACTTCAGCGCATGGAGGCGGAAGGCATCATTGAAAAAGTCACCCAGCCAACTGAATGGTGTGCCGCAATGGTCCCTGTCCTTAAACCCAACAAAAGAGAAGTCCGCATTTGTGCAGATCTGAGGAAACTGAATAAGGCAGTAAAGCGAGAGAAATATGTTATGCCCACTGTAGAGGAATAGATACTACCAAAAACTCACAAAATCAAAAGTGTTCACATCGCTGGATGCAGCAAGTGGATTTTATCAGATTCCCCTGCAGGAAGAGAGCAAGATGTTGACTACGTTCATAACCCCATTTGGAAGATATGCATTCCGCCGTCTTCCCTTTGGCATAACAAGCGCCCCAGAAATCTTTCAGAGAAAAATGGCGGAGACTCTGGCCAACCTAGAAGGGTAGAGATTTTTATGGATGACATCTTAATCCATGCAGAGACGGAGGAGCAACATGACCAGCGCTGGATAAAGTCCTGAAAGTCATCGAGGCAGCGGGCCTTAAGTTGAACAGAGCAAAGTGCAAGTTCAAACAAAGAGAAGTTCGTTTCCTCGGCCACATTATCGACGAGGCCGGGGTCAGAGCAGACCCACACAAAGTGAATGGTATAGTGAACTTCCCGCAGCCACAAAATGTGACGGAACTCAAAAGGTTCTTGGGGATGGTTAACTATTTAGCCAAGTTTGTACCAGAACTGTCAACAGTGGCTCACCCGTTGTATGAGCTATTGAAAGGACATGTGGAGTGGACATGGGGGCCTGCACAGAGTGAGGCATTCCAAGAAGTAAAGACTGCTCTGACAACTTCTCCAGTACTAGCCTTTTTATGACGCCGGCAAGCCCACCTCGTGTCAGCTGATGCTAGTAGCTATGGGCTCGGGGGTGTCCTCCTTCAACTACATGGAGACCACTGGAAACCAGTGGCCTACTGTTCCAGACGACTCAGTGATGCAGAAAGAAGATATGCACAGATAGAGAAGGAGTGTTTGGCCAGTGTGTGGGCGTGTGAACATTTTGACAAATATTTGTATGGGCTGGACTATTTTAGGCTAGTTACAGATCACAAACCACTAGTACCTCTTATGAACAGCAAAGATCTAGACTGTTGTACCAATTAGGTGCCAGAGGCTACTGATGAGATTCATGCGTTTTAATGCCATAGCAGAGTACGCACCGGGTAAGACCTTAACGGTAGCAGATGCGCTCTCTAGGAGCCCAGAGCAGCATTATGGCGATGGAGTCAGCCATGAAGATGTAGCAGCACATATTGAAGTGATAATGAGCCAGGTTCCAGCCACGACACACAGGATGACAGAGTTAAGACAACAAACCGAAAAAGACAGCCAGCTACAGGCAGTCATAGGTTTCATCAGAAATGGGTGGCCTGAATATGTGGATGTTGTACCAGAGTCGATCAGGGATTTCTACCATATCAGAGGAGAACTGTCAGAGATTGATGGTTTAGTGATCAGAGGCAGGCGCATTGTTGTTCCCACTGAAATGAGGGAGATAATATTGAGAAGGATACATGATGGACATCAGGCCTGGTTAAGTGCAGAGAAAGAGCTAACCAGTCTGTATGGTGGCCCAGAATGTCTGAGGCAATTGTCACAACAGTACAGCAGTGTGCATTTTGTAGAGAAAAGAAAACTTCGCAGAGAAAAGAGCCATTAATGCCCAGTGAGCTCCCAGCAAGGCCGTGGCAAAAAGTTGCCATAGATTTGTTTGAGTTTAGGAGAAAAAACTACTTGGTAGTATCAGACTATTTCTCTAGATACCTTGAAATTTTACATCTGTCAACAACCACAAGCAGTCAGGTTGTAGCCACGTTGAAAGCCACATTTGCTCGTTTCGGCATCCCGGAGGTGCTGATGAGTGATAATGGACCCCAGCTAGTTTCTGCAGAGATGAGGGAGTTCAGCAAGGAATATGACTTTGTTCATATTACTTCAAGCCCACACTATCCTCAGAGTAACGGTCAAGCCGAACGGGCAGTGCAGACGGCTAAAGCCATTTTGAAACAGGATGATCCACTTCTTGCCTTAATGTCGTACAGAGCAACACCTTCCTCCTCTACAGGCATCAGTCCAGCAGAATTACTGATGGGCCGGAAACTGAGAACAACATTACCCACCCTGCAGGACAACCTGAAACCGGGATGGCCTGCAGAAGAGGAGATTCGACAGGCTGATGCAACAGCCAAGCAGAAGCAAGCTCACTTTTACAACAGAAGAAACGGGGTGAGACCGTTACCTCCATTGAAGCCGGTGGACTCGGTGCTCACTAAACTGGATGGACAAAAAGGATGGACAACATCTGGTGTGGTTCACAACTCTAGCTCTACTCCAAGGTCCTACGTAATAGAGACAGAAAAGGGGGAGCAATACAGGAGGAACAGACGACATCTACAGTCGATCCCGCCACCGTCACCTTCCAACCCAGTCAGCGAGAACATCGACCAACCGAACATCGACCAACCCATTCCTGATGCCATTCCCGCCATCAGGTTTCCTGAGGAGATGCAGGTTGTGAAAATGCAACAAACCCCGTCCCCAGGGACAGGTATTGTCACTCGTTCAGGCAGAGTGAGCAAAGCTCCAGTCAGACTCGATTGGTGATCAGAGAATAATGAAGCTTTAACAAATACTTAACGTTGATTGGTAATATGTTCAAAGATCTGTTTCAGTTTGTATTCATTTTCTAGAGATGCTATAGTAAAATCAGGTGAAAGTTTTGAGTTAAATATGTATAGGACAATGGTAATGACTACAGAGACTTTTAACGCAAAGAGGTTTTGTTCCAATAAGATTTAGTTTTTTAAAAACATTGTTACTGTCGTTACTTGAGCAGAAATGTAAATGACACGAAGTACCTGAGGATGTCACTGTCGAGATGCTCCAGAGAGGTCAGAAAAGGCACGACGGAGATTACGTTATTTGACGTGCAACATTTTAATACGGAGGTCGGAGAATAAAGTCGTTTCTTGGATAAAATCAATGAGAGTCCAGACTATTTTTGATGTCCAAAAGATATTCACGGACATTACACCGCCCCTTTCTCGCGATACTTCATGTCGTCGCAAATGTGACGTCGGTGACGAAACAATGCATTGTGGGAAACGGTGTCCTGAAAGTATTTGTAGTTTAATGTGAAATAACTGGCGCTAAATGAAGGAAATATGTGTATTTTTTTACTCTTTCTAGAAGGTAGTGAATCACTGATGAAAAAATATACAAGATTTTAAATAATCTGTGGTTATATGTGTCATAGTTGTCTTTAAAATGAACTTTAATTTTTATTTTATCCGTTTATTTGGGACTGTGCACATCTAATGAATTCCCCGACTATTTTTTTTTAATCTGTTTTACTCTGTCGTCTACACTACCCAGAATGCCTACAGGGCAAAGAGGCAGGTGATTGGTCAGAGTTGTTGATGGGAAGTTCTTCTTGTGATCTGTGTTTGATAATTCAAACTTTATTGACAATACAAAACAATGTTCTGTTGTAAGACAAAAAATACCAAACAAAACTTCATCATGTTGAAACTCTCCACCAGACTTCTGACTACATTACCCACAATGCCACAACTATCCATCATTCTGCTTCGTAGTTTAACGAAGTCGTACTAAAACATTTGGACAGAAAACCTGTTCCAGATCAACCAGAATTCATACAGAAGATGCTCTGTTGGTTCATGTGTTTACAGTTCACCTCATGGCTTCTTCAGATCTTTTCTGGTTTTTGTGAAATCCATGTTCTTCTAAATATTAAAAACAATCTCTCCGCAGTAATCTGAGCTATGGAATTTCTTACCAGGAGGAAAAGATCGGCCAACATCAAATTATGGCCATTAGAGGTTCAGCTCATTCAGCTTTTTGACTCATTTTCCAGCAGGAGACCTTGGAGATCCCTTTTGATCAATGTTTATGTTCAACCACATTTTCATCCGGGCTACAAAAACAAACTCTGGTTTCTAGTTCTTGTTTATCTGGTATATTTGTGGCAGCATATATTCATGCTCCGTCCATCCAGGACCGGGTCGTGGGGGCATCAATCTAAACAGGGTGCCCAAACTTCCCTCTCTCCCCCTTCTGGTCCTCTGGGGGGCGTTCCCAGGCCAGCCGAGAGTCCTGGGTCTTCCGCCCAGCGGGACACGCTGGGAACACCTCCCCAGGGAGGCGTCCAGGAGGACCAGATGTCCGACCCACCTCGTGTGGTGGAGGGTTTGTTAGAAGCTGAAGAGTGGTTCCAAACCTCCTTTATAAGTGATGACCGATAAGATCCTGGTACACTGCTCAGATCGGGTCACCAGGGTCTCACTCTGGAGCCAGGCAGGTGAGACTCCTCCCACGAGCTCTGGTTGGGTCGAACCCAAAAGAGCTGATGAAGCATAACTCCCCGTCAGTTGAAGGCTGTGCTTTCTATAATTTAATAATTATACATGAATGAAAAACGTGCCAAAAGATCCATAAATGTACTACAGGAATTTGTGATTTTAAACTAATAATAAAATGACGACAGAATCCAGGTGTGCTGCAGACAGGAAGTAGACCGATTTCAAAATAAGAGAGAGTGAGGAAATGAAAACACTAGAACATCAGTTGGACACACCAGGACAATCCTATTTTGATTTCAAGACGCAGTCATCAAAACACACTGAAACATTTAAACAATACATCCAAACCTACAATATATTATTATTAAATAATAAAATGTTGATTAAGATAAATAATTACATTATTTTGTGGAGTTTTCGTTTATCTTTCACTTGGATGATGCTAGTTTTATTGATCTCCATCCTTTTTTTTTTGTAAAATGCTCCAAATTATTCTTAAATTAACTAAAAGGAAAAGCAAATAAAGATGGCGATTGATCACAACCCTCTGCAAAAAATAAACAAACCCGTAAGGTCACCTATGACTAATGTCGATCACTTTCAGAAAAAAATCTGCTGGAAATGCAAAGACACCAAGAAAACAATCTATTAATCCTCAATAAAGTTTCAGCAATTAATCTGTTATTTTCCACATGAAAACACTCTTAAAATAATAAGCTATTAAACTAAATCATTCTCTTTTTATATTTTTATTCTTCTGGCGAGGAAAAACGAACCAAAACGGAGCGTGGAGACGAGAATCAAAGCGCCGTCGTTTACCGTTAATTTGCTTGTCTTCCTCTCGTCTCTGCCCGGCAACGCGAGAGTCCTCCCGCCATCCCTTCACTTTTCTTATTTCATGCTCAGCCGGGAAGCCGTGTTGTCTCTGCGACTGGAAAATGTGGCGTTCATCAAAACATGTGCAGTAGAGCGAAGCCGTTTAAAAGCTCGTCTACACGTGTTTTGTTGATTCAGGTTCTCCTCATTCTTTCATTCCAACTTATTCCCTCTTAACTCATTTTTCAGCCTCTCCTCATCAGACCCCCCCCCATAATTACCACTTATTAATTTTAAATGAGAGCCCTAACACATTGCAGGGTTTTAATACAGCCTGTTAATATGAGAGGTAATTTATGGGGTGTGTGGGATGAAGGGCTGAGAGTCGTCCATCACGGAAATCACTCCAGACTCCGTCCCAGAGCCTCGGCTGAGGCGCACAGGTGAGTGTCAGGTGTCTGGACTCCACGCCGATGAGAGGGGGGGAGGCTTCATTTGAATTTCTCCCTGCTCGATGAGAAAGGCTGCTCCTCTGCTTCTCCTTTTCTTCTCCTCTCCACTCCGCTCTTTGTGTTGCATGCCCCATTTCAGAGGCTTTTCAGGGGTTGAAGTGGCGCTTGGCTACGCTGAAGTGTCTGCACTGCTGTGCCTGAGCCTGCAATTCGCCAACTGTATGTGTGTGGGGGGTAGGGGGGTATGGGGGGGTGCAGCTGAATGTGTATGTGTTGTGTGCCTGAGCCTGCAATTCACCAATTTCACCGCTAATTAGCCCACAAAGGCTACCGGCGGGGTGGAGCAGAGGAGGGTAAAGAGGGGTGGCATTCGCGGGAGGTCCAGGCCTGGAAGGGTGGAGGGGGCGGGGGTGGCGGCGCTGGCACAGCTGAGGCTCATGGCACGGGACCAGACGTCTTTGTGTGCGCGCGCTGTTGTTGTTGGGGAACGCATGCGTGTGTCGCTCCGGCTGCAGCTGCAGCTCAGCTGGCCGGGCTGGTCCCAGCATGCCCGGCGGTCCCGCTACGCCCCCTGGCACGGCGAGCTGGTGCTCTGCCATCGCCGCCTGAGAGGGTGTGAGGAGCCGCCGCCAGAAACCAGGGAGGAGGGACCGTCCCACTGCCGCTGTTGGATCATTTAAGCTACGTTTGCACTGTTAGCATCCGGCGTTCACTCCTAACGTCACAGATGAAAGAGGTTTGGTGTGAAATGTAGAAATCTGGTGAATCTTGACTTTTTCTTTCACAGCTCTATTCCGATACACGAACGGTCAGCACTTCCCTGAACAAAAAGGGGAAACTACAGTCCAATCCAAATTCATCCTTCATTAATCCCTCCAAACGGACAGTTATGAAAAAAGTCTTTCATTTCATTTGATGATGTCATCAATAGTCGCCAGTCCGCTAGCGCTAGCGTTAGCTTCCAGCACTTGAATATACATAACAACAGCAGTTTTAAAACTTTTAAAAAGTCCTGCTACAACAAAAAGTCATTACTTACATTTAAATGTAAATGCCTGAGGTTCAGAGCGCATCCCCGCGAAGAAAAGCGTGGTTTACCCGCGCGATGGGGGACTTTGGACCCCTCCGTTTGGACGGTGAAACTTAAAAAAATATAATCCCGGACACGACTTCAACTGCCACTTGTAATTAAAGCGAAGGAAGACGTGACGAATTCGTATTGGACCTACCAGTGACTTACGGTGAGGAACGCGGCAGGTGAGGCACTGACGTCATCAGTCAGATTTACAAACATATGAACCCCACATATGAGCTTTTTCAACATTTGATTGGCAACCGTTGAAGTGTGTTGTTGACATTTTTATTTCAACATGTTTCGTCTGTTTACAAAGTATAGCATGGGAAAAAAAAATCATCAAAATTGCTGTTATTGACTTACTTTCACTTATAAATGAAGAGTGTTCGCTGCTTCTTCTGAAGAAACACATGAATTATCTGTTTGTTTGAAGTCTTCCTTTTCTTTCTTCAGTTTTAAAAGTCTCTCTGTCAGTGACATATTTCCACAAATTCCTGAGTTTAGACACGTAATTACGGTGGCCGGGAAGTGCAAAACAATAATACATTTACCCAAACACTTTTACAAATTTATAAAAACACATTTACAAGTTTATAAAACACTTTTACAAATTTATAAAAAAAAATTACAAGTTCATCAAAACACTTTTACAAATTTATAAAAACAAATTTACAAGTTGACCGAAACACATTTACATTTCGACCGAAACACATTTACATTTCGACCGAAACACATTTACAAGTTTGCCCATAGTCTGTATATTTGATGGACAACCCCCCCCTCTAGTATGCAATTAATTTCCTATGACGTCCAGTAGATAATATAGCGTCTATGAGGTTCACCTCCGACATGACCCGGAAGTAAGGGTGCAGAGGTGAATTCTGGGAGGAAAAGACTGCGGAAACTTGGGCAAGCTTGTAAATGTGTTTCGGTCAACTTGTAAATGTGTTTTTGCATATTTGTAGAAGTGTTTTAATAAACTTGTAAATGTGTTTTGCATATTTAGAGGTAATAAATTGTAAATGTTTTTATAAATTTGTAAAAGTGTTTTAATAAACTTGTGAATGTATTTTTATAAATTTGTAAAAGTGTTTTAAAAAACTTGTGAATGTATTTTTATAAATTTGTAAAAGTGTTTTGATGAACTTGTAAATGTGTTTTTATAAATTTGTAAAAGTGTTTTTATAAATTTGTAAAAGTGTTTTGATAAATTTGTGAAAGTGATTTGATAAATTTGTAAAAGTGTTTGGGTAAATGTATTATTGTTTTGCACTTCCCGGCCACCGTATGTAATCCTCCATCTAAGTGATGCTAAACAATAGTAAAGAATATTTGCTAATTCTATGAATCTTTATCCGCAGAGTCATATTGAAGAAGAAGAGGAATCCCTAAATGTGCATATAAATGTGTTTACATGGACTTTTCATTGAACGCGGCCTCTTAAACACACTTTGTAAACGGAATTCCTCTTTCAAATCTACACAAAACACAACGTAATAAGATGTTCGTTCACCGTTCAGACTTCAATCTTTTTTGTTTTAGCACTAGCTATGATGCTAGTTGAGCATTTGTGCTAAACACTAGCCTGTAGGTCAGCTAACGAGAAACAGGAACTTGACTGTAAATGAGAACTGGACTGAGCGACGTCACACACTGAAAATGGTTTACTCCAATCAAATTAATTGAATTCAGGTCGTGTCCGAATTCTCCCCTAATCACTGTATAGTTCGCTATTTTCTAGTGCTGTCCGGATCTACTTATTCTAAAATCGAGTGCACTGGAAATTACCCAGAAGTCTTTCCAAAAAACTACAATACATCGATGGTTACTAGATTAGCGGATATAGACCATAATGCATTGCGGTTGAACAATTTTGAACAAAAAAAGTGTTTAAATGTGAATATTTGAATAAACCGTCCACATTTTCACCATCAGAACACAGTGGAGTCATAAATAAACGCAGTGAAATGTTCGTTTTTATTTGTTTTTTCCCTTCGTGAAATCCGCGACGTCACATCCAGTTTTTAGAAAAACGAAAGAAAAGTAGTGAGAATTTTATCAGAATTTAGGGTTCCAGTAAAAGGAAATGGAGCTGACAAAATAATCAAATCGAGTTAATTTTTTAAATTTTTAATTTAAACCTAATTGATTTTTTTTTAATATTTTTTCTTTTAGTAACAATAAATGAACTATCTGGAAATTCCTAAAAAAAAACTAACCTAATTTCTGTCTAAACATTTTTTTGTCACTTTGCTGAATTAATTGAATTCATCTTAAAATCAAATATTGATTAATATCAATTACTTTGTTAAGCTCTGCCCATTGACTGTACGTAAGAACTGGACTGAGCGAGTGTGACGTCACCCTCAGAAAATGTCTCCAACCAAATTAAGTCCATTCAGTCGCCATTTTTTTTTTTTACAATATGGATACTGCCATGTTGAAACCAGACATCGTCAGTTGGCAGTGATTGGTCCAAGTCGCCTTGTTTCTATGGCAACCACTCTCACCAATCAGGAGTGAGCTTGCTGTGAGTCCACACCCCTACCATTTGTTTAGAAGGCTTCGTGAAATCTGTCAAATAAACGTTTTTGAATGTTGGAGGCGGTGGCCAGCAGGCTCCACCCACTTTGATTGAGGCATCTGATTGGTCGGATTACAATAATAAGTTACAATACAAGAAAAAGATCAGGAAGATGTAAAAAAAAAAAAATGGTTATTCTGTCTTGGAGCCAATGGGTACTTCCTGTTTGGAACACCAAAGGGGAGGAGTCACCCGGTCCAGCTGGGATGTCCCGGATCATACCTGCAGACGAAGTCAAACATGAGTTCTTCTTTAGTTCTTCACAGGAGGGAGGTGGAGTCGAATCTTTCCTCTCTTTTTCCTTTCCTTTGTGAAAAAAACGCTTCAGGTCAGAAGCAGCAGAGATGAACCGGTGAAGCTCAGCCATCCGGAAGGAACCGGGACGGGAGGTGCTGCTCCTCCAAATCTAGAGGAGCGTATTGATGTTGGTCGGAGATCCTATAGATTAGACATGTTTGTGTGTGTAGAAGCATCCGGGAAGACGGAACATTTCTGGCTTTAATATCAAACTATTATCCTATCATTGATGAATGAGTTTTCTTTAGGTTTGTAAACAACATTAAGCTCTAAAAAAGACTTTTTAATGCTTTACAACCAAAGATGAATGAAGGTTTTTCCTGATTAATGAGAGAAAAACACTTTTACAAATAAGACAACATGAACCATTATGGTGTTAAGGTCTTTATGAAGTTTAAATTTAACAGTAAGAAACAGAAACAGCTTCACGCAGGTCTCTCGTGATGCAGATTTTTGGCTTTAAAGCGAGTTAAAAAAACCTCCTTAGCCCCTCCCACTGATCCTGACACACACACACACACATATGCGCGCACACACAAACCTGATGTGAGCAGCTGTGTCAGGTGAGATCAATAGGTCTGAAACATGTCCAGAGCTTTAATCCATCAGTGGAGAGTGGAGAGAAAAGACAGAGCAAGAAAGCTATCACTCACTCACTCACACACACACACACACACACAACACACAAACACAACACTCACATCCAAAGACACACATTTACACCACAAACACACAGACTATTACACGCATGAAAATACACAAATTCTCACATACACAAGCGCGCACACACACAAATATGCGCACACATGCATGCACACACATAAACAAATACACAAAAATACATGTACATAAACACACACACACATGCAGTAATACAAACACATGCATACACACAAATAAATGTATATAAACACACACACAAACGCACACACACACAAGTACACGCCAACACACGCACACACACACAAATATGCACATGCACACAAATGCATGCACACACATAAACAAATACACGCACAAATACATGTACATAAAAACACACACACACATGCAGTAATACAAACACACACAAATAAATGTATATAAACACACACACAAGTACACACCAACACACGCACACAAATATGCACATGCACACAAAATGCATGCACGCACATAAACCAATACTCACACAAGTACACACAAATATATGTGCAAAAACATGCACACAAGTACATGTACATAAACGTGCACACAAAAAATACACACATACATGCATACGTACAAACACCCACACAAAAACACACAGACTATTTTGCACGCTCACACAAATACATGCACACACCCCACACACACACTTATGAACACACACACACACTCTTCTCAGTTTTAACATCTTCCTTCTTTTCTTTCTCACGTTTTCAGCAAAACAATGAAACAAAACTGATTTTATTCTAGAATTTTCCCAGAATCCTCTTGTGTTCACTAAACAATTGTATGACAAAATGTCTCTGAAATCTTCATAAAGAAAAACCAAAATCTGTCGTTTATTTTTTTCATCCAAACTTTAAAGATTTTTTCCTGGTTCATGGAAGGGAACAGAAGAAAGACGGATCCGGATCTTTCTCCTGATGTGATGGCATGTCTGTGTCCCGGGTGTTGAGCGTTCGGCCTCTGGTTTCAGGATGGCAGAGGGAGGAAAGCCAGCGGTCAGTGAGAGGAGGAGCGTTTCTGCACGCATGCAGCACAGATGCTTCTGCTGCAGAGGAGGGAGGGAGGGAGGCGGCTGCATGGCGTCTGCGGTCAGGAGTGGGAGGAGCAGCGCCTGAGCGGGGGTAATCTGATTACAGCATCAGAAAAAATACTTCACACCGCATCCATTTTTCTGATAAAGGAGGTCATTTATTGAGATGAATCTTAAAATTTAGTATTTTTTAATCAAATTGTTGTGAATCCAGAGAAGAAGAAAAGACGCAGCTTGAAAAAGATTGTATTTGTGATGTAGAATTTATGGTGAGCGGGGCGCAAGCTCCCTTGAGGGGGAGTGGGCGGGGCTTCTCCACACAACAGCCCCGCCCACTACTCAGAAATAAACTCCTGCTGCATTTTTATTTCCATTTTGGCTAAAGGCAGCATAATAATGAAAAGACCACCAGGAAAACTTTAAAAATGGATCAAAAGACGATCAGAGCGGGACTAGCAATCAATCCAAAGTTCATCCTGTAAGAAAAAACAAGTATTTTCATTTTGACAAACAATCTGATACATTTTTTTCTGATTTTTTTATTTCACTACATTAAATCTAAATTCTGTTTGACTCCTGGCTTGATTTAAATATATTTAATAGCAAAAAAGTGACGTAGAAATCTAAAATTGACAGGTTTGGTGATTTGGCTTTCCTCTACGGTGGCCCTGAAGGACAAACCACATCAACAAATCACACAATGCAAAGCAGGGGTCGCCCCAGCCAATCAGCTTCCTCCATCTAGCCCCGCCTTCTGCATCCTCTATGGCTGCCTCCTTTTAAAATCTTCCATTAACGGAAACATTAAGAAACAGAAAACAATCAAAGAAATAAGAAAGTAAAAGCTGTGGAAACAGAAGTTATCTCCAGGAATCAAATTAAATTTAGAAATAAAAGTGAAACAAAACTATGAATAAATAAATTGTGACATTACAACATTACAGTGTGATTGGACGATAACTTTTGTTCACCTTTTCAACAGGAAGACAGTTAAGATGCAGTAGTTAATAGGCGTGTTTGAGATCATGCAGGCGGACGCGGCGCTGCGCAGATCGCCTGATTGCGGTGCATGCTGGTTAGTTTTCTGTCACCGGCGTCACATTGCGACGACAATGAAGTATCGCGACAAATGTGGGCGGGTTCAAGGCGCCTTCCTAAGCCAGCCAGCCAGAAAATAGGTACTGCGCTGGCTGCAAGCCGCCTTGATGACTGTACAAAACAATGCATTGTGGGCAACGGTGGTCCCGAAAAGTTTTGTAGTTTAATGTGAAATAACTGCCGCTAAATGAAAGAAATATGTGTATGTTCTATTTTTCTGGAAGGAATGAATTGCTGATGAAAATATACAAGATTTAAAAATAATCTGTTGGTTATTTGTGTCATAGTTGTCTTGAAAATGAACTTTATTATTATTTTATCTATTTATTTGGGACTGTGTACATGTAATGAATCCCCCGACTATTTTTTTTAATCTGTTTTACTCTAAGAGATTAAAAAATACATAAACAGACATAAAACAGCACAGATCATACTAGGAGGAGTGGCATTAAAATTCAGCCGACTGTTGAGGACAACCCCAACTCCTCGTTTCTCGTGCAGTCTCGTCGTCCACATTCATTCTCAGGCGCCTTTCCCGCCCCCTCCTGCAGCAGCTTAGTCTCGTCGACGAAGCAGGCGAGTGCGCAAGTCAACTCAAAACGCCTGTAGTAATTTCTTGACGTTTCTGGCCACGCCCACTGCAAATGTTTCTTGATTTTGATTTCTTTCTTCGAAAATAAAAATGAATCCTAAAATCACTTGAAGTGGGCGTGGCCAGACAAGAACAATTTTTTATTTGTTTTTTGATTTGAAATGAAATACAATCAAAGACGTTTGATTTTGAAATCAAAGTGAAGATATTTTTTTTTTCCACGCCCACTGCAAACATTGGGTGATTGAATTCTTTCTCTTTTTTATCTAGAAATTAAAAATATCCAGAAATCAAAAATCAATCACCCAACATTTTAAGTGGGCGTGGCCAAAAACTTCAAAAAATATATTTGATTAGATTTTTTTTGAAACCAAAAGTTTGATTTCAAATCAAATATATTTGATTTGGAAATTAAAAATAAAACCATATATATTTGATTGAAAATCAAAATCACATCAAATATATGTCTTAAGTATATGATTCTGGCAAAGCTCAAGAAAATATTTGGTGATCAAAGAAACGGCCAGAAATGAATCTTTAATTTGATTTAGATTCAAATCAAAAATATTTGATTTTGAAATTTAACTCATTTTAAAGGTATTTTATTTTGATTTCAAATCAAACATTTTTGAAGTTTCTGGCCACGCCCACTGCAAATGTTTGGTGATTGATTTTGATTTCTTTTTTCAGAAATATAAAAAATCCAGAAATCAAAGACAATCACCAAACCTTTGCAGTGGGCGTGGCCAGAAACTTCAAGAAATATCTTATTGATTTTTTATTTTAATTTGAAACCAAAAGTTTGATTTAAAATCAAACCAAATGTGTTTGATTCTGAAATCAAAATCAGATAGATAGATAGATAGATAGATAGATAGATAGATAGATAGATAGATAGATAGATAGATAGATAGATAGATAGATAGATAGATAGATAGATAGAACAGCACAATTTCAAAAAATACACAAGTTAAGAGCAACATACAAAAAATACAATAATCAATAAAACAACATAAAAACAGTAGTACACAACAGTACACAAAACAATATAAAAGTTAATAAAAAATATTGATTATATAATGAACCAAAAAATAATTAAAGGGACAGTTAAAAAGACAGATTCAACTAAAAAATATTTGATTTTGAAATTAAACTTATATCAAAGGTATTTGTAAGTTTCTGGCCACGCCCACTTCAAATGTTTAATTTTGATTTCTGTTTTTTTTTCTCCTAAAATACGACGTTCAGTGTTTGCTTTACTTTTTCTTAATTCTCGATCTCTAACATGATTTTCATTAATGCGGTTTGAACTTCAGGGCCACCGTATTCCTTTAGTTACAGAAAAACAAGAAATTTCCGACGTTTTTGAGTCTTTTTTTTCTATAAACATGAAAGGTGTTTTCTTTTCGGCCTGGTTGTTCTCCGTCCACGTGGTGACCATCTCCACGCCGCTCCTATCTAACCGATAAATAATGGCGTGCCACGATGAAAAAGGTCACTTCAATAGGCTGACCAGCAGCTCGGCTCTCCCCGAAGCGCTGAGCGGTCACATCTGATGCCGGCGCTGACCTCAATGTTAATGAACAAAACAGAGAGAGAGGCGAAGAAAAGAGGGAACAAATGAATATGAATGAAAAGCAAATCTATCAGAAACACGCCTCCTTTAAATAACCACCTCCCTCGTTCCCCTCCTCCACCCGCTCCCCTTCCCTCCACCCTGTTATATTTTATTCTCCAACGCGTGGTGAATTTAATAAATATATGCAAATGTGTGCTGTGGAACATGACGAGTGTAAATCAGGCGAGGATGTTCTTTGAGCGCTGCCGAGATTGAGGCTGAGAGCTGACCCTGGGTTAATCATTTTTCACTTCCCTATCGCATTCAATTCTGCAGCCTGTGTGCGCACACGCGTGTGTGTGCGCCTCATCAATGCACGCGTGTGCCGCTGGAGGAAATACACAAAGCATTTCAAACTTTGGATGTATAATTAGGACAATATTTACTTTCAAATTTAGGAAAAATGGGAACGCGTACCTCAAAAAAATGTTAAATCTGACTCTTGGCATTTCACAAGTTTTCTGTGGATTTATTTCCTGGGAGTATATTTGCACATTTGAATTGAAGTCACGGCCGGTCTTTCTAACTGCACTTTGGGATTTTAAAGGGTTTAATGTAGCCGTGAAAGGTTAGAAGATCTGAAGGAAAATGTGTGTTTGGCTATTGTACGTCCTCGCCGCGGGAATCGATCTCACTCTAAAGCGAGCAGGTTACGCAAGATTCGATTATTTTAAACTTTTATTTTGGGTTCATCCTCAAAGTTGGATTCAAATGGCGTTTTATTTGACGTCAAATATAAAGAAAATTCTTTATTTTTAAAATATTTTTTTGTATTTGTGACGGGGAGGGGAAGCGGGGGCGGGGTTGCTCCGTGCCGACAGCCCCGCCCACAACTGTGTCCCAGAAAACAACTAAAGTTTTAAGATTTATGCTAAAAACAGCATAAAAAAATACAAATTTTGTCTTTGAAACTATTTAAAAATACAAATTAATTTTATTTTTTTTAATTATCTGTATTTTTCTGCTTTTTTTCTCTTTTTATTAGAAAATGATGGAATTAGAATATTAGAATTTCTTGTTCTGAAACATTTTTAGAGGTTTTATTTTATTGTTTTTGTTTTGCACTTTTATTCAAAGTCTCTAAATCCACCTGAAACCGTTTCTGATTTACTTTCGGCGAGTCGGAGAGTTCTGGAAGTGTCTCCGGTGACGTGCAGGATGGTAACTGATTGGACACAAATCCGACATTTCACGTAGAAATTATTTCTAACGTGCAAATTATGTTCAAGTTTTGTGTCTCTAGCAACTCTTATCATTGAAAGGAGGACATTTACAAACTGAGCAAGTTTAGAGGGAAACATTGACTGTATAGCTGGACTGAGTAAACCCCTCCCCCTAGCGTTTTTTTTTTTTTTTTTTTTTACATTTCTAGTTATTCAAGTTATAAACTGACCAATCAGAGGCCTCAATAAAAGTAGGAGGTGCCCCATGTAAGGAAAAAAAAAAGGTTAATATAGCCTGTTTTCAAGTGGTAGGGGTGTGGCCTTCCAACACCCTCACTCCTGATTGGTGAGAGTGGTTGCCATAGAGACCAATCGCTTCTCACTAAGGATGTTCGGCTCCAACATGGCGGCCTCCGTATCCTGAAAAATGGAAACTACTTCGACTTCTTTGGTTGAAGCTGCAAATAAATAAGTAAGTGACATCATGTACACTTGGTCCAGTTCTTATGTAGAGTCATTATTATTTACCAGATACTTTTTTTAAGTGTTGATACAAAACACAATAAAGATAATAATAAAGGATGAAAAAATCTGAGGCTTTTTACTAATTAAAACCATTAAAAAAATAAGTAAATATTTATTTCTACAGCACTTTTACCAAATAAAAATCAGTCTTTCATAAAATTGAAAACACGTAAAATTACAGCCATTCATGCACATATTATAGACAACAAATAAAAAATACATTAAAAACATAATAAAACACAAATAGATGAGCTAAAAGCTCTTCTGAATAAAAACATCTTTACCCGACTGATGGAATACAGGTGTCCTTTCAAAATAAGAGATGGAGGAATTTCACTTTAAAATCAGTAAAGGAGAGGATAGACATAAAATTAAACGAACTTAAAGAAAAGACCGAAATTAATCACACATTGTAGGAAAAAATGAAAACAAAAGCAGTTTTTGTATGTTTAAAGGCATTTATTATTATTATTATTATTATTATTGACCTTTTTTCAACCTGAGGTGGATCCCATTGAGATTTAAAACCTCCTGGGGAGGAATCAATACAACAATAAAATACAACATTTAAGCATATAAAACAGAATTATAATGATGGTTAAAATTTCATGTAAATTAATTAGCTAAAACATGTACAATTTAAAAGCATTTAGGAGATAAGTCAAAACATAAAACTTCACTAATAATTACAGCCGATCAATTTCAGAGAAGAAATAGATTCTTGAATTCACTTAAGTTACTCATCTTCTATGGGTGACATCACACTCACTGAGTCCAGTTCTTATGTACAGTCAATGAGGGAAAACTACAAAACATAAATGCCGATTTAGACTTTTAGAACATGCATTGATGTAAATCATTACACGAATTTATAATTTTTTATTTAATTTTTTTTAATTGAGAGGTTTTGTGTATTTTTTTGATCTTGTTCTGTTCAGTTTCAGCTTTTCTGTTTTCAGCCGTTTTCATTTCAGCTGCTTTCTAATAATAATAAACTTTATTTAAATAGCACCTTAATTAGTAATTGCTTCACAGTGAAACACAAATAAAAAAACTTGTGTTGATTTATTCTCTAGAAAGTTCCTGGCGGTCAGATCTTCTTGTTTTCATCTTTTTGTCTCTTGTTACGGTTTAAGTTTCGTTTTATCCTTTTGTTAAGTTGATTAAATAATTAAACAAGGTTTTCTTCTCAGAGTTGTTGTCGTCTCCTGCTTTTCATAGCAGGATTTTCAGGAAGTCTCATCAGGTTTACCCCCACCCCTATTTATTCCTATGTCTCCTCTGGGAAAGAAAAAAAAAAACACAAATCTGCAGAGTATAATGGAGCAAACAGACTTCCTTCTCCACCTTAAAGGTTCATAAATCCGGCCGAGGCCTCCTCGCACGTTCACAGCTCGCGTTCCCGACGTTCAGCTTTTATTTGTCTGAATTCGATCGATACCGTCCAGAATCGTTTCTTTCTTCACATATTTACAATTTGTCAGTTTCCACGGAGTGGCGGTGCCTCGATCAATTCTGGATAAATAACCTTCAATGCACAACTTGAAGGAAGGATTTGTCTTTTGCTGCACCCCCCCTCCCCCCATCCCCCCTGTTTGTCCAGAAAATGGAAAAAAGAAAATTCTGCACGATAATTGCAAAAACGTAGTTCTGACAAACTGAGGATGTATTATCTTACTCTTACTTATTTAAGAAATTAATGTGATTTTACCAAAAATGAGCTTTTATGTGACGTATAGCAACAAACTGGACTGATATAAATATTTCAACCCGCGAATCTCAACAAAATATTTCAAATTTTGAAAGATTCACAGCCTGAAACTGACTTCAATGTTTTTAAATCTAAAAAAAAAAGTAGATGTAAGTAAAACCTCTCTTTATTTAAATAAATTTACTCCAAAACTCAAAAATGTATCTGGTTTTGTCTTCAGGAAAGACAGAAAGTGAAGCTCATAAATACAAATTATCAGCTGAAGATGCGTCTTCGGGTGTGTCTTACGGTTCCCTTGGAACGTACCATTTTCATGGGAGTGTTTAATATAGAATTTGTAAAACACATGGGAGTTACACGCATGTAACATGTGACCTACACCTACTTCCCTTCACTACAACCTGTCACCCGCAGCACGCCCATAGATAAATGTGTATGAACATTTCTTTGTTTTTATCTGGTGTTTTTATGCTTTTATGTCACTTATTAATACTTTTTATTTTTAAAGTATTTTTATCAGTAAATGTTTTTTTTTTTTTATATTTTTGTTGTTTTGACTGTCTTTACTTTTATTGTACAG
Source organism: Oryzias javanicus (assembly GCA_003999625.1). Classification (NCBI taxonomy): domain Eukaryota; kingdom Metazoa; phylum Chordata; class Actinopteri; order Beloniformes; family Adrianichthyidae; genus Oryzias; species Oryzias javanicus. Next base: position 27,059,847 of record CM012448.1, read on the forward strand.
CGTCTTGTTTAGTCGAGATCATTTGATGGCGCTATATAAATTAAACTTAAATTGATTAAACTTAAATGCATGACTATTTTTTACCTGCAGATATCCACCTGTAAAGAACCTGTTAATGTCTCTGGACGATGCTCATCCATATCAAGAGCCTCCAAACACTATAAAATAAATGGGTCATTTTCCCGCCTCACAGATGCTTGACTGACACTTTCATTACATCCCAAAAATATTAAAAAAAAAATCTGAATGAAAATAAAATCTTGAAGATTTTGCCGCCTCATGATTATTTGTGACTGTCTTATCCTCTGGAAAGAAACAACATGAACTTCATCATTTTGTTGCTTCATTAAAGAAAAGAAAACAAAGAATTTGAAATGTTCCTTTAAAATGACTGTTTTTCTGATTAGCAAAAAGCTCAAATCTGCTCTTTAAACACAGTTTTATTCATTTTCCTGCCTCCAACTCTCCATCAGTCACATGTCTGCACTCGATTTTACTCACTAAAGTATTTGACTTTTGCTAGAATTGCTACAACAATATTACTGATAAAACAGAAAAGAGATGAAGCTAAAAAAAAATGTAAAAAAAAAAGAAAATTACATAAATCTTTTTAATTTTTCTGTTGGTTTTAATGTTTATTCCAAATGTAAGGAAATAATTTTTCTTTCAGAAGAGGCAAAAAAAAATTCAGTCAGCACAAAACAACCGACAAATCTGTTTCTGTTGGTGCTGATAAAAGTATCGACTGATAGAAATACTGGATAGTAAAAGTATCAGCTCATAAAAGTATCAGCTCATAAAAGTATCAGCTTATAAAAGTACGGATTTATAAATAGTAAAAGTGGTTAATAAATGTATCTGTTAGTTTGGGCACTGGTTAATAAAAGTATCAGAGAGTTAAAGTATCAACTTATAAAATTATAAATTAGTAAAAATATTGGTTCATGAAATTATTGGCTATTAAAAGTGTCAAATAGTAAATGGTAAAAGTATTGGTTAAAAAATTAACTAATACTGATAGAATCAGCTCATAAAAGTAATGGATAGTAAAAGTATTGGCCTATAAAAGTATCGAATTGTAAATGTATTGTCTTATAAAGTAAAAGTGTCTGCCAATAAAAGTATCAGATTGTAAAAATATCCGCTTATAAAAAGTAGTGGACAGTAAAAGTATTACCTGATAAATATATTGGCTAATAAAAGTATCAGATTGTAAAAAATATTTAGATTTTATTGATATTGGAAAAAACTGATAAACTACTTAATACTTTCTGAGGTCTCTTAGTAAAAAGTATATTTTTTAATTGTACTACTTACTTCAAGTACTTCAAGTAGGACTTGAAATTTACGATTTCTATGTTTATATATTGTGAATAAAAAATTCCAAGTTCGTCTAAAGAAGTATTTAGTTAGTGTACTTCCTCCATTACATGCTCATGGTCTAAAGTACACGTCTTATACTTATACTCAAGGATACTTAATAAAGCAAACTTCAACTTTGGTTTTTTAAGTATCTTTTTTTATTTTTTTTGTTCCTGTAAAGTTGTTTTTTCCTGTCAGATAAGAATGTTTTAGTAAAAACAAAATCAAATGAATCTATTTTTAGCTTTAAAATGACCCCAGCAGAATCCTCTTTTCTTCTGGTGATGAATTTACGGTTGAGGAGATGAAGTCAAGGCACAATGCTGCCCTCTGGTGGCTGACTGTAGATTTCTGGAGCAGCTCTGAGAAGTTTGACTTGAATCAATGAGAAAATGGATTTGAGTTCATTTTAAGGAGATGATTGATAGTTTAGGTTAAATTTGTTTATTTGGAAACTAAATTAGTGGATTAGATTAACTGGTTTTCTACAAGCAGATCTTGTTTATGAAATAAACACATAAAGTTAGTTTAGAACTTCATTTTAGTTCTGTTGCAGTAAAAGAAACACAGAAACGAGTTTCTTTGTTTGACTCCTCCGTGTGTGGAATAACTAACTGAGCAACTCCTGTTTATTTTCTGCGTCCCGACACAAACTCTGCTGCTTCTTAAGGCAAATATCAGCGGTGAAAACACTCCAGAACGCCCCGGAGAGGCGGCGGCGGCGGCGGCGGCGGCGGCGTGCATCTGTATGCGGCGCATCCCCACTTGCAGCCCTCTCCTGTCCTCCATTGATTGCGGCGCTCGCCACCGCAGGCTTCTCTTTGCTCTTTTCAAATGATTGCGCTTCTAATCAAACATAATTTACTCACTATCTTTGCGCTCTCCGCCGCCCTCTCCCACCCATCCTCACCCATTCCTGGTAGCCCCCTCGCCCAGGGCCTGTTGCCAAGGCAACCGGCATCTAATTTCTGAAGTGTCAGTTTGCATTATTGTCTTCACGCTTTCCAGCAATAACCTCTCTACTCCCCCCACCACCACCACCACCACCCCTCTGCCGCCTCTGTGGTCTGTTTGCCCGTCACAAACACACACAGATGCACAAAACACACAAATACTCATGCATACACAACACACAATCTCAATGTTTCCTCTCTGGCCTCTTGCACTTTATCCTTTAGACGTTTTTTTTTTTTTTTTTTTTTCGTGGCCTTCTCCTTGAATTCTTTCTCTCTTCTGCGCACAAGCAAACACAACATGTGAGGTTTGAGCTGCGAGATTTACTTTACCTGCTGCAGAAACACCCCGCGCCCCCCCGCGCCACCGCGCCCCCACCCCGACCCTGCAGGCTCCATCTTCTACAGGAGAGAAATCCTGATCAAAAAAAAAAAAAAGACTTTTTTTTCAGCATCTTACAGGAAACAAAGATTTAAATGGACAATTTAAAATCTCTGTTTTTAATGTAAATCAAGTATAAATGTAAACCAGGAGGAAATGTGCCAAAAAGTCTTTAAATGAATCAGCAGAAAATGAAAATGTATGGAAATGTATAATAAATTATATATTTGAAAAATTATCTAGACAACAGCTAAACTTTTGGTTTAGACAAAGATTTTCTAATAACAATAATCATTTTTTATGTATTTGATTTAGTTAATTTAACAGGCATTTAATCATATTAATGATTTATCATTTATTTTAACATTTTACATCACAATATTCATGTTTATTTCGTTGTTTTAGTCCATGTTTTTAGCTGACTTTGTGATGTTTAGAATTATATTTATTTGCATGATAACAATCATTTTTATTTTTATAAAAAAAATTATTTTATACTAAATATTTGTAAAATTCTCCACTCTTCTACAGGAGAGGAATCCTGATAAAAAAAAAAGACTTTTTTTTCAGCATCTTACAGGAAACAAAGATTTAAATGGACAATTTAAAATTTCAATTTTAATGTAAATCAAGTATAAATGTAAACCAGGAGGAAATACGCCAAAAAGTCTTTAAATGAATCAGCAGAAAGTGAAAATGTGAACTTAAATTATATAATAAATTTCATATTTGAAAAATTATTTAGACAACAGCTAAACTTTTCGAACAATAAAAATAATATTTTTTTATGTATTTGATTTAGTTAATTTAATAGACATATTAATGATTTATCATTTATTTTAACATTTTACGTCACAATATTCATGTTTATTTAGTTGTTTTAATCCATGTTTTTAGCTGCCTTTGTGATGTTTAGAATTATATTATTTACACAATAACAATAATTTTTATAAAAATATATATAAAATATTTGTAAAATTCTCCACTTAAAATTGTAAACTTCTATTAGATTTTTAAACAATAATTAGTTTTAAATGTTTTCAAATTTTAGTCAAATAATAATGTTAATGAGAGTCTGTTAGCGAATCACAAAATGTTCTACTTTAATTATAAATTATATTATGTTTAATCTTAGTGCAAATGAATGAAATCTGATTTATGGAAAAAATTTCTGGTTAATTAGCATCTAAACTGGTACTAATACAAACCAAAAAAAGTTTTTTGTTTTTTTTTTAGTTTGTTTAAATCTGATTTTTTTTAAAGTTTAGTTTAGTTTAATCTGCTCTGCATGTTCACTTCTCCAATGAGGCTAAATGTCTTTGTAATTTTGGGCTATATAGATAAAATTGAATTGAATTGAATGAGGTTACAATGTTCTCTTTCTGCAATGAAGAAGAATTTAAACTCATTTATTTGGGATTGGTTTTCATGAAGTACTGTTAAGTACTGCTGAGTACAATGAAGTACTTCGGATCGTATTCGGTTTAATACTCGTATCAGAGATAAAACATTAGTCAGACTAAAGCCTTTTGTTAAAAAGAACTGGATTGGATGTGACTTTTATTTGTGGGAAAATATTTTGGTAATCACAATTAATAAATAAATAAATAAACCATGAAGACGTAGCATTAAATGCTAACAGGAAGTTCATGTTTATGTTAATTGTTACACTGGAAAAAATGTCTCAAAACAAGTTAAAAGATACAGAGAAAAAAATGTTTTCTTTTATTTTTAAGAGATAAATCTGCCAATAGAAATAAAATAATCTGTTTAGGTAAAATGTTTTAAGATAAGTATTTATATGCTACTATTTTAAGACAAAATAAACATATAAATAGCTTATCACTTTAGTTATAATGCTCCAAAAATTGGAAATATCATGTCATAAATTAAGGGTTTATTGTTATATATTTGAAGTACGTATATTTATACTCATATTTCAATTTTCTACCAGAATATTCAACAACTATCCATGTTTTAGACTAAAGTGAAACATTTTAAGACAAAACTGTCCAAATTACACTTAAATTATGAAGCATAAAAATGTGTTTCTTTAGAGATTTTATTTAAAATAAAACATTTATTAATGATCGAATGATTCAACCAGAAATTTGAGATTTTTTTTTATGAAAATAAATTGTTGAATCTTAAGTAAAGTTGCTAAAAAGTTACTTTTGTCGGATATCTTATAAGATATTAATAAAAATACTAAATGATGTGTATGTGTGTGTATATATATATATATATTTAAAGCTGTGGGTTACCTTAGCTAACTGTAGGTTAGCGTAGCTGCCTTAAATGATCAATAATGATAGTAAATATCAAAATAATAATCATTTTGGTTTTCTGATATGTGTTTCCTTCATTTATGCTCAATATTTAGTCAGTAAACTCGTTTTTTTCCCTTTTTCTGACATTTTCTTGTAACAAAATAATTATTACATCTATAGTTTATGTTATTTTATTAAAAAAACTAAACTTTTTCGTTTCCAAAGGAAAAATATTGTCTTTAAAGGTATTTAAAGAGGTCACAGATTTAATTTTAAACACTGGAGCCGTTTGGATTTTTGAGTCTAGAAACTTTTTATGTGAAATATGCAGAAACGCTGCGATTTATTGACACTGATAAATATTGTACAACCAGAGAGTTTAAACATTTCAGGTAAAATAAAATCCACAAAATAAGATTTTCAGCAGAGAAATCTTTGGTCGGCAGTATCTGGTTTGATTCAGAAACCTAAAATTCAACTGGGTTTGTTTCTTTTCTGTGATATTTTTTGGTTCAGGTTCCTGATAATCCAAAGCTGCTGTTAATTGTCTTCAGTTTATATAAGTGTCTCCTTTTCAGTTTGTTGATGTATTCTCGTCCCTTCTGATTAAGTTTTTTTTTTTATTTCTGTTCTTCAACCATTTTGGATCCTTATCCATCATCATTAATCTTAACATATCCTTGATGAGAAAGTCTAAGATGATGATTTTATTTAGAGAAATTCACAAAACGTCTTAACCTTCCCCATGTTTATTGAGCTAAAATGACTCAAGAGTTTCTGATGAAATATCTGCAAGAAAACATGCCTAAAATATAAAGGAATGATAATCAGGCAGCTGCTTGAAGTCAGGAAGCACAAAGTGAGCATTGGACTGATAAACCAGTTGTTAAAAAGTGGAGTGTTTCTGAAGGTCTTAAGTGAAGACTACCTGTGATCACATTCTCATTACAAACGGAGAATACTGTGAAGTGTTGATAGTCCCCGCCGTCTGAGGAAGTGTGAGCGCGTCGGTGTCGGAGGGAAGAAATGTCAAAACAAGACAAAGACAGGAAGCTGGAACAAACAGAGCAGCCTGAGAACTCCACTTAAATGAAATTGACTGTACAAAGATGCAGAGAGCGTGTTTACAGAGGCCGGGGGATTTGGTGTGTCGGCACCTTTTAACAAAGACATTTGTACTGTGAGAGTAATCAGCGGCTGATGGAGAAAACAGTTTAAAGAAGTGTTGCGCTGGGAGTGATTTATAATGCTGTTTATTGGGTTCGTGCGGGAGGCGGTCCGGGGACTTCCTGTTTGAGGCTCGGAGGTAATCGCAGTCGAGTCAGTTCAACGAGGAACCGTCCGAGGAAAAACCACAAAACTTTGAAGAAGAGATGAACATGTTTGGGTTTTCAGAGATGTCTTCATCTCTAGTTAGATCTATTCTCCGTTATGTTTGGGGTGATTAGTTTAGGTCAAACGTGTGATCAAAGGAAGTCCTGGTCTTCCAACTGATGAGGACAGAGAAGAGAATGTTCATCATGGAAGAGTTTTGGGAACACTTTGGGAGGATGTGAAGATGTTGGGAGGATGCTTGGAAGATGTTGGGAGGATAATGGGAAGATGATGGGAAGATGTTGGGAAGATGTTGGGAGGATGTTGGGAATATGTTGGGAATATGTTGGGAGGATGTTGGGAAGATGTTGGGAATATGTTGGGAGGATGTTGGGACGATGTTGGGACGATGTTGGGACGATGTTGGGAAGATGTTGGGAAGATGTTGGGAAGATGTTGGGAATATGTTGGGAGGATGTTGGGACGATGTTGGGACAATGTTGGGAAGATGTTGGGAAGATGTTGGGACGATGTTGGGAAGATGTTGGGAAGATGTTGGGAGATGTTGGGAAGATGTTGTGAAGATGTTGGGAGGATGCTTGGAAGATGTTGGGAGGATAATGGGAAGATGATGGGAAGATGTTGGGAAGATGTTGGGAGGATGTTGGGAAGATGTTGGGAATATGTTGGGAAAATATTGGGAGGATGCTGGGAAGATGTTGGGAAGATGCTGGGAATATGTTGGGATGATGTTGGGAAGATGTGGGAGGATGTTGGGAGGATGTTGGGAAGATTTTGGGAGGATGTTGGGAGGATGTTGGGAAGATGTTGGGAGGATGTTGGGAAGATTTTGGGAGGATGTTGGGAGGATGTTGGGTAGATGTTGGGAGGATATTGGGAAGATGTTGGGAGGATGTTGGGAAGATTTTGGGAAGATTTTGGGAGATGTTGGGAGGATGTTGGGAAGATGCTGGGAGGATGTTGGGAGGATGTTGGGAAGATGTTGGGAAGATTTTGGGAAGGATGTTGGGAGATATTGGGAAGATGTTGGGAGGATGTTGGGAAGATTTTGGGAGGATGTTGGGAGGATGTTGGGAAGATTTTGGGAAGATGTTGGGAGGATGTTGGGAAGATGCTGGGAGGATGTTGGGAGGATGTTGGGTAGATGTTGGGAAGATTTTGGGAGGATGTTGGGAGGATATTGGGAAGATGTTGGGAGGATGTTGGGAAATTTGGGAGGATGTTGGGAGGATGTTGGGAAGATTTTGGGAAGATGTTGGGAGGATGTTGGGAGGTTGGGAAAATGTTGGGAGGATGCTGGGAAGATGTTGGGAAGATGTTGGGAAGATGTTGGGAGGATGTTGGGAAGATTTTGGGAGATGTTGGGATGTGTGGGAAGATGTTGGGAAGATGTTGGGAGGATGTTGGGAAGATGTTGGGAAGATGTTGGGAAGATGTTGGGAGATGTTGGGAGGATATTTAACTGTTTGAAGTCAAACCAGATCGACTCTGTTGCAAAACTGTCAATCAACTCAATAGTTGAAGAGAGGAAACGGATCAAATTCCAGAAACTTTGAGAGTTTGAGTCAAATCTCCCGATAGTGTGAATCAGGAATCACAAAGAGGTTCCATGTGTCTGCAGGTCAGATTCATTCTTACCTCAAACTTTCTTGAATTTCTTTCAGTTCAGTTTTTCTTTTGACAAAAGTAAAGAAAAAAGTGAGTTTAAAAAAGCAGTAATGATGAAAACAACAAGAAATTTAATCTTTGATTTGTTGAAATTCTATTTCAAGTTGATTTCAAACATTTTTATAGCATCTGCTGCTGCAGAGCCTGGAAGTTTGGAAATAATAGTTTGTTTTTTCTCCGTTGGGACGATGCTGGTCGTGATTCAGATGGAGAACAGGTTTGCAAACTTAGAGGAATAAATAGACTTAAATGGATACTTTACATGTCAGGTTTACATGTAAAAAGAAACAAAAAAAAAAAAGTTTACATTAAAGTAATTTACAACTTAAAAAAAACTTTAATTAATTAAGAAAATAAATTAGAAATGTTAATTTGTGGTTAAATGAAATGTGAAGTCATTACGAATATGAATATACAAATAAAAAGATGTTTTAAATTGTTAAAACCAGAATAAATTATTAGAAAATATACCTAAAAAAAAAAAAAAGTCTTGATGCGAGTTTAAAAACATCCATGATTGCACAGGATCAACAGCAAAAAAATTTTGTTTTTTTAATGTTTTGAATATTTATTACAGTTGGGGAAAAAATGTAATTTTGTTTTTTGTGTCATAACATGAAAATACAGAATTTTCAAACGCAAAATGTTTAACATGAAGGATTTATGACATATGTAGAGTTTATTAGATCAAACTTGATTAGAATATATGTATATATGTTTATTATTTATTGTGCAAATATCTAGCATGAAGGTTGAACCAAGGTTCTTATTTTCAGCAGAAGCTTGGAAAAAACTGTTTTAAAGAAACCATTTGAATATTGAATAAAGCTCTGCAGATTTCATCCTTTAAATGATTCTTTATCCCTTTATCCAGCTGTTTTTTTCTTTAAAAAAGGATGAACGTTTAGGAAAATCCATCTGAATTAGCCAACAACAGAAAAGTTGTTCTTAAATGTCACTTTTTAACTATTTTATCTCACAACAAAAGGGAATACAACTTTTTTTAAAAAATCAAGTTATAAGAAAATTTAATTTTATTGCAAATATTTTGTTTTCCCCAATAATAATGAGCTTTATTTACTGTTGCGTTGACATTTCTAAACCGTAAACCCAAAGTTCCGCTCTGTCCAGCTCACACCGCGGTTCCTGACGGCCCCCCAGGACCTGCAAGGTTAATATTTGACAGAGGGATGGCTCATAAATATGAGCAAAGGGAACTTCTAATTAAATAATCTCTTCTTAAATATTCTCCTGAGCCCGCTGCTTTTGTTTAAAGATGAGTGATTGACTTCTATCTCTCCTGGCAGGACCATTAGTTTCGCCACTCCCCTCCATACTCCATCCCTCCCCGCCGTCTCTCTATTTTTCTACATCTGTCAACATCTCTCCTCCCTTTCTCTCTCAATTACCCCCCATATTCTTCCTCCTTTATTCCCCTCTTTCCCCTGCCTCCCTTCTCCTCTTTGCATGCTGTCAGATCCCCCTTTCCCCGCTCTGTTTTCATCAGTCCACGTCCCTGAGCCTCTCTCAGGAGGCCCATATGTCTCCAAGCTCATGACAAGGTAATGAGGCCATGCTAAATCCTACCACGCCCCGGAGCTACACCAGAAAGGGGAGGGGGGGCAGGTGGGTTCCCTGACCCGGGCCCGACTCAGCCGGACTTTGCAGCTTCTGTCAAAACTAAAAAAAAAAAAAACATTTGAGGAAATAAAAGGAGAGAAGAAAGAATCGTGCTGGCGGTTCCTCTGGAGCTGCAGCCTGCCATGCTCTGCTGATTTCTAGCTGGAAGAGGGGGCTCGGCGGGGGAAGCAAACACACACACGGACACACCGAGAGGCAGGTATGCGAGGAGCTGTGGGTGTAATGTGTCTTAACATTTGCACCTTGTCATTCTGCAGTCTTTACAGCTTTCAGCGATGGTTATCCTGGTCGCTGCATAAAGGAAAAAACCTTCACAGACTTCTGGAGACTTTCTCTAACTGAACCTGATCTTCTCTTTACATTTCTTTAAGCTTTAGTCAAAAAAGCATAATCTTAATTTGAGAAAACATGTCTATAAATTCAAAATTCCCGATGAGATTACGTCTTTTTTATAACTATGGGGCCTGTTTTTACAGTGTACCTCTCCCTCCTCTGCCCTGGACACCCTTTTTTCAAAATGGCGGCTTTTACTTTGCTGTTATCTCCATAGCAACCATTTTATTTTTTGGCCCCCCGGAGGTGACGAACAGGTCTACGTCTCTCTTAGAAGAATCGGCAAAAGTAAATTTTTGGATTTCCTTAGCAACAGAGGTTTTTGTCAAACCGTGCCCACATTTCTAATTTGTTCTTATCGTGTGTTATACCGTTTTGTTCAGCTTGAGCCAACAGTTAATGTATTTATTTTCACAATATTCTAGAAAAAGATATGCGAGCACCAGAAGAACGCCATTTTTAAGAGTTTGCTACTTTAATGTCCTTCAAAATCTACACACTTTAAAAACCAACATTTTTGCCAAGAAGTTTCCCGAATGATGCTCAGGGAGTTGTGTATTTATAGTCATATGCATATTGTCATATACGTATCATAATGTGCATATTGTGATATGTGTACTGTGATGGGTGTATCGTGGAATGTGTATTGTTATATGTGTATCATGATACGCGTATCGTCATATGTGTATTGTCATATGTGTATCATTATATGCATATTGTGATACGTGTATCGTGGTATATGTATCATGATATGTGTATCGTGATATGTGTATCGTGATATGTGTATTGTGATATGTGTATCATGATATGCGTATTGTGATACGTGTATCGTGGTATATGTATCATGATATGTGTATCGTAATATGTGTATCGTGATATGTGTATCGTGATATGTGTATCGTGATGGGTGTATTGTGGAATGTGTATCGTGATATGTGTTTTATGATATGCGTATTGTGATACGTGTATCGTGATATGTGTATTGTGATGGGTGTATTGTGGAATGTATATCGTGATATGTGTAGCGTGATGGGTGTATCGTGATGTGTGTATCGTGATATGTGTATCATGATATGCGTATTGTGATACGTGTATCGTGGTATATGTATCATGGTATGTGTATCGTGATATGTGTATCGTGATGGGTGTATTGTGTAATGTGTATCATGATATGTGTATCGTGATATGTGTATTGTGATATTTGTATCATAATATGCGTATTGTGATATGTGTTTTATGATATGCATATTGTGATAAGTGTATCGTGATGGGTGTATTGTGTAATGTGTATCATGATATGTGTATCGTGATATGTGTATTGTGATATTTGTATCATGATATGCGTATTGTGATACGTGTATCGTGGTATATGTATCATGATATGTGTATCGTGATATGTGTATCGTGATGGGTGTATTGTGGAATGTATATCGTGATATGTGTAGCGTGATGGTGTATCGTGATATGTGTATTATGGAATGTATATCGTGATATGTGTAGCGTGATGGTGTATCGTGATATGTGTATCGTGATATGTGTATCGTGATATGTGTATCGTGATATGTGTTTTATGATATGCGTATTGTGATACGTGTATCGTGGTCGGTGTATTGTGATATTGTTGAGTTTTTGTGAATGTGGAGGGGGCAACATTTTTACTCAAACACAAAGTAAGAACAAAAAAATTGCAAAAGCAATCTGGTGTCAGGAAAAAGTACAACACTATGAGTTTATTTTACTCAGTATACTTGAGTGTAAGTATAGCAAGTCTACTATAGATCATGTAAGTGTAGGAAGTACACTAACTGAATACTTCTTCAAACTAAACTGGACCATTTTAAATTCACAAAACATAGATAGTACATAAAAAGTAAACTTCCCGTTACTACTTTTTGATGAGCGGATGAGGACATGAAAACGTGTTTGGACACAGGAGGGGGCGGATCCTGGAGCAGATTAGAAACTGCTGTGCTTTCATTATTGATCCGCCTGTTTACCAAACTCCGTAATGATGCCGCCGCAGAGCGGACGAGACCTGATCCCTGCGTGACGGCGTGGAAAGGAGAGGCGATGGGGCGATACGGAGGCGGGCGGGGTGGCAGATGGGGCTTCAAAGGGCAAGTGGGGGGGGGACATAGAGACGATGGGACAGGGGATGGGACAGAGGCAGGTAAAGCAGGCTGCAGGTGAGGGGAGGGCTATGGGGGGGGGGGGGGGTAGCATTAAAAATGCAGCAGCGGGGAGCGGGACGGGGATTCACAGTAATTAGATGACAAAACGGCGGCGGGCTGGAGATGAGAGAGAGGGGTCACACACAATGCCACTGCCGCCGGGTAATTTGTAAGTGTCAATCACTCGCCTGCCAGGGGAAAAGCAGGGCTGGAGGGGGGGGTACGGGGGGTGTAAGCAGGCTGTCGGAGGCGAGAAGGGAAGAGGAGGGGGCGGGATTTAAAAAGAAATGGAAAGTCAGAGAGGAGATGGGAAAAGAAAGGAGAAACGTGAAGATGGAGAGCAGGAGGAGACACGATGACATGTGAGCTGCAGGTCCGTCAGGCCTTCCAGAAGGTTCTGGGGTTTTCAAAATAAAGGCGCAGAATCAACTCACTCTAAAAAAAAACATAAAAATAAAGTCATAATTTTAAAGTAAACTAAGGTGAGAGACAACACCCACAAAAAAGAGAAAAAAAAACAAATAAAAGAAAAAAATATTTCCCTATAAGTCCAACCTATCCAATTCTATTGTCCATCTTACTTTCGACATTATACATTTCAATTCATAGAAAATCAGATCTGGATTTTTGAATATAATGTAACCATTTCTTCCTCATAGATTTGAATCCCACCGCAATGAATATGTCAGTTTCTCCAGGTTATACATACTCAGAATCACATCAATCCATTCTTCCACTGTTTCCACCATTTATTATGATTATTACTATTAATATTATCTCTTTATTTTTATTCTTTTGAGAAGTTGTGACATAATAAAATAAAAAGTAAATTACAAAAAAAGAATCAACTCTGCAGGGAGACGGAGGAGAGAATTTAAAACCCCAAATCTACATTTTTTTTATTCCACAATAATAAATAACAACACCCTGTTTTTTTACAAAAACAGAGTTTGGAAAAACTTAGCAGACTAATAGTGTTTTTTTTGTTTTTTTTTTAAGCAAAATACAGTAAATTAATCTGAAATGGTCAAATTTACAGATTAAAAACCAACAAAATTAAAAGTATTCCATCTGAAAGCTGCAATGACAGTTACAGAACAGATTTTTGGTTTTTTTAACACTCATCTTTTGACAAAAGCATCGTCATTGTTGCAGGTTTTCAAAGAGTGTCGCGTCTTAATAAACGCTGACTTGAAGGACTGGATTCTTCTTTCTTTCTTTTTTTTACATAAAAGTTTTCCTCTATTGTTAGTCTTTTCTGTCTTTTGTGTGTGTTTTGTGTAAAGTATTTTACTTTTATTCAGTGAGGAGTCCAGATTGTTGGATTTGGTGATGTGGTCTCACTTTCTATTTTCATGCTGTAAAACTCTCACCGATGTTTGGGGAAAATGTGATTTTTTTTATGGCGGAAATATCAATCAATCAAACTTTATTCGTTGAACACTTTTCATGTACTTCTGTTCAGCCCAAACGAATATTTTTCAGCAAAAAAGAACAGAAATATCCAAAGCATTATATTAGAAACAAATACAATCAAGACATCAATTAATCAAAGGTTAAAACATCATTAAAATAACAAAACAATAGAGAAAGGGAAACAATTACAAGTTTTTATTAAAAAGCTGTGTTTTTAATTGATTTTTACAAATTTCCCGCTCTCAAGCAGGCTGTTGCACCGAAGACAAGATCTTGGAAGGAAGGGTAGTATCTTGGCAATATTTTTTAAATTAAAAAGAAGAAAGTCGTTGTTGCATTTAAAATAAGATTACTCCAAGGTTTTTTGCTGAGTTTGTCTCATCCGTACCAAAGTTTTGACATTTCAGTCTCTGATCAGTGTCTCTGTTTTGTCCTTGTTAAGCTTTAAAAACCAGTTTTTGATATCATTGATGAAAATTACAAGTTTGTTGTTGCTTTAGATTCATCAGGAGACACGTGACATCGTCACCGTCACGAACTCGTAGTAATCTCTTTTTAATCTGGTTGATGCACTTGGAAAAAAACGAGATAAACTTGTGTAAATGAAATAAAACTTTTAGGACAATTGCAGGTTTTGATTGAATCTAGTTGGACGCTCCTCACTTTTTCAGGCTGTTTGAATCTACAATTTTAAAGTCCAGAAAATTTCCCAGAAGTCTGCAAAAAATTATTGTGCATCGATCACTAGATTGGCAAATATAGACCACAATATATTGCTTTTGAATGATTTTTTTTAATGAGAAAAATTGCTTTAATTTGGGTTTTTTATCATTTTTTTTTAATAAATCATTCAAGTTTTTAATTTTTCAAACATTTTTCTTTTTGAGGTTTTTAACTCAGAAAATTTGTGTAAATAAAGAAGTGATCATGCGACTGAATCCCAATTTGGGGTTAGAGAGTAAAGAAGGAATGTGATTACAATCTCAAATGTACTCATAAATCTTATATCATGATTTTTTAATCTGAAAAAAAAACACTTTTGATCTTATTTATGCAAAAAAAATCATATAATTAACCACTTTTAAAGAAAAAAAAAAAAAATTTTAAAATAATTGTTCTTAGTGGTCTGAACTGTCAGCTAACACTGTACATACGGGGGTCGTTGTTGCACCAGATCAACCTTCACACCGAAGGCGATGAACGTAAATATTCATTGTGTTGCGGGTTAATGGTTGTGCTGCTTCCATCCGGTTTGACTGAGGGTTGAACGTCTGAGCGACAGGCCTTTCAGTCTGCTTTTACCCGCCACAAAGGGGGCCGTCGCTGGCTGATATCCAGGCGCCGACACAATGAGCCCGCAAGAGTGCGCGGCGGCGCTGGTGCGTGCACACGCAACCCATGTGGAGATACACGTCTACATGCATGCATGCATGCATGAAGAGGAAGAAGAAGAAGGGCAGGGAAAAAAAAAAATGTTTGGTCTGTCTTTACACATGCAAAACACTGACGGCGATTCTGCTTTGTGTCAGTGAAGAGGGGCCATGACATGACATGGAGCAACAGCTCTGACATATAATGGATTTCTCAAGGGGAAACTGTCCCGCACAGCCTCTGGCCTCTTTATCTGCTGCCTGGCACACACCTGGACAGGCAGATACATCACGCATGCTGCACACACCTCCGAAAAGCTCCAAAAAAAAAAAAAAAAGAGGCTTTCCTTCAATGGGAAAACCCTCCAAACCAGCAGACGTGTGTCCAAAAAAACAACATTCATATAACTTTTAGTTTGTCAACTGCAAACTGGGGGTGTATTAATCAAACGTGCATGAAAAAAGCAATTAAAATCCCCACAGCTGAAATACACAGAATTAAAAAAATTCATTAAAATCTAACCGAGATAAAGATAAACTAGTAACCTCTGTCTGAGCTTTAATTAAAGGGAGTTTTAAGCACTCCAACTCACATGTGCACAAAACACCTCCAGAAGTGTCTTAATTGGGAAATGATTAAACTCCCCTTTTCTTCCTTGTTTATTCTTTACTCCACAATTAGCGGCTCATAATCAACAGTCCAATTACGTCTGCTTATAGGAGCTATTCTTCTGGAAGTGCCGCCTCAGCGGACGCCAGGTGAACCGAAACTCCTGAAAGTCCCAAATTCTGCAGTTTGATGGGACGTAACCAACAAGAAGGTTAAAAAATCTAGTAAAAAGAGTCGCTTTAGTCACATCTTTAAATGAAAGTTTCAACAGGATGTAGAAAAATGTAGAATTTCATTTTCTGTTATTTGAAGCTACGGAGCTCCAAAGGTGTCAAAATTAAGATTTTTAAAAACTTAGGAAAACATGAGAAACACAATTCTAGGAACTTTTTAAAATAGGTTTAAATTTGTGAGCTTTTTTCCACTAAAATTTCCCAATATGCTTTTTTCAAATTATTTAAATTGAAAAAATAGATTTAGATAAAAACTTAAAATTTAGTCTAAATTTACAGGGTTTTTTTCCAGTTCAGCTCAGGAGCCTGAAAATAGCAAGATTTCATGTAAATTGTGTTCATTTTTCTTATGACGGAGGACGCATTCAAAGAAAAATTAAGATTTACATCAAATTTCTGAGTTTTTCTTCATTCAAATTGTTGTGAAACAGGAGAAAAGATCATATTTGTGCTGGGCGGGGCTACTAGCTTCCTGCTCCGCCCCAGGAAAAAAATAGATCCATCAGAAAAATAGATCCATGAACTTCTTTGTTTTCCCTCGTCTGAGCTGGAATCTGGATCTAAACTGTACGGCTGGATGGCGCAGATTTGCTCGCCATTTCAGTTCCACCTTTAACGTTTGGTTGGGGATGTGAGGGGCTGTAAGCTAGCAAGAGAACATGTAAACAGAGAGCTCCACCCACATCTCAAGGTGAATTTGTGATGCCGCTCTGCAGAAACTTTGTCTTAGAAAATGTTTTGTTTTTGGCTAAAAATGGAATAATCATAATTAAAAGTCAAACTGAGAACTTTTTGGGATGTCCGGGTCAGTGGAGGGTCATAGAGAGGAGCGGCAGATGCATTAAGGTTCCCTTAAGGCTCGTACGGCCACCTTAAGGGACATCATGCACTAATGGGATCCTTGCAGTCTAAAAAGGGAAAATCTGTCCCAGCGTCTATTGAATAATGTTCTCTACGACCTTTCCCCCGCAGCATACCCGTAGAAAAATGGATGTGAACTTTTTCTCGCTACATCTTCACTCAGCAGTCTACGACCTTGATATTTCTTGTTGATCACCTGCATGCATCATTTCCACCCCCGAAAGGACAGCTGGGGCTAAAGCAAAGACAGAACAGAAGAACCGGTTTGGACCGGAACACAACGAGCTGCAGCTGAGATCAGTGATTTGCTGTAAAAGTAAAAAAAAACAATTTTTTTCTGCAAGAAACGCCAATTCCAGCAGAAATCAGCTAAAAAAAACACTATTATAACATCTAATCGAGGAAATAACACAAAGTTTTTTAAAAATAAAAGATTTATGACTAAAAACAGTAAAAAAATGAAAGCAGATTTATGCTTTTTCTTTGTTCTGATTATCAAAACTCGCTATATTTACAAATGTTTTAAATTATAAGACAAAAAAACTGTTTCACCAAGAAAAAAAACACTTTGATATCCAAAAATCGTTTTTATCTTTTTTTTTAGAGATCGCTTTGAATCAATTGTTCATTTTTTATACATTTACTTTGACTTTTTTGTGCTTTTAAATTAATTTAAAACTGAAAATTTAAAGAAAATTAAATTAATTTCAATTCAAATATTTGTAAAATTCATTTCAGTTTGGATTATTTTAGAAAGATAATTCATCTACTGTGTGTTATTTGTGGTTTAAATGGATCATTTTTGGTGTAATCCTCCCCCAAATGGAGAATATGCTACAACGGACGAAGTAAAGACCTTTCAGGTTAAAAAAACAAACAAATAAGGTTTCTATTTTTTAAATAAAATCAGCAGTTCTTAACAGGCACAGATGGAAACTTTGATTTTATCAGGCTGACAGGCTGCCAAGCCGGCGGGGGGTCCGACTCAACTTTCCCATTAACAGACAGCAGACCTGCCTCTGCCAATAGAGAGAATAAATAAATAAAGCTTCAGAATCCAGCTTATGCCACCTCAGTTTGTGTTGATTAGCTGTTACTTAAAGAGCAGAATAGTCTGTTGGAGGATTAGGGTTCACATATTTACCACGCTAATTACAGCCATTCAGAAAATCTGGCTGTTTAGTGCATTCTGAGTCAGATAATTGTTGATCTAAAGCACAAAACAAAGATTAATGGCTCGCTATGTAAAATAAAAAGCAAGATTATTGCCGAGCAAAACAACAACAGAAGAATTTGCTCCTAACTGCGGCTAATAGTGCCACAAATCCTGTAAAAACTAAAGCTTTGTCAGGAAAAATGTTTGTTTTTTTTCTTCTCGGTGTGTGGCCGCAAACTGAGCCTGTTAAGGTCTGAGGGGGACAATAAAGTTTTGCTTCAGGCTTAAGGAAAAAGCTGAGATGTTTGTTAAATAAAAGGTAAATATTTGCAGAGATTCGCTGCAGAATTAGCCAGAAAACCTGTTGTTGTTGTTGTTTACTAGAATGAGAGAACCTCAGTAACAACAGTCGACGCAGCAAACCCAACAAACAAACTGTGGGGAGAATTTAACTGAAAAGATGAAAAAATAAAACAACATTTTTGCTTAAGTATTTCCAGATTTGTTGTTGATCTACTGTAAGTGGACGGAAAAAAAAACACAGAGTCTATTAAATGTGCTGTTTACGCACAAATCCTTTATTAAATTATCAATTTAGTTCTTCTTTTAATTAAAATAATAATCAAATATTTATTTTTGTTTCTGTTGCAATGCAATAATGAGAAAAAAAAACAACAAACAGAAATAGATCAAATGTAAAATTCATTTTTGAATTTTCCTTTTTTTAATTTTGTTTTTAACAAGTAAATATTACAATAATAAATTATCTATCAAATGGCAAAAGTTACTGTATGTCTGAATTCCCTCACTACTGAGTGTACTACACAGGGCTTTCACCCTTTTTTTGGGGAGTTCAAATAATAATAATAATAATAAATAATACAACTATCAAAAATGATCAAAGGTATTAGCGTGAAACCTATTATTTTCTCTGATTCTGGACTTCTTTCCCTCATAACTCATGAATTATTTTTGTTCGCTCTTCAAACTACGGTGGCCCTGAAGTGCAAATCACATTAATAAATGCAAAAACATATTAAATGATCATTAAAAAAAGCAAAACAAAACTCCGGAAACCAAAATATAAAAACACATAAAAGAAAAATCAAGAAAAATCAACATAGTTTAGAAAAAGAAACTATTTCAGGAAATGAAAGTAATTTTATTAAATGAAAATTATTTGTTTTAAGTGAAATTGCTCAATCAAATCTCTATCGAACCATCTTTTTTGTTTTCCCTCTTCTTCAAAACTCAAATATATTAAAAGCTAAAAGACAAAGATCAGGGGTGGGCAAACTACGGCCCAGGGGCCACATACGGCCCCTTAAGATACTTAATCTGGCCCTCCAAATTAAAATACATTGAATCAAAAATCCTAATTATTGTTTTATTTTCATTATATTTCTGGTTCCTTCTCATGAATGGTGTTGTTTCTCTGACGTTCGTGTCTGTTCCTTTCTGAGTCAGATGGTGATTTTTCAGATTTCTTTGAGTTTGCATTAACATCAACCCAAAAAGAGAACAAAAATCAACATTTAGAAATTAAAATTCCCCCATTTTCTGTTTTTAAATGAATATATGTGAATTTGAATCCAAGTTAAAGCATGTTTTTCTCTAAATTCCATATTATCTTTTTAGTTTATGAGGTTCATTACCAAATCCCTCCTTCCATCTACTCCTTATGCCAAATTTTAGAACCCTTTCTGGCCCACAAATCCAAAAGTTTGCCCACCCCTGGATTAAAGGATGTACGTGTTTTTATTTTATGTTTTTAGAAAAATCTGAGTTTACATCATCAAAACACTGTGGATCTTGATAAAATGGTCCTAGTTATTATACTACATATATGATTTTTACTTCCCGAAATTGGTGAAAAAAAATTAATGAACTTGTTTACTGCTTATGTTAAAATCCAGAGTACTGGATAGTCCGGAACTATACAGTCTTTTAGAAGTCAGGAAGTAGAGTGGGACTTTAGACGAGCCAAGGAAGTGGAACGTCAACATGCTGAGACAATGCTAAAAACAGACATGCTAGGAGAAGGCTAAAAAAATGAAGCTAACAGTGAGTGAGGTTTTTTTTTTTGTTTGTTTGTTTTTCAAAGCACCTTTATTGCACAGTGTAACTTGCAATAAAGGTGGGAAGAGGGAAGAATTTGTCCGAAGAAATAAACAAAAAGGAAAAGAAAAAAAGAAATCAGCAGTGAGTGAGTTAGTCACTCACTTTACTTCCTGGTCCCGTTCTGCATCCTTTTTTTCTCGCCGCCATGTTGGAGCCAGACGTCATTGCTAAGCAGTGATTGGTCCAAGTCGGTTTGAGTCGACATTTCTATTGCAACCACTCTCGCCAATCAGGAATGAGCTAGTTAGAAGGCCACACCCCCTCCACTGGAATCTCTGTCGATCAAACGTTTGGAATGTTGGACGTGGGCGCCAGCAGGCTCCTCCTACTTTTATTGAGGCCTCCGATTGGTCAGTTTATAACTTGGAAAACTTGAACTACAAAAAAAAAAAAAAATACGGATATATTTCAGTATATTTCAGTAGGTTTAGGGGAAAATAGATTTGTCCACAAAATTGTATCATTCTAAAATGCTTAAACAAAAAGTGAAAAATTGTTGTGGTACAATTCTGGGATATATCGTGATAAGTATTGTGAGACATTTATTGAGAAACGTTTCGTATAACCCGGTTCTTGCCAATACAAACCTCTAACAGTAATTCTTGTTCATATATTCTTCATTTTAAATTACTAAAATGTCTGACTTCATCTTTCTGCTCCTCAAAAAAAAATAAATGAAAATAAATGAAAAATGTTTTGACTTGTCAACAAAGTGATGCAAAAATGGAGTTTGAAACCAAAAAACGAATATTTACAATTTATTTATTAAAACTTCTGCATGACGTGACTCTTCATCTTCTGAATCTTCTCAGGAGATTCAAAGATTCCTCCAAACATCTCTCTCTGAAGCTCAAAAACCCGAGTGTGAGGCAGACATTAGCATTTAAAGCACCAGCTGTGATCCATTTGTGTTTCTCGACGTGTTCAGGTTGGAACCTGTGAACATTTGAACACAGAAAACGTTTGTTCCCGCCGTCACAACCTGGAGTTTCCTCCTGAACGAGAACGTTGAGACCAGCTTCACAGCAGGAAGAGTCAGACTGACGATTGAGAGGCGAAGCAGACTCGCATCGCTCCCTCAGCGGGACGCAAAGTATCTCCAGCGGTGTAATAGGCTGCATGTTTACAGCGGGAAAAAAAAATCAAATTCACATGAATGAGGAGTTTCTGAGCAAACTTCAGCTAACGGTCAGGACATCCTCACATCCTTTTTTTGAATAAGATTTGACATAAATCTGAAATATTCTGCTTAGCTGAAGTTATAAAGAAGGAAAGAAAAACCGTAGAAATCTAAAAACAAGCAAAATAAAGCAGTTACTGGGCGATTCTGGAAGTCATTAAAGTTCCCCTATTTGTCACACACCTAGGAGTGTGAAATTTGTTCTCCGCATTTGACCCTCCCCTGGGGGAGCGGTGAGCTGCAGACACAGCTGCACTCGGGAACCATTTGGTGGTTTAACCCCCCCAGTCCAACTCCTTAGTCCTGAATGTCAAGCAGGGAGGCACTGGGTCCCATTTGGTATGACTCGGCCAGGAATTGAACCCTCAACCTACCAATCTCAGGGTGGACACTCTACCACAAGGCCACTGAGCTGGTTAGGCAAGATAAACATAAGGAAAAACGAGTGTGTGATGTATTTGTATCGAGACGTCTTTGGGTTGGGCGGTTCCGCTTGTCCGCGATGAACTTCTGAGTGTCTCCAGTGTTTGGTCATTTGGACTTGAACGACATCTTGCTGATAGAATTGTTGGGAAGTACAGATATACAAAGAGGCAGAGATGGAAGTGGCGTGTCCGTCGACTAAACAGAAGTATCCCTTAGATATGCAATATTCCCCTCCACCTTACTGGTACAGGTTGGACTCCTTAAGCCTTCAGAACTGCCTTCATCCTTGGTGGCGTTGGTTCAACAAGGTACTGGAAACGTTCCTCGGAGAGTTTGGTCCAAATCGGAATGATGCCAATCTCCTATTCCACCTCGTCCCGGAGGTGTTCTATGGGGTTGAGATGTGGTCAGTCTGAGATGATTCCAGCTTTACCATCCTGTTGGAAGCAGCCATCAGAAGATGGTACAGTGTGGTCATAAACGGATGGGCAGCATCAATAGTTAGGTAGGCTGTGGTGTTGGAACCATACTCAACTGGTACTAAGGGGGCCAACTACCACCACCAATCAGAACTGTTAATACGAGGCAAGATGGATCCTCCGTCAGGAATGACGACTCGTCAGACCATCATCTTCTGTTGGTGAGTCTATGAGAAACGTTTCTCAGCTGACAGGAGAGTGTAGTCCATCCGTTCAGAGATGCTCTTCTGCTCACCTCGGTAGTAACCAGTGGCCATCCTACCCATCTCTGGGCATTTCTACCCACAGAACTGCCACTCTGGATATTTTCTCTTTTCCTGACCATTCTCTGAAAACCCTAGAGATGGTTGTGGGTGAAAATCCCAGTAGATCCGCAGTTTCTTGACACCAAATCACTTTTCTTCTTCATTCTGATGTTCAGTTTGAACTGCAGCAGATCATCTGGACCGTGTCTACATACCTAAATGTGTTGAGTTGCTGCCGTGTGATTGGCTGATTTGAAATGTGCATTAACGAGCAGTCGGACAGGTGCGCCTAATGAAGTACGGCCAATTCTTCCCGTCTCCCTTTCCCTCCAAACAGAGAGTTACAACAAAATAGTGTCTCATAATTCAGACGTCACTTCCGTTGATGATGTCATCAATAATCGCCGGTCCGCTAGCTTTAGCGCGGAGCTTCCAGTGCTGGAATACACATGATAACAGCCATTAGTTACATTTAAATGTAAACTTGTGTGGTTCAGAGCGCACCGACGTGAATAAAAGCGCTTCTTAGCGCGACGCGGTTTAGCCTCGTGGGGTTTAGCCTCGTGGGGGAAGATGTCATGGTGCCTCCCCTGCTCTTCCTCTTGGACCCAGCTGCTGGACATCATCTCATCTACCGTCACTACTTAAGGAGGGCCTGCTCCAGTATTCACCTCCAGTTCGTTACCTCACTCGGTGCAGTATCCTGACCTCTGTAAGTATTTGTTCTAGATTGAAACCGCAAACTCTCATCATTACTCACCAAGACATCTCTGCTCCTCTAGGTCCATCATCCAACCTGGGTACGTCCCCTCCCGCCGTCTCTGTCCCGCTACACTCACCAGCCTGCCTCACCGCCTGGATCATCACCCCACCGCTCCAAGTCTACTCATCAGCCCAATAAACCCGGACGATAGACTTTCGATCTTCAGTTGCCCCCTGTGTTCCTTTCGGGTTCCAGCGCCTGGATCTTCCTCGCTCCGTGACCATGACAGAAGACTCAGTTTGGAGGGTCGGATTTAAAAATTACATTTCCTGAACATACTTACACTTAAACTCCTTCAAATGGAGGAGAAGGGAGGAAATTGGATTGGTCCTCAGTGTATATATACACATATATGTGCATATTCCCCTCTGATCACCAGTGAGAGCCATCTCCAGAGTACTAAAACACTACATCTCCCAGCAACCCCAGCGCATGCTACCCAGATCCCACTCGACACTGCTCAGAGCCTCACTCAGTGCGAAGTATTGTTTGTGCCACCCTGCCTGCATTACCTGATCTTCTGCCGCCTGCCCCGACCCTCACCTGGACTCTGACAACTCTTGTCTCGTCTGCCTGTCTGACTCTGATTTAGCTTTGTGGACTTTTATCTGTCTGAACTAGAGCCGTCTGCCTGTTTGGGACACAATATGTTCCAGATTGTACGAAATTTAAATCTAAGATGATGTCATCGGGGCGATTCCTTTCCGATGGCGCGTGCATCACAATCCTATATAACAAATGCATTGTGCAGAGGAGGAAGAGCTGTGAATGCTGGGAATGCGTGCGGTTTAGGATCACTGGGAGCAGCATTGTGGGCCGCTGGCGTTTTGTTCTCGCAGTGAAAAGCTCACTCCTCAAAAAACCTGTTGAAGCGCAGCAGATCCGTGTTCGGAACGTGTCAGGGAGCCCGGATCTTTAATTCATCTCAAATCTTCTCCTTGAAATAATCTCCCAACTTCAGTCAAATTCTCTCGACTGCGTCATTATTTTTCTAAAGTCACAACAGAACATTTCCTTTCATGTGTACATGAAAAGGGGCAGCTTGAGGGCAGTGATACAGCCCAGCCTTTAAAGACTCGTTTCCAACATCATTCGACGAGAAAAAGAGAAAGAGAAAGAAAATTGCTGTCTTTCATCTGTAATCCTGTCATCCACGTGCCTTTGTGCTCAAATTATCCTTCACTGAAATTTCTGCCTGAACCAATGAGAGGAAAAACACTGAACGCCATTGTTTGCTTGACTTTCAGCAGTTAGGTTGCGTCCTTGAATTTTCCTTTAGAAATTACAAAGTTTAGGTTACTTTTCAAAATTAATATTCAGCGTGAATGAAACCAACATTTTTTTTTAAGCCACATTTAGTCCTATAACATGCTTTATGGATGATGAAATCTTCTTCTCCTGAGGTGAACTCCCTTCTTTTGGCTTCTAGCCTGAAGTCACAATAAAACATTTTCGTGTATTTCTTACATGTTTGGACTCATGATTACTTTTTTATTCCTTTGCAGGTCCGGTTGTATTTTTCCCTCCTCAGTGAGTGTAATATATTCATTCCAATCAAGTACTAGACTCAAAAGCTGAAAAGATCAAAAAGGAAAATGTTTATTTGCTCTGCTTGAGTTCACAAAAGGAGCCTGAAATGACCAATTTATAAATAAAGTTCTGGATAAAATGTCATTTTAAACACATTTAGATGTTCCTATAGATTTCTGACAAGCATTCAAACATGATAGGATCAGGTGACTCACACATCTTCCTTTGTGTTTATCAAAGGGAGTTTGATACGGTGGCCCTGAAGTGCAAATCAAGAAACCACTCCATAAAAAATACATGGTATAGATGACAGCCACATAGAAAAAAAACAAAACATTTAATAAAAAATATATATTTTAATAATCAAAGCAAAATTACAAAAAAGAATACATAAAAAAAACTATTTTATTTATATAACAGAGTTCTTTCAACGGGCCTCACACCGGTAACTGTCGAAAAACATAAAAATATTCAAAAAAATATAAACAAACTGAACCGACCGAACAGAACTGGGCATCCCTGTCATTATATCCTTTTCTTGGTAAGAAAAAAACACAAATTCTGGAGGGAAAAAAAAGAAGAAACCTCAGAGATGTCCAGATAAAGGAGGGATTCTCTCCCAGGACGGGCGCAGATTATGTACCAGGACTGTTAAAGAAGAATTCGCTTATCTTACTCTACAGACACATGTTTGAATAATGTAGCTAATGGGCTTCATCCAGATGGAACTGGGGGACAGTTTGGGGTGCAAGACGAGCCAGAGGCGAGGTCCACAGCTAAGTAAATGAGCACAGACGATCCACCTGGAGTCTGGAATCTGTCCTGCTCTCTCAAAGGGGAGAAGGAGAGAGAGACAACACATGAACCGCACTGCATCAAACAAAAATAAAAATAATAATAATAATAATAATAATACAAATAAATGATAGAGAAGTAGATAAAACAGAGGACACAGCCCCAGTGCACCATACTTTCTCCATCTATAACTTCTAGCAACCTGAGAGTCACTAAATGTTATTTAAATTGAATTCAACCGAGTCAATAGTAAGTTGAATTATTTATGTGATACAAAAAGTTTCTGGAAGATAAAATTCATTTTTAAAAATATTCAAAAATATTAATTGGATTTTTTTTTAGCAAAAATTATTCTTTCTCAAACATCAAATCTATAGATACACTATAAAAAGTGAAACATTAGATCAATTGACAAAAGTTTAGAAATATTTTTTTTACCAAATTTCATTTTTGAGTTGAATAAACCATCAGCCCAAAATTTTAATTAGAAGAAAACTACATGTTTTAAATATTAAAAAAAACATTTGTAAAATGATCTAATTTGTCACTTTTTTGAGTGTATGATGAAGCGTTAATCTGAAGTCTATGTGGGATTAATTACAGGATGTCTTTTTTTTTGTCAATTTGGCATTATTAGCATTAAAGATTTAAAAGCAAATGCAGATCAAATATTTTGATATTAAAAGTCTCGGTTGTCATTTTGTAGGACATAGATTCTGCAGGAGTTAGTCTGAATGAATTGAATTGAGGACGAGAACTTTAAGCTTAATTTTTATATATGTCCTCCATCATCCTAAAAATGCAAGAACATGTTAAAAACCCTGAGTGGGTCTTTAAGGTTAATCTTTGCCTCAACTGAGAAATTTAAAGTAAATTCTTCATCCAAATGATTTAATCTATGTATGGCAAGGGTGGGCAAACTTTTTGATTTGTGGGCCAGAAAGGGTTCTAAAATTTGGCATAAGGGCCGGACAAGGAGCAGATGGAAGGAGAGATTTGGTAATGAACCTCATAAACTAAAAAGATAATATGGAATTTAGAGAAAAACATGCTTTAATTTGGATTAAAATTCACATTTATTCATTTAAAAACAGAAAATTGGGGAATTTTAATTTCTAAATTTTTATTTTTGTTTTCTTTTTGGGTTGATGTTCTTTAGAGGAAAATGTGAATTCAAAGAAATCCGAAAAATCACCTTCTGACTCAGAAAAAAAAGACACACGAACGCCAGAGAAACAACATCATTCATGAGAAGAAACCAGAATGAAAATAAGACGATGATTAGGATTTTTGATTCAATGTATTTTAATTTGGAGGGCCAGATTAAGTAGCTTAAGGGGCTGTATGTGGCCCCCGGGCCGTAGTTTGCCTACCCCTGATCTATGTCTTTAAGCTTTTAATATATTTGAGTTTTGAAGAAGAGAGAAAACAAAAAAGATGGTTCGATAAAGATTTGACTGAGCAAGTTCACTTAATAACAAATAATTTTCATTTAATAAAATTACTTTCATTTTCTGAAATAGTTCCTTTTTCTAAACTATGTTGATTTTTCTTTTATGTGTTTTTATATTTTGCTTTCTGGAGTTTTGTTTGGCTTTTTTTAATGGTCATTTAGTATGTTTTTGCATTTATTACTGTGATTTGCACTTCAGGGCCACCGTACTTTGCAGAGCGAACAAAAATAATTCATGAGTTATGAGGGAAAGAAGTCCAGAAAACAGAGAAAATAATAGGTTTCACGCTAATACCTTTGATCATTTTTGATAGTTGTATTATTTTAAACAATCATTCATAACAAAAATATAGATTTTTATCAATTCAGAATTGCTTGTCTTGTACTTAAATCCCTATTTTTTTATTCTTTTCTTCCACTATTTAAACTAAAATAAAATTTTGAAAAAAAGACACACGAACGTCAGAGAAACAACATCATTCATGAGAAGAAACCAGAAATACAATGAAAATAAGACAATAATTAGGATTTTTGATTCAATGTGTTTTAATTTGGAGGGCCAGATTAAGTATCTTAAGGGGCCGGATGTGGCCCCCGGGCCGTAGTTTGCCCACCCCTGATCTATGTCTTTTAGCTTTTAATATATTTGAGTTTTGAAGAAGAGGGAAAACAAAAAAGATGGTTCGATAAAGATTTGATTGAGCAATTTCACTTAATAACAAATAATTTTCATTTAATAAAATTACTTTCATTTTCTGAAAATAGTTCTCTTTTTCAAACTATGGCGATTTTTCTTGATTTTTCTTTTTTGTGTTTTTATGTTTTGGTTTCTGGAGTTTTGTTTTGCTTTTTTTAATGGTCATTTAGTATGTTTTTGCATTTATTGATGTGATTTGCACTTCAGGGCCACCGTAGTTTGAAGAGCGAACAAAAATAATTCATGAGTTATGAGGGAAAGAAGTCCAGAAAACAAAGAAAAAAATAGGTTTCATGCCAATACCTTTGATCATTTTTGATAGTTGTATTATTTTAAACATCATTCATAACAAAATATTGATTTTTATCAATTCAGAATTGCTTCTCTTGTACTTAAATCCCTATTTTTTTATTCTTTTCTTCCACTATTTAAACTAAAATAAAATTTTGAAAAAAAGACACACGAACGTCAGAGAAACAACATCATTCATGAGAAGAAACCAGAAATACAATGAAAATAAGACAATAATTAGGATTTTTGATTCAATGTGTTTTAATTTGGAGGGCCAGATTAAGTATCTTAAGGGGCCGGATGTGGCCCCCGGGCCGTAGTTTGCCCACCCCTGATCTATGTCTTTTAGCTTTTAATATATTTGAGTTTTGAAGAAGAGGGAAAACAAAAAAGATGGTTCGATAAAGATTTGACTGAGCAATTTCACTTAAAACAAATAATTTTCATTTAATAAAATTACTTTCATTTTCTGAAATAGTTCCTTTCTCTAAACTATGGCAATTTTTCTTTTATGTGTTTTTATATTTTGCTTTCTGGAGTTTTGTTTTGCTTTTTTTAATGGTCATTTAATATGTTTTTGCATTTATTACTGTGTTTTGCACTTCAGGGCCACCGTAGTTTAAAGAGCGAACAAAAATAATTCATGAGTTATGAGGGAAAGAAGTCCAGAATCAGAGAAAATAATAGGTTTCACGCCAATACCTTTGATCATTTTTGATAGTTGTATTATTTTAAACAATCATTTATAGCAAAATATTGATTTTTATCAATTCAGAATTGCTTATCTTGTACTTAAATCCCTATTTTTTATTCTTTTCTTTCACTATTTAAACTAAGAAACCAGAAATACAATGAAAATAAGACGATAATTAGGATTTTTAATTCAATGTATTTTAATTTGGAGGGCCAGATTAAGTATCTTAAGGGGCCGGATGTGGCCCCCGGGCCGTAGTTTGCCCACCCCTGATCTATGTCTTTTAGCTTTTAATATATTTGAGTTTTGAAGAAGAGGGAAAACAAAAAAGATGGTTCGATAAAGATTTAATTGAGCAATTTCACTTAATAACAAACAATTTTCATTTAATAAAATTACTTTCATTTTCTGAAATAGTTTCTTTTTCTAAACTATGGCGATTTTTCTTTTATGTGTTTTTATATTTTGCTTTCTGGAGTTTTGTTTTGCTTTTTTTAATGATCATTTAGTCATTCAATATGTTTTTGCATTTATTAATGTGATTTGCACTTCAGGGCCACCGTAGTTTGAAGAGCGAACAAAAATAATTCATGAGTTATGAGGGAAAGAAGTCCAGAATCAGAGAAAATAATAGGTTTCACGCTAATACCTTTGATCATTTTTGATATGTGATGTATTATTTTAAACAATTTTTAACAAAATATTGATTTTTATCGATTCAGAATTGCTTATCTTGTACTTAAATCCCTATTTTTTTTATTCTTTTCTTTCACTATTTAAACTAAGATTAAATTTTGAAAAAAAGACACACTAAGAGAAACAACATCATTCATGAGAAGAAACCAGAAATACAATGAAAATAAGACAATAATTAGGATTTTTGATTCAATGTATTTTAATTTGGAGGGCCAGATTAAGTATGTGGCCCACTCCGATCTATGTCTTTTAGCTTTTAGTTTTAATTCTAAATTTCTCAATTTTTATATCTCGATTTCTTTATCTGGGAGCTTCAGCCACTTCCTCATTGATCTTTTCTGACCTCGTTTTGGCTTTCTCACACAAACAAACAGCATTGTTTTTTTTTTTTTTTTTATGGGAGGTTCTGAATTACCTCTATTATAGATTGGTGACCTGTCCTTGCCCCCCCAACCCCCCAACCATTGCTGCAGAATTTATCAAGATCTGCTTTGGCTAATGACCTAAACTGAAACTCAGCAGAGCCCGCTTCTATGAAAAAAAAAAAGCAGCAGCCACAAAACCAGAATCTCCAAGTGCTGATGCAGCCGCTGAAGGAAGAATGATGGAAGAGGAGGATCAGCAGGAAAACGTTTGGCTGCCGGCTGAAAGACTATAGAGAGGCGAGAGTGTGGAGAGTGAATGGAGATAGAGACAGAGGATAGAAGGAGGCGGCGGCGGCGGCGGCGGCGGCGGTGGGAGGCTGCTGCAACAAGATGGAGAGAAACTGCCTGCACATACTGTCAAGGCAGTTAATATAAGGTGTGGAGATAAGGCCCCACAGACAAACATTGACCAAATCAGGCATTTCAGCAGCGCAGCCCCAACTGTCAGTCAGCCTGAGAGACAGACCAACAATCAGCACTCCAACGCCGATAAGGGCTCTACTGGGCGCGTGCAGGAAATAGCCAATCTGCGGCCGGCCTGGTGAGGAGGACAGCAATGGCGGGGGGGGGGATGATAGAGAGCGAAGGGGTTACAGAGAGGAGAGGGGACGCGAAATGCAGAGAGAAACGAGGAGATGGGAACAAGAGGATGATATTCCTCCGAACGCTCTCGCAGAAGAGGAGATTCACGGGGGAATAAAAGTGACGGGGTTACACACGAAAAAAAAAAAAAAAAAGTGTGAAGCTGGCTCTTAAAATAGTGTCTCATCCCAGGTTTTTGTCACCTGGGAACAGCTTGCACAGAGAGAGTGTGAGATCTTCGTTCAGACCAACACCTTACTTTAATGATTTGCCAACAGCTTTGACTAGCTCATTCTTCAGCACGCCGTTAGCCTGGCCTCGCACACAATGCCATCATTCCATCCCCTCCATTGATTAATCGTGTTCGTATTGTCTCCGATACCAAGAGAAATGCTATATTTTCCAAAAAAAACCCCATGAAATTCCCTCAAATAAACACATCTGAAATGCCTTTGGAAGCAGCTGCCAGCCTGGATCCACACTGACCCCTGTAGGCTCCCCTGTGAACTGCAGGCAGTCGGAGGAAATAAATTCCCAGCCGTTTACCTTTGTCAAACACGTTTAGGCTCCTCCAAGCAAAACAGCAGAGAGCACCGACAGCTGGCGACTGTTTGTTTTTGGGAAGTGGAGTCAGAGGGGCGCCTGAGCTTCCTTGATCACGGACCAACCCGCCATTACCATGATCACTGATAAAACAGTAGGAATCGTAAACAAGCTCATCACCCAGGGCCTGTTTGTATTCCCTTATGGGTTGGTGCAGATGGGGGGGGGGGGGGTTGCTCGAAAGGGTTAAGCTCCATCCCCGGTTGCACGCCGCTTTCCCTTGCTCTGTCAAGCCCCATTAAACCTACTACACCACAGCAATATGGTGCCATCAATTACAGGCGTGCTGCCATCAATGCGGAGAGGCTGGGACACATAAACAGGACAAACGGCCACATAAAAGACCTGCAGCTTTCATCCTTTCACCTTTAACTCTGAGCCATCGCTGCTGCTCTAATATGCTCAGGAAAAAGTCCACGTTCGCTTCCACTCAGGCCAGATTGGGGGAAAAAAAGGGCAAACCCTTCATTTGCGGTGTGCCTGTGCTGCCCCCATGTGACAGGAGACTTGAAACATGAATTCCCTGCAGGCTGCACTCCACCGCTGTAAGACACTCAGGGGGAAGATCGATGCCGGCGTGCAGGAGCGAGCTCGATAACGGGCCGGCGTTCCTGCGCCTGACATCTCCGATGATGCAGTTCCTCAAGTTCTGAATGCTGCTGCTCTGAAACAAAAGCGTCGCTCTGAGCTGCTGTCAAGCAGCAGGAAGAGAAAAGGAGCATCACTAACCCCGCAACCGCCGAGGATCGACCACCTGACTCCAAACTCCACGGCGCCAGCTCACCTTTTGTTCCGGTGTCACGAGAGGACCACCGGCTCGTCGCCCTGATTCAGAACAACAAAACGCGGGTCAGCGTCCTGCGGGCAGAGCTGAGAGCTCCCATGATTCTACAGATCGTAGATCTTTGCCAGAAAGAAGTTTAATTGAGCGGTTTGTGTGTCACAAAAATCCGATTCTCGTTCCAGAGAAAGCCGGCCTTCTTTTGAAGCCTCACAGCAGCAGCGGCAGCATGTGACCAAGAAAATCCAGGAGAAAAAAGTATAAATCAACAATATTTCATAAATTTGTGTCTTTTTAAAATGACGTTCCCCATTCAAATGTACTACAGGAGACTAAAACTCTGCAACTTCAAATTAAAAAACCCTTTAAAGGTGTTATATCATGCATTAAGTCTTTCAGAGTGAACTATAACCACATATCTGATCATATATTACCTTTGAGACACAAAAAAAACAAATTATTTATGAGATATGAGTTATTTTCGTGAGTTTTTTCCTACCAGGAAGTAAAACGCCTCAATCTCAGAGGCTCCGCCCTTTCATGATGTCATCCTTGAGACGTCCTCAGCATCGTGTCTGCGTTTTGCCCACGAGAACAAACAACATCTGAACTTTTTCAAAGATGGATCTGCAGACCATATATCGCTACGATGGTTGTGGCTTTGGCCGGGGCTAGCGGCTGGGCTCGCTGAGTGGCTAAGCTAGCAGATTAGCACCATTATTGTAACGGCAAAGCTACCAGCTGAGCACTGTTAGTTTCACGGCAAAGCTAGCAGCTGAGCACCGCTAGCTGAGTGACAAAGCTAGCGACTGAATACTACTAGCTTCACGGCAAAGCTAGCAGCTGAGCACCGCTAGCTGAGTGACAAAGCTAGCGACTGAATACTACTAGCTTCACAGCAAAGCTGGCAGCTGAGCACCGCTAGCTGAGTGACAACTAAATACTACTAGCTTCACGGCAAAGCTAGCAGCTGAGCACCATCAGCTTCACGGCAAAGCTAGCAACTGAATACTGTTAGCTTCATAGCAAAGCCAGCAGCTGAGCACTGCTAGTTGAGTGACAAAGCTAGCAACTGAATACTACTAGCTTCACAGCAAAGTTAGCAGCTGAGTACCGCTAGCTGAGTGGTAAATCTAGCAACTAAATACTACTAGCTTCACGGCAAAGCTAGCAGCTGAGCACCGCTAGCTGAGTGATAAATCTAGCGACTGAATACTACTAGCTTCATAGCAAAGCCAGCAGCTGAGCACCGCTAGCTGAGTGATAAAGCTAGCGACTGAATACTACTAGCTTCACGGCAAAGCTGGCAGCTAAGCACCGCTAGCTGAGTGACAAAGCTAGCGACTGAATACTACTAGCTTCACGGCAAAGCTAGCAGCTGAGAACTGCTAGCAGAGTGATAGAGCTAGCGACTAAATACTACTAGCTTCATGGCAAAGCTAGCAGCTAAGCACTATCAGCTTCACGGTAAAGCTAGCGGCAGAGCATCGTTAGCTTCACAGCAAAACCAGTGGCTGAGCACCGCTAGCTGAGTGATAAAGCTAGCGATTAAATACTACTAGCTGTTAACTAAATAAAACAACTTCCACGTTTCCACTTTGGGGACTTTTTATTCACTTCCACCATCGTACAGACACAACGTCTCTCCCACCGAAACCCCCAACCTCACATCCCACAACGACTCCTTCTTACGGAGTAGAACGCCCCCTAGCTTTGTGGGGTGGTAAGTGATTATGAACAGTATTATAAACATTAACAAACTCAGTCCTCTTTTTTTTTTTTTATAACTTATGTGAGGTTCATTTAACTGTCCATTGAACTTGTTTCTGTTTTATTTAACTTTCCAGTGTCCATCATGAAGAGTCTTCAGTAACATAGCTGACGATGCTCCCTTTTTTGTAAGGCAATCTGCAAGTTGGTCCTTTGTGACTGACCACAACACTTGCTGAACCTTTCCAGTTTGGATAAGTTCTTTAATAGAACTTATTTCCAAACGAAGTCTTTTTTCTGCAACAAACTTTGTTGATTTCAGTGCATCAACAAGAGAATGGTTATCAGTAACACAGGTTATGGGCAAAGTGTGGTTGATATTACCAGTGGTAAGTTCAGAGAATAAAGTTGACAGAAAAATGGCATTGTCGATCCCCTCAGACATTGCTAGTGTTTCACCTGCAAGTGTGCTTCTGACAACTCTTTTAATCCTCTTGGACTGCCATGAAATAGGAGAAAACTGCCCATTTTTACCCATTAAAACAATGAAGTGTCCACCCTGTGTGCCACCATCTGATAGGTTTGCAAAAGATGCATCAGTAAATGCAACCATTTTTAAACTGTCATGTCCAAGATGTTGAAAGTTCAGTGCAACTGACCTGGTCTTGAGTTTGCTTACAACTCTATTGGCTTCATGAATGACCTGAACAGTTGCATTTTTTAGATTTGATGCCAAATTACTTGCATCAAACAGAATGTCAGGTCTGCTTTGTCTTGCAACCCACAGAAGTTGTCCTATTTTTGATCGAAGGAGATCTCTTTCCTGTTCAGTGAGAGGTGAAGCCTGCTCCACTGCTCGTGTTGGTGTAAGATGAATAGCCTGCAAATGTTGGATGTATGTATCTTGATGCATCTGCACCCTTTTGTCTGAAGCAATAAACTCGACTCCCACATAGGAAAAGTTTCCATGAGCTTCTCGACCAACACTGAATTTAGATCTGAGGTGAGGTATAACCGTTGTTGAAAAAGATTCTGACCCTCCCCAAATGAAATCATCAACATGACAAGCAAGTACACCAGATACATTGTTTTCCTGATCTAGCCAGTAGAAAACTGCTGGGTCAACCTTTGACATTTTACCTCCTGCTTCAGTCATTATGGTTTTCACTCTGTTGTACCAGTACAAAGAGGCATCAGCAAGACCATACACACATTTTTTTAGCTTCCAAAGTTTCCCTTCATTGTTGGCTTCAGGCGGAGGCTTGATAAAGATGTCTCTTGACAGTTCCATACCTTGCAAGAAGGCAGACTTTATATCCATGGAGTGAAGTGTCCATTGTTTTTGGCATATCACTGCCACGAGGAGCCGCAGTGATTCTGAGGCACAGGTTGGCGAGTCCTTTTGTAGCTCAGAAACTTGGAGCTCTTCAAAGCCTCGAGCCACAAGTCTTGCTTTTGGAACCAGTCCATTCACCGTCTCTTTCAGAGTGCACACCCATCGCGTGGAGATACACTTTTGACCTTTGTCCTCAACTTCCTCAAACACATTGTTTTGTTGCCAGGTTTTCATCTCAACAGTTTTTGCTTCATCAAAAGACAAATCCTTTGTTACAAGTACATCCTCACACATGTCAGGGTTTAAAGCAGGTGGCTGGAGATGGAAATCCTCTAACTTTGAAAGATCTGCTGATTCTTTTGTTCCAGCCACTTTAGCAGGTTCGAGCAGCTCCAAGTTGTACCAGTTCTTGTACTTTCCTGTTGCTTTTCCAGCACGTCCCAAAACTTTAGCTTTATGAAAAACTCTGTTTTCTGGATTTCTAAATGTTACAATCTGGCCTTTTTTTATGTTGTCTTCTTCCCCGTAATCCTGTCTGTGTGCTTCAGTGTCTTCCAAAACAGGCATGTCTCTGAAATCCTGTCTGTGTTCTTCAGTGTCTTCCAAAACAGGCATGTCTCTGAAATCCTGTCTGTGTTCTTCAGTGTCTTCCAAAGCAGGCATGTCTCTGAAATCCTGTCTGTTGTCTGCACTCGTCTCTTCTTCTGTCTCATGAGCGATGTCTATTTTCCGCTGATCATTGTAGTCCTCTTTATCATTGTTAATCTGAATGTCATCACTGTCATCCGTTACTTTTTTCAGTCTGAGCTGATGGACTCTAATACAGCTGCCACCATGTCTGACAAAAACCACAGCACCGTCCTGTCCGATGACCACTCCAGGTCCTTTCCACTCTGCACAGTCGATTCTTTTGTAATAAACTTTGTCCCCGAGTTCATACTTCTCATCTGTGTTGCGCAGCTGTTTCTTTAGTGCTCTTCGTATTCTCTCTGAACATTCTGCTTCTGTAAATGCCTTTCTTGCTATATGCAGAGCAGAAATATGTTTAGCAACCCATTCACTTTTTGTTGTGCCCTCCAGGGCAGGCGGTTTGTCAATAAGCACTGATGGTAGGTTAGGGTTCTGTCCAAAAACCAGCTGATGTGGACTGTAACCATGGACGCTGTGCATACAGTTCTTTGCCATAAGAGCCCAGTCCATTGCTGTACTCCAGTCACATCCAGTACTTCTTTTCACTTTCATTATGATCTCCGTCAGCGTTTGATTGTGTCTTTCCAGGAGTCCATTGCTCCATGGACTGTATGCAGGTGTTGTCTTAACTTCCATGTTGAAGTTTTCAGCCATGTCTCTCACTTCTTCATTATTAAATTCACCCCCATTGTCGCTGAACAGCTTTTGTGGTGGGCCATGCACACTGATCCAGTCATGAATGAAGTGTTTGACTATTTCAGATGACTTTTTTGTAGTCAGTACACTTCCAGCGCTGAAACGAGTGAACTGATCAATGATGTGTAGGTACCACACCCCTGGTTCAAGCTCATGCAGATCTACAGCAACAGTCTCATTATATGTCGATGCTAAAGGCAGCCCAACAGCAGGTCTTGGTTTAACTTTAGTATGTTTTTGACATGTTTCACATTGACTTAAAATTTCAACAAGCTGTTGCACTCTCCGTCTGTGTTGCCAGAACTGTTCAGAAGTCTTCGCAGTTTTTCAGTAGAAGCATGTCCAAATTGCTTATGAAGTTTCTCTAAAACTTTCATCTTCTCATTTGTGTTCATTTTGTCTGTGACTTTCAATATTTCTTCTTCAGCATTAGTCATTATCTGATCCATATCTGCAGATTTCTTGTCTTCAGGATTCACAATGTTTACACAATAATGTCCTGAACTTGTAAAGTCAAGCCTAATAGGCTGATTGAACATTACTGCACTGTCCTTTTCCATGTCTAGAACCGTCCCTGCTCTTTTTAACGAGGTCTTACTTAAAAGGAGCGGAATGTCAACAGGTACAACTTCTGCGTCAATATTACACTTTGTGCGACCAATTTTTGCTGGTAACTTTACCTTTTTTACAGAATAAACCACTTGTCCATCTCCAAACTTGAAGGGTCTGTGACTCTGTTCCTCTGATTGTCTTATTGCTGTCATACTTTTCTTTCCCAATGCACTGCTGTAGTTATCCAGCCATTTTTGTCCACATACTGTGCGAGTGCAAGCAGTGTCAATGATAGCTGAGCCAAAACATTCTGTCATGAAGATTTCTGCATCTGTGAGTGCCTCTTTTGTGTACAGGGTGACATTACACTCTTCAACTTCTGTTTGGATTTCAGTTAATTTTACACATTCACCTTTGT
This sequence comes from Oryzias javanicus, assembly GCA_003999625.1. Classification (NCBI taxonomy): domain Eukaryota; kingdom Metazoa; phylum Chordata; class Actinopteri; order Beloniformes; family Adrianichthyidae; genus Oryzias; species Oryzias javanicus. Next base: position 27,096,771 of record CM012448.1, read on the forward strand.
GTGGACAGTCCTTGGCCCAATGAAAAGTACTTTGGCACACTGCACATTTCGATCTTCGTCCATATTTATCCAGTGGGGGTTTGAAACCCGGCAGAGGTGTTTGCTGTCGTGTGTTTCTCATCCACGGCTTTTCTTTCCTCTGCGCTGCTCCGTTGCAAATACTGTTTCTTGTTTTATTACTTTCTGTTGTTGTGGCTTTGTTTGCACCAAATATCCTCTTCAAAGCTGACTTCATAGAGGCAAAAGTCAAATCCATGCACGCTGTAAGCGCCAACTGTTTATCTGTCATATCCAAGCAGGCGGTATCCAGCAGCTTAAAAGCTAAAACGGCATCCGGCAGCTCCATCTTGTATTTGCGCATGCGCGAGTAGCGTTGTTCAAACTCGATGATATAGTCCGCCATAGACACGTGAGCGTCTTTCGTAATGCGATCGGTTAGCAATATGCCTCGTATATTCGGTCTTTTTCCTCTTTTAAGAACATGTCATCAAGCTTAGCGAACAAAACATCCATTCCCGCGTCAACGTTCAGTTCATCTACCGGAATTTCCATCGCCGTTTCCCTCGCTCTGCCCGATAGACCCAGAGCCACCGCAAGAGCTTGCTTCTTTTTTTCCAGGTCCGTGACTCTTGTCCAAATAGCGACTTCATTCTTCCAGTTTTCGTAAGCCTTTCCTTCTTCGAATGCTGGAGGGACTCTGTAGTTACTAACCATCCTCTGCTACCAATGTTAACTAAATAAAACAACTTCCACGTTTCCACTTTGGGGACTTTTTATTCACTTCCACCATCGTACAGACACAACGTCTCTCCCACCGAAACCCCCAACCTCACATCCCACAACGACTCCTTCTTACGGAGTAGAACGCCCCCTAGCTTTGTGGGGTGGTAAGTGATTATGAACAGTATTATAAACATTAACACTAGCTTCACGGCAAAGCTAGCAGCTAAGCACCATCAGCTTCACGGCAAAGCTAGCGGCAGAGCATTGTTAGCTTCACAGCAAAACCAGTGGCTGAGCACCGCTAGCTGAACAGCAAAGCTAGCAGCTGAGCACAGTTAGCTTGCAGATGAAGGTTGTGTTTGTGTGCGGTCCTGGCAGTGCAGACTCTTTTTGAGAGGGGCGGTTCCCACTTCATGACATCACCACTTGAGGAGCTGCTCGTTTTCAAGGGTTGGGAGGGGCTGGTGCTCAGTGCGCAGGTTTTTAGAGGATTGAACTAATCAAAACACCACTTTGGGTTTGTTTATAGTGAGGAATGAACATTATAACACACTTTAGAGCTCAAAAGGTTTATTTTGGATGATATAGGCCCTTTAAAAATGTTAAGTTCCTTCATTATCTGGTGCAGACGGGGCTTCTGGGTAAACATCTAGAGGCGCTCATTTACAACATCTTCTACTTATTTTGTTGTGACTGAAAATCCATAATATTAAAACAATATATTGAATGTAAAATGTGTTTGTGTTGAGAGAAAAAAAAAGTTCCTCAGAGTTGGAAATGTGGCCTGTATGGCATGTATGTACTGGATTTTTATCAGTTCAGTTTTTCATTTTAAAAATCCTGCTTTTTTGTTAGTTGATCTCCATAGCAACCATTTTGTTTTTTGGTCGTCTGGGTTCGACAAACTGGTCGATGTAATTTTTAGAAGAATCGGCAAAAGTACATTTTTGGATTTCCTTGGCAACTGAGGTTTTTTGTTGGCCACGCCCACATTCCTTATATGGTCATATCGAACGTCATAACATTTCATTCAGCTTGAGCCAAGGATTCACGTAACACATTTTTACAATATTGCAGCATTAAATATGCGAGCAATTGTCTTTCAAAGTCTAGAAACTTTAAATCCAACTTTTTTCTCAATCGACTGAAATCCTCTGGAGGAGTTTAAATTTATAGAAAATGGCGGTCTCTTTCCAAGGTCAGACGTCAACAAAACTTTGGTTGCAGTTGTAGAATTAGTTTGGTGGAAGGTGTGAAATTATGTGAAGATCCTTAAAAAATGTTTTCTTTTCCTATATTGTGGGAAATGTAAAAATCACTAAATTTCACCCTTTTGCTAATGGTTTCTCCCGCTTTTAGTTTTTTTTTTTTCAATCCTCAAAATTAGTTTATTTATTATTAAACTTTAGACAAAAATACTTTTTTTAAAGGATTATTTATATTTCATATATCAATTGAGTACATATTTATCTTCATTTTCATATGAACAGATCATAAACTCCTTTTTTAAAAATATTTTATTTTTCAGTATTTACATCCGTTTTGTTTGGAAGGAAAAGATGAAACTGTTTAACACAAGGCACAAAATCAAACATTTCAACAGTAAAACATGCAGGAAACGTGGATTTGATGAAGTTTGTTCATGTGGAGTTGATCTGAGAGGAGGAGCTGCTGCTGCCCGAGCTCTTGGTCTTCTGCCCTCTAGTGGCGCTGGGCTGCCGCTGCACCCGCTGGCTGGAGCTCTTCTCGTTGAAAGTCGCCCCGGATTTACTGCGGACGGCTGAAAACAGGAAAAAAATATATTTATTTATCAAAAAAAAAAAGAAAAGTCAACAAGGGGACAAACGGAATAAAAACAAACGTGGAGTTTATGACAGATAGACAAGAAGAAAGCTGAGCTGCTTTTAAAAGGTTAATTTAAAACAGAAAAATGCAAACATGAATAGAATTAATCATTTAACATCCCCTTAAATTCTCTGTGTGTTAATCATGCAAACGTGTTTCAGGAGGAAACCTAAAATTAATCATGCTAAGACATTTAAAACCTTTTAAAGTTTTATTTCTGCTGACTTTAAAAAATAAGTTATTTTGGTCTAAGATCAGTTAGTTAGCTTTAATAGTAAAAAACATACTTAAAGATGTAACAAATATAGTCCAAGGGAGCACTAAAGGAGGTGTAGACACTTAAGATATTTAGATAAAACTAAAAAATAAAAGGAAAATAAGCAACGATTTAACATGTGAATCCATGAAGCCAAATTAGCAAAAGAAATTGCTGAAAAAAAATATTAAAAGTGCAATAAAAGCTGCAATAAATGCTTAAAATTCTCAGAAATAAAGCAAATTTAGAGGTATAAAAGTCGATATTTAACTTTGATAAAAAAATAAAATTATTTTTAAGTGTAAGTGTAGATAAAATGTGGAAAAACCAGAGGAAGCTCTTAGAATTTTACAATTATGCTGCAGCAGGTAATGTTAAATGACTGTATGAACCCGGACGTTACCATGGAAACCACCACCAGTTTTCTCTGCTTTCCCCCCCAAACGTACATAATAAAATAATAAACTTGAACTTGAACATGAAGCACTTCCTGCCCCCCCCCACACACATGCATGAACATGCATACATGCAGCTGAGGGGGGGAAACACGTATGTAGAAGCAGAAAAGGTGGAAGGGGGGGGCTGGATGGGGAACCTTGAGCGTGGGAGGAGCTAGCGTCTTGGGGGCCGTAGACCACGATCTTGGTGTTGGCTTTCGGGGGTCTGGGGCCGGACCCCGAGGGGGGGACTGCTGGTGCTTTGGGACTCTTCCCGGAAACCAAAGACTCTTCTGAATCTTTAAGGGAGAAAAAGTGTTTAAAAAAAGACGCACAAAAAAAAAAAACGGAAGAATTGAAGAGAAGTTAGAAACGAGGGTGATGCTGCTTTCACAGCGGGTTGGAAAACGCGCGTTCAAGCCGACACCTCTGAGGAAAAGTCTGAGTAAATGGGCGGAAATGAACATTTGAGCTGCTGCGTCGCTGATGAAAGTTCAACTTTGACCAATCAGGAACTCTGATCTGGTTTCGTCCTTTTAAACTCACGGAAGTGGCAAGTGTTTGAAAATTCACCATGAAAAAGAAATAAACAGGAATTCTGAACCCAAGTCTTTCATTTATCGGAATAGAGCTGCGATAGAAAAAGTCTGGAGCAAGATTTAACAGATCTGAATCGACGTTTGGCATCGAGCCTCTTCTAAATGTTGGTAAAAGCGCTGGGATCTGGTGGAGACAGTCCCGGGTGAACACATTTAACCTGTGTTTAGCGTGTTCCTGAACGTGCACCACATGCACGCTGTGAACGTGGCTTGGCGTGCAGAGCGCGTGACTGTTGAGCAGGTCATCAAAAAGAGTCCTGTGGGAGGGGTTAGTGAGGAAGACGAGGCAGTGTTAGAAGTTTCTAATCTTTTTGATGGTCGCTGTGCTTCGTGATAATCCCATAGATTCAGCGGCGTTTCCCCTCCTTCACTTACCTCGGGGCTCTGGAGGCGCTGTGCCGGCGCTCGCCGCGTGGGAGGGGGTTGAGGACTCGGCGCCGCCGTTTTCTGCCACTCTCTGACCCGCGCACATCGCCTTCAGAGTCTGGAAAACTGCCTGAGGAGCCACGTTCATCTTCAGCAGGTCCACCATGATCCTGGGACGCAGGAGGACATGAAACGTGATGAAACGACGACAAATATTTGGATCACAAGAACCATATCCATCAAGTGTTTTTTTTTTAATTCAGATTTGGGATGGATTTGGGAGAGAGAACTTGGAGTGGAGATCACAGAGAACATGTGGAAAAATATCTGGCACAATAGTCAAAAGATTACAGTGTGTAATTGAACTGGAGCATTACAACTAAAAATCTTACATAGGGTACATTTGTCGCCAAATTGTCTTTCTAAATTTAACATACAAAACTTTTGGAATTCAGTAGCTTATGAAATACAGAGTATACTGTAGATCAATATTGAACTAGAACCATTAACATTTCTCCTTGGTCTCCCCAATATGTGAATTAAGAATGTAACTCAAAGAAAACTATTTAATGTCCTAACCTTCTGTGTAAGAAAAAATATCCCCACCATGTCAGGATGATTGAAAATAATACTGGATCACATCTTCTCTAGATTATCCAACCTATGCAGTACATTCTACAACTGAAAACTTTTTTTTGGACGATGTACGTGTTGATGTGTCTGCTATTCTTTAGAAAGGCTTCTTATGAAATGTAATAGTTGTGAATTGAAAAATACCTTATCGTTACTCAATGAATTAACTAAAAGAGGTTTTAATTTTTTTTATTTTTGTGACTTCTGTTTGTTTTGTCTGTTATATTTTTAGTGAATTTCCCTGTTTTTGCATATATGCGTATGTATGTTTTGTTTTTTTCTTCTTTTTTTCGTACAAAAAATAAAAAATAAAATAAACGGGGAAAAAAGAAAAAGTAAAGTATGGAGCATGCGTCTGCAATAAAGTCAAGAACTTTAGATTATGAGTGAATTCTAACTTATGTCTCTCAGCTCGATGAAGGAGAATCATTACATAAATCTAATAATTTCAGAAATCAGATTTGCATCTGAAGCTGAAAGGATGTAGAAGCTGGACAGAGACAGTTCTCCTCACTTGAAGACCTCCTGGTCCACCGTGATGCCTGCAGCCTGGGTCAGCTCGTAAAGCTCGCTTTCTTCTGCGGTCAGGACCTTCTTCTTCTTCACGGCGTATTTCTGCACGTTCGCTGTGACCACCAGCGCGGGGGAGTCCGGGGCCGCGGGCAGCGACGTCTGCGTCGGCTGAGACATCCTCACACGACGGCCCGCTTTATTCTTTAAACTGTTTTTAAAAACCGACTACAAATCGACAAATTTGGCTCACATATAAGCACACGAGAGGAAAATGTTGGCATAAAATACGACTTTTTAGTTTAAGAGCATAATTAACCCGTAAAAGCAGCACTTTGTAACCGCGACAACAACAGTCTTATTTTGATGAAAGTCGCGCCTAAAATACGTCATCACCAAGAGACAGTTGGTTTTCTGAAGAAATTTATTTTATTTTTCTATTTTATTTTTTACTAAAAGCGGAACAAGTCAAAACAATTCAACATAGAATGAAAAAACAATATAGTATTATAGCAAAAAGGCGGTTTAGAAAAGAGTAAAAAATTATTTGAGCATATGCTTATCATTATCTTTTTTAGACAAACTAATAAGATTTAATATCCATAAATAGCGTCAAAAGAACACATAGAGAATGAACAGAGAGACACGAAAAAAAATTCAAATAAAAAATGACGAGATAGTTTTGATGAATGATGGGTAATGTAGTTGAAACATTTGACAGCATATATATATATATATATATATATATATATATATATATATATATATATATATATATATATATATACATAAAATCTTAACTAAAAAAATTAAAGTTAAGACAAAGATTCTACAATAACATAAGCATTAAAATCCCCAGAAGACTCATGCTCAGTTACTGTTATAAAAAAATGTTACTGAAACCAGAACCTGAAAGATTTGCATGGCAGCATCATTGATGGGAGAAATATCCTCCTCTCATGAATTCTTCTGCAACTCCTCCTCTCATGAATTCTTCTGCAACTGATACCAGAAGGTAAAACAGCTAAGAAAAAAAAAAAAAAAAATAGAACCAGAACTTTCCTCTCATACAATAATCTAAGGAAATTAAAAAAAAACATGTGAATGATGAATTTGAATTAAACAATACACTAGATCATTCTCAAATTCATCTAATTAAAGCCAAATAAATCAGTGAAGAGCCAGCAATCAGATTTTTAATGAATATATGTGGAAATGTAAAATATACTAATTTAAGATACAGTTACAAAACGGGTATACATATTTAAAAAGTTGACACAAGTGGGTGTAAGTTCAGCCTACTAACATTTAATAAAGGAAAACACTTTTTGCATTTCTTGCAAAGACCAAGTTAGAACGAAAGTCTGAGCTGTGGATTTATTTTTTGTTATTGTGCTTTTGGATGCAGCTTTTTGAAAAATAAATCAAACTATCACAAAATTGTCCATTCTATATTCCAGATGCTTTTTTTTTTTTAACAGATGAAACAAAAATAAGACTGTTTTCTTTTTTCTTTAAAACAAGTCTAATGTTATTCTAATTCTCATTTATGTCCATGTTGTAGTTTTTGTTTGTCAATTTCAATTTGTTTTTAGGGGACACATTTACAGAGGAAAAATAGCCTTTTGGATAACTCTGGTGCATTTGCAGAGATACTGTTTAATATGTAATGAGAATAACACACATAAATCCTCTGTGCTCATTCGATGTCTTTTAATTAGTATAATCCATTTAATATTAGAGGATTTTTTTATTTTTATTTTTTAAGCTAATAGGAAGTAACGTAAAACATATTATTATTAATATAAATTATTTCTATATTAAACTTATATTTTTATATTGTGCTGTTCTTGTTGTGCGTTTTGCGCCCCGCGTTTGCACAAGGAAACAGCCAGCTCCTTGGCTCCTTGCTTCAAAGACGTTTTTATTTCGCCGACAATGGAGTAAAACTACAAAGACAGAAAATCATGGAGTTAAAATGAGTCTATATAGAAATATTAATTAAACATGTTTCACTTACAGTCATTGCTTTCCATAGGACTGTTAGTTGAAGGAGTAAAAGATAAACTGTAGACGTTGTGTGTATGTAAAACGAACTCTGTTGTTATACAAGGAACAATAAAGCTGGATTCAAAATAAAACTTTATCGAAACTACAAAAATGAACAACACTTTCAAGGGCAGAACACTCCCCGTCTGGCATTGCTAATGCCACCCTTTTTTTTTTTTTTAACTGTGTTTTTCTCTATCCTCTTTTGCTAACAACAACACAATATCTGAACAAGGTCTCAAGAAAGTCTTTGTTTTGCCTTGTGAAGAGGTTTTTACTTGGACTTTTCGAACTCGTCCATCACTGCTTGGGAAGGTGGATGTAACCAGACCCATTGGCCAGTGGTTACGAGGAGAGTTGGTCTCTTTAAGGAGCACAACATCACCAACTTGAAGGTCACGATGTGTCGTGTGCCACTTGCGCCTGGGCTGGAGAGTGTGAAGATATTCCTTCTTCTTCAGCGTGACCAGAACTCACTTGCTAGAGCTTGCACTCTTCTCCACTGACATTTGAACAGATCTTTCCCAGTGAAGTCACCAGCTGGAGCGAGGACGCTTGGTTTCTGAGTCACAAGCATGGCAGGAGTCAGAAGCAATGGTGAGGAAGGATCAGAGGAGATCGGGGCCAGTGGTCTTGCGTTGATAATAGCACACACTTCGGCCAAGAAGGTGCAGAGAACTTCATGTGTCAAGTGATGGTGTTTGCGTTGAGCGAGCATAGAGTCCAAAATTCTACGGCTGACACCAATCATTCGCTCCATACTCCCCCATATGTGAAGCATGTGGAGGATTGAACACCCATGTGCAGCCTTTGTCATGAAGGTGTGTTAGGATTTTATTCTGTTCTGAGTCCTCACTGTCCTTTGCTAGTTCTGAACTAGCACCAACAAAATTCGTGCCCCTATCCGAGTGGAGCTGTTTCGCTGGTCCTCTCAGAGCGAAGAGCCTCCGGAGAGCATTAATGCATGCTGATGAATCCATTGATTCAATAACTTCTATGTGCACAGCCCTTGTGCTCATGCAAGTGAAGAGAATGGCCCATCTTTTGCTTTGAGCAGCACCACCCTTGTGCGTCTAACTGTCACATCCCAAGGACCAAAAACATCAAGGCCCACATAGGTAAACGGGGGGACATTTAAGCGCTCTGGAGGAAGGTCAGCCATCTTTTGGACACCCAGTTTTCCTTTCAGCTTGCGGCATGTGACGCAGTGATGAAGAACAGAACTTATCAGTCTCTTGCCCCCAACAATCCAGAAACCAGCAGTTCTGACCGCTGCTTCTGTGAACTGTCGCCCTTGGTGTCTGGTTTCTGAATGATAATGACTCACAAGTAGTTTAGTCACATGACTGCTTCTGGGAAGAATGATTGGATTGATTAGCTGTGGGCTTGCAGCAGAGTGTTTCAGGCGACCACCAACCAAAATGAGTCCTTTATGAATAAAGGGGTCAAGGGTCAAATTGGGCTCGACTTTGAAGTCACCTGTTTTCCTTGCAGCACAGCATATTCATCAGGGAAGAAGTCCTTTTGCACTGTTTTCAGGATGATCAGCTTTGCTGCATCCAGCTCCTCTGGAAGGCGAGGCTTGGTGCATTTATGCCATCCTCTGCAAGGGGAAGGAGAAATGGCTTTGAATGATCGTATCTGGTGAATTAAGAAAGAAACTGCATTGAGTAGAGATTTCCATGTGGAGAAGCGTTCGAATCTTTTTGAGGAAAGTTCCTTCTTGCGCACATTTGTGGCATAGGTTGTTAACTGAGGTCTCACATCAACATCTTTTTCGGGATTCACAAGTTCAAACCTTTCGCTTTTTTCTGGTCTGGTGTTTTTGAGAAGAAAAGGTGGACCTGTGAACCAGATGGACTGTGCTAGTTTAGATGCCGGAACTGCTCTTGTGGCGAGGTCAGCTGGGTTCTCATTTGAAGTCACGTAGTGCCACTGCTGAGGAGAAGTTGTCTGGCGTATTCTGTGAACACGATTATGCACGTACACATAAAACCTCTTTGAGTCATTGTGAATGTAGCCAAGAACAACTTTGCTATCACAAAAGAAGGTCACATCATTCGGTTTGTAATCGAGCTCTTTGAGGATCTTGTCTGCCATTTCAACAGCTAAGACTGCGCCACTCAGTTCCAGCCGAGGAATTGTAGATTCAGGTTTCGGAGCCAATCTTGCTTTTCCAAGCACAAATCCGACTTCACACTTTCCTTCTGCTGAAATTACTTTCAAGTAAGCCACTGCACCGATAGCCCAGCTTGATGCATCTGAGAACACGCATAGCTCTGTGTAACTAGCAGAGGAAAGAGACTGTTTGGTGTAACAACGAGGAAGCTGGAGACTGCTTAGATCTTTCAGTGTGTTTCTCCAACTTTTCCAGGGCTTCAACTTGTCTGGAGAAAGTTCTGTGTCCCAATCATGGACATCCGTAGAAAGCTCTCGCAGCAACGCCCGACCATGTATGGTGACGGGAGTTATCAAACCCAGTGGATCAAAGATACTATTTACTGTCGACAAAACTCCCCGACGAGTAAATGGCTTTTCTTCGTTTGCTACTTTAAAGGTAAAGCTATCAGAATCAATGTTCCAACACAAACCAAGACTCCTCTGCAGGGGAAGAGATTCGTTTCCTACCCCCAAGTCCTGTAGGCCTGTAGCGAGGTCTTTGGGATCGAAGGCTCGCATTACATGGATGCTGTTCGAGACGATTTTGTGGAGTTTGAGATTTGACTCAGCCAATGACGCCTGCGTGCGCTGCAGCAAATCGATGACTTGTGCTTCTGTGGGGAGGGAAATGAGCCCGTCATCCACATAAAAGTGCCTTTCAACAAAATGACGGGAGTCAGACCCGTGCTTTCTTTCACCTTCTTGGGCTGCTCTTCTGAGTCCATAAATCGCCACTGCAGGTGAAGGGCTATTCCCGAACACATGTACTCTCATGCGATATTCAGTCACCTCCTTAGACAGATCATTGTCCTTGTGCCAGAAGAACCGAAGGTAATTTCTGTGATCTTTACTCACCAAGAAGGCGTAAAACATCTGCTGGATGTCTGCTGATGCTGCGAAAGGCTCCTTTCTGAACCTGAGGAGCACTCCAAGCAGACTGTTATTTAAGTCAGGACCTGGAAGTAGAACTTTGTTAAGAGAAACACCGTCCACTTGGGCACTTGAATCAAACACTACACGTATTTGGCCTGGCTTTTGGGGATGGTAAACTCCGAAGATAGGCAAGTACCAACACTCCTCATTTTCTGCAGGAGGAGGAGCAATTTCTGCATGTCCGTTTTCAAAAAGCCTTTTCATGAAGCCCACAAACTCATCTTTCATTTCTGGATTTTTGTTGAATGTGCGATGGAGAGAGTGAAAGCGTGAGAGTGCTAAAGTTTGGTTGTTTGGCAGACGGGTTCTTGGTGTTCTGAAGGGTAGTGGGGCTGTCCAACTGCCGCACTCATCTCTGCTGAACTCCTTTTTCATCATGTTGAGAAACACTTCATCTTCAAAGGACAAAGCTGGTTCATTATCATTTGGTGTTGTAGCAAATACACTCAGCCCAAGTTTATCTTCTGCAGTTGTATCTTCTCTCATTTTATAAAAAAGATTAGAGGAAAGTTGAGACTTGTGCTCCCCGCCATAACTCACGTTCTCTTTTGTACCGATGTGACCTTGACATGGAACCAGATGTGAAGGGCGTCCGTCTTGCAGAATGTTAGTCTTGTAGACTGCAACTGTGGGCTTGCGAGTTCTGTCGAGACAAACTTCACCAACTATCACCCATCCCAAATCCAAGCGCTGGGCAAAAGGTGCATCGTGTGGTCCATTAATCTGTTGTCTTACTTTGTGGACACGTATGAGATCTCTTCCCAACAAAATGAGAATTTGCACTTTTGGATCGACTTCAGGGATGTGTGAGGCCAAATGTTTTAAGTGGGGATGAGAGCGTACAACCTCTGGTGATGGGATTTCTGATCTGTTGCTCGTAATTTCATTACATTCAATGAGGGGAGGCAAGTCAAGACAGAGTTTGCCATTCAATGACTCAATTTGGAAGCCTAAGGCTCTTCTTCCTGTCATTTCTGTGGTGCCAGCACAAGTTTTCATAAGGTAAGGGTGAGGTTCGCCATTTATGCCAAAAAGCTGGAAAAGGTCTGTTCTCGCCAAAGAACGGTTGCTCTGATCGTCAAGGATAGCGTACATCTTGACAGAGCGTTCTCGCTGACCTTTGGGAAAAACTCTCACCAAACATATTTTGGCGCATGATCGTGTGGCATTGTTTTCACCACAAACCTCTGTGCATTTTGAAGTGACCTCTGGTGAAGAATCTTCTTTGTGTTGTGGATCGGTTTTCTCATTGCAGATCGGTTCTCTCATTGCAGACAGGGAAGTTGAAGGATTAGCATCTGGATGTAGCGCAGTACAGTGGTTATTGCTTTCACACTCATCACACTTCAACTCTACCTGACATTCTCTGGCCATGTGAAAGGCAGAACAGCATTTAAAACATCGTTTGTGTTCTTTCAAAAAGTTCCTGCGATCTGCAAGGGGTCTTGCTTTAAAGGTCCTGCATCTTTCTAAGGGATGAGGCTTGTTGTGAACAGGGCAGTGTTTAGCTGGGTTATTTTTGTTAGCTCTATCCATCTCTCCTTTATGACCCAGACTCTCATGTGCTTGCTTGAAAACATCCGTCTTTTGTACAGTAATTGGTGTTCTAATGTTATCGAGTCTTGCTGTGGGTTTATCGGAGCGATAACTGGAAGAAAGCATAAAGCTTGGGTCGTTCCTAGCCTTAGCTTCACTGCTCACAAAATCAACAAAAAAAGAGAATGGTGGAAAGCTCACCCTATATTGCTCTTTATATCTGGAACCAACAGAAACCCACTTATCTTGTATGCTCGTTGGAAGTTTCTCGATGATGGGTTTGATCCCACGTGGTGTGTCGAGGTAGCTAAGCCCTGGTAGGTAGCCGTCTTCCTTCGCTGAGAGCAGTTCCATGAGAATGTCACTTATTTCTCTCAATTTAACATTTTCTCTGGGACCAATTCGGGGAAAACTCTGGAGTCGTTTAAACAAAGAATCTTCAATCGCTTCAGGAGTTGCATAACACTCTTGCAGCCTTGACCAACACATTTGAAGGGCTGCTTTTGGATTAGTGACATATGCAGCGCGAATCCTTTTTTACATGTTCAAGATGATTCTTTTCCTAGCCATTTCACTTAAGAGATCCCAATTCTTTCGCTGGCTGTAAGTTCTACATCTTGTGTTGCATTGGAAAAGGACGACTGCCACGCTCTGAAGTTTTCAGGCTGATCATCAAACTTTGTGAGTCCCGTTGTGACTAGTTCTCTGCGGGCCAGATATTTGGCGAAGTCCATCATGTTAGGAGCTCCTGCAGCATTTTCCTGACTTATTCTAACTGGACTGATTAAATAGGATTCTGGTGGCTCTTGTTTTTTGGTAAACACTGAGGGGTGGATGAGGCTGCAGGCTATTATATGGATTCTCAGACAATGGTTGGTTTGACATCAGTGTATTTCCGCCTAATTCAGAATATCTTGGATTTCCTTTTGAATCACTGTGAGGGGAAGTGCAGTTTAGTTTGGGAAAGTCCTGGCTCACAGCAGGTGGAGATTGAGGATTAATATAATTTGGTTCATTGTTGTTTGACTGGGCTTGATCTTCCAGAAATGCAAGTGTTCTTTTCCTGATTTTCTGTGGCAAAACCTCACTTCTCAGGCTGTGGTTGTCTCCGCATTCTGAAGCTGCTGCAGCCTCGAGAATTTCAGCTTCTGCTAGTGCTGCAGCTGCTGTCTTTTCTAATTCCAAAACTTCTAAATCAGCTTCTAGATTTGCTTTTTCTAAATCCAGTTTGGCTCTTTGCTTCTTAAGTTCAACTTCTCTCTGTCCAAACGAAGCCTTGGTGCGGGCTGCTTCGGCTGTAGCTCTAGCTTTAGCCGCGGCGCTAGCTACCGACCGTAGCGATGACGATGAGCGCCCGGAGCTCGAGACCGAAGGAGCTCTTTCATCCTCTTCAACTAGAAGTTCCATGACTCTTCTTTTCAATCCTCATGAGATTATGACTTTTTACTGTGCTGTTCTTGTTGTGCGTTTTGCGCCCCGCGTTTGCACAAGGAAACAGCCAGCTAAACTCCTTGCTTCAAAGACGTTTTTATTTCGCCGACAATGGAGTAAAACTACAAAGACAGAAAAATTGTATTTAGAAATTCGTCTATATAGAATTAAAACATGTTTCACTTACAGTCATTGCTTTCCATAGGACTGTTAGTTGAAGGAGTAAAAGATAAACTGTAGACGTTGTGTGTATGTAAAACGAACTCTGTTGTTATACAAGGAACAATAAAGCTGGATTCAAAATAAAACTTTATCGAAACTACAAAAATGAACAACACTTTCAAGGGGCAGAACATATATCGAAAAATAAATAAATAAATAAGCACATTGGCTTCGATGACAACCGGAAGTTGATGTCACCGCTGTCGTTCCACAACAAAACTCCGTGGACGAAACCGGAAGTAGTTTGGGATTGTCGTCTCGCTCCGGCCCGGTCCTCTGCGCTGTCGTCCAAGAATGGCGGCTGCGGGAACAAACAAGCAGGGCACCGTGGTGACGATGGAGCCCTGCTTTCGACACGGGAGGGGCGCGAATGGAAACACCGTTAAGGTTCTGCTCGTGACTTTTGTTTTCCCGTCCGAGCCGGACTCCTGCGGCTTTGCGGCGGGCCGCATCCCGGTCCAGAGCAGGCTAGCAGTCATAGCTTCAGCTTGGATGAGAAAGCCGCTGCGTTGGCGGAGCCAGTGGATGCTAAACGTGAAAAAATAGAACATTCAGTACTCTTTTTAACTCCGTTTTCATGCATATTAAATGATCATTCCTGAATTTTAGAGCATTTAAGAGTCTAATTTTGTGTTTGTGACATATTTGGGCTTCCAATGCTAGCTGGCACTAGCTAAAAATATAGCTAAAAATGCATTAAAATTGTGTTTTATTTTGTTTATCTACTTAAAGATTATTACATTGGTGAAAAAACGAATAAAAGCTCCATTGCGGGCGTTTCCTGCAACATGTTTCCACCCGGCTTGTGAAGCAGGAGCTCCGTCCCTTTCAGGTGCTGGAGTGCGGAGTTTGTGAGGACGTCTTCTCCCTCCAAGGCGACAAGGTCCCGCGCCTGCTGCTCTGCGGGCACACGGTGTGCCACGACTGCCTGACCCGGCTGCCCCTGCACGGCAGAGCGGTCCGCTGCCCCTTCGACAGACAGGTCACGGAGCTGGGTGAGTCAGGGTTGCTATGGCGACCGCCCCCTCATCCATCCTGCTGGAGGTCTGCAGCAACCAGACATTGACCCAGTGGAGGAGTGTCCCCCCCTTAAGACTGGAAGGGTTCAAACCCTATCAGTTTGGGGAGTTAAAACTTTAAATAGGTGTGTTTGCACCTCACCGCTTCCCCAGAGATGGGTCAAATTCTGAGACCCAGTGTGATTCCAACCACTGAGGAGTTCCTCTTGAAGGCTCTACTGAGTGAAAAACATACAGTAAACTCATGATTATTTCTTATAAGTATCAGAGTTTGGGATGCAGATTTTTAACAACCAAGTTTGGAGGACAAGAATTCAGCCGTGAAGCTTCTTACAAAGCTGGAATTGTAGTGGACATGTTTTAGGAACCAACATAAGTCAAACTGTTCTCAAATCAAACCAACAGTCTTAGTATTTAACATATTATAAAAATAATATGAATTTAAAATCCATCATTTAAACTTTTTTATTTAAAAATAAGGGATCAGACTCAACAAAATGGATAAAAACACAAAGATTTAGAAAGAAAGAAACTGTCACACTTCCTGGTTTACTTCTGCAGTAAACAAAGCATAAACTTTTTTTTTTAACTTTATTGACAAATATTGCACATTCAGAAACATTAACACGTGCCAATAAACATTTAAATATTTTCCAGAAAAATGGACAAAAAAAAAAAAAAATCCTTAAGAACTGCAAAATGAATAAATAATAATAATAATAAAGGTAAAGGATTCTGCTTAAGTTTTAAATGTGACCACGCTTCACTGTTCTAACAGGATTTTTGTTAGTGCAGGATTCCATACCATTTATATATAGTCATTTCTTTCTGAAAAAAAAAAAAAAAAAAAATTGTTGGCATATTTACACCTATGAATGAAATATTTAGCCATAATTATAAGTACGTTTACTGTGTACATTTTTATTACATTTCCCTTGATCAAAATATCCAAAACAATAATATATAATCTTTACATAAGTGGATTATTATAAAGCAAGTTCAGAATACTTGAGTGAAAGTTCAACACCAAAAAAAATGAGAAACGACTTCTGGTGAGGAATGACAAAATGAGCAGTTTATGTCCAGAACTTTTTTAATATCAATAAAAAATAAAGTGTTTCACAGGGTAAAGTTTATGAATAATTTAAAAAGAAACTTCTGTATTTTTGGTAATTATTTGGTGAATATTTAATCATTGGTGATTAAATATTTGTTGGGTAAAGACCAAACCG
Source organism: Oryzias javanicus (assembly GCA_003999625.1). Classification (NCBI taxonomy): domain Eukaryota; kingdom Metazoa; phylum Chordata; class Actinopteri; order Beloniformes; family Adrianichthyidae; genus Oryzias; species Oryzias javanicus. The sequence goes on from CM012448.1 coordinate 27,112,722, forward strand.
TTCCTCATTGAATACTTTGAACATAAATGTTGTTTTGGGTCATTTAACAACAAATCCTGAACACGTTCTCCACAGTTTTTCCATCTTCAAAGCCAGAGGTGTCAAACTCAAAAATCCAAAACACACCTGAGGTCGCGGGTCGAACAGGATAAACATTTATTGAACACTCTAAAACTACATTTTTAAACTTTAAAACCCTAACTTTTTAGATTTGGCCACTGAAGATGCTGAAATTGATACACTAAAGCTAATAGCTGAAAACATTGAAGCAGATAGTCATTCTAGAATATTAGCTAAATGCCAAAATAGCATAAAAAAAAGCCTAAATTAGCCACAACAGCTAGCATGTAGCTGAAATATAAGCGAAACTCCAAAATAGCTTAAAAAATCTTAGTAAAGCTAGCAGAATGCCAGTTTTTTAAAACTTTAAAACCGTAACTTTTAAACTTTCGAACAATAAAAAGGCAGGAATATTATTCCAGAATAAATCAACTTAAACCTTAAATAACTTTCAATATTTTACTCTCTATAAAAATAGTACACTTTTTTTCCTTTTGTTTTATATAAACACTTTTTTCTCCCTGTTTTGTCTTTGTTTAGTTTGTTGTATTTTTTTGGCATAAAATGTAAATTAAAGAACATAAATAAAATGAAAAATAAAGGTTTCAAATCAGTGAATTTGGGTCACTTTAACAGCCCTGTGAGTGATCCACGCTGCTTATTCACGTGAAGGTCCTCATGAATCCTCATGTGATGCAAACACGCTGCAGAGTGGTTTGTTTTTGCATGAAAACCTGAATGTTCATGTGACCTGGAGTGTGATCCTCATCTCTACAGCTGAACTCTTTGTTGGCGTCTCGTCTTCAAGTCTGTTTTCTGCTCAGGAGATTCTGGCGTTTGGGGCCTAAAGAAGAACTTTGCGTTGCTTGAACTCTTGGAGCGACTCCAGAATGGAGCCACCAACCAGTCGGGAATGTCTGAGGACGCCCTGAAGGGCATGGGAGAAGTGAGTGGGCGGGGCTTGTGCGTTCCCTCTATAGTTTCTTGTCTTTACACGCTTTTTTCTTTCTCAATAATCTAGTGTATAATTCGGTGCGACGAAGACGAGAGCCACACCGCCTCCATGTACTGCACCGTGTGCGCCACCCACCTGTGTGCCGAGTGCTCCCAGCTCACCCACTCCACCCGCACGCTGGCCAAACACCGCCGCGTGCCGCTGGCCGACAAGCCTCACGAGAAGATGCTCTGCCCTCAGCATCAGGTCCACGCCATCGAGTTCGTGTGCCTGGAGGAGGCGTGTCAGTCGGGGCCTCTCATGTGCTGCGTCTGCAAGGAGTACGGCAAGCACCAGGGACATAAGGTGGGCGAAGGCGTCTGCTCAGGTCGAGGATCTTGATCGGAAACATTTATGCGTTTCGTTTTTCTCTTGAAGCACACTCTCCTCGAGTCTGAGGCCAATCAGATCCGAGCGTCCATCCTGGACATGGCCCACTGCATCCGCACCTTCACAGAAGAAGTATCCGAGTACTCCAGGAAGCTGGTGGGCATCGTGCAGCAGATCGAGGGTGGAGAACAGATCGTAGAGGACGGCGTGGGCATGGCGCACACCGAGCACGTGAGAAGGCCTGCATCTGTGTGAAAGCAGGACTGCGGAGTTCCCGCCGTGACCTCCTTCATTTCCCTCCACGCCAGATTCCCGGCACGGCAGAGAGCGCGCGCTCCTGCGTCCGAGCTTACTTCTCGGACCTCCACGAGACTCTGTGCCGGCAGGAGGAGATGGCGCTGAGCGTGGTGGACGCCCACGTTCGGGAGAGGCTGATCTGGCTGAGGCAGCAGCAGGAGGACATGACCATCCTGCTGTCGCAGGTCTCCACCGCCTGCCTGCACTGCGAGAAGACGCTCCAGCAGGTAGGTCTGCTTCAGATGCCAACGCTGTCAGCCACAGACTCTGTAGGCTAGAGCTGCCACAAACGATTATTCTAATAGTCGACTGATCACTGATTATATTTTATGATTATGATCGACTAATTGGGTCATCAGAAAACTGGATGTAAAGCACACATCTTAACCATCATTAGCTTTAAACTAACTAAAAACTAGATATAAAACATTACCTGTGGTAATGCTAGTGTGAATGCTGTAAGCGGAATTTGGCTACTGAAGATGCTAATGCTAATAGCTGAAAATGTTGAAATTGATAGCTGAAATTGCTGAAGCTGAAAGCGCTAAAGCTGATATAGGGCTGGGCGATAAAACGATAATTATTGATATCGCGATAAAACATTTTTTCGATAGAATAATGAGTCTATCGCGATAGACTTTTATTTTGAAGGGTCCGCAAATAACACTTGCTAGCGAACAGTTTCTCCTATTTCACGAGTAAAAGTTAGAGAGTTAGTCGCCACAGGGCGAGTAAGTGTTTGTATCTAATTATTGTGTTTATTATTTCTCATTTCGTTCATTTTTTGGACTCCACTCCGCGTCCTTCGTCTGCATGAAAGGTAAACAAACGCGCACGAGCCGACTTCTACCAGCAACCTCCGCTGCAGCTGCGTACCTCGCGCCCCGCGCGCTGTATTACAATCATTGACTGTCCATGCCGAATGTTTGGGGTCAAATTAATTTACTGTACACTGTATTAGTTTTAAAAAGCGTCAGATTTGATGCTTGTCAGTCATCAGAAAGTCTGTTCCTCTGAAGCTCCGCTGAGTGTGGAAGAAGCTTCCGTCAAAACTTTTCTGGAACTCTTCGCGAAGAACGCGGATACCGAGAGATTGATTTATTTTGAAGAGATGAATAAAAACATCGGTACACATCTCCATGTCGGAGTTCAGGAGACCTTCCAGTGAGGAGCGGCCGCTGCCGCACTCCTGCACCCAGCTGGCAAGAGCCGACAGATTGAGCTATGGCAAGCTCTTAGGGTCAAAATTAACCAGAAAAAACGCGGGTATGGCAGTGCGTTACCTGGACATGTGCTATGGTTAATAATACTTATTTGACATATTTAAATGTTGCTACTATTAATTTCAATACAACAATTAATACAAAAAATAATGAAAGTTTAATTTCAAAATTGCAGTTTAATTTGGTGGGATAGCATATGAAGCATTCCTTTCTCTCAGTTTTTGCAGACTTGTCTCCAGACATGTACATGTAATCAGAAAATACATGTTTTGTTTATGTTCAAAGTTCAAAATGTGCGCGTTAATGCTTTTAAGTACTTTTTTTTTAAACATATATTTTTTAACTTTTTAAAAAAAGTAATTTTAGGCTTTTATCTTCTTTTTTCTTGTTGTTTTTTACTTGTTACTTATCTGAAAAATGATCCAAACTGTGACCTTAAAGCCGTGACATGATCTGAGCCGTGTGTTTTGTGATCTGTTACACCCCTACTAAATACAACAAAAATAATTTGGAGTATATTAATACATTTTTATTATATGAACCCTGAAAACATTAGAATTTATTTGTAGACTTAATGCTTTGTTTTTTTTAATGGGACTGAAGAAACAGTTTAGTAGTCTAATATAAATAAATATAGTCAAATATAGTTATTTGGTTTATATCGTGACCAATATCGTTATCGCACAATATGTAAAAAGCTATATCGTGATATAAAAAATCCCATATCGCCCAGCCCTAAGCTGATATATATAAGTTATTAGTTAAATGTCAAATTAGCCTGAAAAATTGAAAAAACCTGAATAAGCCAAAACAGCTAGCATGTAGCTGAAATATTAGCTAAACTCCAAAATAGCCTAAAAAAACTAAAAAAAAAAATTAGCCAAAACAGCTAGCATGCAGCTGAAATATTAGCCAAACTTCAAAGTAGCCTAAATAATTGAAAATAATGCCTAAACAGCTAGCATGTAGTAAAAATATTAGCTAAACTTCAAAATAGCCTAAAAACTGAAAAAATCATAAATTAGCAAAAATAGCTTGCATGTAGCAGAAATATTATCAAGACTCCAAATTAGCCTAAAAAACTAAAAAAAAAAATTTAGCCAAAACAGCTAGCATGCAGCTGAAATATTAGCCAAACTTCAAAGTAGCCTAAATAATTGAAAAAAATGCCTAAACAGCTAGCATATAGTAAAAATATTAGCTGAACTTCAAAATAGCCTAAAAACTGAAAAAATCCTAAATTAGCAAAAATAGCTAGCATGTAGCAGAAATATAATCAAGACTTCAAAGTAGCCTAAAAAACTGAAAAAAATCAGAAATTATCCTAAACAGCTAGCATGCGGCTCAAATATCAGCTAAACTTCATAATAGCCTAAAAACTGAAAAAAAATCCTAAATTAGCGAAAACAGCTAGCATGTAGCTAAAATATTAGCTAAACTTCATAATAGCCTAAAAACTGAAAAAAACCCTAAATTAGCAAAAACAGCTAGCATGTAGCTGAAATATTAGCTAGGCTTCAAAGTAGCCTAAAAAACTGAAAAAAATCCGAAATTATCCTAAACAGCTAGCATGCGGCTCAAATATTAGCTAAACTTCATAATAGCCTAAAAACTGAAAAAAATCCTAAATTAGCGAAAACAGCTAGCATGTAGCTAAAATATTAGCCAAATTTCATAATAGCCCAAAAACTGAAAAAAAAATCCTAAATGAGCAAAAACAGCTAGCATGTAGCTGAAATATTAGCTAAACTCTAACCCTAACAACTAATCGACCATTAAATTAGTCGTCAATTATTTTAATAGTGGATTAGTCGACTAATCGTGACAGCCCTACTGTACACAAAACAACACGTGAACATTAACATCCACAACATCTGTATCCATGAAGTCTTCATTATTGCATGAAAGTAGGCGGGGCTTAAAGATGCAACCTTTCCATTGAGTTTAGCCTCCCAGATCTTTCAACAGTTCAGTGTATAAAGCTGTACATTTTATAGTGTAATTTAGAAGTTTTAGGGTTGAGGAAATGTTTCGTTTGTTTCGTCTTACTTTGATTTTTCTATCTGCTTTTCTTTTGGCAGGTTTAGTATTTTTTGCATTGTTTAGGTGATTTTGATTGAAATTTTTGACACATTCTTAAGTTAAAGTATGTTGTATTAATATATTTCTTTTTTAATTGATCCAAAAGGTTTGGATTTATTCTTTCAGTTTTCATCATATGTATCAGACCCTCCAGGATTTTGTGATAACTCTAATTATGCTACATATACTAACATTATTCCTTCATACAAACATGATGACAGAGACTAAAACTTCTCAATTTATAAAACATCAGATAATTTCCTCAAGTTTTGAAGCTAAAACCTAAACATCATCAGTTTATCCAATTTACCTCTAATTCAACTTACCTTTGTGTAAATGTATTGTGTGAATTTACCCTTGGTATGAATTTGTTGTGTGTTTGAATTTATCATGCGTGTGAATTTCCTGTCCGAATTTTCCTTGTGCGAATTTACTATAGGTGTGAATTTATTGTGTGTGAATTTATTGTTTGTGTGAATTTCCTGCGTTTGTATTTATTTTTGTGTGTGTGAATTTATTGTGTGAGTTTACTCTTTGTAGGAATTTGTTGTGTGCGTGAATTTATGTGTAAATTTACTCTCCAAATTTATTGTGTGTCCGAATATTGTGTGAATTTCCTGTGTTTGAATTTATTGTGTGCATGAATTTGTGTGTGTTTGAATTTATCGTTTGTGTGAATTTACTCTTTGTATAAATTTGTTGTGTGTGTGTGAATCTATTGTGTGTGAATTTCCTGTCCAAATTTATTGTGTGTGAATTTAATATGCATGTGAATTTATTGTGTGTCTGAATATTGTGTGAATTTCCTGAGTCTGAATTTATTGTGTGTGTGAATTTATTGTGTGAGTTTACTCTTTGTAGAAATTTGTTGTGTGCGTGAATTTATGTGTAAAATTACAATCCAAATTTATTGTGTGTCTGAATATACCATGTGTGAATTTCCTGTGTTTGAATTTATTGTGTGCATGAATTTGTGTATGTGTGAATTTATTGTGTGTTTGAATTTGTCGTCTGTGTGAATTTACTCTTTTGTATAAATTTGTTGTGAATGTGAATCTATTGTGTGTGAATTTCCTGTCCAAATTTATTGTGTGTGAATTTAATATACATGTGAATTTATTGTGTGTCTGAATATTGTGTGAATTTCCTGAGTCTGAATTTATTGTGTGTGTGAATTTATTGTGTGAGTTTACTCTTTGTAGGAATTTGTTGGGTGCTGAATTTATGTGTAAAATTACTCTCCAAATTTATTGTGTGTCTGAATATTGTGTGAATTTCCTGTGTTTGAATTTATTGTGTGCATGAATTTGTGTATGTGTGAATTTATTGTGTGTTTGAATTTATCGTTTGTGTGAATTTACTCTTTGTATAAATTTGTTGTGTGTGTGTGAATCTATTGTGTGTGAATTTCCTGTCCAAATTTATTGTGTGTGAATTTAATATACATGTGAATTTATTGTGTGTCTGAATATTGTGTGAATTTCCTGAGTCTGAATTTATTGTGTGCGTGAATTTGATGTTTGAATTTACAACGTGTGAGTGTACTGTGGGTGTGAATTTCCCATATGTTTTCGTGTCTCTTTTAGTTTCTTCTAAAATTGTTTTTCTTAATTTGAACATTTTGGGTTTTCTTAGATTTTGAACAATCTTTTGGAAACATTTTCTGAAACAGAACGAGTGAAGTGTTGCGTTCCCGCTGATGTGTGTGTGCGCCTCCCCTCTCCTGATGCAGGACGACTGCAGGGTGGTTCTGGCCAAGCAGGAGATCAGCTGTTTGCTGGAGACGCTGCAGAAGCAGCAGCACCAGTTCACCGAGCTGGCGGACCACATTCAGCTGGACGCCGGCATCCCCGTCACCTTCACCAAGGTCTTCCTCTCGGCTCGGAAAGGTTTTTCTCGCTCTAACGAACGCAAAGCTGAACCGAAGCGTGTCTCCAGGACAACCGCGTTCACATCGGGCCAAAGATGGAGATCCGGGTGGTGACTCTGGGGCTGGACGGGGCCGGGAAGACGACCATTCTGTTCAAGCTGAAGCAGGACGAGTTCATGCAGCCCATCCCGACCATCGGTAAAGACGCTCGAACCGCGTGACCTCGGAAAACCTGATCTCAGTCAAACTTTTGGTTCTTTTTCAGGCTTCAACGTGGAGACCGTCGAGTACAAGAACTTGAAATTCACCATTTGGGACGTTGGTGGGAAGCATAAGCTGAGGCCGCTCTGGAAACACTATTATCTCAACACTCAAGGTTGGAGCTTCACTTTCTGTTCTTCTAGTGCGGGAAAAAAAAAAAAACATCTGATCAGATTCAGAGGTCTTGTGGGTTTTGTTTGTACCCATGAGTAAAAACTGAAACAGACTTCTTTTTTTTATTTTATAAAGTTGTATTTTTACATTTTGTAAACTTTCTAGACTTGTCCTACAGTCGTCTTCATCCATAAAGTTGAAGTTTTTTAAGCTGAATGCATTCCATTGACTGTATTTGAGAACTGGACCTTGGTGACTCCTCCCACTGGCTTTCAAAACAGGAAGTACCCGATGGTTCCAGGAAGTCGAAATCCCTTAAAGAGAAATAAACAGCTGTAAACGTCAATCAATCATTTCCACCTTTTTTATCATAATTCATGGATCTGAGCAGATCTGGAAAAATGATCAGATTGACTTTATGTCAATTCACAATATCTACTTATTTATAAAAATTCAATTTAACCAAATTGATTTTTTTTAAATAGTTTTCGGGAATTTGATAACATGAGATGAACTATATTTGCAAACTGAAACCAAATTTCTCTCAAATCGAGTTACTTTGCTGAATTGATTGAATTCATTTTGAAACCAAACATCAACTGTTGTGTTAAGCTCCACCCATCGACTGTACATAAGAACTGGACAGTGAGTGTGACGTCATAAATAGAAAATGCCTCCAACCAAATGAAGTAAATTCAGCAATTCAGTCGCCATTTTTCTTATGATATAGACGTCGCCATGTTGGAACCAGGAGTTATAAATAAACAATAATTGGTTTGATTTTGTCATCATTTCTACGGCAACCACTCTCACCAATCAGGAGTGAGCTTCTACTTGAAAGTAGGGCTGCCACGATTAGTCGACTAATCGATGACTAATCGACTATTAAAATAATCGACAACTAATTTAATAGTCGATTAATCGTTACTTTATATTGAATGAAGTCAGACTGTAGTAAAGTTGAAAGTTATAATAGCATTCTGCTAGCTTTTTGGAATATTTTGCCATTTATTAAGGTTTTTTAGGATATTTTGGAGTTTAGCTAATATTTCAGCAGCATGCTAGCTATTTCGGCTAACTTTAGCTTTTTTACGTTTTTTAGGCAACTTTTGAGTTTAACTTATATTTCAGCTATATGCTAGCTGTTTTGGCTAATATAGTATTTTTCCATTTTTTTAAGGCTAATTTGGAATTTAGCTAATATTTCAGCAGCATGCTAGCTATTTAGGCTAACTTTGGCTCTTTTTATTTTTTGGTAAATTTGGCATTTAACTAATATTTTAGCTGGTTATCAACTTCAGCGTCTTTACATCCACTTTGGCCATGAACTGATTAGTCGACTAATCGGAAAAAATAATCGGTGATTAGTCGACTATTAAAATAATCGTTTGTGGCAGCCCTACTTGAAAGCAGGATTGGGAGAATCTATCAATTTTGAATATTGAGCCAGCAGGCTCCTCCTACTTTTATTGAGACATCTGATTGGTCAGTTTATAACTTGAACTACATAAAAAAAAAAGGATTATCAAAAAGATTTCAGATCAAGAATGTTTATTCTGACCAACAGAATGACTGAGCAGTTTTTGTCTTTGGGATTTTTGGCTTCATGGAGTCACTTCCTGTTTGGAACGCCATTCAGTCCAGTTCTCATGTACAGTCAGTGTCTCCGCTGTAAAGAAATGAGAGTTTTTGTTTTTCCCGTTCCCGTTTGGTAACGTCTCCACAACCTTTACCCTGTGCGGCCTGTGACCCCGCCTCCCTGGTGTCTGCAGCGGTGGTGTTCGTCATCGACAGCTGCCACAGGGACCGGCTCATGGAGGCCCACAGCGAGCTGGCCAAGCTGCTGACGGAGAAGGAGCTGCGAGACGCCCTGCTGCTCATCTTTGCCAACAAACAGGTACACAAAGACGCGGCGCCGTCGTCCGCCGTCGTCCGCCGTCTCCCGCGGCGCGTACGCTCACCCCGGGCTGGTCTCTCCGCAGGACGTTCCCGGCGCCGTGTCCGTGGAGGAGATGACGGAGCTGCTGAGCCTGCACAAGCTGTGCTGTGGGAGGAGCTGGCACATTCAGGGCTGCGACGCCCGCAGTGGGATGGGCCTCCACGAGGGGCTGGACTGGCTCTCCAGACAGCTGGTGGCTGCCGGGGTTCTGGACGTGGCGTGAAGGTCGCCCAGCCGGCTCAGTCGCTCCCTCCCATGTTTCTCTCCTTCCTCTTGAGCAAAAGAAAGACGCTTTACGTCCGATCGTTGCGATTTCTGCGCCTTCAAACCCGACAGCTTCGCTTTGGTTCTTTGCCTGGCTTCTCCTGACAGCGTGGACTGAACTCTTCATCCTCATCAACCTTTTGTTGCTTCCATAAGCCCGGACAGCAGAGTGAGGCCTGCTGGCTGCAACCCGACGTCTGATTGGACGCAGCAGAGCTTTCTGTTACAGAACTAGTTTACTGTTTGTGAGGAGGAGGACGGCGGTGTTTGTTTTTGCACAAAGATCTCATTTGACGCACTTATCGGCTGCTTTGGTGAGGGCTTTCCTCTGGAGGCAAATGAACCATCTGCTGGTCTTAATGTGAGTTTCTGCAACATTTACAAAAAAACCTTCCTGTGTAACATCTCAGCCGGCTCCCGTGTCTGTCCAGAGTGCTTCAGAGATGACGCACCTTCAACCCGCCTTCAGTAATAATCGTGATGTGAAACGTAGAACATGAAACCCGACAAACACTGACTCTTATTAAGGAACCATCGTTTGAGTTTGGTCTTTATTCATTGCTATGTAATGTTGTTGTATCTATGTATCAAAGTACGAATAAAACGCGCACGTGAGAGAAGCCATTCTGCAGCCGTGAAAACACCCGTTTGATCTCTGAACCTTCAAGCACAACAAGCTTTGAAGCTTTTTTAGATGGCTTTTAAAGCCTTGAAGCTTTTAAAGCCTTGAAGCATTAAAAGCTTTTAAAGCCTTGAAGCTTTAAAGCCTCAAAGCTTTTAAAGCCTTGAAGCTTTTAAAGCCTTGAAGCATTAAAAGCTTTTAAAGCCTTGAAGCTTTAAAGCCTCAAAGCTTTTAAAGTCTTGAAGCATTAAAAGCTTCAAAGCTTTAGAAGCTTTTAAATCTTCAAAGCTTTAGAAGCTTTTCCAGCTTTGAAGCTTTAGAAGCTTTGAAGCCTTGAAGCTTTAGAAGCTTTAGAAGCTTTTAAAGCTTTGAAGCTTTTAAAGCCTTGGAGCTTTTAAAGCCTTGAAGCATTAAAAGCTTTTAAAGCCTTGAAGCTTTAAAAGCTTTGAAGCCTCAAAACTTTTGAAGCCTTGAAGCTTTTAAAGTCTTGAAGCATTAAAAGCTTCAAAGCTTTAGAAGCTTTTAAAGCCTTGAAGCTTTAGAAGCTTTTAAAGCTTTGAAGCTTTAGAAGCTTTTAAAGCCTTGGAGCTTTAAAAGCTTTGAAGCCTCAAAGCCTTGACGCCTTTGTTACAGTGGAATCGGCTTTTGTAAATTATGGAGAATGTGTAAAATAAACAATTTGACTTGATCCGTTAAACTTGTATTATTTTTTTTTGTCTTTTATCTTCAATATAAAAGTGAATGTAGCCGTGGAGAGTGGTCATGTGATCCTCTGGATCGCCTTCATGCATTGGACGCAGCATCCTCAGCGCACGCAACAATAAATAACAAATACTGACTTTTATAAAGGAACCATCATTTTGAGTTTTATCTTTTTTTCATTGCTACGTAATTATGTATCTATGTGCCAAAGTACAGATGAAACATGTGAGAAGAGAAATTCTGCAACTAGTGGAAACAATTCTGTTTTTTGGAACCTTCAAACACAAAACTCTTGAAGCTTCTGAATCCTTGAAATCTTTCAAAGCTTTAAAGGCTCAAGTTTTAAAACCTTGAAGCTTCGTGGTCTAAAAGTTTGTGCAGCCTAGAAGCCTCAAGACCTTCTTCGTTACCGTGGTGTTGGTTTAGAAAATACCAATTTGACTTGATCCATGTAACTCCTGTTGCTCTTTTTAATGTCAGTAAAACACGTGAAGGTGGTCGTGGAGAGCGGTCACTTGATGGTGATAATGCTGATGTCTCCGTAGGGTTTGTGGGTTAAACTTTGAGTTGGAGATCTTCTGGACCGCCTCCATGTTTTTGATGCATATCTATGTATAAAAGTACAAATACTGTGAACGTGAGTCGTTCTCTGATCGATGGAAACACCTAGGCTTCTGAACCTTTAAGCACAACACACTTCAAATATTTTGCAGCCTTGAAGCTTCTGAAGCATTTGAACCTTCGAAGCCTTTGAAGCTTCAAAGCTTAGAAGAATTTTTAACTTGAAGCCTTGAAGCATTTGAAACTTTGAAGCATTTGAACTCTGAAGCATTTGAAGCCTTGAAGCATTTGAAAATTCGATGCCTTGAAGCATTTAATAATCTGAAACTTCAATGCTTTGAAGCATTTGAAGCCTTGAAGCATTTGAAGCTTCGAAGCCGTGAAGCATTTGAAACTCGAAGCCTTCAAGAATCTAAAACTTCGAAGCCTTGAAGCATTTGAAGCTTCGAAGCCGTGAAGCATTTGAAACTCGAAGCCTTCAAGAATCTAAAACTTCGAAGCCTTGAAGCATTTGAAGCTTCGCAGCCTTGAAGCATTTCACACTTTGAAGCATTTGAAGCCTTGAAGCATTTGAAGCTTCGAAGCCGTGAAGCATTTGAAGCATTTGAAACTCGAAGCCTTGAAGAATCTAAAACTTCGAAGCCTGAAGCATTTGAAGCTTCGGAGCCTTGAAGCATTTCACACTTTGAAGCATTTGAAGCTTCGAAGCCTTGAAGCGTTGAAGCATTTGAAACTCCGAAGCCTCAGACATTTAAAGCCTCGTAGCCTCGACACCTTGATTACTAAGGAGTCAACTCCTGTAAATAACACAAAATGTATCAAATAAATTCTTTGACTTCCTTTAAGTTGTTTTTTAAAATCATTTTATTGTTTGTAAAAAAAAAAAAAGGTGAAGGTGGTCGTGGAGAGCGGTCACTTGACGGTGATGTTGATGATGCTGATGTCCTCGTAGGGTTTGTCGGTTTTGGGGTTAACCTTGGAGTTGGAGATCCTCTGGACCGCCTCCATGCCTTTGATGCAGCGTCCGAACACGGTGTGTTTGTTATCCAGCCACGGCTGCAGACAGAGAGAGGTGTGAGGGTTTTAAACACTGACCTTTGACCTTCAGGAACTAAATGGAATCGTTCGCGACTTTAAAATAAACGACTCTCTGACACTTTGTTTAAAAAACGGAGGTTTGATTCTTGAGAGAATCCGGGGAATTCGGCTGCGACTCACCGTGGGAACGACGGTGATGAAGAACTGCGAGCCGTTGGTACCGGGCCCGGCGTTGGCCATGCTGAGCGTGTACGGACGGTCGTGTCTGAGCGTGGAGTGAAACTCGTCCTCGAACTCGCCGCCCCAGATGCTCTCGCCTCCCATGCCGGTGCCGGTCGGGTCTCCGGTCTGGATCATGAAGCCGTGCGGACATTAAGGAGCGGGAGTGAGGCTCCGAATGAGCCGGGTGGTGACCGGGGGGGCGGGGCAGAACTCACCTTGATGACTCTGTGGAAAATGTGTCCGTTGTAGTAACCGTTTCTGCTGTGAACGCAGAAGTTCTCCACCGTTTTCGGGCATCTAGAAGCGGTAAATGAAGGTTATTTTTCCAGGCTTTGAAAAGCTCGAAGCCGTTTAGGCGGGAAACCTACTCCACGGGGAAAAGCTTGATGTGGACGTCTCCCATGGTGGTGTGGATGATGGCGCTGTCCGACACCCTCTTGGGGCCCTCGGCCTGAGTGGCGGCCATCACCTCCTCCTTGGACGGCTTCTCGTTGAAGACGTCCCTGTCCGAGTCGGCGCTCTTCGTGTCCTCTGGCTCCCGTTTCGTGAACTTGAACCGAAACACAAACGTGAAAAAACAACAATGAAAAAAGCGTTCTGAAAACTTCTGCCGCCGTCCCACCATGTAGAAGCGATTCTTCTTGAAGGCCGTGCAGAAGATGGTGGGGTCGGGCTCCACGTTCTCCAGGGCGGGGTTGTCGGACGCCTTCATCTCCACGGTGGGGGCCACCTGCATGGCCTTGGCCACTCCCTGGAAGAGACTGAGGTGAAGCACGCGGATGTTCTCCAGCTTCCCCAGGATCCGCACACATCTGGAGGAGGAGGAGGAGGAGGAGGAGGGGGAAACTTTCAGTCTGATTGACCCATTCCCATGACTTTTTTTTTTAAAAAAAAAAAGCTTAAGTTAGTCAAAACAGCTAGCATCTAGCTGAAATATTAGCTAAACACCAAATTAGCCAAAAAAACGGAAAAAAAGCTTAAATTAACCAGAATAGCTAGCTTGTCGCTGCAATATTAGCTAAACTCCAAATTAGCCTAAAACATAATTTAAAAGCCTCAGCTAGCCAAAACTGCTAGCATGTAGCTGACATATGAACTTAACTAAAAACTGAAAAAAAATCAAAAATTTTCCAAAATAGCTAGCATATAGCTTAAATATTAGCTAATCTCCAAAACACCCTAAAAAACTTTTTTTTTTTTTAAAAAAAAAAAGCTTAAGTTAGTCAAAACTGCTAACATCTAGCTGAAATAATAGCTGAACACCAAGTTAGCCTAAAAAACTGAAAAAGCCCAAATTAACCAGAATAGCTAGCTTGTAGCTGAAATATTAGCTAAATTCCAAATTAGCCTAAAAAATAATTAAAAGCCTCAGCTAGCCAAAACTGCTAGTATGTAGCTGAAATGTGAACTTAACTCAAAAAAAGCCTTAAAAAACTGAAGAAAAATCCTAAATTTTCCAAATAGCTAGCATGTAGCTTAAAAATGAGCTAAATTCCAAAACACCTAAAAAAACTTTTTTTTAAAAAAGCTTAAGTTAGTCAAAACTGCTAACATCTAGCTAAAATATTAGCTAAACACCAAGTTAGCCAAAAAAACTGAAAAAAGCCTAAATTAACCAGAATAGCTAGCTTGTAGCTGAAATATTAGCTAAACTCCAAAATAGCTTAAACAAACCTTGATAAATGCCAAAATAGTCTAAAAAGCTAGCATATTTTTATTATAACTTTCAACTTTACGACACTCTAACTCCATATATTATGAAGTAACGACTAATCGACTATTAAATTAGTTGTCGACTATTTTAATAGTCGATTAGTCGTCGATTAGTCGACTAATCGTGGCGGCCCTAAAGAGTTTATTTGTAAAGTTTCCTTCAACCAGTCGAGTTACTTAACATCCCGTCACACTCAAATCATCCGATATGTAGCTGGTATCGTTATTTCTTATTTACTTGATAGTCTTCGATTACTCTTTATTTGATTCCGTGAGATCAGCGTAATAAAACTCTGTCTAAAATAGACTTAAACTTTTTTACATCCTGTAATTGAGATTTTATTCAATTAAAGAGATAATATGGCATTTATTTGTAGTTTTTGGACAAAACTGAACTTTTATTTTAATAATAAGGCGGAAGATAAATGTCAATTCTAAGGGGGGTGGAGTTGTTCTGCACCAACGGGTCTATCCACAACTCAGGAGTGAATTTCTATTGAATTATTGCCACTCTGCAGAAACTATGTCCACTAAGACTGCTGGGAATGCTTTTAAAATAGATCAGGAGTTGATTGGAGGAGCTCTTTAATGCTTTTTGTATTTTTTTTTTGCAAATTTTGTGCAAAAAAACAACAAAACAGACCAATTTTGACCATATATTACACTTAAATGACAACCGACAGCAGAAAATTTTAAATCAGCTCTCCTGGGTGTGGTCCAACCATTGACTGTATGTGAGAACTGGACCGAGTGAGCGTGACATCACCTGTAGAAAATTATTTACTTACAGCTCCAGTGGAATGTAATCAATTAAATTGACTTTTTTTTTGTTTTTTGGAGCCAGACGCCGTCAGTAAGCAGTGATTGGTCTGAGTCGGTTTGAGTTTCTATGACAACCACTCAGCTTGGTGAAAGGCCACACCCCCATCACTGAAATCAGCTGACATGAAAACGGTTTTAAAGTGGGGAGGAGCAGGCTCCTCCTACTTTTATTGAGGCAAAAGAAGAATTTCAAGAACATGTTTAAAAAAAAAAAAAAAAAAAAAAAAAAAAAAACAGGAATTAAAATCCAGAATGTTTTTTCTGACCAATAGAATGACTGAGTAACAGCTGTTTATTTCTTTATAGAAGTCTATGGGATTTTGATTTATTGGAGCCAGCAGGTAGTTCCTGTTTGGAATCTCGGGGAGGAGTCACTCAGTCCAGTTCTCAGATACAGTCAATGGTTCCAACAAAGTCAAATCTCTACCAAAAGACAACGATCTTGTTTGATTTATTTCAGCTTTCCTTCTCTTCATAAACACATTTAAATGCAGAGTTTGCTTTAAATAACTGGCTCCACCCCATCACCAGCAGAGGCAACAGTCCGTACCTGTTGGTCTCCACATTGATGACTTTGACGCCCAGCATGGTGCCGTACAGAACGAAGTGGCCGGTCTCGTCAAAGATGATGTTAGCCAGCCGGACTCCGTCCACCTTCTCCAGCTCCCGCTCCACGGCCATCCGCCTCCCAAACTCCATGTCGGGCAGCTGCTGCCTCATCTGCTGCAACTCTGTGAACATCTGACACGCGAAGCAGAGCGGTGAGCGACCTGAACACCGCTGAGGAGGATGACGGTGAAGGCCCACGTACCGTCAAGGACTCGTCGAACACTCTCGCCAGTTTTCCCGTCAGGAAACGGAAGATCCTCACTTTCCTGTCCGAGGCGATGGTGGCCATTCTTTTCCCGTCAGGCGAGAAGGCCAGGCTGGTGGGATAGGTTTTGTTTTTGGCGAATTCATACAAGTCAGTGTCGGTTTTGTATTCCCACTGCACGTGCTTGGGAAACTTGAACTCGTTGGGAAGGCCCGTCCAGTATTCCAGCATTCCCGCTTTGTCGGCAGACACAATAACTCTGAATTTGGGATTCAAGCGGATCTGCGTCAGCGGGGAGGAGTGCAGTTTGTCAAAGACGTGGAGGGGCTCGCTGCTTCCCCGCCCGTCGTACACAAAGATCTTCCCTGTGGATTTTTCGGAGCACGCCACAGCGCAGATGGCGTCCCCGGGGTTGTAGATCCACTCGCTCTGTCCGGGATGAAATCTGCAAACAAACCCCAGAAAATCAGCGTCCGTCGCGCCATTCGGGCTCCACGGCGCCGTCATTTCGACTCACTCCAGCTTCAGCATGTTGATCATGTCGAAGTTGACCACGTCGAACACTTTCATGGCCCGATCGTCGCCGACGGAGCAGAGGAGGGCTCCTTCGGCGCTGACGGCGATGCTCTCGATCACGCCTGCACAAACAGTTTCACGTTGAGCAGAAAGCCACATCTGAGCATCTGTAAGACTGAAAAATGGAAGTCTTACTCAAGTGGCTTCTGAAGTGCTTCACAAACTCGATACCCTCATCCTCCTTCTTTTTCCAAAACTTAATGTGGCCGTCTTGACTGGCGGTTAAGACAAAGTCTGTTCTGGAATAGACAAAAACAGAATTCCTTTAAAGAAAGTTTTGCACAAATCTTGTAGTATTTTAGCTGTTAATTAATGTAATAGGTATAAAGAAACACAAACTCTGAGCTATTCTGCTTCTTTGAACGACGCTGAAGTTGGCTTCCAATTCACAGCCTCCGATTCGAGAGTATTCCACTATGTTTTTCGCACTCTGACAACCTAAAAACAAGTCCTGTTCAAAAACTACAGCACCTAGACAGTTCAAACATGGATTAAATTATGCTTTAGACACTAAAGAATAAATTAAGAATAGTTTCTGATTTGTGAAAGTTTTTACTGTATTTGTGATTTGTAAATGAGAAATATTGTGATTTTATATTCCAGTTAAAGATCATTAATTTTGTTGAAAATGTTGCAGATTTGGTCTTTAGTTCAAAATGTGACACGATTTGTTTAAAAATGTGTTAGACGATTTTTCTTTAACAGTTTAAAGCATAATTTAATCCATGTTTGAACTGTCTACGTGCTGTAGTTTTTGAACAGGACTTGTTTTTAGGTGGTCAGAGTGCAAAAAATGTGATAAAATCATCCTATTTCTCATTTTCACAAATCAGTAAAAACTTTCACAAATCAGAAACTATTCTTAATTTATTATTTAGTGTAAAAAGCATAATTTAATCCATGTTTGAACTGTCTAGGTGCTGTAGTTTTTGAACAGGACTTTTTTTTTAGGTGGTCAGAGTGCAAAAAATGCAATAAAATCACAATATTTACATTTTCACAAATCAGTAAAAACTTTCACAAATCAGAAACTATTCTTAATTTATTCTTTAGTGTCTAAAGCATAATTTAATTATGTTTGAACTGTCTAGGTGCTGTAGTTTTTGAACAGGACCTGTTTTTAGGTGGTCAGAGTGCAAAAAACAGTGGAATACTCTCGCGAATCGGAAGCCAACTTCAGCTTCGTCTTCTTTGACACCTATAGGTCCAGCTTGGCTTGTATTTCCATTGTTGCATGATTTGGATGAGGTGAAATTTTCCACCATTCAGACTTACTTGGAACAAACTAAATGCGTAATAATGTCTCTGTGCATGTAGCTCCGTTCATACATGGCAGCCGAGGGCAAGTTGTCCAGGTAAACACGCTCGTATTCGAGTACTGGGACCGGATAAACACAAAAAGACAGAAATGAGAAGGCTCACAGTGGTTAGCACAGATTAGCAAGACTTCTAAAGATAAGTGTCGTCAAAGCCAATCCGTCACGAAAATAGCTTTCATTGTTTCTGATAGTGTCGTCCGTCGTCACCAGCTTTCCGTTTCTTAGTCTTCGTGGCTTCACTCGGCATGGGTCCGACCCATTCCGAATCTTGTTGTTCTTCATCTCCATCCTGGCTATCTTCAGCTTTTCGCTTCAAATCCACACTGTTTTCAGATTCCGCCATCGTTGGTTCTCTTCCGGTTTGTCCGTTTGTGATCATGGTACTTCCGTTTGACTTCTAATTTCTAAACCCTCAAATATCAACACAAAAAAGTAAAAAATAAAATTAAATGAATGTAAAAATATTTCCAAATTTATATTTAAATTATATTTTTTAATACACATGTATTTTTAAAAGTTAAATATACAGTAGTTTTCCAAAGCGCCCTCATGTTTCCGCGGATCAAATATGACAGAGCACATGGATCAAACCATTACAAATTGAAGGGGGAAAATAGCGGGAAGACTTTATTTATTTGTTTTGTTGGTATGGTTTATTTGTGTATGCATTGTTTTAAATGCAACTTTTTACTAAGAATTTACAATTTTATTAACTAAAATATGATAAAGAGTGAAAAACGTGTAAATCAGATTGTACGAGAACCTACTGAGTCCCTCTGCCCTCGGAAGTAAACAGTGCGCTAACAGATGCAGCTAAGAATGGCTTTGGAAGTGAAACGATCCAATTAATCCCAGTTAAGAAAAACGGTAGAAATAGTTTTTTTTCCCCCTATCTACTGCTTTTGTATTAGTTAGTAAAAGTAATTTTATAAATTGGTCAAAGTCAGCATCAAAATGAGCAACATATACATTCAAGAACCACCGACGAATGGAAAGGTAAGAGAAACTGAATCTATTCGCTTGTGTTTACATCCAGAAAAGCCCACATTTAATGTAGTTTTTCCTCTGAAATGTAAATAAGTTGGCTCATTAAGTTAATAATTACATGTTTCTATTAATATTAGATTTAATGCTGACGGTTTGAATGTTGTAAAATGAGAAGCTGCCTTCTCCACACGTGGATCAACATGTTTGTTCTTCCAGGTTCTGCTGAAAACCTCAGCAGGAGAAATCGACATCGAGCTGTGGTCCAAAGAGACTCCCAAAGCCTGCAGGAACTTTGTGCAGCTCTGCTTGGAAGGTAAAAAGCAACTGTCAAAAATGAACCACAAGTTAAGTTAAATGTGCCTTTGATTGTGTTTTGTTGATTTATTTTCTGTTTCTAACTCTCCAGGTTACTACGATGGCACCATTTTCCACAGAGTGGTCCGTGACTTCATCATTCAGGGGGGCGATCCCACAGGAACGGGAACCGGGGGAGAGTCTGCGTACGGACGGCCGTTCAAGGTCCGATAGCTTCACCCCTGGCTTTAAAAAAAAAAAAAACGAGTGTGATTAAAACTTCAACAAAAAACCTAAACTTCCCCTTTCAGGACGAGTTTCACTCCAGACTGCGCTTCATTCGGAGAGGCCTGGTTGCTATGGCGAACGCCGGGCAACACGATAATGGAAGTCAGTTTTTCTTCACGTTGGGACGCGCAGATGAACTCAACAACAAGCACACCATATTTGGAAAGGTGACTTAAATCTACTGAATAAATAGTTTTAATAAGGGGATATTGGTTGTATTTATGTTGTTTGTTTTCTCTGCAGGTCACCGGAGATACGATCTATAACTTGCTGAGATTAGCTGAGGTTGAATGTGACAAAGACGAAAGACCTCTGAGGCCTCATAAGATCAGATGCGCCGAGGTGATTCATTGATTCTCTCTAATTAGACCAGTAATCGTGTCTAAAGAGATCAGTTTTTTTTCCTTATGATAATGTTGGGCGTGTCTTTCAGGTTCTGCATAATCCCTTTGATGACATCGTTCCTCGGGAAACAAAGAAAAGCAAAAAGGACAAAGACAAAGAAGAGGCTAAGAAATCCCAGTCTAAAGCCACAAAGTGAGCATTCACTCTTTCTTCTTCTTCCCTGTTTATGTTAAGAATATTTCTCAGTCTTTTATAGCAGAGGAGGTGCCTAAAATTAGAGTAAATTAGTCAAATTAAATCTAATTTCCTTCTTTTTGTTTAAATAACCATTCACCAGCTTAAAAAAAATCATCAAAATTAGCACAAAAATCCTGAAAAATTCATTTTTTTAGGCATAAAATGAGAAAATCTGATTGTGTCAACTCTATTGAGAATCTTTGGGAGTAAAATATCTTTGAAGATGGAGGCTGTTCACATCCAAACAGCAGCTCTGGGAGGCGATTCTGACCTCCTGCAGAGAAACTCATCAGGAACTTTCCAGAAACTTCAATGGATGCAAGAATTGTGAAGCTGCATCAACATATGAGTCAAATGGATCTAGAGCTGGGAAGAAGAGCTTTAGATTTCAGTAAATGTGCCGCAAACTTCTCACATTTTCCGTTCTTTAGAATCTATCAAATGTTGCAGAATTTAGGTTTCATTTTTGAAAAAAAATAGTGTTATCTTTAGGAAATTTGTTTATTAATATTTTGGGATTTTGGGATTGATGCACTAATGAAATATTCACTCTTTCCAGGAACTTCAGTTTGTTATCGTTCGGTGAGGAAGCCGAGGAAGACGAGGAGATGGTGAATCAAGTCAGTCAGGTATGGTTTTGTCGTCCTCCGCAGACACTGCGCTGCCCAAAGGCTCGGTCACAACCACCCTGAGCGCTCGGTCAACTTTTAGAGAGAAAAATGTGGATTTTGTGGTACGAGGATTCTACGGTTCATAGCAAAACTCAGATGTTTCAGTCACTTCCTTTAGAACAGGTGGATGAAACCATGAAAGGGTCAAAAGGTCATCTGTGGTTTAAACTGGACCAGACTCTTAGGGCTCGTTTACACTGGAACGGGAACGCGTTTTGCTCTCTAACCCGGCAAGCAAGATATCGGGTACACACCAGGACGTTCCAGAATGATATTGCGTTCACGGTTAAAACGAATGCTGACGGAAAACGATGTAATTCACACACCACGCCGCTATGCGCGCTGTGAGCCACTCCCACCGGATGGAAAAGAACAATAGGAGAAGTACTGCGTGTGGCTGCATTTTCTGTATGCGGAAGCAAATCGGTTGCACCACTTACCCCGCATGCGCGAACTACACGTCACGTCCGCTCTTCGCCCACTATACGACGGAGTCATTTCCAAACAGTAAAACGTCTTCATCACAAGAATTTATGTTTTTCTGAACACCCGAGAGCTTCTCCTGACTGGATTACTGTGTGAAAAAAAGCCACCGAGTTACCGTTAAAAACGAATTTGGATTACCGGATAAAATAAAGTGTTTTGAAGTGGCGCTGTTTCCTCTTAGCTTAGGGAGGAAACTGCCGTCATGTAAAACTGCAGAAGAAGAAAACATTTGTAGTCCGTTGTCGCCACTTTAAGATTGTAAGGTCTTTATCCCTAATGTGTCTTTTTTCTTTCGTTTATTCAACAATAAGTGAATGTTTTCACCATGAGAAAAACATTTTGTGAGCTATATTAACATCCTACGAGGTTATTATTGTTGTTACCGTCCAAAGACCGTAAACTGCTTTAGCGGAAGTGACGTGTGGTTCGCGCATGCGGGAGAGCGGTGCAGCCACATTCACATCCGCTTTACACCCTGACGCCGTTCCTGACCGTACACACTAGAATGGGAGGGCGGTGGGAACGGGAACGTTTCGCAACGCTCCACTCTGGAAGGCGTTCTCCAAAGTTGTCGTTCTGGGGGCCCTAAAACGCCGTTCTGGTCTAAACGAGAGGCCCAAACCATAACCAAGTTGTCGGAACGCACGCGAAAACGTTGTAATGTAAACGAGCCCTTAATTTTATGAGAGTGAAAAATAGGGGTGTAACGGATCACGGAAAATCCGTGATCCGTACGGATCAGAAGCAATGGTTCGGGATACGTGTTTACCACGGACCGCAACACACACGCGCGCACCTCGTGCTAGCATAATTTAAATCAATTCTCCATTCATATTGAATGGAATTCTTGTCAAATTCATATAAATCATCTGTTTGAACGAGCACTAAAGTAGCTGCTTCGTGGTTATCTTAAAGTCTGTTCCCCTGAAGGTGCGTGTGGGAGGAGCTTCTGCCAAAAACTTTTCTTGACTTCATAATGATGGACGTTGATCGATAGATATCAGGTTTATTTAATTTTAAGAGCTGAATAAAAGCATCGGTTACAAGTTTCCATTTCCCGATTAAATAATCTCCCAGTTAAAAGCAGCAACAGGAGAAAGCTGCTTCTCCGTAACGGACTCGCCCGTACCGTCACCGAACATTCTATGGCAAGCCAAAGGTGTCAAAAATCACCAGGAAAAGCGGGCGCGGAAGTGCCACGTTTTACAGATAACTATTAATACCAAAAAATAATTGTAACTGTTTTATTTATTATTTAATTTTTAAGGAATAATCCAGATAGATTTGGTATTTTCAACCCAATTTCAAGCCTTCTTTTCCCTCAGTTTTTGTAGATTTGGTCTAAAGACAAGTAAATTTAATCAGAAACTACATGTTTTAACATTTTGTTTGTTTTCAAAGTTTAAATATGTTTTGTTTTAATAAATAGGCTTCAATGACCAAATGTTTTTGATGTTGCATATGTAAATATTGTGTGTGTGTGAGGTACTTTAAATGCTTATTTGAAGCGTTTCCAAAAATGAATTAGCCTTTATATTGTTGGTTTTTTTATTTTTATTTTTTTACTTTTCACTGATCCGAAAATGATCCGAACCGTGACCCTAAAACCGTGACACGATCCGAACCGTGAGTTTTGTGATCTGTTACACCTCTAGTGAAAAACAGTGGCCCCTAAAACAAACCCTGAGGAACTCCGCAGTCACAGTTCGGCCTCCCAGACTAAAACAAATCCTTTTTATTTTCCTTAAAATCAAAATGGATTTATGTTAGCTTAAGTTTAATTTGAAAATAATCTGTTTATGAAAATTGCATCTAAATATTAAAAACTGAAGAAAAATGTTTTTTTATTTTGTTTGCAAAATGTGATCAAAAATGTGTTTGAAGGTGCAAAAACTTCTTTCTTCAGACATTAAAGGGAAAGAGCAAAAGCAGCCACGACCTCCTGAAAGACGACCCCCAGCTCAGCTCCGTTCCCGCCGTTGATAAGTAAGAGCGCCGCCGCCGCCGCTTCAGTCCGTTTGTCTGATGGTTGATGTTAATCCGATTGTTTTATCCTTAAAGGAAGAAGAAAGGGGGGGCTGGACCTGGAGGGGTACGTCGTACCAGAATATAACTAGAAGAAAAAGAAGAAATCGGATTCTTAAAGACGGTTTTGTCTCATTTACCAGTCAGACGAGGAGGCGGACAGCGACGTGGACGGAGACGTGGCCGCAGGAGAAGAGTACGACTCGGACACCAAAGAGAGGATGAGAGAACTCGTCAGCAAGAAGCTGAAGAAGGAAAAAGGCTCGGAGAAAGCTGCCGAGGCCGGAGGAGAGGACGAGGAGAGGGGGAAGAAGACGAGCCGCAGGTACCAACGGCGTTCAGCTTCTTCCTCGTCTTTGTTAACCATCGCAGTGGAAGAGCAGAAGTATCAATCTTCTTCAGAACGCTTTAATGTCAGCCAGCGAAGCCGGCGTCTGACGTTTACTCTCCAGTTTCTCGTCACTTTTGAGGGTAAAGTTCATCTTTGTTCTATAAAATATCTGCAGCTGCTTTAAACTTTATTCATACACTAGATTTCCTTCAGAAAGAATTAAAATATGATTTACATTTTATCTTAACCTGCTAAAGTGGAAGAGGCTAAATCAGACGCCAACTTCAGCCTCTTTCACTACAACGAATTAATTATGATCAGAAACAAGATCCAGCATTTGAACAAGTTAATTATCTGTATTATTATTATTATTATTATTATGGTCTGCAGGAACAACTGTCCAATAAATCCAGATTTGGAGGAAAACTCTCTTTTCAAGAAGCAGATAAAACAAATTTAGAGTTAAAACTCGGAATCTGTGGACTCAGAATTCTCAAATTTAGAGTTTTAGTTTCAGAAAAGCTGAAAAAGTTTGATTCAATCAACTTGAAGTTGTTAGAACCAGAATCAGGTGCGAGCACCATGACAATTAAAAGCCCTGATCAATGGAGATTCACCATGGCAACGGGAACAAACACCTGAGTTTAGTACTTCTGGTGACAGAAATGGATGAGTTCCTGCAAACAACACAGCAGCAGTAAAACAGAGAAGAAATGTCTGCAGAGTTCACGCGTACGACGACACTTGAATCATTTCAATTCATGAATGAATAATAATGTCAGGAAGGTTATTTAGTCACTTGTTAAGTAAGGAATGGTTCTTGATCTGTTAATAATTTAACTAGTAAGGAATGACCGTTTTCCTTAAACCCCCACCCCCCACGTACACACTCGGTCATCACCGCACACTAAAAGAAAAAAACACTGTAACTGCCTGGAATATGATAAAATAAGCATTTATTTAAATTTAATTCTCAAGACTTAAAAAACGTTCCCTGAAAAGGTTTTTTTTTTTTTTTTTTTTTTTTTAATTTCAAAAATGTAAATGTTGAGGCCAGGATTTGAACCTGAGACTCCAGAAGGAGAGACTGCGTCATTGACAACCGAGCTAATACTTGTCATGTGAAACGTGCTGTATATGAGTTCAAACCCGCTACTGGTTTTTTAGATTTAATAATTTCGATTTTAAGGGTTTCAATTGATGAAAATAAACTCCTTATTTATCAAGCAAATCCCTGGAAAAACTCACTATTTTATAATGTCGCTCAAATAAAACTGATCAGAGAAACTGCATCAATCGACTCGTGTCCTCAAATCCTCTCCAGACATAAATAATATTTCCTCTGGATTAATCCGCCTCCTTCTACATGATCCTCTATGAATGACATGTCATTTTGGTTTCTGCTGGTGGAAACGTGACGTCTCTAATGTGAATGTTCTCTAAATATTAATGAAGAACTCAGATTTGAACATCTTTCACTTTAAAAAGGGGCGGAGACCGCAGAGAACTCTAAGTTTCCTGAAGAAAACCTGCTCCAGACCAGGTTTCGTTCACAGACTCGGTTACCATAGTGATTGATTCTGAGTTCAGCTTAACCCGCTTCTTGAAACGGGTTCAAGTTATCTCTCTTTCTGAAACTGAAAAACTCAGAGTTCCAACAAAACCTGCTTCTTGAAATGGGCTCCAGGTTTTTGTCTGTTAAATGCAGATTTCTTTTGTTTTGAAGTTTCCTTACTGGATCTTTTTTCTCAAAATAAACTCTCCAAATATAACTTTAGGGTCGGCGCTGATAAAAGTAGCGGATGGATTTTCTTTTTTTTTTTTTTTGGACACCTGACCCAATCAGAAGTCAGATGTGATGGAGAGAATCCAGCAGTTTTTCCAAAATTAAAACTTCCTTCAGAATCAATTAGAAAATAAAATAAATAAAAAAAAAGTGAAAAATTGGATCAGTTAGCAAAAGTACATTAAAATGATTAGGCTTTATTAAATGAACATTTTAAGTTAATTTAAGCTTTTTTTTTACTACATCAGTGCAAAAAATGTATTTTATTTAAATGAATAAAATGACTTATCCCGACAAACACAACTTTTTTTTTTTTTTTTTTACTTTGCTTCAACTCAATAATACTTTTTGGATTTATTCCATATTTTTATTTTAGATTTAGTTTACTATATTGCTGTAATTTATCGAATTGATTAAATTATTTGAATTAATTTTTTTTTATTCTGCACCACAATCTATTATTTTATGTCCACAATAATCAGTATATGTTCTTTAACGAAAATGGAAAACATTACAATCTGTTTCTAACTTTGACTTATAATGAAATAAACCAAAAACCTGCAGCAGCATCACTGGAAATGCAGGGAGATGACCAGCTGGGGGCGCTGTTGGACCACTTAAATATTAAAAGGAGTTTTATTTTTTGCACTAATGACACCAAAATATTTTCTCTTTATTGATACAAACCTCCTTTTTGCTATCGCATTAACAAATGTATAGTCTTTAATTTAAAGTCATTTAGTTTTAAAGCAAATAAATTGTACAATATACAGTTTACTTAAGAGGATGTGGGACAAAAACATCATCATTTATTCAAAGTAGTACTTTTATTTCATAAAATGGTCAAATTAAAATCTCATACATTTATTTTAAAAAGCTAGAGTTGAAATATATAAATGTTTTGTCTCCCATAAACCGCTTTCTTGAGTAAATTGTTTATTTTTGGACCAAATGAGAAAAAATAATTAGATGTTCTTCTGTCTGCTGCAGCCGTTTGATCAAAGAATAAACGAATGACGGATGAACAAATGAGGAATAAATGTCTCATTTTGATTTAGAAGAAATTGGTGGTAAAAAAAAACAAAAATGCCCAAAAATTCAATCTGAAATACTTAAAATCTGATGGATCAAAGGTTTTTATGGACTCATTTCTTCACGTTTTAGCATCATAAAAGGGACAATCCTAAAAAAAGTTGTACTTGTAAGTTATTTTCCCCCAGATTATAAACAAATATCAAATCATTACTTTTACTTTAACACTCTGTGGGGCGGAGGTCGCCCCAAAAACTTCAGAAATCAAAGTGAAATCCCTTATAATCTGTATATTTGTCAGATTTCCATCAGAATATGTTTTCTTAAGTAAAGAAGAAAGATCTGTTGTTACGAATCTGTGAAATGATTTGGTCATCTGGTTTGAAATCCTCACCGGCTCTCAAAGGACGATCCAGTTACTGTCTGCTGAGTTTGGTTCTTCCTTTAGTTGGTGGTTCCACTTTTGTCTTCGTAAGCTAACAGGAACAGAGACAGATCGGTGTGGATCATCGACTGTATAATCAATGGACAGTGCAACTCCCCCCCCTCGTGTTCCAAACAGGAAGTACCTGCTGGCTCCAAGAAGCTGAAATCCCATCGACTTCTATTAATGAATAGCTCTATGGGTGACGTCACGCTCTGCATTGTCCAGCGATTATATACGTCTATGGTGTGGAGGCGTGGCCGAATTCTGCTTCCACTGAAATGATCGTGAAGATCCAGAAAAGAGGAGATCAGAGCGGCGCTGCTGAACCACAACATCACACTGAGCAGAGGAACTACACACACACACACACACACAACACACACAAGCACACAAAAACAAGTATACATACACAAATGCACACACACAAGTATGCACACAAGTACAGGTAAACATGTATACAAACAAACACACATACACACAAAAATGTAAACATACACAAACGCACATAACTTCTGTACACATGCGTGTGCACGCACACAAACACACACGTAACCAAAACCTGCGCACAAACATGCGCACCCAGGAACCCACGCATACAAATATAAACATGGACACACACTGCACATGTACACAAAAACACACACAAAAACATAAAATACTTCAGCATACACGGACAATCATGCACAAACATGTGTAAACAAACATACACAAAAAACTACATAGACACATGCAAAGTCTGAACACACAAGCATAAAAAGTACACAGACACACAAATAAATATTTACACAAATCCACAAAAACACAAAAAAGCACGAGAACACTCACAAGTACACATACACATAAGAAACAACAAATATACACAAAACATGAACAAAAACAAAATGTGTGCACAAAAAAAGCAAATAAGTCAACACACAGACAAACATGTATATGTACACAGGTGAACACACATATGTACACACAAACACAAGCATGAGTGCACACACACAATCACACACAGAGCTGCTAACACTTGACAGAAATCTGCGTGACAACATTGTTGTTTGGAAAAGCCGATCATTGATGTGGGTCCAGTTGTGTGCAGAGCCGCACAGTGAAGGTGTGTGTGTGTGTGTGTGTGTATATTTGTTTGTTTGTGTCCTTTTGTGTCTATATTTGTTTGTTTGTGCTTTTGTGTATATTTGTGTGTGTACTTCTGTGTGCGCATTTGTGAATGTATTCTTGTTTTTGTGTGCTTGTGTTTGTACACGTGTGTTTGTATACTTGTTGTTGTGTGCTTGTGAGTGTATACTGTATGTGTGTATTTGTGTGTATACTTGTGTGTGTACTTGTTTGTGTTTTCATTTGTGTGTCTGCACTTGTGTGTGTATACTTGTTTCTGTGTGTTTATGTGTATACTTGTGTGTGTATACTTGTTTCTGTGTGCTTGTGTTTATACTTGTGTGTATACTTCTTTCTGCATACTTGTTTGTCTATATTTGTTTGTTTGTGCTTGTCTGTATACTTGTTTGTGTGCACTTGTGTGTGTGTGTGTGTGTGTGTGCTCATGCGCACTCGTGTGTGAGAAATGAAGGTGAGAACGGAGGGCGATTTGTGAGCGAGACATGAAAGACCTGCAGAGGACAGTGGGAGGAGCTTATCTGTCATCTCTCTTTGATGTTGCCGGTTGTCTCCTCCCCTCTGCCGGGAGCAGGCGGGCCCCCGCGCACATTACGAACATACCCTTCTCTCATTAGCGCTAATGGGATAAGGAGCAGGCCCCCGTCCTCTGACTGACAGCCAGCCCCGCGTCGGCAGACTGAACTATATTAAACACAAGCGCAGATTGTTTTGCTACAAGAACTGTAACCCAACACAGTGGTTTGTCTTGGCAGAGAATCAGAGAGCAGGCGTGTAGGTACAGTGTTAGTCCGGGACAAAGGGGGCATTGTTGAGGGGGAGCTTTGCTCTCCCGCCGCTGCTTCGCTCTGGAGCAGGAACTCCGGCTGGTCATCAGGGTGAAGCAGAGAGGAACTTTACCCACTTCTGTCTGACGGAGGACGACTAATTAATTAATTAAGGAGTTTCACATCAACCTCACGTCTTATTTGGAATAATAGTTGATTATCATACAGGAAAATCTCTACTATTTAAAAAAAAAGATGTTGTCATTTGATTGTAGGGCTGCCACGATTAGTCGACTAATCGATGACTAATCGACTATTAAAATAGTCGACGACTAATTTAATAGTCGATTAATCGTTACTTTATATAGTATGAAGTCAGAGTGTAGTAAAGTTGAAAGTTATAGTAGCTTTTTGCTAGCTTTTTGGACTACTTTGGCATTTATCAAGTTTTTTTCGGCTATTTTGGAGTTTAGCTAATATTTCAGCTACATGCTAGCGGTTTTGGTTAACTTAGGAATTTTTTTTTAAAGCTAATTTGGAGTTTAGCTATTCTTTCAGCAGCATGCCCGCTATTTTGGAGTTAGCTAATATTTAATATACATGCTAGCTGTTTTTGGCTAACTTAAGCATTTTTTTTTATTTTTTTAGGCTATTTTTGAATTTAACTAATATTTCAGCTACATGCTAGATGTTTTGGTTAACTTAGGAATTTTTTTGTAAAGCTAATTTGGAGTTTAGCTATTCTTTCAGCAGCATGCCCGCTATTTTGGAGTTTAGCTAATATTAATATACATGCTAGCTGTTTTTTGGCTAACTTAAGTTTTTTTTTTTATTTTTTGGCTATTTTTGAATTTAACTAATATTTCAGCTACATGCTAGCTGTTTTGGTTAACTTAGGAATTTTTTTTAAAGCTAATTTGGAGTTTAGCTATTCTTTCAGCAGCATGCCCGCTATTTTGGAGTTTAGCTAATTAATATACATGCTAGCTGTTTTTGGCTAACTTAAGCGTTTTTTTTTTTTTTTTAGGCTATTTTTGAATTTAACTAATATTTCAGCTACATGCTAGCTGTTTTGGTTAACTTAGGAATTTTTTTTAAAGCTAATTTGGAGTTTAGCTATTCTTTCAGCAGCATGCCCGCTATTTTGGAGTTTAGCTAATATTTAATATACATGCTAGCTGTTTTTGGCTAACTTAAGCGTTTTTTTTTTTTTTTTTTAGGCTATTTTTGAATTTAACTAATATTTCAGCTACATGCTAGCTGTTTTGGTTAACTTAGGAATTTTTTTTAAAGCTAATTTGGAGTTTAGCTATTCTTTCAGCAGCATGCCCGCTATTTTGGAGTTTAGCTAATATTTAATATACATGCTAGCTGTTTTTGGCTAACTTAAGCGTTTTTTAAATTTTTTTAGGCTATTTTTGAATTTAACTAATATTTCAGCTACATGCTAGCTGTTTTGGTTAACTTAGGAATTTTTTTTAAAGCTATTTTGAAGTTTAGCTAATATTTAATATACATGCTAGCTGTTTTTGGCTAACTTAAGCGTTTTTTTTTTAATTTTTTTAGGCTATTTTTGAATTTAACTAATTTTCAACAGCATGCCCGCTATTTTGGCTAACTTTGGCTCTTTTTATTTTTTAGGCTAATTTGGCATTTAACTAACATTTTAGCTGGTTATCAACTTCAGCATCTTTATATCCAGTTTGCGCATGACCCGATGAGTCGACTAATCGGAAAAAATAATCGGTGATTAGTCGACTATTAAAATAATCGTTTATGGCAGCCCTATTTGATTGTAATAGTAATGAAGTTGGTGTTCTATTTGAATAGTCCCAAAAGCGATGTTTGTGGTAGTCGCCGCTTTTGTTAAAGCAGACGGGGCATGACTGGGACCCAAAATGTTTCCATATGTGTGTGGGACACCGGGCGAGCCGCTTCTGCCAGCAGGACCTGGCCCCCTCCGCCGCTTCAGGTCCCTGCAGCCCCAGGACGCCGACACGACCCCACTTCCTGTCATTCAGGTCGCACGTTATCACCTTCAGGTTGGACAGGTGGGGTCCAATTTAAGAGGCTGTCTGAATAGATTTTTAGTTTAATTACAGGTTTGGCTTTTTTGGCCTTAATGTTCACACTGGATGAGCAGGGAGGGGCTTCCCCTTTTTATTCTTTATCTACTGTTCACTAATATATCCGTCTCCCACATTTGGGGGAGGCTCCATATGAAATGTCGACACATTGCAAATCTTTTTTTTTTCCTTTCACAGCTCGATTCTGATATAAAAGATTTAGTGTCGTTTGTTTTGGCGTTCCCATGAATCAAAAGGGACGCCATCCATATATCACTACCAAATCCAAGTCCCTGATTGGTCAAAGTTTGATCAATTTGATTCTACGGAGGCCGAAAACGGTCTTAAAACTACACGTAGCTACATGTGAACGTGAAGATTTTAAACACGGAAGCTAAAAACACATTTACGCCCGTTCACACTAACTTAATCCTTTGTGTGTAAAAATAAAATCACACTTACAGAAAATTCTGCAATTTTTGTATGAAAATATAGTAATGATATATTTTACGTTTTTAAAATTTTATGCAATTTATGCATATTTTCAGGTCCATTGAAATTAATGGGAAATTTTTGAATCTTTCTTGTTATCAAAACGTTCAGCAAGTTCAGGATATTCTTGATTATACTTTTGGTATTCATAAATGTTTCAATTTTTACACAATTTATGCTTTTATTTTCCTAATGAGAAGTTCTTCAAATACTTTATGCACTTTGAAACCTATGCAACCTTGGTTTCAAACGGTTTGCAAGTTAAGGACACTCCCGGTTGTGCTTATATTTTATTTTATTTTATTTTTTTAGATTTGACACAATATTTTTGATTTTTCAGCCCCTTTGAAAATGAATGGTAAATTCTTCAAATCCTTCAAAAACTTTGTGCTCTTTTGAAACATAAGCAATGTTGTCATCAAAATGTTCAGCAACTTCAGGACAGTCCTGCTTGTACTTTTGGTATTTATACATTTTGCATTTTTTTATATTTTATGTAATTTCTTCAATTTTTATTTATGTATTTATTTTCTGATAAATTCTTTAAATACACGTTGAGACCAAGCCCCATCCTTTCCAGACCGAAAGTGAAGCCTACCCGGAAGTACCAAAACGTTGCAGTACCGGCACTGACCAGAGAGGCTGGTGCTTAGAGTGAGCAAATTCCCATTGACTCCCATGTTAAAAACCTCATTTTCAGCCCTCTCAAAAACCCCTTTAATGCCTGGTGCTTAAAGTTTTTATTTCATCAACAGCTACATATTTGATCCATGACAACTCTGAGGGGAGTGAATTTTTTTCTAGGTTTGTAGATTTTTTTTAAAACAGCATTTATTTTCGCTTAATGAGGGGGCGTGGCCTTCTGATTGACAGATGACGATCGCGGTGGATTCTGGGAGCAAAACTCCGGTGTTTTGGGGTCTGCTATATATTATGTCTATGGGTCTGCTACAGATTTAGCGTTAGCATGAGCGCTATAGTTCGGTTTTTGTCCTGCTGATGTGCTGTAAACTGTTCTCACACGCCTTTTGGGAGTCTTCTGGTGTCTTTTCTCTGGTAAGTATTAAAAAACATTTGTTTTCCAGAAATAAATCATCAAGTTTATTATGATTATTTTAGTTCCAGTAATTCGACTTTTTATCCTCAAAATATCTCCATGTCAGTGTTTTAACATTAATATCTGTTATGTTTAAGATAAAAAAATATATATGTTTTTCTAAGTATTTTATTGATAGTTCTTTTTTTTTATTAAAGAGTTATAAATATTATAAGAACAGGATTCAGAATCTGTTACAGTAACACAGAATCTCTTCATGTAAAGTTAAAATGCAAAAGACAACAGAAAAGTTTCAGTTAATAACATGTAATTTAATATTTCAGTTTTATTTTTTGCTTTATCTAGTGATTCTAATTTAATTTAATCTTATGTTTCTCTTGTATTTTCCTCTCCAGGTCTGATTCTGGTGGTGGTGAGTGGGTTTATAATCCAAAACAATCCAGCATTTACACTTTAAGGCTGTAAAATTCTAACATGAGAAAATGACTTTTGCTGATGTGTGTGATTCAATAAAATCATGTTTAACATATTGAGTGACCTAGTCTCTTCTGTTTATTCACATTGTTTTAGCAAATAAGTAAGACAAGAAAAATCTGGACAAAATGTATTTATTCTTTAAAACATCACAAGCATTAATCATTGACAATTTAGAAATTGATTCCCTTTATTTAAAGTAGAGAGCTCATTAAACATGTCATGGTTAGAAAGCATCATCTATGATAATACTGTCTGTTTTTATATTTAAAGAAGCTAATAAATGATCCTAATAGTACATTTATATCTACT
The DNA here is from genome assembly GCA_003999625.1 of Oryzias javanicus. NCBI lineage: Eukaryota > Metazoa > Chordata > Actinopteri > Beloniformes > Adrianichthyidae > Oryzias > Oryzias javanicus. The sequence goes on from CM012448.1 coordinate 27,145,741, forward strand.
GAAACACATTTCGGTAAGACAAGAAAGAAAAACAGTTTAGTTCTGGTGTACTGTGCAGCTGCTGGACGTTCTCTCGGATCACATGACAGCTCCAGAATCCAGACGCTCGCCCGTTCACTTCCTCCTCAGTGATGACAGAACCAGGAGCTGCTCTTCCTTGTAGGAAAATAAGAGACGCTCCACCACCGTCCACCTCGGCTGAACCAGGAGATGAGGATCTCTGTCGAGCTCACGTCACTGTGGTGGTTTTGTTGAACTGTCCTTTCTGGAAATGTCGTCACCATTAATCCAAACTGCAATTGTAAGGAAAAGAAAATAGATTTCACTCAAAAATATCTGTACATGAGCTGTTTTGCAAAGATGTGTTAATTACATAAAATAAAATATTTCCTCTAGTTTATGCTCACAATACACGTGAATATCTTTAGGAAAATGAGTTTATCTTTGAAAGAACATCAGTCTTCAGTTTAGATTGTCAGCAGAAGAAGCATCAGTCATGTTTAACCTCTTCACTCCTGATGTCCATCACATTCTGACTAATATTACCACAGTAGTTCATTCTGCTTCACTGGAGTCTGTGAATGTGTAGTAAAGAATTAACTTAACTATTAGCTCCATCTCAAAGAAGTGTACATGATTAACTTCACTAAAGAGTAAAAAGAAATACTCATATTGTAATCACAGCATTATGTGATCATATTCCAACAATTTGATTTAACATTAGACAAAAACTACGTTTTACACAATCATATATTGCTCTTGTGGTGCATTTTTAAAAACCAATATGTATATAAAGACGACAATAAGATAGCTTAGGGCCACAGAAATAACATGTTCAAACGAGTGGACACTGTTTATACTAAACACGTACCACGGGAAAATACGTTTTCATTGTTGTCTAAAAGTCACTTCCACCGCTTTACATATTGTGTGTAAAACAGTAATCACTTACCTGTAAAGATTCATGATGTAAATAATCCACCGCGATGCTGCTTTGCTGAAGAAGCTGTTAGCCGTTAGCATCGAGGAACCGCAGACAGCGGCAGGAGCTGTGGGCGTGAACTAAAACAATCCGGGGGGGAAAGCGAGTCAACTCGTCCGCGCCCTTCTCCCCATATTTGGAACGTCCGCGTGAGGCGGAGTTAACTCCAGCCAATATGGCTGCGGCCATGAGCTGAATATTCAGGCTTCATTTTGGGGACTGTGGAAGTCAATGGGTGACGTCAGAGATGATTCGTCTAATTATATATTATGTCTATGGTTGAGACCGACGTAATCTTGGTATCAAAACGTTCAGCTCGTTCAGGACTTGTCGTTCCTTTCAGAGCAGTAGGACTGTTCTCCTAATTTTTTTAGGTTAAGTTTTCCAAAACTATTTATATACTAAAGTTCATCCCCAATTATTTTTTTAGCTATTTTAAAAGCGTTCACAGTGATCTTTTAATTAAGATTTTTTTTTCTGGCAAAATAAAAAAAGAAGACGGTGTCATTTTCCTAGGAATAATTTCTTCAGAGTGGTACAAGTTAATCAGAAACGCCCCTTTGAGTTGTGCCTGTTGCCATGTCAGTAAGCCTCAGCTTATTTCCCATGATCCCTTTCTTTACCCTTTCTTCTGCTAATTTACAGCCTCTCACAACCTAAAGCTAGCATTGGTGAACAACATCAGAGCTGTCCATCCGTGTAGATGGGAGACTACATCACAACTGATCCACAGTGATTTGAATACAGAGATACACAGAAATGCAGTTTTAAACTTAAATTATTCTATATATTTCCTCCATCATGAGAAAAATGCTTCAATTCTCCTCCATGTCTGTTTTGGACGGCGCTTCTTCCGCTGTATTGCTGTTCGTATTAGCGCTGCCATAAACGGTTATTTTAATAGTCGACTAATCACAGATTAACTAAAAACTAGATAATATAGCATTACCTGCGATAACGCTGGTGTGAATGCTGTAAGCTACATTTGGCCGATGAAGATGCTAGTGACAATGGCTGAAAATGCTGAAGCTGTTAGCTGAAATCGCTAAAACTAATAGCTGAACATGCTGAAGCTGATAGCCAGCTAAAATATCAGCTAGAAGCCAAATTATCTTTAAAAAACTGAAAAAAAACAATTTAGCCAAAACAGCTAGCATGTAGCTGAAATTTTTGCTAAAATAGCCTAAATTAACCCAAATAGCTAGTCTGTCGCTGAAATATTAGCTAAACTCTAAAATAGCCTTAGTTAGTCAAAAATAGCTAGCATGCAGCTCAAAAACTGCAAATTAGCCTAAAAAATCCTAAATAAGTCAAAACAGCTAGCATGTAGCTGGAATATTAGCTAAACAAGCAGAAAATAGCCTAAATCAGCCAAAAAAGTTAGCATGCAGCTAAAATTCTAGCTAAACTGCAAAGCCTCAAAAACCAAAAAAAGTCCTAAATTAGCCAAAATAGCTAGCATGTAGCCGAAATATTAGCTAAACTCCAAAATAGCCTAAATACCTTAATAAATGCCAAAATAGTCCAAAAAGCTAGAAAAGTCATTTTAACTTTCAACTTTACTACTGACTGACTTCATATAATACAAAGTAACGACTAATCAATTATTAAATTAGTCGTAAACTATTTTAATAGTTGATTAGTCGACCAATTGTTGCAGTCCTAGTCTGTAGCGAATGCTGACACAAACACCTAAAGAAAATAATGAATATATGAGCTTATTTATGTTGTAAAAAATCACAAAACCCTGGCTAAACTATAAAAAAAAGCAACTTATACTCTGAAATATTACTTTGTGGAAGTATATAAACACAATTAAGTGCTAAAATGATAATAAATTCAAACATACATTAACGATATAAGATCTGAAAATTAAAATAAAAGGTGAATAAAGCAGATTTCTATCCACGCTCGGGTAAAAATAAGGCTTCCTGTTTATTGAGGTATTAGCCGCATCCATAGACTAGCATAAGCCGACCCCAGACGTGGCGCTGTTGCGCATTAATTGGCTGCACCTGTCTCCCGTCATCGGCCCCGGCGCGTTCACAGAGACGGGTTGCAGGGATCAGGAGGGGCGTCCGCGCCGCAGCGAAACCTTTGAGATAATCCAGTTCCTGGCAGCGGGGTTGTGTATGTTTTGGATCCGCCGGGTTTACACCTCTCTGGTTTTTTAACCTTACCTCATAGGGGCACTCACATGGCTCCTAGGATGTCTGATGGGGGGTTACACCCCAAGTGAGAGAAACCAGCCGAGTGCCCCTTGGATTGGAATCAACATTCGAGAAGAGTTTGTTCTCGAAAAGATTCAGAAAATGAGATGAAGCTGGCAGAGGAGGTGGAGGAGGAGGTCTGAATGTGGTTTTGACCAGGCTTCCTCAGGAGGAAGTTCACATTCAAACACTTGTTTGGTCCTTAGACCGACCGGTCCACCAAAGCAGAGAGCGCATAAACCGCGGGGACGTCCGCGTCCCGCAGAGGTGATATTTCAGACTAAAATGACTCGATTCCGTCAGTATTTACATTCCTCATTAGACGGCATCAGAAAAATTCCAAAAAAGGCGATTTCTGTACCTTTCGGAGGACCGCTGGAGTTTTGATGAACCATAGAGTCATCACGGTACTATTTTTAAGGCTGTCCGATCCCCGCGTCAGCCTCAGACTGCTGCCAGACTCCGCGAAGAAAGCGCTTGGTCTTTGGCCAGCCGCCTCATATGCTTTCTTTATGAAAAGTTAATCACCCACAGCTCTCTGGTTTGCACATTTTTTACATTTTCTGAAGGAGTGACAGAAGCTGGCAGCCCACGAAGCCGGCGCGGAGCGCCAGCGCCGGTGGGGAGTCGCGGAGAGGATTCATAACTTATCGGCTTTGCCAGTTTCGCTCTGTTTTTCTGGCAGCAAATGACAAGAGAGGAGTGAGGAGTCGGAGGGACGAGTGCGCAGATGGAGGGACTCTCGTGGTTAGTCATGACGGAGAGGGAGAGGGTCTGCTGCACGTTTCCATCAGCTGCTGACTTATGAGCGCAGAGCTTTTCTGTCAGCCTTACTAAACCTTTCGAGGTCATTTTCTGCAATGTTCCAAGAAGGGGGATCTTGGGGCGGCTTGTTAGTATCTAATAGGGGTGTAACGGATCACAAAACTCACGGTTCGGATCGTGTCACGGTTTTAGGGTCACGGTTCGGATCAGTAAAAAGTAAAAAAAATTTAAAAACGCAAAAAACAAAACGAAAAAAAAAAAACCAACAATATCAAAGCTAAATAAATTTTTGTAAATGCTTTAAATCATATAAGCATTTAAAGTACTTCACATACACAATATTTACATATGGAACAAAAAACATTTGGTCATTGAAGCCTATTTATTAAAACAAAACATATTTATACTTTGAACACAAACAAAATACTAAAACGTGTAGTTTCTGATGACATTTACATGTTTTTAGACCAAATCGAAGAGAAAAGAATGATTAAAAATAGTGTTGAAAACACCAAATCTATCTGGATTATCCTTTAAAATTAAGTCATAAATAAAACAGTTACAATTATTTTTTGGGTATGAATTGCTTTATTGAAGCTAACTGTGGGAACATTTAAATGTTTTAAATGATAATTTTCTGTAAAACGTGGCACTTCTGCGTCAGCTTTTCCTGCTCAATTTTGACATCTCTGGCTTGCCGTACAATGTTCCGCGATGCCACCGGAAAGCCCGTAACGGAGCTTCCATTCGATGTGAACGGACAATTTGGTTTAAATTATGCTAGCGCGAGGTGTCCGCGTATGGGGGGTAGAGTGTTCGAGCGGTCCGCGGTACACACGTGTCCCGAACCGTGGCCTCTGATCCGTACGGACCACGGAAAATCCGTGATCCGTTACACCCCTAGTATCTAAACAATGTTTAAAGAAATATTTCTAAAAAAAAAAAAAAGACAAAATACTTCTCTTTTTTTTTTTATTTGAGCAGCAGAGCCAACAGATGCGAGCTTTAGCCCTCTCATGTTGGACAGATTTCACTTTTACAATAGGAGGATTTTGATTTTTTGGACACTTGAGGTGTATATTTGTATTTGAGGCTAAACTTTATTTATACTTCGCATCTTTCTCCGTTTAAAGCATTAGTAGGTAATCTGTTCAAAAGAACAGATTTTCTTCATTTAAAGTCAAACGCCAAAACTATTTTTTCTATTCTCAAATCATTCCCAGTATTTATTTATTTATTTATTTTTTTATTTACACATTTAAACTGAAGTAGGAAGATAAAAAACCCCTAAAAATGGAACATCTCGTTTTCAAGGGGGGTCCTCCGTTTCAAGAAATAATAACAGATGACAGAGTGGAAGTCAAACAAGATAATAGAAACAAATAATAAATACACATAATAAACCCACACACACCCACACAAAACAGGACAGGCTCTCAGTATCCACCCCTACCCAACATAATAATACAGAAAATTAAAAAATAAACACATTTGCAAAGCTCAGAAAAAATAAATATAGAATAAAAGTAATATATATGTATATAATAATAAAGTGACAAGCAAGTCATAGGCAGATAAAGCAAAAGCAATGTACAAAACATTCAAAATCTAAAAGCAAACACAAGTATGTTTAAGATGGATTAACAAAGATTTCTTGAATGAAGACAGAGATGTAATCTATTAATAATGCAGTTTTTAAGACATTTTCTGCAGAGCGGCTAGAACTCATCAGAAGTTCACCTCGTGTTTGTGGACGAGACTGTTGGCGCAGAAGTTATCCCAGCATCCCCTTATTTACACTCTCTCCTGTTTGCTTCCAGCTATTTACAACCACAAGCTAGCATTAGCGTTGCAAAATAGCAATGAAGACATAAATGGATCTATTTGTCTGCAAGTGGCTGCATCAGAATTGTAGAGGAGCATGGAGACTTTGGCCCCTTGAAAAGCTAGTCCAATGTTTAAAAACGTGTATTTAGACTTTTGTTTTTAAATCTTAATTATCGTGGCATGCTGTGTGGCAATAAAGTATTCAGTCTGCTACCAATAGTGGAAGTTCACCCACTAAAAAAGGGAGAGAGGCCTGTTTTCATCCGAGGTTTACCTGAACTATCAGAGAGAAAATTAGAAAAAAAATTGAGAAAATCAAATTGTCTGATTTATTTAGAATTTATTTGTAAATTATTGTGGAAAGTAATATTTGGTCAATAACAGAAGTTCATCTCAATACTTTGTTATGAACCTTTTTGTTGTCAATTACAGCAGCCAATCGTTTCTGTAAGTCTTTACAAGGTTTTCACAATTTGTTGATGGTATTTTGGTCCATTCCTCCATCAGATCTCCTCTAGAGCAGAGATGTTTTGGTCCATTCCTCCATCAGATCTCCTCTAGAGCAGAGATGTTTTGGTCCATTCCTCCATCAGATCTCCTCTAGAGCAGAGATGTTTTGGTCCATTCCTCCATCAGATCTCCTCTAGAGCAGAGATGTTTTGGTCCATTCCTCCATCAGATCTTCTCTAGAGCAGAGATGTTTTGGTCCATTCCTCCATCAGATCTCCTCTAGAGCAGAGAACGTTTTGGTCCATTCCTCCATGCAGATTTCCTCTAGAGCAGAGATGTTTTGGTCCATTCCTCCATGCAGATCTTCTCTAGAGCAGAGATGTTTTGGTCCATTCCTCCACCAGATCTCCTCTAGAGCAGTGATGTTTTGGTCCATTTCTCCATCAGAGATTGGTTTCTTCCAGATTCAGTCTTCCTCGCCTGGTTTAGGTCAACTATTTTGGTTTTGGTGTCCTAAGATAGATCTTTGGTCTTGGGCATAGTGGAGTTTGGATTGTGACAGTTTGAGGTTGTGGACAGGTGTCTATTCCCCATTCCTCCCATGCAAGAATCTTCTCCTTAGAGCAGAGATGTTTTGGTCCATTCCTCCATCCTCTCCTCTAGAGCAGAATGGTCTACTCCTCCTAGATTCCTCTAGAGATGATGTTTTGGTCCATCCTCCATGCAGATCTTCTCTAGAGCAGATGTTTTGGTCCATTCCTCCACCAGATCTCCTCTAGAGCAGTGATTGTTTTGCGTCCATTTCTCCATCTCTAGAGAGATTTGGTTTCTTCCAGACTCTCAGTCTTTCTCGCCCTGTAACTGGTTCAGGTCAACTATTTTTGTTTTTGGTGTCCTAAGATAGATCTTTGGTCTTGGGCATAGTGGAGTTGATTGTGACAGTTTGAGGTTGTGGACAGGTGTCTTTTATATAGATAACGAGTTCTAACAGGTGACATTAATGCAGGTAAACAAGTGGAGGGCGGAGCATCCTCTTACAGAAGATGCTGCTAAAGTGTTTTCCCCTAGAATGACGTTGGAAAGTCAAGGATATCAACGTTGAACCTTCGGTAATGAACGGTTAACTGACCCCTTATTCCTAATGTACTGCAGTTTAAAGTTTAAAGATCCTGAAAGCAGAAAAAAAAAGATGGTTTGTTCTCAGTCAGCTGGTGATGAGACACGTCGGAGCTTTCGGTGTCTCCCAGAGTCCAGCTCCACTTTGGCTGCGGGTGACGATCGCATTCGGAATCAAACGAGTTCATTCAAAGAGAGTTCTCGAACTACAGCTGGAATCTGCCGAGCCCTCCCAGGCGTTTCTGAGCAGATGTTAGCGGGACGTTTCCTGTCCTTTTCTGCCCCCGTCTCTCTTTATTGCCACCGGGGCCGCGGGGCTGATTGTTCAGCGGTCGCCATGGATACGCCTCTTGTTTTCTCAATAGCGGCGTGTCAGGGCAGGCGGGGATGATCACTGAGTGGAAAGTGCCGGCTGAGGAGCTGGATGGGAGCAGCTCCGAGTCCCGGAACGCCGGGGGTCAGGCTCCACGTTTCGTTTGTTGATTGTTCTCCACTGTAAATGATCTCATCTTTTTAGTAACTCCGTAGCACTAATATGAAAACTGATATGTTGCTCGGAATAATCTTAAAGTGCTGTCATCCGATTTTATTAACTATATTCTAAAACAGTATTAAGAATAATAATTAATTGGATTTAATCTGAGTCGTTTCTGATTAAAGAGAATTTATTTGAAGTATTTCCTCTTTTTTGAAAAAGAAAACATTTTTTTCTTTTAACAAAAATGACTGATCTGAGCAAGAAAAGAAAAAAAACTGTTTTTTAAACTTAAATATGAATACATGCATGTAATACTTTTGAATGCATATATTTTTACGTGAATAACTTTAGGAGTTTAGAAAAATAAAGACATTTCTATCTATTTTGAATTCTTCTTGTATGTATTTAACATTTCATAACAGAAAAATAAATTTTAATTTTTTAAAAAATTAGTTTTTCTTAATCTTTTTATGATTGTTTATCGCAGTAAGTAAGTAAGTAAATCATAAAGTGCTTCACAATAAAGAAAACATCAAAATACAACCACAAGTATAAAAACAAAAATAGAAAAGAAAGAGGACTTTAAGTCCAAATGAAAAAAATTAACTTAAATATATAAAAAAAACTGCAAGTCATGAATGAGATCTTTGATCGACATATTTATAAATATGGAGATTTGGGTTGAAAATTTATGGTAAAATCGTTTTGTTTTTTTCTTTGGCGTTTTCAGCTTTACTTTACCGAGATGTTTTTAGTTAATTACACATTTATTACCTCTGATATTTATTACGTTTTTCAAGGTGTTCTGGTAGAAATGTCTTTCTGGAGGAATAATTTGTCTGGTAGTATTTGTTTCGCTGCATTTTTTTTTACTTTTATTGTAAAATTACGGAACGTGTTAATGATCATTTCTAAGCATTTTTATATATTTATCCATCTTCTGAATTTGCTGAATTCCTTTTATGGTCATGGGGTTGCTGGAGCCTATACTAGCTACATTTGGGGTCAAGCCAAGTCTGGTTTCCAGATGTTACATAAAATTGATAATAATAGGTTTTTTTTTTTTTTTTTTTTTTTCCATACATTTACCGTATTTTCTGGACTATAGAGCGCACCTGTGTATAAGCCGCACCCACTCAATAAAAAAAAAATAAAGTAACAAAAGCAATACAAGCCGCACTGGACTATAAGCCGCAGATATCTATGTTGAAAAATTAGATATTTACTGCATGTACAGAACGATTTTGTACATTAATATACCTGTCGCCTTCAGCGTCTCACCATAGATTTATTTTCGCTAAGCTTGGCCAGCTCGATGGCCTTCAACTTACTCACCTCACCAGAAGTTTGCATCATACAAACTTCTGGTGGTTTCCATGATGAAGGGACCAGGATTTCAAAATTAGTACCAGTTAGTAATTTGTCTTGCGTGTTTCACCTGCTAAAGAAAAAGAAGCGTAGGCTACTCTTATTTGAATTCATTTTTCGCCTGACTTATTTTTTATTCTAATTCCTGTTAGAGCGCCCCTAGTGGTGGAAGAAAAGTCAACTCAATAGCCGCACCTTTGTATAAGTCGCACGGTTCAAAACCTAGGAAAAAAATTGCAGTCTTATAGTCCAGAAAATACGGTAATCTTTTTGGTGAAACTCCTTCAGAACTGTAGGCGTTTTTAGTGAAGAAGGAGGTTTAGGCAGCTGAACTTTGACCAAGCAGAATAAAGATGGATGGATCATTTAAATGTGACAACTTTATGGTTTTTATAAGAAGACGAGGATGACCTCTGCTTAGGCTGCAGTCTAATCTCTTAATTCTTGGATTTAGATTTTTCTTCCAGAAACTGTCTAGCCCGAATGTTCAGCTCAACCCTGATGCTCTGCAAGGTCCAATTATTTAGGATAGTGTTTAGGTCTGCTGCCTGTGTTATAGCCGGACACACTGTCACACTTTTTTTCAATTGTAGACAAAGTGATTTGAGAAAAATGTGGCTAAAATGGAAGAAAACCCTGTTTTAAACCTACAATTTACAGATTTTTTTCTGTCTGGTTACTGCTTAAAACTATAGATTGAAGTTCAAATAGAAATCTTTGATTCATTTTGGTCACAGAGCGATTTAAACAAATGTAACTCGAGCTACAAAGCCCCAGATTAAAGGAAAGCAAAGATGTAAATGAATGTCAGAGCGGGGAGGCAGAGACAAAGGCGGCCATTGTTTGGTGTGGAGATGCCTCGCATGTTTTCCCGCCAGAGGCCCAGACTCGCCAGCTTACCTGTTCTTTGTGGCTCCGCAATGAATGGGATGAAAATGGAGCTGTCAGGCCGTACGAAAATATTATCATTTCCTAACATAACATTTCTTCTCTGCGACTGGCATTAGTCTCAGTGATATGAAAGGGAACAATAATTACCATTGATGACCTCGTCTGAACCGGGCCGCTTGCCAAACGGGACAGTGTGTGGAGCGGAGCGGGCCGCGATGTGCCGCGGCCTGCCTCTGTCGTCTAGTTAAGGCTTTTATGAGGAAGTCCCTGTAATTCTTAATGCAGGGCCACTTCTGCAGAGGAACTATAAAGCGTTTTTATGGCTTCTGCCACCGCCACTAACAGCGTCGGGCATTTCACGTATTACAGAGCGCGCTCATCGTCTTCCGCACGCCAACGGTGCCGCTCTGCCTTTGGTAAACACACATGGACTTCCTCTGGAGAAGCGGTGGACTTGGGTCACATTTAACAGAAATTATAGTCTTTCTACTCTAGTTTTAGAACACACGAAATAATGTCTTTATGTCTAATAGAAGAACGTTTTGTTAGTCTAAACCAGGGGGTGGCGTTGAGTTGTTTTCAAACTGCTCTGCCATGACCTTATTGACTGGACACACCTGATCCAGGTGATGAGCCCTGAGTACGGAGCAGATATCTAGAAACATGTGGACCCACCGGCCCTCGAGGTCTGGAGTTGCCCACCTTTTGGGCTAAACTCTGCTAATGAATCCTGATCTCGATCTAGATACAATCAATTTACTATTCCCATGGATAGGGAAGAGTCTGACAACTAGTAATCCAATACTCACTCCTTACTAGGGCTGCCACGATTAGTCGACTAATTGACTACTAAAATAGTCGACGGCTAATTTAATAGTAGATAAGTTGAAAGTTACAATGGCATTATGTTAGCTTTTTGGACTATTTTGGCATTTATTAAAGGGTTTTTTGTGGCTATTTTGGAGTTTAGCTAATATTTCAGCTACACGCAAGTTATTTTGGCTAATTTAGGCTTTTTTATAGCTATTATAGAGTTTCGCTAATATTTCAGTTGAATGCTAGCTATTATGGCTAATTTAGGCTATTTTAATTTTTAGGTTATTTTGGAGTTTAGCTTATATTTCAGCTACATGCTAGCTATTTTAGCTAAATTTAGCTTTTTTTGCTATGTTGGAGTTTAGCTAATATTTCATCTACACGCTAGCTATTTTGGCTAATTTAGGCTTTTTTATAGCTATTAAGTTTCGTTAATATTTCAGTTGAATGCTAGCTATTATGGCTAATTTCGTTTTTTTTTTTATTTTTAGGTTATTTTGGAGTTTAGCTAATATTTCAGCTACGTGCTAGCTATTTTGGCTAATATAGGCTTTTTTTGCTATGTTGGAGTTTAGCTAATATTCATCTACACGCTAGCTATTTTGGCTAATTTAGGCTTTTTTATAGCTATTAAGTCTTGTTAATATTTCAGTTGAATGCTAGCTATTATGGCTAATTTTTTTATTTTTTTATTTTTAGGTTATTTTGGAGTTTAGCTAATATTTCAGCTACGTGCTAGCTATTTTGGCTAATATAGGCTTTTTTTTTGCTATGTTGGAGTTTAGCTAATATTTCATCTACACGCTAGCTATTTTGGCTAATTTAGGCTTTTTTATAGCTATTAAGTCTCGTTAATATTTCAGTTGAATGCTAGCTATTATGGCTAATTTCGTTTTTTTTTTTATTTTTAGGTTGTTTTGGAGTTTAGCTTATATTTCAGCTACGTGCTAGCTATTTTGGCTAATATAGGCTTTTTTTGCTATGTTGGAGTTTAGCTAATATTTCATCTACACGCTAGCTATTTTGGCTAATTTAGGCTTTTTTATAGCTATTAAGTCTCGTTAATATTTCAGTTGAATGCTAGCTATTATGGCTAATTTCGTTTTTTTTTTTAATTTTTAGGTTATTTTGGAGTTTAGCTAATATTTCAGCTACGTTCTAGCTATTTTGGCTAATATAGGCTTTTTCCATTTTTAGGCTATATTGGAGATTAGCTAATATTTCATCTGTGTGTTAGGTGTTTTGGCTATCTTGGGCTTTTTTATTAGTTTATCAGGGTATTCATTTTAATATTTTCAGCTATAAGCACTAGCATTACTTACAACCAAATTCAGCTTACAGCATTCACACTAGCATTATCTACTTTTAGTTGGGTTAAAGCTAATGATGGTTAGGATGGGCTGCCACAAATAGTGACCATGTTGACCATAAACTAATGAAGAAAAGACGCTGCATGATTCATTGAATTATGGGTATAATTAATTATTTCTGCTGTGACCCGGTGCCCATTGATCCACGGACCGATACCGGTCCAAAGACTGTTCTATAAGACTCCCGAGATTGGGGGCTTTACCTCCAGTACCTGGGATTAACCAAAAGTTGTCCCAATCATTTGAAGCATAGGAGTGACATCCTGTGTCCTTATGGAGCTAAATCGGGCCAATATTATTTGAAACCGAAATAAAATATTTTGAAAAAAACATATTAATGTTTGGCAGAAAAAATAGGTTTCAAAACTCAAAATTTTAATTTCAAAACTTTTTTTCAGTTTCAAAACTTTTTTTCAGTTTCAAAACTTTTTTTTCAGTTTCAAACTTTTTTTTCAGTTTCAAAACTTTTTTTCAGTTTGAAATCTTTTTTTCAGTTTCAAAACTTTTTTTTCAGTTTCAAAACTTTTTTTTTTTCGGTTTCTAATCTTTTTTTCAGGTTCAGAACTTTTTTTCAGTTTCAAATATTTTTTTTCAGTTTCAAATCGTTTTTTTCCGTTCCTAATCTTTTTTCAGTTTCAAATCGCTTTTTCCGTTCCTAATCTTTTTTTCAGATTCAAAACTTTTTTTCAGTTTCAAAACTTTGTTTTCAGTTTCAAATCGTTTTTTCCATTCCTAATCTTTTTTCAGTTTCAAATCGCTTTTTCCGTTCCTAATCTTTTTTTCAGATTCAAAACTTTTTTTCAGTTTCAAAACTTTTTTTTTAGTTTCAAAACTTTTTTTCAGTTTCAAAACTTTTTTTCAGTTTGAAATCTTTTTTTTGGGTTTCAAAACTTTTTTTTCAGTTTCAAAACTTTTTTTTCAGTTTCTAATCTTTTTTTCAGGTTCAGAACTTTTTTTCAGTTTCAAATATTTTTTTTCAGTTTCAAATCGTTTTTTTTCCGTTCCTAATTTTTTTTCAGGTTCAAAACTTTTTTCTGTTTCAAAACTTTTTTTTCAGTTTCAAAACTTTTTTTTTCAGTTTCTAATCTTTTTTTCAGGTTCAAAACTTTTTTTTCAGTTTTTAATCTTTTTTCCAGGTTTCAAAACTTTTTTTTCAGGTTCAAAACTTTTTTTTCAGTTTCAAAACTTTTTTTCAGTTTCAAAACTTTTTTTTCAGTTTCTAATCTTTTTTTCAGGTTCAAAACTTTTTTTTTCAGTTTCAAAACGTTTTTTCCATTCCTAATCTTTTTTCAGTTTCAAATCGCTTTTTCCGTTCCTAATCTTTTTTTCAGATTCAAAACTTTTTTTCAGTTTCAAAACTTTTTTTTTAGTTTCAAAACTTTTTTTCAGTTTGAAATCTTTTTTTCAGTTTCAAAACTTTTTTTTCAGTTTCAAAACTTTTTTTTCAGTTTCTAATCTTTTTTTCAGGTTCAGAACTTTTTTTCAGTTTCAAAATTTTTTTTCAGTTTCAAATCGTTTTTTCCGTTCCTAATTTTTTTTTCAGGTTCAAAACTTTTTTCTGTTTCAAAACTTTTTTTTCAGTTTCAAAATTTTTTTTTCAGTTTCTAATCTTTTTTCAGGTTCAAAAACTTTTTTTTCAGTTTTAATCTTTTTTCCAGTTCAAAACTTTTTTTTTCAGGTCAGAAACTTTTTCAAGTGTTCAAAAACTTTTTTTTCAGTTTCAAAAGTTTTTTTTCAGTTTCCAATCCTTTTTTTGCCAGGTTCAAAACTTTTTTTCAGGTTCAAAACTTTTTTTTCAGTTTCAAAACTTTTTTTCAGTTTCAAAACTTTTTTTCAGTTTCTAATCTTTTTTTCAGGTTCAAAACTTTTTTTTCAGTTTCAAAACTTTTTTTCAGTTTCAAAAACTTTTTTTTTCAGTTTCCAAAAACTTTTTTTCAGTTTCAAAAATCATTTTTCAGTTTCAAAATTTTTCTAATCTTTTTTTCATTTTCAAATCTTTTTTTCAGTTTCAAAACTTTTTTTTTGTTTTCAAACATCCAAGTTTCTGTTAAAAAACTTTTGGCCTCGTTGTGGCGCGTTGGGACGGGGCTAACACGAGGACCAATCAGAATCGATGGGTGGTAACTTCAGTTCCGATGCCTTCACTGGCTCTGAGAACTGTAATAATTAAAATGGCTGTTCAGTCTGTACTCTCATAGTCTGAAGTTGTCTCAAGACGGGTTTAAAAAGCAGAGTTTTATCGCTATAAACCGCAAGACCAGAACACCGTTCTAGCCCGTTCAAAGCGCCATTTTATTGAGTTAAATACAGGCGAAGAAAATGTCCTTTTGGAATAAAATGTCTCCGTGGTGGGTCGAACTTAATAAGCATAAAGAGAGATTTTATCAAATAATATTGGCCCTGATTTAGCTCCATATGTCCTGAGCTTCACCATGTCTAAAGTCCTAACAGTCAGTAGCAGATTGCTGACAATAATAACTATCTTGACCCTCATATTGATCTTGTTTTATGTCTCTACTCAACTCTGAGTGTCTGTCCTCTAGTTCACTTTGTTTGTATTATTTCATTAATGTCTCATTGTTTGTCCTCTGATTCATCATTTGCTGGACTCCAGGTTGTTTAGCTGTTTTGATGACCGAAGCCTTTTCTTTCGAGCTCCGGTTCCCTCGAGGGGAGAACAATCATTTTACTGCCGCACCATTAAATTTACTGGCGTAACACAAGCTTTTAATGTACAGTCTTCATCCTAACACTTACACAGGGCTCTTTATGTCTGGTTTTATCTGCCCACATCATTAGGACAGAATGTTTTCAGACCCATGCGGAGTCCGAGAAGAAGTGATCGACGTGCCGTGTCACGAACGCCTCATCTGATGGACGTTCAGAAGCAGTTCTGACTCCAACTCCCTCTGTTTCTGTGTCCACAGTGATGAATTAAGGAAAGAGGCTCGCCAGCTGAAGAAGGAGCTCCAGGCCATAAAACAAAGGAAAGAAGAACGCTTGAACCCCAAAGCAGAAGAAACCAAGGAGGGTTAGTCTGCAGCTTTTATTTTCCTCCTCGCACGTACCAGCCTTTACCATTAAACTGTACATTTATTGGTAAACTATAATTGCCTTTTTTTTTTAATGGCTACTGAGAAAGTTTTCATTTGGGGCTCCAGCTCTAAGAGGGTGGTCCACCCTGTGAGCTCTGCTAATGTACAGTAAGACAGACAACCCTCTGATTTAGTCAATTAGCTGCAGAGGTTTATTTTTTTCCCCCCACTGGGCTGCATTTTTGTGTTAAAGCGTTCTGAAAATTGCATGGTTAAAAACTGTTATGTGGGCTCCATAGTTGCACATTAAACCGGGTTTGTGTGTTTGTTCGTTTGGACGCTGCGATTCTGTAAAACTCGGACCCCGAGTCTCCTTTGGGATCTTTACTCCAGGCCTTTTTCTTCTTTATTTTTAGGGGGAGCGGTGATGATGAAACACATTTTTTTTAATATAAATTGCACTAACTACTTTAGCTCGGAGGTTAGACGGAGGCTCTGTATGTTTTGCAACGACACAAAATAGCTTGTATGGGGGTTTCGATTGGATCCAATTAATGTTTGGTGGGCTTCCGCTCCCCAAACGTCGTTTTACTCATCACAAACCCTCATTATGTAAATCGGGGGTGTCAAACTCCATCGCACAGGGGGTCAAAATCCAAAACACACCTTAGGTCGCGGGTCGAACAGGATAAATATTTATTAACACTCTAAAAGTACATTTTTAAAACTTTACAAACTTTAACTTTTTAAACAAAATTATTAACTAGATATAAAGCCTGTGATTATACCAGTGTTAATGCTGGAAGCTGAAATTAGCCGCTGAAGATGCTAAAATTGATAGTTGAAAACGCTGAAGCTAATAGCCAGCTAAATTATTAGCTAAATACCAAATTAGCCTAAAAAACTAAAAAAAAAAAAAAAAACTTAGCTTACCCTAAATAGCTAGCATATAGTTGAAAAAAAATTGCTCAAATTCAAAATCGCCTAAAAAACTGTAAAAAAAACCTAAATTTGCCAAACCAGCTAGCATGTTGCTGAAATTGTAGCTAAACTCCAAAATGTCTTAAAAAAAAATAGTAAATTCCAGAATAGTCCAAAACGCTAGCAGAATGCTAATTTTTAAAACATTATAGACTTAATTTTTTAAACATAATTATGAATAATAAAAAGTCAGGAATATTATTCCAGAATAAATCAACTTAAACCTTAAATAAATTTTAATATTTTACTCTTCATAAAAATACATTTTGTCTAAATGATACAAGTTAGAAATAAGCGCAAGATAACATCGGGTCGTTAAAACAATAAAATAAAATGATCTGGAGGGCCGGATAGAATTACCTGGAGGGCCGGATCCGGCCCCTGGGCCTCGACTCTGACACAATTTTGTACTTTAATGTTAAAATTCATATTACATTTCCTGCGCAACCCAAGTTTTATTGACATTCTTGTATCTTTTGTAAACAAGAAGATACTTTTATTTTTGATTATGATGTTTTTAGCCGAAATTTGATTCAATTAAAATTTAAGTTGACGTATTTAGACAAATTTGTTTAGAAAATATATTGATAATCTATTATGTTTTAGAAGATTTTCATATTAATCTGATACAGTTCACATAATGTAAAATATATTAGTGAAATTATAAGGAAATTGTTAATAGCATACTGTGTTACATGGATTCTCAAACGGAGAAACTCCAACGATTGTTCTGCCTCTCCTAGAGGACGTTTCAGTTTAGCCACTAGGTGGCGATCGCGCTATAGCATTACACCTTATTCTGGAAGAAGAAGTAAGTATGAATAAAAAAAAAAAAACATATTTTAGACCAAAAATCATGACTTTAAAATAAATTTCCTAAGATATTCCTTTAGTCAGCAATAAATGTTTAAGTTAACCAAGCGTTAGCCATCCTATGGGAAATCCATTAAACGTTAGCGTCATGCTAGCAGTCTTTAGTTTTATGCGATAGATTGATCTCTATTTTTACGGATTGATTATTGATCTATTAAGCTTAGATGGATTTATTGATTTTTACTGACCCGACCCTAGTTTAACTGTAAACTGTTATCATTTCTCTTTCATGTTCAATTTACAAATGGTTGGAGCTACCGTGAATTAAAAGAAACGCCGTCCAAGCTAGGGCTGCCACGATTAGTCGACTAATCGATGACTAATCAACTATTTAAATAGTCGACGACTAATTTAATAGTTAGCATTTATTAAGGTTTTTTAGGATATTTTTAGCTAATATTTAATCTGCATGCTTGCCGTTTTGGCTAACTTAAGCTTTTTTTTTTTTTTTTTTAGTTTTTTAGGCTATTTCTGAGTTTAGCTAATATTTCAGCTACATGCTAGCCGTTTTGGGTAACAAGCTTTTTTTTTTAGTTTTTTAGGCTATTTCTCTGTTTAGCTAATATTTCAGCAACATGATAGCTATTTTTGGCTAATTCAAGATTTTTCCTCTTTTTAGGCTAATTTGAGTTTAGCTAATAGTTCAGCAGCATACTAGCTATTTTGGCTAACTTTGGCTCTTTTTATTTTTTAGGCTAATTTGCCATTTAACTAATATTTTAGCTGGTTATTAGCTTTGGCATTTTTACATCCCCTTTTTACATCCATTAAAAAAAAAGAATCTGTGATTAGTCGACTATTAAAATAATCATTTGTCCAAGCAGTGCTAACAAATCAGAGTCTTGAATTCGTCAAAGTTTGACTGACTCGTGTTTTGTTCGTAGAGTCCGAAAACGGTCGAAAAAACTTGCACAGCTACAAATGAATGCAAAAGTTCTGAACATGGAAGCTTGAAACATGTTTACGTGCATTCATGTAGAGTTTTCATTGAAAGCGGTCGCTTGAACTATGACCTGTCATAGAAAAAATAATGTGGTCACTGAACAATCAACAATCTTTACAATCTGAGAGAGCCACCTGTACAGCTTTGCCCTTCTTTTCGCCCATATCTACGAGACTTGTGGCTTCTCTGTAGCATCCACAGTCTTGTTACATTCCTGAAGGTTAATTCTATAAGATGGCGCTCATTGAAGTGGTGGACCAGCGGCCGCCGCGGGGAAGACGGATGTCTGCTCGGAGGCTGTAAATCTTCCGGCTGCACTCAGCCATGGACAGATCGCGTCCTGCTTTGGACGCTGCAGCGGAGAAGGACGGGCTCCCGATGACACCGCCGTCATTTGGAGCTTAAATCACGGTCCTGTTCAGCTGCTGCTCGCTGGTGAAGGTCAGCAGATAGTCTGATTCCACGCGGACAGTGAGGGGAATACAGGGAAAGCTGCATGTTAATTACATATTAATCTCATAAAAATGAATGTATTGGTCATTGCTTATTCAGAAAAAGAATTTAACCACTTTAGTTAGGAATCTTTAAATATTTGGTAATAAATGATAAATGTTTATTAATACACACATTTATAGTTTACCTTATAATAAGGTAATAAATGTCATCATCAGGAAGCAACCCTGTTGTTGATCCCCATCTCCTGGATTTGAACTCAGCAGTCTTGCTAGTTCAGAATGAGTTTTCAGTTTTCAGAATGAGTCTTGAGCTTTTTTTAAGGGTTACAGTCAGTGTTAGGCTAAGTGTTTTGGTTAGCATTAGGCTAAGGGTTATGGTTGGGGTTAGGCTAGGGGTTATGATTAGCGTTAGGCTAAGCGTTACGGTTAGCGTTAGGCTAAGGGCTACGGTTGAGGTTAGGCTAAGTGCTACAGTTAGCATTAGGCTAAGGACTACTGTTAGCGTTAGGCTAAGGGATACGGTTCAGGTTAGGCTAAGTGCTACAGTTAGCATTAGGCTAAGGACTACTGTTAGCGTTAGGCTAAGGGTTTTGGTTAGCGTTAGGATAAGGGTTTTGGTTAGCGTTAGGCTAAGGGTTTTGGTTAGCGTTAGGCTAAGGGTAAGGGTTGTGTTTAGGCTAAAGGTTTCAGTTGCCATTAGGTTAAGGGTTACGATTAGCGTTAGGCAAAGGGCTACAGTTAGCATTAGGCTAAGAACTACTGTTAGCGTTAGGCTAAAGGTTTCAGTTGCCATTAGGCTAAGGGTTACGGTTAGCGTTAGGCAAAGGGTTACGGTTAGTGTTAGGCTAAGGGCTACGGTTGAGGTTAGGCTAAGTGCTACAGTTAGCATTAGGCTTAGGACTATTGTTAGCATTAGGCTAAGGGATACAGTTGAGGTTAGGCTAAGTGCTACAGTTAGCATTAGGCTAAGGACTACTGTTAGCGTTAGGCTAAATGTTACAGTTAGCGTTAGGCTAAGGGCTACGGTTGAGGTTAGGCTAAGTGCTACAGTTAGCATTAGGCTAAGGACTACTGTTAGCGTTAGGCTAAGGGATACGGTTCAGGTTAGGCTAAGTGCTACAGTTAGCATTAGGCTAAGGACTACTGTTAGCGTTAGGCTAAGGGTTTTGGTTAGCGTTAGGATAAGGGTTTTGGTTAGCGTTAGGCTAAGGGTTTTGGTTAGCGTTAGGCTAAGGGTAAGGGTTGTGTTTAGGCTAAAGGTTTCAGTTGCCATTAGGTTAAGGGTTACGATTAGCGTTAGGCAAAGGGCTACAGTTAGCATTAGGCTAAGAACTACTGTTAGCGTTAGGCTAAAGGTTTCAGTTGCCATTAGGCTAAGGGTTACGGTTAGCGTTAGGCAAAGGGTTACGGTTAGTGTTAGGCTAAGGGCTACGGTTGAGGTTAGGCTAAGTGCTACAGTTAGCATTAGGCTTAGGACTATTGTTAGCATTAGGCTAAGGGATACAGTTGAGGTTAGGCTAAGTGCTACAGTTAGCATTAGGCTAAGGACTACTGTTAGCGTTAGGCTAAATGTTACAGTTAGCATTATGCTAAGGACTACTGTTAGCGTTAGGCTAAGGGTTTTGGTTAGCGTTAGGCTAAAATTTTACGTTAACATTAGGCTAAGGGTAAGGGTTGTGTTTAGGATAAAGGTTTCAGTTGCTATTAGGCTATGGGTTACGGTTAGCGTTAGGCTAGGCTAAGGTTACAGTTAGGGATTAAGGCTAAGGATTTATGATTAGCGTTAGGCCAAGGGTTACTGTTAATGTTAGGCAAAGGGTCACGGTTAGCGTTAGGCTAAGGGCTACAGATACTGTTAGGCTAAGAGTGTTGGTTAGAATTAGGCTAAGGGTTACGGTGGTGTGAAAGGCAGGAGATTGTGATCAACCCAGCGATGCTGTTTTTGGGTTGTTTCATAGAGAAGAATGAACATTATAACACACTTCAAAGCTCAAAAAGTGGATTTTTCGTGGCACAGGCCCATTAAGCTCCCAACAAGATCGGCTCGATTAGGACATCAGGATTAAAATGAAAGTGATCTTACTGAATATTAATGACCCACTTCTTCCACAATTCATCATCTTTGAGGAAAACTTCATGCAGAATTCTATTCAGCTAATGCTGCACATCCAGACAGACCACGCACAGCGTCCATCTCATCGTATCCCAGAAATGTAATTCTGATTTGATGGTTTTATTGAAGGTTTTTGTTTCCACCTACCCCTGAGCTGGCACACTTTAGGTCAAACATTCTTGAGGAGTTTCCATCCTGCAGACGTTTGTTCCAACCAGATTATTATTGAGCCACAACTCTTTATTTCTTCTTAAAATTTCACTTCCAGATAAAAGAAAATCCAGCTTTTCCACCTGAAACAAAAGCATCAAAGCTACTTTCTCTGGAGCTGCACACTCGGCTGGCATGTGGGGGATATAACGTTCGATTGGAGGCAAAAGCAAATAGTCACTTCACCTAGTTTTTCATCCCATAAATTACGGCATGTTTCTGCAGTCTGGATTTCTCTTTCTTGGCATGGCCGTCGGCTCGTGGAGCCAAAAATAAGACGGCCATCCTGAAACCACTTTCCATTCAGTACCCACTTGTCTCCGTTCCACCGAGATGTTGTGCAGATTATCCTCATGTGCTCTCGCCTTTAAACCCCCCCCCCGATGTGGTTATCTGAGATCATGTCAGCAAATTGGCATTAGAAATCCCGAATGCAGTCAGATGCAACTTTAAAAACCACTAACAACACTCATCTCGTTCCGGTTCGGTTCAGGAGAAGTTGAGCCGTTTATCTGGTTTGTCGTTCGCTCTCCGGTTGCTACGATATCCGCGGCTTGATTTGTTGCTCTCCGGAGCGGAGGTGACGGGAGCCGGGGAGGAATGCGCTCGGAAAGAGCGTCGAACGCGAAAGGGGAGCGCTCCCTGACAACAGCTGGAGAGGCCGCCGCGCGTTCCCCCGCGCGGGACCTCGGGGCATCATCAGTCAGCATCCAGCGTGTCACGGGGGGTGGGGGGGGGGTGGCAGTGCAGCAGAGGTGACGGAAGACGGAGGGAGAACAGTTGTTAGTCTCATAAATCAGTGACAGAAAGTGAAGGCTTGAACCCGAAGCGGAGCGTCTGATACTCGTCCAGTCACGTACACGACCACAATCTACCTGGATGCTAATCGGGGATCATTTTCTGCTTAAAATGTTTACAGTATATTAAGTATCTGTGCATGCAGCAAGTAATTCTACTTATCAACAGTAAAATATCCAAATCTAGAAACAAGGAGTTCCTCTATAGCATTTAAAAATTAGCAAAAAATGTTATTTAGAGTCCCCTAATAATGCATCCACTGTTCCTTTTCTTGTTTCTTGTTAGATGTTTAGTTAAATTGTTAGAAAAAAAAAAGAAATGTTGAGAATGTAAATATAAATCAAGTGGATTTGAATGTAATGTTTCATAATTTTTTTTAATGTTTTTAAATAAAGATTGAGGAAAAAAATGTTATTTTAGAGTACTTCAAATTGAACAGTTTACAGCTGATTCATAAGTACTTTTTACTAGTTATAAGCAAATAGTTTGTATTTTTTGAGTTTTTATTGACCTAACTTTAGTCTTTTTTTTTAAATCACAGTAATAAAAAAGCAAGTGTTCTTTAAAATTATCTTTAACATTGAATCAAAAACTAAAAGTGTAATTTATGGAGTTTGTTTTGTCTTAAATTGAATGTGAAACAAACAGATTTAGCTATATTTTAACCCGAGAAAACGTAACTATTAAAAGTTACACCATCACTTTTGCCGGGTAAATTTTACCCGACACAATACACCCAATATACTCAATATTTGTTATAGAAAAATATGACAAAGCATGATAATTAGACTAGCTTTCTTTTATTTTCAACCGGGGTTTATGTAAGAAAATGGAAAATATAAGTTTAGGAAAATTATAGAAAAATTGGGAATTTCAGAAAAATCTGTAAAAAAAAAAAAAAAAAAAAAAAAAAAAAAAAGTCCACCCATTCCTGGGACATGAATGACTGTATCCAAGGAATCATAACACTCCAAAAAATGTAATATTTTGGAAATCGTGTAAAAACTTTTGCTCAGGTGAGAAATTTAGTTTCTAGATCCTAGCTCTTAATGAGAAAAACTAATCTCAACTTTGCTAATTTAGAGAAAAAGTAGGAAATGCAAAGAGCCAAAGGGAAGATATTTTCTTTATCGTTTTTCAAGAACAAAATGAAAATAAATACCAGATTTACAGACAGACAAATAAAACAAAAATGTGCTCGAAAAGGAAGAAAAATGTCGTATGTTCCCCTTTTACAACATCCTATTTGGTGCATATAGGAACCAGCATCATGGAGGACATATTCTCCATCTGAGTCAATGTTTCTATGGCAACCACTCCCACCAATCATCAGTGAGACTGTTGGAAGGCCACACCCCTATCACCTAAAGCAAAAATCTGTCATGCGTTGCTGTTTATTTCTGTGGGATTTTGGCTTCTTGGAGCCACTTCCTGTTCGGATCACCAGGGACGAGGTGTCATTCAGTCCAGTTCTCATATACAGTCAGTGGCATCAATGGTTAAAAATAAACTTTATAAACTTTTAGCCTGAATATGACAGAAAAAAAACCTGAATACATAAAATAATGTCAATTTCAAATAACATTTCAGATTAAAAAGGGAAGTTTTGAGTTTAATTATCTTCACTTTTCAATTTCATTCAAACTGTTAAAGTGGAAAAAATAATTACATTTTTTTCTTGATCAGTTTTTTAGTTTGTTGCATCTCTCGTCTCTTTGTTGTTTTTTAATAAGAAATGATTTTAGGTTTTTTACAAATATGTAAAAAAAATTACAAAGTATCCAACACAGTAAAAAAAACAACAATACAATCTCCATTGTAAAGAAAAGTCACAAACTGAATTCCTTTACTCAGTAGTTGGTGGCAGCTTATTATTTCAACTCGTTTTTTCAGACTTGTATCTGCCTTTTGTGTAATTTTAAGCTCTTTGTAACTTTTTTTTCTCATTTTTGATGTTTACTTCTGGTGCCCTGATGGTGTTGTAAAAAATAAGTCCTTCATGATAAGTGGCTCCACATTAAAAATATGTCCTCACTGTGACTCCTCCCCCAAACGAGAGCAGCAGACTGCTGTGTTTACTCGATGACATCATTTGTTTGGCTGCCTCTAAATTTGCCGACGCGCTGGGTCGCGCCTCATCCGGCCCCGGAGCTCGCCGCGACCTCACGTTCCGCTGTGGAAAGAAAGCGCCCGTCCAGCCGGCAGACTGCGATCATTGCGTCCCGGCCGCTGACCTCACAGGCGGAGCCGGGCGGGTTCAGGGGTACGTCGACCGCGCCAGACGCCGGGGTCAGCGGGATTGTGCAGCTTTTCTGAAGATCGGGGTCGCGACGCCTCTTTGTTTACAGCATTTTCTGTAAACATTTTCATTATATCCAGAGATTGAAAAACATAAAGGAAATTGAGGAATTTTTAAAAGCAAATTCCTGTGTAAAAAAAAACAAAAACATTGGAATTGCCTCCTCAGCGATAAAGAATAAATGAATAAAACATCAACGGAGAACCAAAAATATTAAATAAGGAAAGATCAGGGAAAAGTATTTAGAATTTAACAACATAAAGTAAATTAAGTAAATTAAGGTGAAAAAACAAAAACTCTCAACAAGTGTTTAGAACCACAATGACTGATCAATTATGTCCAGGTAGCTGATAAGACCATTGATGAGTGGACGTGACCTGTACAGAAGACAAAACAGAACAGAAACAGATAATTGATTTAAAAAAAATGTTTTTTCGAAAAATACTTGGGGGGCTCCGGAAAAAAACAAAAACTTCTGGTTACTAACTAGAATTTATTTTTCTAAAAATTGAAGTAGTTGGAACAGCTGATAATGTAAGAAAATGGAAAATATAAGTCTAGGAAAATTATAGAAAAATTGGGAATTTGAGAATTTTATTTTATTTTTTTTTATTTAACTTTTATTTTACCAGGAAATGCCGTTGAGACTTACATCTCTTTTTCAAGGGAGACCTGGCCAAAAGCATCAACACAAAGAATAAATACAGTTAAACAATAAAATAAGAAATAAATAATACAATTAAACAAACAATTGAAATAACAACAGGACAATGAATAAAAGGTTAATTGAGAGTGGTTTGGATAAGTCAAGAGTGACATGTGCATATTTCTTTTAAAAGCTCAGAAAGTTTTTCTTTGAAACAATTCAAGGGAATGAGGTCACTTAGATGCAGAAGCTCTAATTAAGGTGAAAAAACAAAAACTCTAAACAATGTTTAGAACCACAAGGACTCCAACAATACAGCAGAAGTACTGATCGATTATGTCCAGGTAGCTGATAAGACCCTGATGAGTGGACGTGTCCTGTACAGAAGACAAAACAGAACAGAAATGGATAATTGATTTAAAAAAATGTTTTTTCTAAAAATACTTGGGGGGCTCCGAAAAAAACCCAAAAACTTCTGGTTACTAATAGAATTTGTTTTTCTAAAAATCGAAGTAGTGGGAAAAAAATCTGCTTAGTAACTGGTTCACTAAAAAAATAAAACGTAGTAACTGGTGCACACCATATAGTAACTTTTTTTTTTTTCTAAAAGTTGAATTAAAAAAAATAAAAAAAGATGAATAGGGATGGAACGAGTATCTGAAAACTTTGTGCTCCGTTCCTGAAAGACTACAAATAAAGCAGCAGTAAAGCATGCTGATTGTCCAAATGGTTGAAGAGTTATTCATGGTTTGACCTCTTGGTTTAAAGCTCATGTGTCAAAGGGTTAAATAAAACTCCTGTATTATTTATTATTTGAAACCGTAAGAATTATTGATCTGTGAATCTTTGATTTACGAATCGTAACGATCCACCCCCCTAAATGGTTTAGTCCACACCAGTGATGTTGGCGGCTTTCACATCTGTAGATAAAGTTAGGGGTCGAGGTGTTTGTCTGCTTGATGCTGTCCAGCGGTTTAGAGTTTTAAAAGTTCAGTGACGGTCTCACCTTCTGTCTGAGTGACATTTATCTAAAGTTGACCCGCCTCTTACCAACTCAACTGGGATGTGGCATCAGAGGTAAAGAAAAAAAAAGGTAAAAATCCTCTTAAAGTCAATACAGTTGGAGGAGTCAGACTGGGCTGTCCCATTCTCTAAAACCACAAACACAAGATGACTTTATGTTTACATTAAATTGTCAAAAAGGGAAAAAGCCTTTGGGGTATTTTTCGAGCTTTCCAGCTGAGCAAACATGCCCAAATTCAGTTCAGCTACAGCTGTAGAGCTTGAAGGCCCAAGCGAGCGGCCTGGGTCGGTGTGGACTCTCTGAGCAGACTCCTTTAAAGCTCAGACCTGCATCAGTCTTCACAGATATAATGCTGATTCTCTGTGGCATCAACCCTGTTTTCAACTGATGTTCTGGCAGTTCTGATTGGCTGGTTCAGTTCAGTGTCAGACACGGAGCCCCAGATTGCTCCTGCTGGTTGCTATTGGCAACCATACAGTGAAGCTTCTGCACTCCTTTGGTTCAAAGGTGTATTTTTATAATTTCCTCAAAACCCACTTTGTTCATCTTTTGATTTATTATAGAAGTGTTTAATTCTGTCATTTTTAACCTAAAAATCCAGTGTTTTTTTCTGACAGTGCAGCAATTAGAAATTCATATATGAGTGTTTATGGTTTTAAAAAGGTCAGAAGTCACTCCAGAGTTTAAGTCGTACCTCTGACTAGAGCTGCCACACGATTCTTTTAATAGTCGACTAATCGCCGATTATTTTTTCTGATTAGTCGACTAATCGGGTCATGCACAAACTGGATGTAAAGCATTTATCTTAACCATCGTTAGCTTTAAATGAACAAAAACTAGATCTATAGCATTACCTGCGATTTAGCTAGTGTGAATGCTGTAAATTAATAGCTGAAGTCGCTGAAGCTGAAAGACGGATAAAATATTAATTAAATGCCAAATTAGCCTAAAAACTGAAAAGAGCCTAAGTTAGCCAAAACAGCTAGCATATCGCTAAAACATTAGCTAAATTTCAAAATAGCCTCAAAAAACAAACAAAAAAAGGCTAAATTAGCCAAATTAGCTAGCATGTAGCTGAAATATTAGCTAAACTCCAAAATAGTCCAAAAAGCTAGCAAAATGCCATTATAACTTTCAACTTTACTACACTCTGAATCCATAGTAACGACTAATTGACTATTAAATTAGTGGTCGACTATTTTAATTGTCGATTAGTCGACTGATCGTGGCGGCCCCACCTCTGACCAAACTATGCAAAAAGACCAGCAAAAACGGCACCTAAAAACACAATTTTGATCTTAATTTTCTTTACATATTTCCACCATAATCAGAAAATGTACATTTTGATTGGAGTGGGTCGTTAGCTTTGTCTTTTCCTGAGAAATACAACTAGATGGAAAAAATATTAAGCTCTAAAATCTTTGAGGCTTTTTGCTCTTCCTGTAGAAACAATCAGAGATGTAGACCTTGAATTGTATTGTGTTGTTTTCTTAATTAGAACATTTTGGTATCAAATTTCAAATCTTTAAATGATTTTTTTTTTATATCTATCCATTTAATAAAAAGAATAAATAAAAACTGGTTTATTAGCAGCCTTTTTGAGGACACCAAAGGTCATTTTAGGACATTTTTACACACTGTCTTTCAGCTGTCCTCCGCCTTTTCTCTTATAATATATTGGATGTCTGTTATCTTCCAAATAATTTTTGTTCTGCAGATATTAGTCATTTTCAATTTGTCTTTCTTCATTATTTTCTATGGAAGTTGTTTGAGCCATACTGCTGCAGTGGAAAACTCATCTTTTCTACAGACGCTCCAAGGATTTCATGCTGTAGTTTTTCACTAATCGACCTGTTTTTCTTTAAATTGAATAAAAAGACTGAATTGGATTACAAAAATCAAAGTGATAAAGCTCCGTCTGATGATTTAGCTGTTTTTCATGTAAAAGTTTAGGATATCCTCAGTTGTGAACTCCTGTTTATGAATAATCGGAGTTGTTTTGTTTTTTTTTACATGATCTGTTTCCGTCTCGTTTTCAGAAGAAGATCAGAAGCCGACCAATGAGGCGGTGGCTGAGTATCTGGAGGGACGAAAAAAATACGAGGAGCTGAAGACAAAGAAGCAGAAGAAAGGTTCTGGCAGAGAGCAGCAGGTAACATGAATTCATTTAGGTCAGCTGCTTCTAACAGAAGCAAAAATAACAGCAATAAACCATCTTCCACCTCAGTCTTTGTCATTTAACTATTCTTCGAAGACCTCCTCTGGTGAAATCTGTCTTTAATGAAGATCAGATATAGAGAAAATGACGCTTAGATTTTCCTTTCTGACTATTTCTTCACTAGAATCGTTGTGAATCTGGAGCAAACGAATAAATGTAGTATTTGTGTAAACTTAACTCTATTATTAATGCATCAGTTGAAGCTTAAATAATTAAATTAAATTAATTGATGGAATGGGAATTCACAACTTTATACCCTACACAAAAGCAACATCAACCTTTGTTTTTTTAATGTTTTTTTAATCATTTAAATAATAAATTATATAATAAATATAATTTTATGACATGTTGAGATCCAAATGTCACTCAGAAGATATCATATTCAATGAAAATACAAGTAAAACACAAATGATAAACTTTAGTGCTTTAAAAGGCATCCATACCAGTACTTCCAAAGATAGTTCAGGAGCAGAAGGTCGGTCATAAAGTATACACAATAGCCGATTGCTTCACTAAACTAAACAGACTAAATAAAACTGGTAATCCCTGCCCTTAGACCCTCCTTCCCGGTAAGGATAAAGCTCATAAAAAACCTGATTCAGGAAAAAAGAAGAAACTTTAGAGATGCTCTTATGAAGGAGAGATCCCGTCCCAGGACGGACAGGAAATTTACCAGAGCTGTTAAAGAAGAACACTACAACTACGTATTTGAATAGAGTTCAGCCAGATAGGACTTGGGACAGGTGGGTGTGAGGTCCACGGCCAAGACGAGTTAGAGGCGAGGTCCACGGCCAAGACGAGTTAGAGGCGAGGTCCACGGCCAAGACGAGCCAGAGGCGGGGTCCACGGCCAAGACGAGCCGGAGGGGTGGTCCACAGCCAAGTCGAACTAGAGTGGTGGTCCACGGCCAAGACGAGCCAGAGGTGAGGTCCACAGCCAAGACGAGCCTGAGGCGTGGTCCACGGCCAAGATGAGCCAGAGGCGTGGTCCACAGCCAAGACGAGCCTGAGGCGTGGTCCACAGCCAAGACGAGTTAGAGGCGTGGTTCACGGCCAAGATGAGCCAGAGGTGAGGTCCACAGCCAAGACGAGCCTGAGGCGAGGTCCACGGCCAAGACGAGCTAGAGGCGAGGTCCACTGCCAAGACGAGCTAGAGGCGTGGTCCACGGCCAAGATGAGCCAGAGATGAGGTCCACAGCCAAGACGAGCCAGAGGCGTGGTCCACGGCCAAGACGAGTTAGAGGCGTGGTCCACAGCCAAGACAAGCTAGAGGCGTGGTTCACGGCCAAGATGAGCCAGAGGCGTGGTCCACAGCCAAGACGAGCTAGAGGTGAGGTCCACGGCCAAGACGAGCCTGAGGCGTGGTCCACGGCCAAGATGAGCCAGAGGTGAGGTCCACAGCCAAGACGAGCCTGAGGCGAGGTCCACGGCCAAGACGAGCCTGAGGCGTGGTCCACAGCCAAGACGAGTTAGAGGCGTGGTTCACGGCCAAGATGAGCCAGAGGTGAGGTCCACAGCCAAGACGAGCCAGAGGCGTGGTCCACAGCCAAGACGAGCTAGAGGTGAGGTCCACGGCCAAGACGAGCCTGAGGCGTGGTCCACGGCCAAGATGAGCCAGAGGTGAGGTCCACAGCCAAGACGAGCCTGAGGCGAGGTCCACAGCCAAGACGAGCCTGAGGCGAGGTCCACGGCCAAGACGAGCCTGAGGCGTGGTCCACAGCCAAGACGAGTTAGAGGCGTGGTTCACGGCCAAGATGAGCCAGAGGTGAGGTCCACAGCCAAGACGAGCCTGAGGCGTGGTCCACAGCCAAGACGAGCCTGAGGCGAGGTCCACGGCCAAGACGAGCTAGAGGCGTGGTTCACGGCCAAGATGAGCCAGAGGCGTGGTCCACAGCCAAGACGAGCCAGAGGTGAGGTCCACAGCCAAGACAAGCTAGAGGCGTGGTTCACGGCCAAGATGAGCCAGAGGTGAGGTCCACAGCCAAGACGAGCCAGAGGTGAGGTCCACAGCCAAGACAAGCTAGAGGCGTGGTTCACGGCCAAGATGAGCCAGAGGCGTGGTCCACAGCCAAGACGAGCTAGAGGTGAGGTCCACGGCCAAGACGAGCCTGAGGCGTGGTCCACGGCCAAGATGAGCCAGAGGTGAGGTCCACAGCCAAGACGAGCCTGAGGCGAGGTCCACGGCCAAGACGAGCCAGAGGCGTGGTCCACAGCCAAGACGAGCCTGAGGCGTGGTCCACAGCCAAGACGAGTTAGAGGCGGTTTCACGCGCCAAGACGAGCCAGAGGTGAGGTCCACAGCCAAGACGAGCCTAGGCGAGGTCCACGGCCAAGACGAAGCTAGCAGGCCGTGGTCCACGGCCAAAGACGAGCCAGAGATGAGGTCCACACAGCCAAGACGAGCCAGAGGCGTGGTCCACGGCCAAGACGAGCTAGAGGCGTGGTCCACAGCAAGAGACAGAGGCGTTAGAAGAGGCGGTGGTTCACGCCGGCCAAGACGAGCAGAGGCGTGGTCCACAGCCAAGGACGAGCCAGAGGCGTGGTCCACGGCCAAGACGAGCCAGAGGCGTGGTCCACGGCCAAGACGAGCCTGAGGGTGGTCCACGGCCAAGAACGAGTTAGAGGCGTGTCCTGTACGGCCAAGACGACGCCAGAGGCGTGGTCCACAGCCAAGACGAGCTGAGCGAGGTCCACGGCCAAGACGAGTTAGCCAGCAGATGGTTCCACGGCCAAGACGAGCTAGAGGCGTGGTGTCACGGCCAAGACGAGCCAGAGGTGAGGTCCACAGCCAAGACGAGCCTGAAGGCGTGGTCCACGACCGCCAAGACGAGCTAGAGGCGTGGTCCACAGCCAAGACGAGCCAGAGGCGTGGTCCACGGCCAAGATGAGCCAGAGGTGAGTCCACACCAAGACGAGCCTGAGGTCCGAGTCCACGGCCAAGACGAGCAGAGGCGTAGGGTCCACAAGCCAAGACGAGCCAGAGGCGTGGTTCACGGCCAAGATGAGCCAGAGGTGAGGTCCACAGCCAAGACGAGCCTGAGGCGTGGTCCACGGCCAAGACGAGCTAGAGGCGTGGTTTACGGCCAAGATGAGCCAGAGATGAGGTCCACAGCCAAGACGAGCCAGAGGCGTGGTCCACAGCCAAGACGAGCCTGAGGCGTGGTCCACAGCCAAGACGAGCTAGAGCGTGGTTCCACGGCCAAGATGAGCCAGAGTGAGGTCCACAGCCCAAAGACGAGCCTGAGGCGAGTCCACGGCCAAGACAGCCAGAGCGTGTCCACAGCCAAGACGAGCCAGAGGCGTGGTTCACGGCCAAGATGCAGCCAGAGTGAGGGTCCACAGCCAAGACGAGTCCAGAGGGGCACAAGGGATGGAATTTTTCACCCAAAAACCACCCCCAGACTCTCTCCCACTGAGATGTGAGATGTTGAGCCAGAGGCGTATCAGAAAGAGGAACAACCCGTGAACCGCACTGCACCAAACAGAAGCATAAAGAACTAAATAAAATAATGAGAAAGAAGAGAGGAGAGGTGTAAATGAGAATAGAGAAAGGAACCTCAACGCGCCATACTTTTCCCAGCTTCTAACTTCTATTGGGCTTCTAGCAAATAATTGTTATTGACTTTTAAAAACATGTTAATAGTGATTGGTTGAAACGGTGCGTCTCCCTCGCCAAACTTAATGATGCGCCCAAATTGTTCAAGTACCGCGCCTGTTTCCTCTCTGACTAGAAATTTCCTTTAACTTCCTTAACTCTTCTTGTTAAAACCACTTACAGCCAACCGTTTCACTTTCAGCAGAAAGAAATTCAAAAAACGTTTTATTGCATTTTAGGCGCTCCACCTGGTTGCCACGGCGACATCATAGAAAATCCTTTTTCCTTCTTGCCAGAAGTGCAAAGAAATCCTTCTTCCCCGTGATGAACTTGACCTCTGTCACATCCAGGCTCTAATAAACGCGCCTGAAGGTTCACTTTGCATTTATGTGCGCACATGTCAAGTGTAGATTTTAGCTCGCAGCCATCAGGAAATCGACCCTGACGCTGTGTTTTCTTCTCATATTCCGTTTTTCACCAGAGATCTCAACACGCAGACCCTCCGAGCCAGGGTTTGAAATGAATACCACGTGTGTAAATTTGAGCAAAGTGTCTGTGTGCGCGAGGATTTAGAAAAACAAAATCTGTAGTTGCTATTAGTCTTGAGAAGCGCTCCCGAAGTGCAGTCTGGTGGTGTGTGGGGGCCCCGCGTGAGCGGCTGGCGTTCGGAGCCTCCGCTGGCTGCAGACGCCTCCCGCCACGCCAGGTAGGGTGAGAGGGGAGGAATGGGGGCTGCAGGCCTAGCAGTCCTAGAAAAACACCAGTGGGAAGTCTGTGCCACTCTGGAGGCGCTGCGAACAGAATGTGGGTTACAACAGGTCAGACTTTGGAAGTCAAGTCTGGGCCAGAGGAGGTAAACTATTCCATCTGTGTCTGTCTTCACATGGGCTCTCTCCGCAGCCCCGCCTCCTCCTCCTCCTCTTCGGCTACCACACTCATCCTCACAAAGTCACTGCTTGGAATGCAGAGTCCCGAGCCGCTCTCGCCGTCCGCTCTGCTGCTCAGTTTGAACAAATGAAGGGAACGCTTTAGCGGCAACACAAAGTGGTTTCACGTCACGATTCAACAAGAAAGAGCATGCGACACTAGGGCTGTGGATCGTTGCTTAGGTGGCGATCCGATACGATTCACGAATCAAGCTCAACGATTCACGAGTTGAACCACGATTCTTACTTTTTAATATAATGTTTATTGCTATGAGAATATTTACTAGATGTAGGAGAATTGAAATTATTTGTATTAAATCACCAACATTTATACATTTAATTAGAGCAAAAGATCAGAATCAACAAAATTGATTTAAAAAAAACCCAAAAAGATTCAGATAGAAAGAAATTTTGTCATTTTAAACTTTTTTTTTTGTCAGGTCTTGTCTGGTTAAGTTCAGCAGTAACATAAACAACATAAAGAGGATAAAAATTACTGCCGTTTTGGATCATTTAACAACAAAACTTAAAAATGTTTCGAACATTTTTTTATCCTCAAAGTTCTTCAATATGTTTCGGTGCAGAGCCCGTGTGAAAAAAGTATTTTTTTCTGCAGCAGAATCATCTGATTCACGTTGATTAAATCCTCCTTTCAGCAGCGCTTCTTCAGAATAAGATGGAGTTTCGTTAATTGCGTCAACAGTTGAAGAGTTACCATAGCGAAAAGAATGTAAACACTGACATAAAGCTGCGATGTTAAAGCTAATTCATTTTTTCAGAAGTTATGTCAGTGAACAGAACTTCAGTCTCTGTTTTTGAACGGAAAAAAAGTCTCGCTAGTTTTACTTTGAAAACCGGAAGTTTCTCCGCAACTAAAAAGTGTTTACTTTCGGTTACAAACGCGGCTCTTTCGGCTTTGTTTTAGTTCGTAAACTTAAAATAATACATTAATCTGAATTCCAGAAGAAAAATACATCATTGACAGATAATATTCTGATCATATTTTACTATATTTACAAAGATCGCAAATCAGCGATCTTGAACGTCGCGAATATTTGTACTCGGATTTTCGGGAGCAGATCGCGAATACCCGAGCACCCGGGTACTCGTTACAGCCCTATGCGACACCCTCCGGATTTATTCATTTATATGTTTATTTAGTGCAATTTTGTTTGAAATGGATTAAAATCACCAAACAAAACACAGAAATGTGTTACATGAGGTCAGATACAGCTGTCCTCATGAGTGGATATGTTGGCGAACAATAGGGTACGCAAGTGTCAAGCACAAAATATCGCCCCATAGAGCTAAAAAGTTCAAGCAAACACTCAAACAAGGTAAATAAGGTGGAAGTGCCTCCCCACCGTGCCCAGCTCAGACGATTGGATAGACATTGTAAATGAAATCTGCCAGATGGAAAGACTAACTTATTCACTTCGGATACAATTTTCCAAGTTCCTTAAGATCACGATGGATATTCTATGTTAATCACTTGCAACAAATGGAAGTAATGAACATGTCTGACTTGTAAACTATAAACAAGATGAACGGACCATTGACCCCCACATTGTTTTTTGTTTTTTTTTCTCCCTAATAATTCATCCACTGTTCCTTTTCTTGTTAGACGTTTAGTTAAATTGTTAGAAAAAAAAAGAAGTGTTGAGAATGGAGATATAAATCAAGGGCCTAAAACTGGCTCGAAGTGAAGTTGAATGTAATGTTTCATAATTTTCTCAATGTTTTTAAATAAAGATTGAAAAAAAAAAAATAAGGTGGAAGTGGTGATACGCAGGTGTGTTGCACGGAGTCATCCTGCTCTCTAAGAGGAAATTCTGGGACCTTCAAGGTCCATCAGGAAATCGTGTTAGAGGAGCTCTCCGAACGTCCTGCTGACTCCACAGACTCGACGCAACAAAACCCTAGAATTTTGACATTCTTGTGGATAAAAGATCTAAAAAGAAGAGATTAAACGCGCAGGTCTGGAACTCTGAAAGAGACATTTGAGTTGATTTCTCACAGTTATCCCATCACCCTTTAGAAGAATAATTCACTGATTTGTATTTATGCTATTGTTACTACTATGACGAACATAATCAATCAATAAACTTTATTTGTTGAGCACTTTTCATGTACTTCTGTACAGCCCAAAGTGCTTTACAAGTTAAAAGAAAACATATTTCAGCAAAATAGATCAGAAATATCCACCTCATCAAGACAAAAACAGCATAAAAACACATAAAATCAAGACAAAACTAGCATCATCATTGAAATAACAAAATATTAAAACAATAATAAACCCTAAAAGTTCAAGGTGAGTAATTAAAAGCTTTACTAAAAAGGTAGGTTTTTAATTTGTTTTTAAAGATCTCCACAGATGTAGCAGCTCTCAGGTCCTTGGGCAGGCTATTCCACAGGCGAGCGCCTAGACACTGAAAGGAAGCCTCACCATAGGTCTTGGTCTAAAAAATAAATGAACTGTTGTTCGTTTTCTATGAATTAAACACAAACATTAAGAGAAAATAGCCTTTTTTAAACTTTTGACAGAAGTTCCTTTCAAAGTAAAAGACACTCTGTCACATGTGATCATCTCAATACAGCAAAAGTATTAGAAGCAAGTGTAACATCAGCATTGATTAAATAAAAACAGTTCATTTCACTGTTGTTGGTGCATCTTTGACAGAAATGTAAATCTAATAAACTAAAAGGAAATTAAGAAAACCCCTGACATATTTTTCAAAGACACCTAAAATTCCTTTTTTTTAAAAAAAAAAAATAGAAAATTCAATTAATAATCCGGAGTGTTTTAATACCGGTTGTGCTTATTAACGTCCATTAATTTTTATTTTAGTACAGGACAGGATTCACAAAAATGTGTGAAAATATTTAGTTCAACTTGTGATACAGACTGTTGCTATAGTCAGTGAATCTGCCCAATATGGAATCAATGAAACAACATCATCTAAATGTATCTGCTCTTGTGTCATCTTGTTTTATGTCATTGAATCCCATTTTGTCTTGACATATCTCATGTCATCTAATCTCATATGGTCTCATCTCATATTATCTCGTCTCCTCTTGTCTTATCTCATTGAATCCCATTTCATGTTGACTTATTTATTCTGTCTCATCTCGTTTAATCTCATCTCATCTATTTTGTCTCATCTCATCTAACTTATCTGATCTTGTTTCATCTCTTGAATCCCATTTTATCTTGATTTATCTCATGTCTCATCTCATTTAATCTCATCTCACCTAGTTTATCTCATCTTATTTTGTCTCATATCGTCTAAACTTATCTGCTCTTATCTCATTTTATCTTATCTCATGTCGTCTAATCTCATATGGTCTCATCTCATTTAATCTCATCTCATCTAAACAGATCTGCTCTCATTTCATCTAGTCTTATCTCATCTAATCATATCTAATCTTTTCTCGTCTTGTGTCTAGGTAGAGAGATAAATAGGATTTCATTCAAAATGACAAATATTTGTTAAAAATTCAGGTTTTAATTTACGTGCGTTTATATGCAAATCTTGAATTTTATTAAGCTTTCTACCTTTCAAAAAAGATTCCACACTTTACTTGTGTTCTGTCAGCAACACTTATCTTTCAAATACAAAATTGATCCATAATTTTGGATTTTGGCTTAACTGCCACTTTAATTTATTTGTGTTGCGACCCGTTGAGATAACAGCTTCCGACCTTTTCTTTAAAATCTCTTGAAATAAATGTTAAACATTAACATGACACAGTTTTGATCAGTTGTGAACTAATTATTCAATCATTTAAACTTACTTTCTATGCATTTTTACCTCACATCACACTGAATCTAAGAATCTGCTTTTTTATTTTAAAAATTTTTTTTGTTAATTTCATTTTCTTCATAAATAATTAATTTGAAGAATGTCCGGAGACTTCGGTCATTAAAACCTGAGAAATATGAAGGGAGGAGTCTCTAGTTAGGAGGCGGGGCATTTTCAGCTGAGTTGTTTCTGAAGCTAAAAATCTCACCAATTACTGAAGCGTGAACGTTTCCTCCAATACCAGAGATGTGGGAGTTTCTTAACCTGAGATTAAAGAGTTTCTGTAATCTCTTTCTGAATGGGATTAACCACGAATTCCATCAACACTTTTCCTTTTATAAGGACTTGTTTTGGTTGTTTGCTGCCATTTTAGTGAATCACTTTTTTTATTTGTGTTCCTTTTTTTTCAACAGAATTCAAAGCTGAATGTTTGCAGTAATTTGTGAGATCAGAACCAGACTTGAACCCTCTCCTCTTCCCTCTGTCGACTCAGGATGGCTCACGTTCTGCAGTTTGATGAGCAAACCAGAAAAGTCAAGGACGCCAACATGCAGGACGAGGACACTTTCGAGATCTACGACCCCCGGAACCCCGTCAACAAGCGCCGGAGAGAGGAGAGCAAGAAGATCATGAAGGAGAAGAAGGCCAAGAGGTGAAGCTCTGCGGGGTGAAAGGTCACGCCGCATGACGGAGGAGCTGCTGCACTTTCCCATCACCTCACGCCGCCGCAGCTCTGAGGGCAACATCTGGATGGAGAATGCTAAACTTAAGCTTCAGCTGTGCAGAGCTCAGTCAATCAATCATCTGCAGTAACTTCAGTTAATCACATGTATTGTTCAGTTTTCTAGCTTGTAACATTGTGCAGATTTTTTTTTTTTAATTAAAACACATTTATGAACATTTTTGGTGCTTTCTACTCTCTGGGACAAACAACAAATCAGTTGAGTGAAAGTAAAAAGAAACTCATCAAGAAGAATTCAAGAATGTTTTTATTTATTCTTAAGCAATTTCAGACAAATTATAAAACATATTTCTGGAATGTGGCTTCTTACAGGAAAAAAAATGCATTTTTATCAAGAATAAACGAGCAATGTCCCATACCATGAACGTTCTGCCTCCCATCATGATAGCAGAAGGTGATAAAAGTGAGTGAACACGTATCACTCAGAGAACATGAATACAAAAAGTACAGCAACACTGTTAAAAGTAAAACAAGGATGGAGACCACCATGAATTGCAAATAAGCTAATGTTTTTTTTTATTTTT
Source organism: Oryzias javanicus (assembly GCA_003999625.1). Classification (NCBI taxonomy): domain Eukaryota; kingdom Metazoa; phylum Chordata; class Actinopteri; order Beloniformes; family Adrianichthyidae; genus Oryzias; species Oryzias javanicus. The sequence continues at coordinate 27,183,197 of CM012448.1, forward strand.
ATGTTCTCAAAGTAACTAAAAAAACATATAAAGGTAAACTAAAGAAATTATCAATAATTCTAACTTATAATGACATAAAGGTAGTGTAACCTCCAACACTTATTACTAAACAAAGCAGATCATCTTTATTAGCTTAGATTGATGAAGAGGAGGAAATCCCAAATACTAGAGAAATATGCAACAATTAGTTTTTTACTTTAAAAACATATTACCATACACAATCATGGCATTTTACATTGCAAATTTGAAGTGTATGGAATACGAGGAGTTGCTTTAAGTTAGGTCAAATGCTATTTGACAGGATGGATTACATTAGTAAAGGCTTCCCTTAAAGAGATTATTTGTGGAGTCCCACAAAGATCCATTCTGGGCCCATTTCTTTAAAACATTTGCATAAATTATATATCTAATGTTTCAAAACTGTTAATACACATTATTTATTGATGATACACAAATCTTTTTTCTACATATTATTATAAGGTATTTAGTGATGTGGTAGATACAGAGCCACTAAAACATGGATGGATTACCACCAAAGCTACCAGCAAAGCCACAAAGGAGTTTTGAGGCCACCAAAAACAGAAAAAAAGGTAATTTTAAGAAATTAAAAGTTGAAAATACACAACTTTATTCAGGTAATTTAAAAATAAGACTTTTTTCAAGTAAATCTAAGAGATTTAAAGTACTTATTTATTTGTAAACTGGCCCTAATACTATGTCCAACTAAACATTTTTTTTAATCATTAAACTACATTTTAATATTGTAGGACGTCGTTGGTTAAACATTTGGTCAGCAGAGGGCGCTGTGTGTCCAATGAACTGACTCCACCGCATCAATAGCAGGAGTCGTAAAAGAAATGGTGATAAAAAATTGTCGGCTAACAAGCTAAATGTGCTTCCAACTGGTAAGATATTAAGATAACGCAACGATAGTGAACTGAGTTATATAAATGTGTAGTTTGTTGTTGACAAACAGTGTTTTATTTTAGTGTTGTTCAGTAGATAGCTTGAAAGCTAACATGTGCTGTGCTAATAGTGCTAAGGTGTTAGCTTGTTAGCGCTATGCGGGGATATGTAGCTAAAAAAATAATAATAATAATGTCCGAAAATGTGTCTTAAACTTTATAGTTGTGAAGTGAAGTACGAGATGATAGCAGTGAGGCTAACGTACAAATTCCCGCGTTTTCCGCGGCAAGAGTTGGCTAACTTCCTGTTATCCCTCCACGCTAGAAACAAAAAATACATGTTTCCGGGTTTGATAAAAAATATAAATTTAGCCGTAAAAATATGTGCAGTTAGCCTAAAATTCTCTTTAATTTAAATAAAACAATTCTCTATTTTGAACAGCCATCATTTGTATTATTGTGAAGCAAATGCCCAATAGTTTCAGCAGAAGATTTGAAGTTTTATGTATTTTATTTATAAAAAAATACAAACACCTAATTTTTTATAATTTTTAATACATTGAAAGTTTGATTTATCTAATTTAAGCCAGAGTTTAACTCACTTTATTATGCAAGTGTTTGATTTCCAAAGATAATACTTAAAGTTCAGGAGATGGTTGTTATGCATTTATTGATGGTTATACACAAGTACATATATTTTATACATTTTAATTTATATTAAAAAAAAAAAATTCAAATTCAAATTTTTATTAGTTGCATGTTACTTTAATTATGCAGTAATTCAGTTAGTTTTTGTCTGAACAAACTTTTTTTTCAGAAGAAGAAAGTGTGAGTAAAAAACTATTTTTTTTTATTTTTTTTTTTAAGTTTTTGGGACAATAAAATCTGTCTAACATAGAGGCTCATAGCTCGTATCCGTTTGCTCGGCTGTTGGAGATGACATGTTAAAAAAACCAAAACAAAAAAACGTGTTTTAAACAAATAGTTACTTTAAATATTTTCCTTAAAAGAAATTGAAAAATTCAGACTTGTGATCTTATAAAGATGTTCAATGGGAAATCCCATTAAACGTTAGCATCAAGCTAGCAAACTTTAGCATTATGTGTTGGACCGATCTCTACTTTTATGGATCAATTATTAATCTATTAAGTTTAGATCGATTGAAATCGAATAATCAATTTTATCAACCCAGCTCTAGACTAAAACTACTTTTATGTCAGGAAAGAGTTTATTTCTTTAAATTAAATTAATCTATATTGGAGTATAGGCTTATAGAATTTAGGGAGTACTTATTTGAAAATTAGTTGAATATTTTATGTCAAGATGTACTTAAGTAGTTCTAGCATGCATGTACTTTAGTTTTTCATAGATCAAAACTAATGGATAAAGGTTGCCGTCCTGTAATTCAAATAAATAATGTTTAAGTACAGTGAGATTTATGAGCTCTCTGATCTTCAGAAAGTCAGAGCAGACAGAGGATTGTGTTTATCATCGCTTTTTTTATTAGCATATGGAAAACCAGCAAAGCTGTTTTAATAATCTTCTGGGTTTTGAAAAAAAAACTCTTAAACTTCAAAGATTTAAGACCAGTAAACTGTATCTATTATATTGTGGATGAACAAAAAGTTTGACCGCTCAGATAAATTTGTGTTTTACAAGGACACGGCTTGCCACATAAATCACTGAGGAAACCAGAGGACCGAAGAATATTTGACTTTCCTGTTTGTCCGACTGGAGCAGGAAGAACCACAACAGAGAGGAAGGACGTGGAAAAAAGTAAGAACTCAGTGCAGCCAAAACATTTCATGTCTTTCAAATTCAAGTCTATAAGTTTTGAGTTTTTTTTATCATCTTCCTAGAAGAAGAAGAAGAAAACACCCCATCTGTCTGAGGGAACGTTGGCTGTCAAGGTCAGTGTAATGGTCAGACTTGTTCTAAATATTTGTAGGGTTTAATCTCACTTGACTGGAACAGATAAAAGCTAATGCTTTCATTCAATTATTTTATTTGGGTGATTCATTAATTGTGACCTGTTATTAATTCATTTAATCTACTTTAACCAAACTTTTTGCTTTAAAAGCCTTATTTTGAGATTTTTACATTTAAATTAATGACATTGTGGTGCAGTAAAAGATTTAATTACAGCTAAAAAAAACTGATTCTATGAAGTTTTCCTAATATAATTGACTTTTAACATTTAGTTTTAGGGTATTTTTTCAATTCTGAATAATTAACAAAAAGAAAGATATCAGGTCCAGAGAGCTGAAGTTTGACACATAAGAACTTTCTTTAGCAGTCCAAAACATATTTACCATCAACTTCTTATTAATAACATATTACATATGCGGACATAAGCTACTGCACAGTTTTCTGTGGAGAGAAAATTGACTCATCTGTTATGTGTGGGCGCAATTCTTGATTTGTAACCCATACAATACATTTTGTGCAAAACTTTGTGTACTCACAATTGTGTATTTACATTAACAAAAATGAAGAAAAAAAAACAAATAGATGTACACAGGCACAACTTTAAATAACTACATACATAATTCTTTAAACAATAAACACAAGGCACCGAATACACACTTATAAAATCGTATGTACACACAAATATGATGTGAGACTCTTTATGTCTCAGAGAAGGAACAGATTTGTGTGAAAGAGATGCATTTAAATACTGCTAGAATGCTGGATCATCAGAGTTTTTACACCCAGAGAGCGTTGGGGGGTCGATCAGCTACACTTCCCGCTCTGCTCCCTGGGTTTTGAGGAGGACCTGGCTCCACCTACTTGCCCCAGAGAGCTGCGTGTAGGGCTGATCGACTCTGTCCGCTCTCTTGGTTTTGAGGAAGAACTGGCTCCGCCTACTATCACCATGACTGGAAACTGACGCTCGTGGAAGAGCGCTGCTGGGAAAGTGTAGCCCAGATGGAGCGATGAAATAGAAACTCTAGAGTTGAAAGAAAGCAATTTTACGCTTTTTCTTATGAATTATTGTACATTGTTAGAAAGTGGGGAAATATACATTTTATCACCAGTTCAAAGTGTCTGATGATAAATCAAGAATTACACACAGACAAATCGGATAAGTCCATCTTTTCTCTATAGTTTACGGTCCCATTTGATCAGCTTACATAATAAATAACAGTTGTGGGCTCGTTTGCGTTAGTTTTGTGAAAATCTTTTATCCAGAGGAGTGTTTTGGGGGCTAAAAGTTTTTAACTGAATTTTATTTTATTTTATTTGGATTAAAGTCCCACTCTGATAATCTATATTATAATTTCACTCAGCAAATGATTCCTTCAAGTGAGAGCAGCAAAAAATCTTCTGTAAGCTGCTTTGTCACAGCGTGAATGAATATTTCTTCTACATTTTAGTTTAGCTTTTGTTATTTCCTTTAACATTTTCAATGTTGTAACATATTAAACCTAATAATTAGGAGAAATGTAAATTTTCAGTTGATAAAAATTCTTTTTACTATACATGCTTTACTTAAACAAGTTACTCATGTTTATGAGCCAGTTTGTATGACATGTCTTTGTCAGTGTCAGCCCTTGTTTTTTCCATTTGCACTTAGAATACTGTAAAAAACAAAACACCTCTGGTGTTACACGGCACCAGAATGAGTGTTTCCTTCGTATTCAAACCCTGTCAGCGGCACAAAGCGCTCTTTGTGTGTGGAAATGCTCTTTGTCCTCCGACAGACACACCCCGACATGTTGGTGCAGAGAAACAAAGCAATTGTTGGAGACACGCTGAACTGTCTTGGTGTTGGAAAAAGCTGGAACTCTGAACGTTTTTCAGCCCACTCGACAAGAACAAGCGGTTTAAGAAAATGAAACTCTCACTGTTAAAAAAATAATAAGATTTTTTTATTTCATCAAATATTTCTGTTAATTTTAAGACTTTTTATTATTCAGATTGTTACAGAAACAAAGTACATGAAAGAAATAATGATGTTCATTAAGATCCCAGAGTGAAGGAATTTTAATGTCGCGTTTTGACTTTTATTTAAAAGTTTAAACCATTTGATGATATGTCGACATGCAGCCACTTTTCTATACAGCGGGGCAAACAGTATTTGTTTGCCCCCAATTCTGCAATTTGACCACTTAAAAAGATGAGTTTAACGATAACATGATTGGCTGAGGACATCCCTTATTCCCATCTTATTATTGAATTTTCAGGCCGTTACTGCTTTGGCATTGATATATTTGACTGTTTTTAGGATTTTACCTCAATTGAGGTTTTCAGACCCAATGAAAATGAATGGGAAATTTTTCAAACCCTTCGTGCACGTTCAGCCACTTTGGGACGTTCCTTATTGTACTTTAGGAATTCATATATTTTGAAATTTCAAGGATTTTATGCAACTTATGACATTCTTTTCCCACTCCATAAGAAACTCTTAAAAACACTTATCACACTTTCCAACTATGTAAATTGTTTTGTTGTCAAAAGGTTCAGCATGTTCAGGACATTCATCTTTGATTTTTGTTGTTTTCATAAATTTTACGATTTTTAATTTTTTTCACATTTATTTGATCTTCCAGCTCCAGAGAAATTTACTTGGAAACCTATGCCAACTTCATGTTACATCTTTCAGGCCATTCATGCTTGTATTTTTGGTATGAATACATTTTACGCATTTTTAAAATTTTTTTGCAATTTTTACCATTTTTTTTCCCAAAAAAATTCTTCAACTCTTTGCACACTTTTGAAACCTGTGCAATATTTGTATCAAAACATTCAACACGGTTAGGACATTTATGCTTGTATTTTTGGTATTCATAAATTATATGATTTTTTTTTTTCAATTTTTACGATTTTTTTTCTTCCAAGGAATTCTTTAAATTCTTTGCACTTTTGAAAGTTTCGCAATATTAGTATCAAAATGTTCAACATGTTCATGACATTCATGCTTGTACTTTTGGTATTCATAAATTGAATGATTTTTAAAATTTTTTACAGCTTTTGCTATTTTTTGAAAAGAAATTCTTCAAATTTTTTTGCACAGTTTTGAAACATGCAATATTTGTACAACATGTTAAGGGGATTCATTCTTGTACTTTAAGTATGAGTGTCCCACAACTTGTGCAATTTTTGTGAATTTTTTTTGAAGAATTAGTTTTTTTTGCACTTCCTGCAGGTTTTCTGTAAGTTTGGTATCCATTTACTATTGACCATTTCTATGAAGGAACTCTAAGATATTCCAGCTTCTTATCTTAGAAACTTTCAGAATGTCATTCAGGTGTTAAGTGTTCAGTTTTGAACCAAAACCACGTCCTGTAAATGCCAAATGACTTTTCGTCCTTATTTTCGCTTGTATTTATTTTTCTATATCTAATAAAAGAAGCCACTAAATTGTAAATTTGCATTAAAATGCAGCTTAGTGGACCAAGTTCCTGAAAATAAAACTCCCTTGGTGGTCCATTCTTATTAGTGTGCTACATTTTTTTAACTGACACAGCAGCCTTTATTTCTATTGCCATTTTTAATTTCCCAATGGAGGATGTCCTTAAATATGCAGAAAAACAGCGTGTTCTAAAACATTATTTACTCCAAAGATGACACCATGCATAACTGCTCCAAATTATTCAGAGTCATCCATAAGCACACAAAAGCTCTTGGCCTTACTCCATTGGTCTAAGTGATTGGTTATCGATTCCTTATTCACATAATCCACTTACTTGCTGTCTTTCCTGCTTACAAAGAAAATTACAGCAATAACGGTAAGATGTCTTAAAGGTGACCCACCTGTCTGCTAAACCCTTTTTTTGAACTTTTTATTCTTGATCTGTAAAATGAGGAGTTTTAGGTTTAGCTGGAAGCTGTCTCGTGTCTTCTTTTAACTTCTGTAATGTCTTAGAACTCCAAAAGTTCTGAAACAAAAACGTTTGGGATAAAAGCAAACAGCCAAATGCCAAAAAGAACGAGTAAAAGCTAAAACCCACAGTTATTAGTAGAACATTTGGAACAAAGTGATAGTTTTGAGTAGGGCTGCCACGATTAGTCGACTAATCGATGACTAATCGACTATTAAAATAGTCGACGACTAATTTAATAGTCGATTAGTCGTTACTTTATATTATATGGAGTCAGAGTGTGGTAAAGTTGAAAGTTATAAAGGCATTCTGCTAGCTTTTTGGATTATTTTGCCATTTATTAAGGTTTTTAGGCTATTTTGGAGTTTAGTTAATATTTAAGCTACATGATAGCTATTTTAGCTAATTTAGGATTTTTATCATTTTTTTCAGCCTAATTTTGAGATTAGCTAAAATTTCAGCGAGCTGTTTTGGATAATTTAGGATTGTTTCTGTTTTTTTGGCTATTTGGTAGTTTATCGAATATTTCAGCTGCATGCTAGCTGTTTTGGCTAATTTTGAATCTTTTACAGTCTTTTTAGGCTAATTTGAAGTTTAGCTAATTTCAGCTACATGCTAGTAATTTTGTCTAATTTAGGGCTTTTTTTCAGTTTTTTGGCTATTTGGTAGTTTATCGAATATTTCAGCTGCATGCTAGCTGTTTTGGCTAATTTAGAATTTTTTTCGGTCTTTTTAGGCTAATTTGAAGTTATCTAATTTTCAGCTACATGCTAGTTATTCTGGCTAATTTATGTTTTTTAAAGTTTTTTGGCTAATTTGAAGTTTAGGTAATATGTCAGCTGCATGCTAGCTATTTTGGCTAATTTAGGGTTTTTTAAACATTTTTAAGCCATTTTAAGGTTTAGCTAAAGTTTCGGCTGGCTTTCAGCTTCAGCAATTTTGGTTATCAATTTCAGCATCTTCAGCTATCAATTTTAGCCTACAACATTCACACTAGCATTAACGTAGGTAGTTGTTTATATCTAGTTTTTAGTTAGTTCAAAGCTAATGATGGTTTAGATGTGTGTTTTACATCCAGTTTGCGCATGACACGATTAGTCGACTAATCGACTATTAAAATAGTCGACGACTAATTTAATAGTCGATTAGTCGTTACTTTATATTATATGGAGTCAGAGTGTAGTAAAGTTGAAAGTTATAAAGGCATTCTGCTAGCTTTTTGGATTATTTTGCCATTTATTAAGGTTTTTAGGCTATTTTGGAGTTTAGTTAATATTTAAGCTACATGATAGCTATTTTAGCTAATTTAGGATTTTTATCATATTTTTCAGCCTAATTTTGAGATTAGCTAATATTTCAGTGAGCTTTTTTAGGGATAATTTAGGATGTGTTTCTGTTTTTTTTGGCTATTTGGGTAGGTATTTATTCGAATATTTCAGCTGCATGCTAGCTGTTTTGGCTATTTTGAATCTTTTACAGTCTTTTTAGGCTGAATTTGAAGTTTAGCTAATTTTCAGCTCCATGCTAGTAATTTTCGTCTAATTTAGGGCTTTTTTTCAGTTTTTGGCTATTTTGGTAGTTTATCGAATATTTCAGCTGCATGCTAGCTGTTTTGGCTAATTTAGAATTTTTTCGGTCTTTTTAGGCTAATTTGGAGTTATTAATTTTCAGCTACATGCTAGTTATCTCTGGCTAATTTAGTTTTTAAAGTTTTTTGGGCTAATTTGAAGTTTAGGTAATATGTCAGCTGCATGCTAGCTATTTTGGCTAATTTAGGGTTTTTTAAAGATTTTTAAGCCATTTTAAGGTTTAGCTAAAGTTTCGGCTGGCTTTCAGCTTCAGCAATTTTGGTTATCAATTTCAGCATCTTCAGCTATCAATTTTAGCCTACAAAATTCACACTACCATTATCGCAGGTAGTTGTTTATATATCTAGTTTTTAGTTAGTTCAAAGCTAATGATGGTTTAGATGTGTGTTTTACATCCAGTTTGCGCATGACACGATTAGTCGACTAATCGGGAAAAATAATCGGTGATTAATCGACTATTAAAATAATCGTTTGTGGCAGCTCTAGTTTTGAGTAAAACTGTGAACTTCTCTCAAAGAGAATATAGTAGATATAGTAGAGGTTATGTGATAGGTGCGTGGAGTAAGGCAGGGGTCCCTAACTTTTTCTTCTGAGGGCCACATAACTGTTTTCTCTCTGATGTGGGTCCGGAGTCGGTTTGTAAGCTAACAGAAAAAAGTGTAAAAATCACAGGGTTTGTCTAAACATAACCAGATTTTAACAATCCCTTTCTTCACCGAGAATATAATACGAAAACAATTCCAAAAATAAAACCTAGAAATAGTCCATCCTCTCCTGTGGTGGTTCTCTTGAGATGTTGGAGGGCTGCAGCTCTTCTTGTCCAGATCTTGCCAGCGATTCAGATCTTGCTTTATTTAACTTAGAACTATTTAAACATATTTACAAAATCAATAAATAAAGTAAAAAATGTCTTATATTTATAAGTGTAAAAGATAAAATGTACAAAATAAATGATAAAAGCAAGAAGACAACGAGGCTTATTTGCTATTCAACTTTGAAAGTGAAACAACCCGAAATACTAATTATAGTGTGTAACCAAAAAAAAAAAGAAGATAATTTATAATCATGGTAGAGTTGGTATTTATAAATATCAAATCTCTCATCTTTGTGAGTCAGATCTGCTTCCTTCTGTCAGTGATGATCTGATCTGTTCTGGAGAGAATAGTTTCTGCACAGGTTGGTTGTGGAGTCGGTTCTGATTGAAAATCTTCTCTTGCAGATTCTAAGTTCTGTCTTCCTTTTATCAATAGCAATGAAATGGTTACAGGCTTCTTTCTTTTTCCAGAGTCACTCATTTTTTAAGTTTTTGTGTTGATGTCGTTGTCACGGCTGCATCTGCCGCGTCTCTCCCTTGTCTGCGCAAACGGTAACCAGCCCTTAAAATGTGTAGAAACAAACAAGTAAACAAGAAGGAATGTCAAATCCATTCACGTTTTAGTTTCATAAAGTTCAGGTTAATGTTGTTTTTCCACATCAAAATAATCCAAACCGATTTGAACATTCTGCCACTCCGTATGGTAATGTCTTTGTAACATCATGCCTTAAAGCGGATTCGTACTTTTTAATTGAATGTTTGTTGCTATGTCTGTCTTTTTCTGGATGTATGAAAATTGCAGTTAATTGTATGAAATCACCATCATTTATACATTTATTTAGAACGTGAGATCAGAATCAACAAAACTGATAAAAACACAATTATTTACATAGAAAGAAATGGTATTTTGTCATTTTTAACTAGTTTTATTTTATTTTATTATTATTTTTTGTCAACAGTCTGGTTAAGTTCAGTCGTAAAATAAACAAAAAGCATATAAAATATCTTTGTTGTTTTTGATAGTTTATATATGGAACCTGAAAATGTTCTCCACAGTTTTTTCATACCCAGAGTTCTTCAATATTTACGTTCTAAGCAGTAAATATTGGTGCAGAGCCCGTATGAAAACAGTATTTTTTTCCTGCAACAGAATCAGCTGATTCACGTTGATTAGGGCTGGGAATCACTGGGTACCTCACGATACGATACGATACGCGATACATGGCTCACGATATCGATAATATCGCGATACTGCGATAGTTGGTAAAAATCCTCTATAATAACTAATATTATATGGAAGAACACTTTTTTTGGGGGGAAATATGTCCCCATTTATTTTTTTTTTGCTTAAACACAATCATAATAAACAACTTATGTCTTATTTTGTGCAACAAATTATAGACACTTTTGTTTAACGTTTCCTAAAATCACTAATACTGTAACTTACCACCAATTGAATTGGAATTATTTGTAAAATTCAATATTAACAATAGTAAACATGATCAGCAGTGCCACAGAAATACTGTTAGCAACAGAACAAATATTAAATAATTCAAATTGGTGACAGTTATCTACCTCCAAAGGAACGTCACACCAAAGGATGATGAATATAACGTTTTACAGCCTCTGTCAAGTGTTACATATTTTTTAGTGCACTTTTCCCACATTTGAAAAGGGCTAAGCATTCAAAATTGAAGGCTGTCACTTGAGATTATTTCTCCAATCTTTATTTATTTTCTATTTGGTCAGTCAATTGTCAGGTAAAAAGGTAAAACACTCATAATAATGGCAATAAATATTTAAAAATTCGAATTCTATTTTAAATTAGCAATAAATTAGCAATAAACAACTTTAATCTATAATAATTTATACAATTTTAAGTGCTTCAATTAACTAGCAACATCCTTATTTTACCGTGAATTCATGTACTTTATTTTAATTACATTTTTTTTTAAGTTCACACATTAAATCTGCATTTTTTTTAATCTAAAAATGACTTTAAATTAACATTAGCAAAAAGTTATTACGTTCAGTTGAAAACCTTACACCATAAATTTAACAAAGTTACACCGTACACCAGCAGGGTAAATATCAGTGCATGAAAGCGAAAATTCCGACCGGTACCTGAAGTACACACAAACAACTTCAAAGCACGCGCCTCGTTCCCACAGCGCGCCGATCAAACAGGAAATAACCGATCGCGGCCATTCTAGCGCTCAGACAAACTCACTTCTTACCGGCTGCCTCTTCTACAGATGGATGATAATTGAGAACAGGTAGACATGATTTATACACGCAATACCGAGCCAGTATCTCGCCGGTGTTTTTTCCTGAATTAGGTCGGTACGTCGGGAAAATAAGTCAGACGCAGCGCGAGTAACTGCGCATTAGTTCCGGCGCATTAGTTCCGGTCCGCGACTCAGACGCAACAGCTTCGTAAAATGAAAATATAATATCGATACTTGGTGAGAACCCATCGAGAATCAACCGTGGGACTAAATATCGCGATATATCGCAATATCGATATTTTGGCACACCCCTAACGTTGATTACATTGGTACTTCACTGCTATACAGAGCAGCGTATCAGCGCGAGGCTTCAGAATCCGCTGAAGTTACGTTAACTGCATCAACTGTTGAGTTACCATATGCAGAAGACTGAAGCTAAAGCTCCGGTGTTATGGCTGATTCATTTTGTCTGAAGTTCTATCGGTGAGCGGAACTTCAGTCTCAGTTTTAGATTGTAAAAAAGCTCTCGCTAGTTTTACTTTGAAAACCGGAAGCTTCCCCGACACGAAGATTTGTTTACTTCCGGAGACAGTAGTGCAGCTTTTTCGGTTTTCTTTTAGTTCATAAACTTAAAATCCAACATAATTCTGCATTTATGCCCCAAGATAATATTTTACTACACTCTACTATTTTTATATAGATCGATCTTGGATGTTGCAAATAGTTGTACTTGAATTTTCGTGAGCAGATCGCGATTACCCGGATACTCATTACGTCGCTAGTCTTTAAAGTGTTTAATAAAGGGGCCTTATCTTAAATAATTTTAGTAAAGTAGACAGTTAATGAATTGTTTGAGCTCTGGTCTGAATCCCATCCAGCAGATTAAAAATGTTTTTTGCTTTTTTTGATTTTTATGAAAACTGCGTTCTTGTATTTGTGTGTTTTGAGATGATCATTTCTTGGATTTAGAAGATTTTTTACTTTTATCAACTCTTTACCTCAGCCTTCATTTATCTCAACATGACTCTGGTTTTTAGTCACACTTGGCTCTTAAAAATTCTACTCACAAACACACAATGTTTTTTGAAGAATTGGACTTATTAGTTTCCTTCCTGCATTGGTATCATAACAGTTCAGTCGTGTAACTCCTAAAAAGGCTTGGATTGTGTTGCATTTGTAATTCCACTCTTATTCTTAAAGTAAAAAACTATTTTTGTTATTATAATCTTTAGTTTCTCATCCATCCCCACAACTTGAGAGCGATGCACAGCTGAAGCTCCTCTCCTCAGATCTTTGAAGGGCTGAAATTCAAAAACACATCCTCCTAAGAGTCGTGATGTGGAGGCTGCTTTAATCTCAAACACAGCGACTCAGATTGAACCTCTGCTGTGGGAAAGAGCACGACGCTTTCGCAGGTCAGAAGATAGCAGGTGCTGCATCCGTGACCTTCCCATCCCGGAACCAGCATTCCTGGCTGTCAGGGCGGCCGAGGCCGCGCGTGCTTCTTCTCCTGCCACACCATCTGCGCTGTGTTTACATTCAAGAGTGTCTGAAATGCACTTGGCGAGCACAGCAGAGCCACGGCAACTTCAATTAAACTGGATCATCCTTTGGAGGGCAAGTGAATGTTGTTAGTGGCTGCAGTAATCCTCACACCTCGCAGTTGGAAAAAGAACAAACGAGCTGCAATGATAGTCGTTTCCCACAACCGCAGCCAGGAGTGATGCTTCGGGATGATCGTTCACAGATTGATGCGTGTGTTCCAGCCAATCGCCATTTATCTTATCTGCACAGTATCTGCACAGCTTTCCTTTGTCCTGCAGCTTGTGAGCTTTTTAACTGTTGATAAGCAGCAGCGATGCTTTCTGTCACTGTCAGCAGTTTCTATTTGAAGTGCAGAATCTGAGCGAAGAGGAGAAATCTGTTCCTCGTCCTCTTCACACCTCAGTCCCAGAGCTTTGCGTCTCATCATGTCCTTTTGCTGGCAAATCCTTTTTTGACGCTCGTTCATTTAGACCAGGGGTCTGCAACCTGCGGCCCCAGGGCCACATGTGGCTCTTTTATCTCTCCATAGTGGCTCTCTGGCTGAAGAAAAATAAAATAATAGTAAATTAAAAAAAAAAAATGGAGATTAGCTATTATTTTTAGGCTAATTTAGAATTTTAGCTTCTATTTTAGCAGCATGCTAACGTTTTTGGCTAAGTTTTATGCTAGTTTGGAGTTTAGCTAATATTTTAATAAAATACTAATGTTTTCAATTTGTTATCTACTGACATTTTTTTGGATAATTTAGAATTTATATTCTATTTTAGCAACATGCTAACGTTTTACTTTTTTTTCTGAGGAATTTTAGGCTATTTTGGAGTTCAGCTAGTAATTACACAACAAGCTAGCTTTTTTTTGGCAGATTTGGCTTCTAATTCGTTTTTATGCTAATTTGGAATTTAGCTAATATTTTAGCAATATGTAATTTTTAGCTAATTTGTTATCTACTGGAGATTTTAGGCTAATTTGGAGTTTAGCTTTTATTTCAGCAACATACTAATATTTTTTGGCTGATTTAATTTACAGAGAAATGTTATCCTCATTTGAATTTCAGCTAGTAATTAAGCAACGAGCTAGTTTTTTTGCTACTAAAGTTAAAAAAGTAAAGATTTATTCTATTTTTTGTTCTAGTAGCTCAATATAGTCAATGAGAAATTGTATATTTAATTTGGGCTGGAAAAAAAAAAAAAAAAAAAAAAAGATCAAAGAGGCTTGGAGTTGAAAAGCTATTAGCTTCATCCAAAGCCCTTTTTCGAAATATGAACATCTCTTGTTGCATTCAAGATTGATTGTGAGAGAAATTGCCTTGTTTACTTTGTTTCTTGTTTGTTTGTTTGTTTGTTTTGCTCTTTTCATTTCTTTCTGTTTTTATCGTTGTTCTTGTTCAAAAAGAAAAAAAAAAAGTAAAAAAATAGGTTTTTGAGAGATGCTAGTTTCTTTTTATATATATTTTTGCTTTTGTTTGTGCCAAAAATAGACATTATTCACATTTATTTAAAAAACAAAACAATAAGAAGGTCATGAATGCAAATCTAACTTTCTTAAAGGCTAACGTAAGTCAATGCGGCTCCTTCTAGGTTTCTGATCAGTAAAAAACAAGCCCAAATGGGTCTTTTACTGTTAAAGATTGCTGACATCTGATTTAGATCCACGTGGCAAATTTCAGGCAGACCAGCATCTGATGTTCGCATTGGTAAACGAACAATAAAAAGGTGAAAGTCTAGTGAATACTAGGATATTTGCAATCAGCTCCCAAAAATGTTAATATTTGCGATGTCCGATAAATATAGTGGAGCGTGGTAAAAATACTATTAGGGAGCAGTGCATTTATTGTTCTAAAATGCAGAATAATGATGTATTTTAAGTTTGTAAACTAAAAATACTCCAAATAAACAGCGCTACTATCACTGGAAGTAAACAAATCTTCAAAATAAAGTGTTGGTAAAGCTTCCTGTTTCAAAGTAAAACTTTTGAGTGTTTTTTGTAGTTGAAAAAGTGAGTATAATGTTCCTCTTACACTGAAAGAAGTGAAATGAATTAACAAAAAAATTGCAATTATCATTACATTCAAAACTATTATTTTTCATCAAATTAAAATTTGGAGTTGATGGTTTACTCAACTTACAAATTTAACTTAATAAATACTCATATTTTTGAATGTAATAAATTACAGAGCGTTTTTTTTTTATTGATAGTGTTTCATTTTTTACTGTATACTGAGATACTGAGAAGTTGTGAAAAAAAATTGGAGCTTTAGCTCTAAAGAAGTTTGTTTTTTAGTTACCTTAGTTAGCTTTGGCTTTTTTAGATCTTTTTTTTCTTAGTCGTAGCTCTGGTTTGTTCTTGGATTTTCTGCCTAAGTACAGTACTCACCCCTCTACATATTTCAGGAAACCTTTAGTGCCCTTTCAGAATCAACATTTTCTATAAGAAACATGATCATTTTATGTTTTGGACTTCACCAAGTGTTTAATAAAACTCATCCTTGTGGAAAGTTTGGAAATCTTTTATTCATTGAGTTACTGATTAAATTAGTACTTTTTAAAGAATCTGTACTCATTTATCCTGAGCACTGTATATCTGTAGAGCTTGTTAAATGACTTTTTAGCGCTAAATTTAGTTAGAGACCGTCCTAAAAGGTCATTTAAGGGATGAGAAAGGTAAACGTCAGTCATTCATTTCTCTGTCTGCTGCACACGCAGAGTGTCTGGATTCGTCTGCATGTTTAATCTCCAGCTCCGTCCTGCTGTATATTTGTACGCGGCTGTGTTTACGTGTTTGGTCTGCAGTCCCTGTTGGGCTGTCAGGTCTGCAGATACAGGATCCCTCGTCTCTCTTCTTATCCCCTTGAGGTTCCAGCTAATATAAACCTCTTCAGCTCCTGCAGAAGCTGAAGGGGTTTCATTAAACCAAACAGGCCTCGTCCAAAAACACTCTATTATTACCTTCTATTATTGTTGTTGTTTGTACAAACTTTTATAAAACAGTTTTTGCATTTCTGTGCGTACCCTAAACCTTTAAGTGGTAACATATTGTGACACATAGTCTCACATCATCCTTTCAAAACAACCAATATTGTTCCACAGTGCACTCAGTTGATTCATTTGGACCAATATAGAGATGCAAAGACTTTTGAGAGTATAAAGTAGGTCTGGGCGATAAAACGATAATTATTGATATCGCGATAGAACATTTTTTCAATAGAAGAATGAGTCTATCGCGATAGACTTTTATTTTGAAGGGTCCGCAAATAACACTTACTAGCGAACAATTTCTCTTATTTGACGAGTAAAAGTTAGAGTTAGTCGCCACAGGGCGAGTAAGTGTTTGTATCTAATTATTGTGTTTATTAGCTCTCATTTCATTCATTTTATGGACTCCACTCCGCGTCCTTTGTCTGCATGAAAGGTAAACAAACGCGCACGAGCCGACTTCTACCAGCAACCCCCGCTGCAGCTGCGGACCTCGCGCCCCGCATTACAATCAATTCTCTGCATTTGGGGTCAAATTAATTTACTGTACACTGTATTAGTTTTAACAAGCGTCAGATTTGATGCTTTCGGTCTTCAGAAAGTCTGTTGCTCTGAAGCCCCGCTGAGTGTGCGAGAAACTTCCGTCAAAACTTTTCTGGAACTCTTCGTGAAGAACGCGGATACCGAGAGATTGATTTATTTTGAAGAGCTGAATAAAAACATCGGTACACGTCTCCGTGTCTGAGTTCAGGAGACCTTCCAGTGAGGAGCGGCCGCTGTAGCACTCCTGGACCCAGCTGGCAAGACCCAACAGGTAGATCTAAGGCAAGCAGTTAGGGTCAAAATTAACCAGAAAAAACGCGGGTATGGCAGTGCGTCACCTGGACATGTGCTATGGTTAATAATACTTATTTGACATATTTAAATGTCGCCACAGTTAGTTTCAATACAACAATTAATACCAAAAATAATGAAAGCTTAATTTCAAAATTGTTATTTAATTTGGTGGAATAGCATATGAAGCATTCCTTTCTCTCTCCAGACATGTACATGTAATCAGAATATACATGTTTTGTTTTGTTTTGCTTATGTTCCAAGTTCAAATGTGTGAGGTAATGCTTTTAAGAACTTTTTTTTTTCAAACATATATTTTTAACTTTTCAAAAGAGTAATTTTAGGCTTTTATCTTCTTTTTTCTTGTTGTTTTTTTTTATTTGTTACTGATCCGAAAAATGATCCAAACTTTGACCTTAAAGTCGTGACACGATCCGAGCCGTGTGTTTTGTGATGCGTTACACCCCTACTAAATACAACGAAAATGATTTGTAGTACATTAATACATTTTTGTTATGAGAACCCTGAAAACATTAGAATTTATTTGTAGACCTCACGCTTTGTTTTTTAATGGAACTGAAGAAACAGTTTAGTATCTATTTCATAAACTTTTGAAACTTGAAAGCTTTTGCTTTAATTTTCAGTTTAGTTCATTTATATATATATATTCTTGGTTATTAAAAAACTAGTTGCATAATTTCCATTGGATCTGTTATGCTTAGTGTGATAGGAAACCAATATTTAAATTTAAACAACCTGCTGATGAATTTACATTTCATTTTAGAGCCACAAAGTGTTCAAATATAGTTATTTGGTTTATATCGTGATCAATATCGTTACCGCGCAATATGTAAAAAGCTATATCGTGATATAAAAAATCCCATATCGCCCAGCCCTAGTATAAAGTGTTCAAAAATGAGAAAAGGTCGACTGGGAGTCATGTCAAAGCAAGTATTTGGGCAGTTGGCATTGCTTTTTGTGCCAAGCAGAGGACTTTCTTTACACAAAGACAAAACCGGGACAGTCCTGGAGGGTTTTGCACTCGCTCCAGCTAATGTTTATTACTCCTGAACACCAGAAAATGCTGAGACATTGTATTATCCAAGAGTTTTTGTTTGTCTTTTTGACAGGAAATGCTTCATAACACATGAGTAGAAATGCCCTGCTTTATTCATACTTCAATCATAAGTGAGAGGAAATGAATCTGTGAACACAATCACTTTAAAGGCTGCACCTTTTATTGTATCTACCTTAAAAAAATGTTGGTGAAGGGCTGCATCACTGCAATGTTCTACGTTTCAGTTTCCATGCTGTGAAATAAATGTACAAGTGAGACAAGGCAATAAATTAGCATATAATTAACATCTGGAATCAAATATTTGTAGCAGTTTACCCACATTAATACTGAATATAAAATATATGCAATTACTCACATGTGTTTCATTTATCTTGCACTTTTAAGGTACAGGTACAAGCAATGCAACATTCAAACATCCAAGTTCACAGCAATGAGTACACGTTGGATTAAGTTCATGTTTTTAGGAAGGCTCCTTATCCCAGTAGATGAGTCCGTTTGAATTCAGCTGATCCCCAAAAAAATCTGTTGTCACACATAAGGTGGCTACAAAAAAGTAGCAGCAGCAAAATTAGAGCGTAGAACAGCTTCAATGAAATCCTTTTCGGCTCCTGTTTAGTCTCTCCCAAAGCCCCCGCACCAGCAGAAATGCCCCTTGGGTAAAAAGGGGGAAACGTCGCATCCGGGGGAAATGTCTATTTTGGTGCTTGCACAAACAACAAGACAAGATTTACAATAAAAAAAAAAAATCCCAGTGTGAGGTATAAACAGATTCAAAGAAAACATCAACATGACCAGCATTTACCAGTAAAGATATTGGCAAGTATAACATTTCATATTGTTTGGATCCAGCCTCACTTTCAAGCATACTGGAGAAGGTCTCAATGAAAGCGCCCGCTTGGTAGCACCAGAAGCCCGGGAAGGCCGTAACCCTTGGAGCAGAGCGTGAGGAGCAGGGGAGGTAAACACAGCACTCCACGGAAAGAACTAAAATACAAAAGGGAAGGCTTCACCAGGTGTTTTTGTTCTTTTTAAAGAGCAATGAGGATGCTGGGATACGTTGCCTAGCAACACAAAGGATGTGTGAAGGAATACCCTAAGATTTTGAGACGTTTTTAACTTTAAATAATGACTCAGGATTTAAACTTTTAAAATTTGTATCAGCTGCAAATCCAACTTCAGCAGCTTAAAGAATCTGTGTTTTAAGAACGTTCTTTTGGTTTTCGTGTTCTAGACCCATTCTTAGATTCTCATTAGTAAGTATGCATGTTTGCACTGGTTCCTTTGTTACATATTTACATTTTAATTCCAGATATATGTGTCGGCTTTTAGGGTTTGATACATCAATATGCATCTAAAAATCTAATCAAAAATTGATCACAAATCAATGCTGTGTTCTTAAAACTATCATATTGTTTCTGAAAATAATACAGAGATTATACTAGCAGTTTTCAGTACCAATGCTGAGCTTAATTTATTTATTTATTAAGTGGGAAAACAATAATATATATCATGTTAAATGAGAATGTCTGGAAGTAATTCAAGCAGATGTTGTTCTGCTCTGACTTTAACGGCCTGATGTGCACCTGCACCAAACTGTAAGGTGCCGGCCATATGGAGGTATTTTGATATCCTGGAAGCAGACGTCAAACTTTCTGTAATGCTTGTAAAGCCTCAGGAGGGGTGTGTGGTGGTGGTGGTGGGGGAAAGAGCATTTATTTAACATTAAAAAATTTTATTAACTATAAAATAGAAGAGGGTGTCATGTCTGGGATTGGCCAACGGGCATTTGGACAAAAGGCCAATATGGTGCAACACTATAAAAGTGGATTCCAGGTCTTCGTAGCATCAAGACTTAATGAGTAAATGATCTGAATGTGCTGCATAAACCCAGTTCACCTTTTGTAGTAGTACTTTTTAAATGTAGCTACTCATCAAACCAAATATAACGTGTTTGGAGATGTGACCAAACAACAAACAAGACTAAATCTGATCTTTTTTTTTTTAGAAAAAGCCGATAGGATCATCTGTTTAGGAATTAGTGCATCAAATGTTATGAACGTTTAGAACATTTCTCTTTTTAGAGCACTTAACTATATATGGTGTTTAGGAATTACTTTATTTTTGGGTAGGAACTGTAATCGGACTATAATTTGGTGAATTTTGAGGTCCAAAAGTAGTGAGAGATCATGACTCCAGAGTCCTCAGAAGGAACAGGATGCTATTTGTAATGTTATGAAACTGAATGGGAATTTCACTAAACATGAAGGCATTTTATGTGGCAAGGCACTGTCCAACAATTTCCAACAAAATCCAACAAAGGCATCCCTTTTGGAAAAAAAAAAAAAAAAATCAATGATCCTCCTAAAACTGTGTTTTATAATCCTGGATTTACATCATATATAGTATTAATGTATTTTACAGTATACAATAATGTCTGGAATTAGTCACATTACATTCCTTTTCGTGACAGTAGGCTACTATCTGACAGAAGCAACAAACGGCAATATTTCTGTTCTGGAATCGTACAATAAATATACAGTACACCGACGGGGTTTCTCTGTTGTATTCAAGGGGTAAACTGGCAACGTATTTACAAGAAAAAGTGCACTGATGCCAAATGTCAGCCTGCCAATAGCACCATCACAGTCTCTCAAAGACAGGAGTCCGACTCGTTCGTCTGTGTCTGTGTCCAGCACTTTGGATTAAAACACGCAGGAAGACCAACATTAACAATTATTATTATAATAAAATAACATCACCGACATATAATTTTCCAAATTCCACTTCACAGAAGTGAAAATAAAATACAGAAAAAAGAAATGTTTGTGTCAGCGCTTCAGGCTGAGCAGTGGTTTGGATTCCACCGTGATGAAGAGCAGGAGAATCCGTGTTTCTCTTTTTCTTTCCTCCACCAGTCATTGCCGGTTTGCTTTAATAGCCTCCATCATTTTTACTCCTTTCACCAGGGAAGTGCGCCTCCATCGTTTCCTCCCTCTTGTAGCCCTCCATCTATTGCTGTTTTGTCTGGTTCAAGCGCTCCAAGGGTCAGTGACCCTGACAAGTCTTGCAGCACATCTGTCTGAAGTATGCACGACTGCAGAACTTGAACTTTAGAACCAGCGGGCAATAAGCCACTTTGTTGACATCTTTGCATTCTGTGAAAAGGGAGGAGAGGAACATGGTTGAAGAATGAGGAATTTTAAAAACCTTTTTACCTCCTACAGCTCTTACAGTCGAGTCAGTGAGCTCAGAGTAAAATCAGGAAAAGAAAATCTTAGAAGCATTTAGGGCAGCAAAAATGTGTCTTAGTTTCCTGTCGCTGGCGACGACTCTGGTGTTTAAAGTCTCCCTATGACATTTTTTTATTTAAAAAAACATTCCCAGTAGTGTTTCAATTATAATTGTGTAGTTTTAACCAAAATCTCACAACCTAAATGTCTTAAAAAAGCAATTTTTATTTGTTGATCGTAAGCTTCTGTTTCCAAAATCTCTCTGGGGGGGCGTGGCTTTTTGGAGCTGAGCTGAGTAGCTCCGCCCCTGATTCCCTCCCCTGTCGATTATGATAGCTTTGTGTCTGGCTATAGTAAATCTTCACCGCTGTTACTAAAACATGACCATTAATATGGGTAATGTCCAGCCGTATGGTTCTGATCCGGATGTAAGCTCAGATCTTCATGGACAGAACTTCCTCCAGAATCCTGATTCTTTCTCCTTCCAGTTCACCAAAGACTCTTTGATGTTTCTTGACGTTGCTGTGATCAATCCATTCAATCCATTGGTTTCTCAGAGCAGAAAATAATGAAAGCTAACATCCAAATGCTCTTTCATTCATTTACAATCCTTTCCAAGTGCGGTCAAATGAGCCGCCGTTCACATTTCCGTGGTCACATCAAGAAGCTCCGTGGATTCTGGTGGAGATTTTACAGCGTTCTCAGTCCTGCTACCGTAAGTATTGGATGAAACTCACACCAAAAATCCAGTGACGGCTGATTGGACCACAGAAATGTGAACGGCGGCTCATTTGACTGCAGTCACTGGGAAGATAGCATCTTCTCTTGTCCAGAACCTGAGCACAACCCATTCATGTCAATAGAATTTTTGTCAATAGAACATAGCTAAAGCAATTTGAACTTTGAAGAAAGTAAACATTATGTCATGTCTTTTAATTTTTTTTAGGTTTTTCCAAAAATTACGTAAAAAAGTTGTTAATAAAAACTTATCAGTGGATGTTTTAACAAACACAACACATGAAGAGGATTCAACCTGCTACATGAGGGCTGGACCATCTCCCCAGAG
This sequence comes from Oryzias javanicus, assembly GCA_003999625.1. Classification (NCBI taxonomy): domain Eukaryota; kingdom Metazoa; phylum Chordata; class Actinopteri; order Beloniformes; family Adrianichthyidae; genus Oryzias; species Oryzias javanicus. The sequence goes on from CM012448.1 coordinate 27,205,283, forward strand.
CCTCTACAGAATCAAACTCTGCAGCTATACTTGGACACGGACACTAAGACTCAGACAGATCCTGGCCTGGCTCACTCACTGGGCTCCCTGCCATCCCTATGTTACACACACACCCGTGCACTCTCTTAAACTGCTGCTGGATGCTGGACAGGCAGTTCTCAAAATGCCTTATCACGATCAGAGTGTCTTCCCTTATTAGGCTTTGGGCCCTGCGTGCACACAGCCAAATGAAACGAGACATTGCCTCACTCCTATTCGTAAAGGAACAATTAGCCTGCAGCTAATCCCATTAGCCAGCCTGTAAACGCTGCTCACGTTTTCCATTCAGACTAATCGAAAGACCCCTCTTTATGCATCTGAATGGCCATCCATCATGTGTAAGAGTATATGGAGGCTTGGGTTGTTTTACATTTGAGCAGAAGCCAACTGCACTGGAAAGATTAATGCAGCTGGCAACGTGTTGAGGTGTGTGTCATTCAGATGTGTTCAGGTCTAATTGGAACTGTGAAGATGTATATTGATGACACACAAAGATCACAGTAACTATTGGAAAGCCCCACTCGAACAAAGCATTTGTTCACCCTACCGTCGCCGTTGGAGTTGGGTGTGGAGTTGCATTTGCTTTCACATTGCTGCATGGTGGCTGGTCGTTGCGACTCTGGACACTCATTAGAAAGCTGTCCGGTGTAGGACAGACAGGTCACAGTCCTCATCTGCTGGCCCAGGCCGCAATGTGCTGAACACTGGAACAGAAAGACACCAAAATAGAACGTCTTTATTCAGGACAGTGTGCAGCTGGTGAATGTAAATTAGAAAAATAAGAAATCATCTTTCCTTCACGCACCCAGACACATACTCAGCCACTCTGTTGTAGTCTCTACACACACAATAAATTCAATCAACTAATCAGTGGGACACAAGAAGTCGAAGTGACCTTCAGCTCAATGCCTGGTCTTCACAAATGTATTGTCTTATTTGTATTTTGGAGTTTCTGTGCTGAGAACCTAAATATACGACATTTTGTAGAGTTATTGAAAGTGTAACGTCTTTACTAGTTTTTTTTCTGGTTGGAAGCCAAATTAAAAAAAAATGTTTTCTTTAAATTTCTGAAAAAGTGATGTCAGTCTCAATTTGTACAGACATAGTTTATGTGGCAATTCCTCGTCATATAAAGTCTTGAACATTCTCACTCAAATTTTTCACATACATACTACAGTATGCAGTGAAATGTATCGTATGACTGTCCATGAGAATAAAAACTTAAGAGCATTAAGTATTAAAAAGGATCAAATTTAGGTGACTAAATATTAGGGGTGTAACGGATCACAAAACTCACGGTTCGGATCGTGTCACGGTTTTAGGGTCACGGTTCGGATCATTTTTCGGATCAGTAAAAAGTACAAAAATTTAAAAAACGAAAAAAAAACAAAACGAAAAAAAAAACAACAATATCAAACCTAATTTAATTTTTGGAAACGCTTTAACTCATATAAGCATTTAAAGTACCTCACACACACACAATATTTACATATGCAACAACAAAACATTTGCTCATTGAAGCCTATTTATTAAAACAAAACATATTTATACTTTGAACACAAACAAAATACTAAAAATGTGTAGTTTCTGATGACATTTACATGTTTTTAGACCAAATCTACAAAAACTAAGAGAAAAGAATGATTAAAAATAGTGTTGAAAATACCAAATCTATCTGGATTATCCTTTAAAATTAAATCATAAATAAAACAGTTACAATTTTTTTTTTGTATGAATTGCTTTATTGAAACTAACTGTGGGAACATTTAAATGTTTTAAATGATAATTTTCTGTAAAACGTGGCACTTCTGCGTCAGCTTTTCCTGGTCAATTTTGACATCTCTGGCTTGCCATACAAATGTTCCGCGATTCCACCGGAAGCCCGTAACGGAGCTGCAGCTTTCTCCTGTGCGGGACAGTTGCTGCGTTTAACTGGGTGATTCTGTGAACCCAGTAATGGAAATGTGTGTACCGATGCTTTTATTCAGCTCTTAAAATTAAATAAACCTGATATCTATTGATCTGCTTCCTTCATTGTGAAGTCGACAAAAGTTTTTGACAGAAGCTCCTCCCACACGCAGCTTCAGGACAGCTGAACAGACTTTAAGATAAACAGAAAGCAGCTACTTTAGGGCTTGATTAACGTCTTTAGTCTTTGGAAGCATTTCTCCACTCAAAATTTCAAGTTTAAATTATATTTGTCACATACTACAATATGCAGTGAAATGTATGTAATGTATGTAATGTATGTAAATGTATGAAATGTACTGTCCACGAGATTACAAACTTAAGAGCAGTAAGTATTAAAAAAGGATCAAATTTAGGTGACTAAATATGAAAAGACATTTCCTTTAACCTCCATGACTGATATAGTCTACTATACCATAAAAAGCAATTAAAGTGTCATGGTCGCAAATTGAGAAGTGTCCATGTGTTGCAAAGTGTTCAACCCTTGTGTTCTCATATGGGGTCCAGATGACCCCACCCTTATATTGACTTATATATTGACCTATGTAGAGGATTTTATGTCTGCCACAGACATCAGTAAAGATTTAAAAAATCCTTGAAAAATAAGTTCAGATGACCCCACTCCTAATGTAAACTTGCCAAGGATAGTACAAGGGTTACGAACATAAAAATGGACAAAGCTGTGCAGAGATTGCATAGAATAGTGCAGTTTTTGAGCCACCCACAAGTACTAACTATTTTGAAAAAAGTTAGTACTTTAAAAACACCAACAAGTGCTTAGAGATATTTTTGGAAAAGCAAACAAATGTTTTTTTGTAAACAACAGTAGCTTAAATTTGAAGACATGATATTAAAGAGAAATGTGACTGAAATGTGACTGTTCTGAATTACACATAATGTTGCATTAGCCCATAGTAATGAACGTCTATTGAAATGTAGCTGTTTGACCAACACATTCTTATTCAGTCATCATATATTGATGGTTGTTCAAGAACCCATCCGCGCAATTTTTTATGTTTTGGGTATCCCCAACTGTTCAGAAAATCAAGGGTCCGCAACCCTCGGGACAAAAGTACGGGATGCAGACTGGTCCTTGGGACGCGTCCAGTACCGGTACCCTAACTCGGCACTGGACACGGTAAGAGACGTGATACCGTTCTCAATCCAGGACCCAGCGGGAACCAGTATCGTGTTAGGGTACTGGTTCTAGGTTTGTCAAAAAACAACAAGTTTGTGATACCCAAAACTTCAGTTTTTGAAGCTGAGTGGTCCTTAACCAAACGTCAATATGTGTTGGGAGTGAGAATGTTTAGGTTTGACTGCGCTCCACAGAAATGTCCCTCAAATGTGGCGCAGTTGCAATGGGGGATGTTTTGTAGGTGTTGGAGAACTAGGACACGGATTGAATTTTTGGGTATTTTCTGACATTGACGTGATGTCAATACCAATTTCCAACTGTTTATGTATTTTTGTTGAGTTTTTTTGGAAAAAATATATCAGTATGTTTTCTTTTTTCTTACTTTATGTATTTATGAAAGGCACATACCGGTTGTACCAAACATAAAGGTTAGCTGTAATTCGCTGCATTTATCCACGAATTACATTGTTTACCACAAACAACCAGTGCAGCTCAAACTACAAACTAGTACTTCTAATTCTAATAATTAATTGGTAACATCTACAGAAAATGAAGTAAACTATTCCTCTTTGTCCTACATGTGACTTGGACTCCAGTAATGTAGAAAAGCATTAACCTTAAATAAAATCCCAAGTCTTAATTAAACCAAGCTGCATCCAACTGCTCGGCTACTTTTGGCTTGAACTTCCTTAGATAACACTATTTACAGATTTATTACAGAATTCAGATGTGCTTTTGCCTTTCCTTTAAAATATAAAAAAATCTGCCAGTTGTAATAAAAATGAAGAGTTGTTTTTCAATTAAACTCTTTCACAAAAAGAAAAAAAAGCAATAAAACCCAGCCTGAAGCACCAAACCATAACCTGAAAGATGGGTCCATTTGAGCTGATGTTGGAAACAGAGAAAACACACACCTGTCAGCCATCGCCACGTGTTCAACAATTTTCTCTCACCCTCAAAAATCCTGTCAGATCAGAGAACCTGCATGTCATCTCTTGCTAATTAGTGAGTCTTTATTAGCGCTCACCCTGACAGATGGGATACATCAATAGTGTGACTTAAGTGGGATTTGAACTGGCGACCTTTTGGCCCCGGAGTCCATATTCTCAGTAGCTGACAACAATGTTCCCTTTCTGATGCTGCGATGGGTTAGCCAGGAGAGAGGGGGAAGCTTGTAATTACAGCCAAAACAGGAGAAGAAACGCAGAGGGACGGAGTGGCGTGTGCATTAACTCACAAAAGCACTCCAGCTGTTGCTCAAAGAGCTACTGACCTCAGATCGCGACACGCCTGTCCTTTGATGGAGGTTATCAGTTCTGCCTGCTGTGTTTATGGCTGTTAGTGTTAGTGACTGAATTACTGATACAAATGTGTGATAAAAGGAGATGCTGTCGCACGCCTGACCTAAAAAAAAAAAAACACAAGAAACTGTCCTCTAAACATTTGAACAGTGTTTGAAATTCCACTTTCCAAAAAATAAATTATGAACAACTTATACTTTTAGCAGATACCTCTATCTATGACGCACAATCTATTGGCATCACCTCATCCAACATGAGTCAGCTGAGCTGTAGCACACGAGTGGGGTAAGCCCAAGTATGCTACTCCTTCCTGGAAGTGAGTCCTGCTTTGAGGCGCATATAAACTTCAAACAACCCTTGGGGGACGGTATTACAGCTGCTGATCACACTCTCCAGACAACTGCAACGAATGGACTCCAAAGTCAGCATCTGAGGAAACACAGGCTTTCTTGGAACCCACTTTCTGACATACAGGTGTAAAACACACAAGCCATTAACAAGCTCGTTGTATTCATCTGCGGTTTTTATATTCTTGAAAAATGTAAACATTGCTTTTTCAAATCCCTTTGAGGTTGATGATTTGTAACTTACCTTTGTCACACAACTAAAGACATTATGTAGATATGTAGCACTTGATTTTACTCATCTAAATATTATATTACTAATCTAAAATTCAGATGTAAATCTTCTTTGAAATGCTAGAGTATGCATTTATAAGTTATATCAATCAATAGAAGTAAATTATTAGTATAATTAAATCTAAATCTTAAACAGAAATGTTGCATTTTAATCGACACTCAAATTTATCATTTAAATGCACTATTTGGTTGTACATTTACAAATATAATTTTGAATTTGTAGGTACTGGTCAAGGCGGTGGAAAGGAGAACCTGACTGATACTGATGTTCTAAAGGAGATACTTTGGGACTGAGGGGTTCAGGACCCTTTCATAAAGGCCATTTAGTTCCTGTATAACCAGAACAGGAGTTTGGTACAATTTGTCAGTGTTTGAGCTACATCGTGAGATTTTCCCACCCATAGAATATAGCTATCCAAACGTCCCACTTATGCCTATACTAAGGGAGTAGGACAGCCTCAAAGGTGGTCGGACTGTTTCACAGGTTAAAATTTATACATAGTATGTAGTGCTGGGCGATATGGTAAAAATTGTATGCCATTGTATAGATTATATCACCATAACAATATATATCAAGATATACCATAAAAAAAGTATATTTTCAGTTATTTAATGAAAAAAATGGACATAAAAATGTCATTATCTACTTTCTCTGACTTTATTTTTTTGATTAACATGTAACTAAATAGTTATGTTGAAAAACATTTTTTTAAAGTGCTCACAGTTTTAAGTTTCTTGGTAATAAAAACATTTTTGCCCCAAAGTTCAGCAATAAAAATAATCAAATAAAAACCATTGAAACGGTAGAAAAGAAATGGCACAATAGACATAGACAATAGACAGGATATGTATTTGCTAAATGGCGTATGTTTGTATAGCACTTTTCTACCTTCCTTAAAGGCCCAAAGCACTTTACAGTCACAAATTCAATCACACACACACACACACATTCACACACTGGTGGTGGCTCCACTGCTGAACACTGGCGGCAACCTTCCACTAGAGGTAATGTTGGGTTCAATGTCTTGCACAAGGACACTTTGACACATGGGCGAGCAAGGTGGGAATCGAATTTGCCGATCAGGAGTTGACCTTCCTACTGCTGCACCACGGGCGTCTTATATGTATCATCATATTTCCCAGCACTGATAGTATGGTAAAAAGGCCCAACCATGAAAATTCTACTTTATGAGGTTTTAAATGCATTTTACTGTTCATTTCTCACTATAAAGAACCCCAAAGCGGCGTTTTCATCCGTTCATGCATTTAAGAGTAATCCTCTAAAAGCCTGCACAGTCTGCAGCAGCCCCTCCCATACCCACGAAAACGAGTGGGTCGAAACACGCTGACGTAAGATCGATGCCAACAGCTCCTCTAGGAAGAGTCTGTGCTGCAAGCTCCGCCCCCAGACTACAACAAAACACAAACCCGCTTTCTCTGTGGTCCCGAGATATTTCTCCTGCTGCCAGAATCTGTCTCCTGGCAGGAGATACCAACCTTCCTGTACCAGGAACCGCTCTCACACCCGTATTTCAAGGGGGTCTCGCTTTGTTTACGACCAGACCGAATTTCGGTCCGTTTGAACATGTCAGTCTGAATATGAAATGAACCAAAACGGCCACCGTACCCGACAGTCACGGGATGTAAACATGGTAGAAATGAGGTGATCGGTGAGCCGCGGACAAATTTAGAGCATTTATTATCCTGATATCCAAAAAGTAATAATTGTTCCAACTGTTTACTTGTTAGAACGTTTATTTTAACACGACTGAAAAACATAAAACTCTCTTTTCTGTGTCTCCAATGCAGTGCGCGCCGGCTGCTGCCGTGAAAGCTGTATTGTAGTTTCAACAGAATTCTCTTAAAAACAAACCATAAAACCGCAACGATGAGACACAAAGACTCATTAAATGTGGTCAGATGAATTCATGCTCAATAAAACAACTTTTAACGTGATCCACATTGATTCTACTATAGTGTGCATATCTGTAGCTTCCTCAGTAACCGTCATGTAAGATTCCTCCGCGGTACCAAACCGCGTTGAATCTGGTCTTCATACAGACGCTCAAAATCCATCAGCAAAATAAAAAGTTTGAAAAAGGGAAAAATCCAGACAAGATTTTGAAGACCTTTCTTAAAGTTTTGTTTTAAAATTTTGTTCACAGTGGGGAGGCGGGTTCAAGGATGACGTCGTGAAGTGGGCGGGACCGACAAGGAGCAAAAGGCGGAGGCTCAGAAATCAAGTCATTTTACTTCCGGGTATTAAAACGGGCCACAAAAATGTTCCCAATGTAATATATGATCATATATATAGATATATTTACTCGGAAATGCTGAAGAAAATCATGGTAGGGCCCCTTTAAAGTTAAAGTCCCATTTGTTTTTATGCATCAAGGTGTGTGAAATTTGTTATCCACATTTGACCCATCCCCTGAGGGAGTGGTGAGCTGCAGACACAGCCTGGATAAGAACCATTTGGTGATTTAACCCCCCAACCCAACCCCTTAATGCTAAGTGCCAAGCTCAGGGCGGACACTCTTAACACAAGGTCACTGAGCTGGTCAGGCCACTGAGCTGTTGATGTTGTTGTGTACAGTTGGAAAGCATAGAAAGCTGTATGGAAATTCTCCAGAAGATTTGTGGCAGATCTGCCATGCAAACAGTGCCTCTCTGTCTTTGCAGTAAACGTCTTTCAAGGGGTCTTTTAAACCACTAAAACATGAATCAACGCTGGAATCGAACCTCTCAGTCAAGGTTTAATTCACAATCCGTGCCGCACTCATTCTGTTCTAATTGGACAGAAAGGCACAGTGTAGGGACGGATCTACGGCAGGAGTTATGGCGTGGTGTGAAAACAATTTACAAATCACAAAAACGACAAAGAACAGTATAAGAACCACAAGATTAAAGAGGTAGCACAGATTTATGGGCAGTTTCCAAAACTAGAAATTGTGACGTAACTTCGGTCTGCACATACACAGTGGGTGTAGGTTGGAAAATTTCAAAGTGCTGTCTTGTGGGGTCCAGATGACCCCACTCCCAGCGTCAACATTCCTAGGAGAGGACAAGGGATGGGAAGGATGTATAGAACACCGGCAGTAAGTCAAACCTGTTCCCAGTGTCCCTTTGACTCTCATAGGGATACCTTTAATCAACCGTTTTGTTCATAATTTTTATGTAAAGATTTTATGAGTTTGTGAATCAAAAGATTTCATCTCTTCTTTTTGCTGATGATTGAGTTTTGTTTAGTTCATCAAACCAGGCTTCCCATTGGAGAGATAATCCAGGCATGTCTCACCAAGGGGAGGCCTTGGAGAAGAACCTGCAGAGACTACCTTGGATTTCCTCAGTAAAAACTGGGAGAAGTTTTTTGTTGGGCATCTCTTCTTCAATTACTGCTGTTCAAAACCATGATTGATGGTTAAAACACATTTAACTTACTTGTCCCCAGTCACCAGGGATCCATCGAGGTGGAGGACACCGACCTAAACTGCAGCGGATTCGGACCGGGGGTTTATTGTGGCTCGGGCAGTGGCTGGGTGGGAAGGTTTTAGTCATGTCACTGCTCTTACACAAGGCGATGCGATGTTTGAAGCCTGGGCCGCACTTGGGTGTGCACTACAATATCAGAAAACACATATGTATATGCAGTTAAAAAAAAAAAGTCATATCTGCATAAAAAGTCTAAAAGTTTTACTTTTGCCTCCAGAACATACTGTCTCACCTCAGACCATTCCAGCGTGACCCACTTAGGTGGGCAGGACTGATTGTTGCAGGTCTCTTTTTCAATGGGTCGGTGTGTCAGACAGTGGGAGTCTTTCAGTGTCTCTTCCTTGGCGGGTCCAATCTTCCTGGTGCACAGTACTGTCCTCGTCCTTATCCCACCATCACAGGTCTTCCCACATTCAGACCAGTCACCGATAAACCACCTGGAGGATAAAAGAAAACACAAAAGCTAGCAAACATTTCCAAAAAGACCTCTAAAATTGCTCAGGATTAAGTATTACTAAAGCTCCATCACCACACATAGTTAACTTTTAAACGGACAAGAGCTGTTTTTCTTGTCCAGAATTTGACAACTCTGTCTCATTACATGGTAACAAACGTCATAATGAAGATAAAATTTATGTCAAAGGCGTCACCTTTGCCCTGAAATGAACATAAAAAGAGTAGCCACAATTTAGAATCTAAAGTAATATCATTTAATTTCGTTTAACATAAAACACAATCATAATGACACACCTGGTATACGAATGACTCGAGAGCCTCATTACACGTAAATATATTGCCCAATAGAACCAAAGCACTTGTCTTCAATTTTCTCCTCAAAATACAAACATGATGTTAGATTAAGCTTATCCTACCTCCATCTATCCAAAACATGTGGCCCTCTGAACCCGAGTCACTTTGGCCCCTGGTTATGCATAGAATTTCTGTCTGTAAAACTATGAACAGAAACGGTGACAAAAAAAATCCCTGCCGGAGTCCAACATTCACTCGAAATATGTTTGAGATACTGCTGGCAATACAAACCAAGTTCCTGCTCTGGTTGTATAGAGACGGACCCCTTATTCTCAGAGTATCAACAACAGTCTTTAGCCTCGTTTCCACTAAGCAGTACGGTTCGGTTTGATTGACCGTTTCCATTATAAAATGGACCCATTAAACATTTCTGACCCGTACCTCTTGAGGGCCCCCATCCGTTGTAGGTCTTTAGAAAACTAGAAATGAATGGTCGGGGCAAAGCCGCTGTTGCTACTCATTGATTGGCAGAAAGGGATGACGACACTGGAGAGCACCAATAATCTAACAATTCGTTTTTCCTTTTTAGCCGCTTAGCATTAAATTCTTGCTATACACGATGTAAAAAAAAGTAAAGCAAGAAAAAGACAAGCTGCTGGATGACCTTTATTGTTGTTACTTTTTCTTGTCGTCAGACTACAATGACGTGATGATGCTCACATCCACCGTGAAAACAAACCGCTTAGGGGAAGCGAGGTGTAAAACTGAGAGAAATGCACACTTGAATTACTGGTCCGTCCTGTAGTACTCGTCTCGTACCAGATCGCTCAGTAAAAACGAGACTTTTGACTCCACAAATAGACAAATACACAAACAAATACTCGTATAGACCCTCAAGTCCTCTGTGAGGTTATCCACCATTCCATTAGTAAAACATGCACTATTCCCCCTAAGTCAGGTTCCTTTTAAAGTTACCACCAAAAAAATGCATAATCATTACAGAACAACGTTTCAACATTTTAAAAAGTAAAAATAATTAATCGCAGTACATGAATAATGCTCTAAAAGACAACAGTTGAGAAGTATAAAATGATAGGCCATGTCGCTCGAAGCCGCAGACATTTTCCATTCAAAACAACAATCACAAAATACATAAATATCATTAAACAACAGCTCATTAAACACGGCCGCTCTGATATTACATCATCTGTTTAAACATCTGTGTCAGCTTTTATTAGCGGAGCCCATAAAACCCCTCGCCATCCCTGTTTAGATGACCTGTTTTAGTCGGCCTTTCCTGATGTTGCAGGGTTTTTCTGTTTTACATCAATGGACATAATTATTATCTGTGGCTGACTGGGCACACACACATGCACCTTAATCAAAATAGATAATATACCGCATGTCTGAGTCCACTGAGTACAAATGTGAAAATGAATTACTCCTGCGTGTAATCATATGAAAACAAATTACTTTTGTTACAGTAGATTTGTAGATTTTTTTTTTCTTGCCTGGAATTTATTTAGCAGACACTTAAACACTCACTCTCAGACACTTATAATTATGAGATACTCTGAAACTAATCAAACTCATGCATTCAATCCCTCTTTTTCCAGACATGTTTGAAGTGAACCGAGCCACATGTCTCCTTGGAACAGGTGGTTTATGGGCATTTGGCCATCAGGCTTGTTGCATACTCCACCTGCATATGTCACATTTGTTTCCCTTGAGGAAAGGTGAAGACGCCAACACAATCAAACACAGGTGGTCATTGTCAAGGCTCTTATTTTTGGCAGGGATCAAGCAGTGGAAACTGTTTACATATGAAGGTACAAATCACTGCTATTTTTATCTTTTCTTTTTAGTAAAATGTTTCTGTTTATTGTTCATGCCAGCTCAAATAAGATTCCAAAGGAAAAAGAAGACACAAGAAAAAAAAGGCATGAACAATTGGAGTCAGACAGAAGAAATTAAATATAAAAATGTTTGCTCTTATCAATCACTAATTAACAATGACAAACAAGAAACAAGACAAGGTCATTTAATTAATTCTTACTGATAATTGCACCACGTTTCTAATTCGATCAATACCTTTTTCCATTTCTGTAAATTGACATCCATCATTGTTATATATCTATTTAGTGTTTTATCCTTAGACATTTTTTTAAATTTAGTAGCAGTTATACATTGCTTAAGTGTTCTATCTAATTCCTTGAATTGAAATATGAGTTTGCTTCAGAGTTGTTCTTGCAAAAGGGACTTTGAAATGATCTTTTCTTTTACCAGAATCTAGTTTATATTTAGACTGAATATTGCTTGGCAAACTGTTAATTTTAAATGAACCATGTCTGACAATTTAAGCAGATGAGATTTAGCAAACAGGAGTGGAATGTTCTTTGCTGCCTTTTTTATGGACAATTCTTACTGCTCTTTTCTGTAACAGAAACAATGGCTTGGTATGAGTGGAAAAGATTTTCCCCAAACTTCTGTACAATAATTAAAATAAGGAAGAATAAAAGAGCAGTATAACATACGCAAGGAGCTACCATTAAACAAATCCTTTACTTTATATGAAATTCCAATGTTTTACTAATCTTACTTTTAAGTAATTAACGTGATTTCCATTGAATTTATCATCCATAACAACTACAAGAAATTTAATTTCATTAACTTTTTGGACACAAATTTGTTCAATTTTGAGAGCTATATTTTCATTATTTTGGTAGTTGCTAAAAATCATAAATTTATTTTTTTTTCCCAGTTTATTGATAATTTGTTTTTATAAAACATCTTTTTTGTCTTATTAAAGTCTACTTATGTAATTTCTATTAATTCAGCTAGGTATGTTCCAGAGTGGTAAATAGAAGTATCATCTGCAAACAAGATTTGATTGTTTTGAAAATATCAGAGATGTCATTAATTAACAAAATAAAAAGCAAAGGACATTGAACAGATCCTTGAGGGACCCCATTAATGTTTTTGAAGATCTGATTTTTGTATCTCTGTACTTGGTTTACTTTTCTTTTGAAATGTACTGCTTGAGAGGAATTACATTTATCTATGTGAAGGTGAAAATTTAAAGATGCATTAAAGTAATAATTTAAGAATGAAGGTTACGCACTCTGGAGGACATGGCTCTGTGTTGCAGTCTCTCTGGTTCTCTGGGGGTTTGCTGTCGGAATCACAGTAGCTGTTCTGCACCACCGAATTGTCATCAAACCTCTTGCACAGCACCTCCTGCTTCTGGGTACCTGCATAGTGGAAAATAAAAGAGATCCAGCAGCTGATCTCAAGCCTTTCAGGAACACGGAGGCCAGCCGACGCGCCAGCCGCTGGGTTTTCAGTCTGTAGAAGATCCAGACATGTAAATTCCCGATTCTATGTGTTGGCAAATCACTTTTACAGAGCAGGGAGCTCTTTACTTTGGCTTCTGCCAGACGGAGAGGGCTACCGTATCGGTGTCCAACCTCCCACTGTGTGTGTGAGAGTGCATGCATGTGTGTGTAAGCCATACCAACTGAGACCGGGTCTGTTTGGGCCCTCAGGGGATGTATCCAGGAGCAGACTTGTCTGGCAGATGTAATGAGATATGGATATGTGTGTGTGCAAAGTTTAGAAAATCTGCCCATCTGTGCTCAGAGTGAAATGCAGTCCAGACAAAAAGGGCAGACCCAAAAGGTAATGCAGTTTTAAGGGTTGTAAGGCTGTCAAATCTGGGTTCTTTTTTCCTCTTGTTTTCCTAAATAGAAAAGTGATTACATCTCATTTTTTTAAATAAAAAGTTCCTCACAAATAATATATTCTAGGTCAACAATGTGAAGTATGTTTACTATGCTGAAAACTGTGTGAGCCTCAAACTTCTGCTCAGAAAACCCACATGCCTATTTAGGCCAAATTTTTAGAAAATATTACATGTCCCATCCAGGCCACGCTTGACAACTGGGAAGAAACACTATTTATTGTTACATGAAACCCATTGCTTTAGGGCTAAATGGTTTGGTTTAGTCATTCTTGAGGCCATGGTCAGCATTTCACTGTGGTTTCAGATGTTGGATTTTGTAAGACCAGCTTTCAGGAAACAGCGCTGGTAAACCAAAAGCTATGCGGAGCAGCTCGTTCACACAAAGTACATTCACTTCCCTGACTCAACCATGAAACGCATACATGCTGGATTTATTAGAGGGCGAAATTCCCTTCAAGTGATTCAAGAAAACTTTTCCAAGTTATGGTGATGGCTTTGCAATAATTACAACTATCAGTTGGACGAAATTTACAGAATGACAAACAACAACAATTAAAAGAAGGCCTCACACAGTGTTATGTGAACTAAGCCGAAATCCTGCTTCAGTAGAAAAATTCTACAATTTAAATTTTCATGTGCTGACATAAAAAACTGATGAAAATAAATGATCAAAGCATAAATCTTCATTATCCCTAACAACAAAATACATTTGCTACAAGAAACTCCAAAATCAAAGGTTACAAGACATCCCTTAAAAAGAAAGATGCCACGTTTTGGGTTCAGGCTTACCTCCAGCACAAGTAGCTGAGCATTCAGACCAAGGTAGATAATGCCAGGCGAAGCCCACCTCGTTGTCACCGCTTCCAGTCCGCTGGATGGGCACATTAAACCTGTAGCGGATCCCCAGGTTCTGTTCCTGGAGGAGGACCTGCAACAGTGGGCCACAGCTGTTTAAAATTCATTCTTAAATTTATTCTTATTTACGTTGTTTACGTCCGCACTTTTTATCTATGCTTGTTTTAAATTAAAATCTTTTTACTTTCTTTTAATTTTATTTTAATGATTTGAATAACGAATGACATTTTTACTATTTCTTTTGATTGTTTCTTTTAATGTTTTATGTAAAGCACTTTGAATTGTCTCTGTACATGAAATGTGCTATACAAATAAACTTGCCTTGCCTTGCCTTGCCTTGCCTTATAAATTCTTTGTTGAGTGCATCTAGTTATATGTCAATGTATTTGAATTTAAATTTGTCCATGAGGATTATGTTTAAAGCTAAAGCCAGTTGAAATGTTGTTAAATGTGGAGATTTTAACCCAATTTTTAGAAGCAGAATCCAAAAAGTTAAAAACGACAATCAATTGAAAAGTGACATTTTTATCTATCCCCCAAGAAAGGTTGTACACAGGCTGAAAACCCTATTTTATATTTGAATTTAAATCAATATATTTTAAGTAGAGGTCTGTATCTTTCCCTCTCACATAAGTCAATAAGCATTAGGATTCAACTAACTTTTTGGCAATACGATACAGTCCGATTATTTTAAGAAATGTTCAAATGTAGATATTTCTGATTCATATGGCATTTAAAGCTTTAAAGCGGGAGAAATGTATTGACTTGAAGAAGCTTATGATTGGTCGTCTTTTTGTTTGCACATAAAAATACAAAGACGGTAGAAAAATAAACAGAGAGAGAAACTGCAATCTACCAGAAAACAATTGATTGATTTTATACATTTTAAAACAACATAATCGCTTTTCAAATGTGGTTTTCAAGCAATACTGCAGTTGCTCAATCAATTTTTGATGCGTATCTATTTTATCATCCCTAACTGATACTGCAGTTATCGCCACCGCCCGATCGATTTTTTGATGTAATATCTTTTACATCTCTATGTAAAAGTCTCTTATTTCAAGAAAATCGGAGTATATATCAAAACCCTCAAGAGTTAAATTCTTTAATGATGTTATAATTGCAAAAAAAAAAAAAAAATCAATGGAGTTTGATTATTTCTTACGTTTTTTTAGGGGAGTTTGTGAAATTTAATGTTTGTTTTAATCATTCTCAATGTCAATGTAAAAGTTGGGTTACCATGACCACCAGGTTTTCTGTGGTGGGTCCGAGCGCCTCTAAAGACTCCGGGTCATCGGTGGGTCTCTTGTAGTGAAAAGTTGTTCCCGCGATGTCAAACTTCCTGGGCCAGTCGATGGTCCACGCTCCATTGATGTAATAATCTTCACCCTCAGATTTCAAGGCTAAACAAATACAAACATTTACTAGCATTGAGTCTTCAACATCACTGACAGCCATCTCAATACCGAGCCACATCGCCATCTTTTCAAAGATCAAGGAGATTCACATGTGAAGACATGAACTAAGGTCTAATTTTGCATTAAAAAAAAGAAGAAAGTTCAGGTGAAAAGCCTGGACGAATCTCATGAATAGCATGCTGTCTGGTTGTCAAAGCAAAAGTTGGTCTCCAAGCACAACAGATCTGAAAATATCCACTTTCTCTGCATTGAAAAGGGGCCAAATTGTGGAGAAACAATCCAACCGCTTGCTATTTTGACTGTCTGGCTCACTTTCTGCAGATTCCCCCTCAGCAGCATTTAATCATATTAGAAGAACAATGGTTTATTGCTCTTCAACATAACTCCCTATAATTCAATTTTCAGCACATCTGGCACTGATTGTGGGCATCGTTACTTTTAAACATATAGTTTATACTAGTCTTTACAAATATTTACCAGCTTTTATGCTAATGCCATCTCACATGGACATCATACATGAAAAATGCAAATGTTTATGACCTCAAGAGTTGAGGTTCAGAAAAACAGCCTTGTCATTATCACTGAGGTCACAGATGAGTTTCATAGAAAAGTTACAGATTGCTTGCAAATGAAAATCAAGTCCAACACTTTGGCCAAAATTGCACTCTTTAAACGTTGATATATGGATATAATATCCCCTATAATCCTGGTGGACCAGGCAGCTGTCACCATAGCACTATAAATCCAGGTATAGCTTTCTGGTTCGGACTGAAACTTAAGTCCTCCATCAACACGGTTCTCTATAAATTCAACATGCTGTCACATGTCTTTCTGCTATAAGGAACCAACTTAATTGAATCCGGTTGTCTGATGATTTTGCGTCTGACATTGCCAGTGTTGCAAAAGCTTCTTGTTTAGTCTGGAACAAACTGGAGAAGTCGAATGCCAATGCAGCCATCGCAGAGATTTAGTCAAGACTCTTTCTTTTCTCTTTTTCTTATTGCTAAAAACGCTGTTTTATTGCTTCACATTAGACAAGAGAAGACTGAATGAGGTCATCTTCCAGTTTGTCAAGGACTCCAGAAAGTGTGGCTGACACAGAACAGATGATTTGAAACAGCCTGATGCTGCAAATTGACAAATCCTCGCTGGTTTGAATGATATAATTCACAGATTGATGGACTGGTAGTTAAAAGTGGCTTAGAGTGATGGTACTTTTCAGGAAAAATGGTCTTATGGATGAGACCGTAATGTTAAAGATTTAAATAAGCAGTTTCTCATTATTACAATTTCTAGTAAACCATTTTTATATCCTGCAGTCACTGACTGTAAGGACCAAATAGTTTTTGCATATGAAAAGTTTCTGCGTCTTTGAGCGAAAGTTTGAACCCCGGCACATGCGCGAAAACTTGTCAAAAGTTGCCCACACCTAAACCTGATGAAAAGGAATTTTGGTCATTTGAAAAGTCAAATACATTGTTCCCAGACTTAAACTGAACAAAATTATATTAACATACAATTTGACTTTATTCCCAGGACTCCTTTGAAAAAGAGATTTTTTATTCAACAGGACTTCCCTGGTTAAATAAAGATAAAAAAATAAATTGGGAATAACGGGGCGGGAAACAAAAAAAAAAGATGCCTTTTCCAGTTTCTAGTTGCATTTCTTTTTGATTTTTGTTCATTTTTTCCCCAAATTTTTATTTTATACATAAACTTGGAAAGGTAGTTACTATGAGACATCACTGATTTCAACAAAAAAATTTTTGGTAAGACGTAAAACTGGATATTATCATCTAATCAGTGATATTTAGGGAACAAGCAATTAGTCGACTAATTGCCACTTACTTTTTCAATTAGTGAACTAATCGGATTATGTTTAAATTGAATGTAAATATTTTATCTCTTTTGAGAGCAAATGTTACTTTAAGTAGAGAAATATTGCTCCGATGGGGCAGAGGCTGCATAGATGCCGAGAAAAAATTTAGCTAATAAGTTAGCTCTTTGTGTGGACACTTTAGTTTTTGTTATGTTTCTCACACTTTTTAAACTCCGTTGGTGTATTGTAACGGTACCCGAGTCTTCCTGTCACATCACCATCGCTACTACGCATGTGCATCAAAGACAATGGCGGACGCGGCATTAGAAATCATGCACCGCAATTTCAGATAATCAAATATTAAATTAGTTGTCAACTATTTTTACAGTCTGCATAGTCGTGACTAATCCACTAATTGTGGCAGTCCTGTCGATGTCCCAAAACCTTTTCTGGTTTGTCATTTTGTTTGTTTTTGTTTTTTATGTTATGTTTCCTGAAATACTGTTTTTTGTTTTCTGATATGTAATGTTGTCTTTTAAATATTTATTTTGATTTTTTAGTTTTTTTTTGTCGAGTGATTTGTTGATGGTGATTTCCACTTTCTGGCCACCGTATAGTTGCGAGGACACCGAGGTCTCACTAAAGTCTCTGAATTTTTCAGTTCTGTAACCCTTGTGCTATCCTAAGCATGTTTACATTAAAAATCGGGTCATCTGGACCCCACAAGACAGGGCAATTAACACTTGGCTGTGGCAGACATAAGATATATAAACTTGCTCATGGTCACATAAAGGTATGTTCATCCAAGTCTAGAATATTCATTGCGTAAAGCCGTTCTACTTTTTCCTAAACAATCTTAAAATAGGGTAGTATTGTTCAGTTACTTACCAATATAATTCTTAGACACAATGACTTCTTTAATTTCAATATGAACGGATCCTTTTGGGATCTGAACCACCTCCATGTATCCTGGGAGACAGAAACATTTGTTATTAAAGTGAGGTGTCTTTACTCAGTCCTCATTTCTGTTTGACACACTTTACAACATAGACAAAACAAAGTTACAGGAACACATATAGATTAAATTCCAAGTCACTCAAAAAGGACAAAGTGATCCTGCAGGAGCACAAAACAGTTCTCCGTCACTTGACACTCACAGAGTGCAATGTGAGGGTTTACTAACCATACCATAGAAGGAGAAATAGGTCTTCTCTCCACCTACAACAACCATCACATTTTTCTTAATCCATGATGTCATTCTGACGTCTTTCTATAAGGCTCTTCTCTGTGAGGGTGTGCCAGCTTTAGAGGAATCCTTCAGGACCTTTTATTGGACGGTCTGATGTGCTTTTACCTCCTCTGGGTAGAGACTCGTTAAATAGTCCTTCTGTGGCCTCACAGGTGCTGCCATCTCCTCCGCACACACGGCATCGATCTTCTTTCGCGTCCGAGGCCAAGATGTTGTCACAGCCCACGTGCTGCAAAATCAAGAAGGTCAACAGTATTTAAATACTAAACATCAGTCAGCAGTTTAGTGTCGCTGTAACAAATCAACAACATTTTTAATAAATTCTTTAATTGCTTATATTGATAAAGTGTAAAGAATAGTTATAATAATAATAACCCTTCAAGTCCCATGGGGCTAAATTAATAAACTTGAAGTTTTTTATGAAAGTCTAATGTGAATACGATACGATGCATACGATACACGATACGATACATGGCTCACAATATCAATGATATCACGATACTACGATAATTTATTAATTGATTTAGCTAGAACACATTCATAATAAACAACTTGCGTCTTATTTTGTGCAAAAAATAAGACACTTTTGTGCAGATCAGTAAAACTATCTTTGACAAGCTTTGAATTGGAATTATTTGTAAAATTCATTGTTAAACAATAGTAATCATGAACAGTAGTGCCACTACTTAGTGAAAAATTGTTATAAACAGCAGAACAGAAATTAAATAATTCAAGGATCTGCCAGACATTTTGGAAACGCACCGTGAAACGCTCGCCTCTTATCTACCTTCAAATGAACGTCTCATCAAACGATAATGAATATAACATTTTATAGCCTCTTCAAACAAAAATAAAAGATCAATAGTTGGTGAGAACTCATCATGAATCAATTGCAGGAGTAAACATTGCTCAGTATTGATATCTTGGCACACCCCTAGTTGACTGGACTCCCGATATTCCTTTAAACCTCGGGAAAATGCTTATTTAATTTTTTCTCTGCAGAGAAAATACTCATTTACTTTTTAAGGTTTTTAACTCAGAGCTTAAGGTGTTAATCAGCACCAGCCCCCAGTCTGTTGTGTTACAGACTGGGGGCTGCACAGATTAGAGAAGCAAGATAAGATGTAAAAATAGAAAAGCAAGTTCTTAACACTTTGTAGTCCTTTTGGTCTTGGAATCAATCGAGACAAAGTGCTCTAAGATTGTGCAGTTCAACTAGTACCTTATGGTTCTATGAGTACTTAAGACAAAACAAACCTCTTGGTGAAAAAGTACAATTTCGTGAAGCCACCGTTGTGCAGAAAAGCTGAATTAGAATGACTGGAACAATGCAGGAGATTTGTGTTTGTCTATAGAGGAAGGAACTACAAATACCCAGATGTACAGTACGGTTCAGTTCTCACAGGAGTTTGTGCAGACATTTGAATCAGAAACTTTCTGAATTTTAGAACTATGGAAATGTGTCTTAAGTGCAAAATCAAGAAACCAGAAAAGTTTGAGTGTTATTTAATCAAAATAAATGTAATAAAGCTGATGCTGATTATTATTTGAACAGCTAGTTTGCATTCCAGGATAATAAAAATGAAAGATTTCTGTTGTTGAAGGTATTTGCACTCTTCCATTGAATCATAAATTTTTCTATCACTGTCTCTGCTATTTGCAGTCTGCGTCTCCTCGGCATGTGTTCTCCTCGCAGCCGCTCTGTTTCTAAGAGTTTTCCAAGCAGACGGAGTTTCTGAGATTTATCACAATGTGCTGTGAGATAGCCAGCTACTGAACAAAAACGGCGTGCTGGAGTCTGACTGGAAACAAAAACTGGCATTAAAGTCCTGCAAGGGAATATTCCGACCCTCCGTGAGGCTCACGTCGTGTTGTGTTTTTCTACTAAAACCCTGGTAAAGTTGTGGTAATAGACACTGCCTCTTTGTGCCAAACAGAAATCCAATCACATGCTCAGGTGGAAGTCATAGCAAATACTCAAAGTGAGGAACTTAAAAGTTATTTCAGCTGCATCTCAAAGACTACAAACCAAAAACTGAGCACTCGCACAAGCAGCACACAATGATTTATGTAGTAGAAAACAAAGACGGTGCAGACTGCCAACTCCTCTCAGCAAAATGTTTCGCTTTGTTATTACATCAGCCTTTTTAAATAGAAAAAAAAATCATTATAAAACCTCAAACTTATTTCAAACTACTAGAGTTGTGTTGTACACAGTAAAAAAGGCGCACAGAAAGCAATAACAAATGGCAATAAAATTACACAAACTAACGCACTATAACAATTCTGGCTGAGGCTGCAAAGCGCTGATAAGAGGAAAAAAAAGAGAACTTGTGCGCGTCGCTCGATCACAATCAGCAGCTACGAGGCCTGATTATTTTTGACCCGAGAATGTGCGGTTCATGCTTTGGCAGTTTATGCAACCAGCATCCAGCAAACGGAGCCTGTCAAGGAAAAGTTGGCGCGGATGCTGAACAGCTCGAGGAAAACTTGCAGAGCGGAAGGATAAAATGCCCTTCAGGCAAAAGTCTGACAGATTGTTTAGCTTCAACGGAAATTGAAGATCCCAAAAACACAGAAAAAAAAGATGTAGAACTGCAAAAGAAAACTGAATTTATTTCCAGCTATGAAAAAACTCAGCTTGTGTTTTTTAAACACTAATTTATTCTGAATTTACACCTAAATGTTTGCATTAAATGATTCTTTGGTTTCATCTTTCAGCAGATCAAACATAATCTGTTGAATTAAAAACCAAAACACAGCTTTCCACTTTAGACACACACAAAAAAAAGCAACCTAAATACAAGTTTTCCTGCAAATTTGGCAGGTGAGTGTGCAGCGACATTTGTAAATGGAAGGAGGCAGTCACATTTTTACACACCTCCACGCAAGGTAGCTGTGGAGGTTTTAAGAAAAAGTTAAAATTTTTCCATGACTGGATGAGCTTTTTCCCATCGATCAGTGACCGCCAGGGCACATTTGGAGGTTGCTCGGTGGCAGTCCATAGGGCTGGGTATCGATTGTAATTTCCAGAAATTATTTGATTCGATTCATTAGACCCTGAATCGATTTGATTCCAATTTTTTTTCGATTCTTTGGATTTTTCAATTTTATTCAATTCAGTTTAGCGTTTACACATTTATACACATTTGTTTAGAAATACATTAATAATCTACTAAATAATTTGAATATATTTATATTAATCTGATTTCACATACTGTAAAATGTTTTAGTGAAATACTGAGATTGTTAATATCATACAGTGTTACTTGGATTCTCAAATGCAGAAGTTCTAACTAAAATGTTCAAATCATTAACATTGCAAACATTGTTCTGCTTCTTCTGGTGGGTATTTCAGTTTGGCCACTAGGTGGCATTACACCTTATTCAAGAAGAAGACGACAGTATAAGAGAAAGAAACGATGTTTAGGACCACAAATTGTCTCTTTTAAATATATTTCCTTAAAAGAGTTTGGAAATTTCATGCCGTTGAGTTTATAAAGATTCTTCATTTAGTCAGCAATGTATTTTTAGGCCAACAAAGCGTTAGCATTAGCCGTCCTATGGGGAATTCTATTAAAGGCCACAAAGCTAAATCAGGTTCAGACAAGCAGCAGAGGTCAATCACATGCATTTGAGCGTCAAGTCCAGGCGAGGGTCAGGGCAAGCAGCAAAAACAGAAGATCAGATTTCAGACTGCCACCCTCCAGCCATCCCCCTACCCCTGTGTTGCCACCGTCCAACTTCTAACAATGGGACAGTAGCATTGCGGCTACTCTACAAGCGGCCCAGCAATGACCAGACGTCAATCTGGCGATGCCGGTCACCACATGTCCAAATAGCGAGATGGCATTGATGCCGCACAAAAGTCATTAGATAGAAACACAGTGACTCTAAGACCTGTGCATTGATGTATTGCGGTTGAACAAAGAAGACGGAAAATTTTGCTATCTTAGGAGCATGTTATCTAAAAAAAAGTGTAAATTTGTAAATTGACAAGATTATAATGTGATTTCTCTTATATCCCTGTGCCACCGGGCGGCTGGTAGCACTAGATATGCATGGTCACCGTCCAGAGACTGTTACACATCGTCCAATCAGAGCTTCCAAGCTTCACTCGATTTCAGAAGGGTGTAATCCTTGATCCCTGACAGCTACCATCTACATTCATGGCCATGCCAATGATTACCAAAAAAAAAAATGAGGTGACGGGATAAAATCGTACAGATTTTAGCAAGGCCTCCCCATTTCACAATGGTAGTTGTAGTTGAGCGTTACATGAAAATACAAATCTGCTAAAAATTCAAGAAGCACCATCCAGTCAACTTTACCACTGTATGCAATTCATAGATGGTCAATTGCTGTCTTATTGTTATTACAGCTCCATTTTGGGCTTTTATGTTGGATTAAAAACAAAATTATTGGTATTTGAATGGTACGTATGGGAGGACTTAAAGAACTCGCCTTACTTTTTGCTGCACTATTGACCAATTATTAGAATTCTATTGAGGTAAGTATAGTAAAATATGTTTTTTTTTAAATGCTTTATAGTGCTTTAGTGTCAACTCCTATTCACCAATGCACACACACTTTCACACTCTGATGGTGGCTAACATGATCATCAGGAGCAATTTGAACATTCAGTTTCTTGTCCACGAATACTTTAACACACGTGTACAAAGTGGGAGCTTAAACTGTGACCTTCCAACCAAAGGTTGGCTGTTGCTCCACAGGCGCTCAATATGTCAATGTCCAATGACATGTCCTTTTGGACCTGTACTGAACTATATGGCCAGAATTGCTCTCTTAAATCAACCATATTCCTTCCATTGGCCCAATTATATAAATATATCATCATCAAATGAGCTTAATTAGGTTCTGACCTCTCTTGTTCATAGTATTTCTCTGTTACCTGACAAAATACTTAATGGTTTTCTTAAAAAAAAAACATTTTTGTACAAGCTTACTGATCTTGGATGCCTACTCATTTCAAGAATTGGATCTGGTTCTGTAGACGCTGCTTTTAGTCTCTGTACTCCTGGAACAAGCTCTGTGCTCCTTGGTTGATTGAATTCTAAATTTCTCTTTTTTTTAAGCATGTAATGGGGCTAGATTTAAAAACACTTATCTAAAATTTTATCATTAATTTGATTTGTGAATATTACACAAAAGTAGTTGCTAGTAATTCTGTCTAATTCTAAATATTTTTTTAAGTAAGAACATCCTCAAGACACCAAAGTGCAAGAATTTCTTACATTTTAAAAACAGAGTTTTTTTTACAAAGAAAATTATAGTTTTCTTTCCTTTTTTATTATTGTATTAGACATTTGATTTAGTCATAAGTACCTAACAGTTCTGTTTAATTAACTTTTTCATTGACTATTCAAATATTTAACCTTTGTGCTATCTTATGGGGTCCAGATTACCCAAGCCTTACATTGACGTGTTATCCATCCAACAATACATGTGGATAATGGTGGACAGGATTCCGTTTCTGCCTCTGACATCAGTGAAAATCAAAAATCATTAATTCAGCTCACTGTCCTTTGGGGTCCAGATGACCCCGCTCCCAACGTCAACATGCCTAGGATAGCACAAGGGTTAATTAAGAACACTGGTTTGTTGTTCTGTTGGTCACTAAGAAGTGATATGTCACTCCAGCAAAACTTACTGAAGTCTTTCTCAAATATTAAAAAATACATATTGAGGTGGGAAATAAACAAACAGAAATTTGTGGGATTTGAAATATCAAACAGAATTGTTTTAATCGGAACTACGTCTGCAGTCTTTTGACTTATTTTCTGATATATAATCACCAAATTCTTTCTGTAAAGGCGTTATCTTTTTCTTGATCATTTTAGAGAGGAGGCAAAATTGCAAGAATTTGATGTTAGTTTTGTAGCCAGAAGATCTTTGGATAGCACTGCACCAAAAGATTAAAAATAAAATACAGAGCTACTGTAATAGGACAGTAGCTCCATAAATTTGAACTTTTAAGGTTGAACTAGGCATTCATGGAAACGTTATAGAAAAGAGACAAACTATTGTTCAATTCTTTTTGTCTGAAAGAAGCCTCCAGTAGCAAACGCATAGTAATACTTACCTTACACTCTCCGTTGATACAGATATCCAGAGAGTCAGCCTGACATCGTGTTCCATCAATGACTGCAGGGGAGCGCTCTGTGTAGAAGTTGTAGCCCTCCGCCAGGCAGTTCAATGCACAGGGCTTCACGCCACCTGTAGTGCAAAGCAGACGCATCATTGACCCCAGCTGAGCCTGAACACAGAGCAAACGGCATGACCTGAACCTTCATAGACCCTAGCAACACATAGAGACCAGCAAACAGATACAAGATATCCTCCTAGCTAGTTGACAATTATAACAACCATTGAGAGAAAATTTAAAAAAAACTCTAAAACCTGACATCTCTTGATGTCAGGCAGGAAAACTGGCCAACAACAATTACCATCACATGT
This sequence comes from Oryzias javanicus, assembly GCA_003999625.1. NCBI lineage: Eukaryota > Metazoa > Chordata > Actinopteri > Beloniformes > Adrianichthyidae > Oryzias > Oryzias javanicus. The sequence goes on from CM012448.1 coordinate 27,230,169, forward strand.
CGGTTATCTGCTGGTTTTGCATGCGGGATTCCTGGATACGGAGAAGGATTTGACAAAAACAGACCCTCTTTGATAAACGAGTTCTTTCATTTTTTTAAGGAAAATAAAAGCTAGTTTTACATGCCTCAAAGTTTTTGTAGTTTTTTTTTTATGGTCTGCAGATGTCAAGGCATACGCTCTGCTCAAAATACTATACTGATAACCAACAATAATATCCCATCAGGCTCAGCCAGACAGCTTTGCTCAGATAAAGTGAAAAAAGTGATTCTTTAGGTTGACTTCTGAAGTAGGTGTCAATGCATCCCTTTAGAACATCTAGTCTCCCAGTGTGGCTGGGCAGCATCTGGGAGAGCAGCAGACTTTAGAGGAATCTAAGAAACTCTGCTCCATCAAACAGACCTTCCTCCTGCTGGCGTTAGCAGTGAACACAAGCCAGACGTTTCTGTGGGCTGTCAGTTGCGACACACAGAGGATGACAGACATGTTTCACAGCTCAGCACTTAGAAATTGTTTTGGAAGTCTTTTGCAAGTACAAGCAAAACGGAGACGCTGAAGAAGACTCTGTAAGAGGGAGATGAAGATCGCACAGCAGCACTGAACTCACCGCCGGTGTAAGGCTTCCAGTTGTAGTACTTCCCACGAAAAGGCATGTTGTCAAAGTCGGCACACTGCTTCTCTCGGAAATCTCGAGACCCGGCAGAACACGCCTGCAAGATAGAAACGTGAAAAGAAGTTTAAATATCAGACTTCTCCAAATATGAATGCAAACTAATTCTTCATAAGACCAAGGATTGCTGCTGAAGTCGTTTTTAGGTTTAAAGCATGGGTTTGAGGGCTGCTTGGTGGCGCAGTGGTTAGCACTCATGCCTCACAGCAAGAAGTTCCATAGTTCAAATCCCGGCTGGGTGACCCAAAAACAGAATTGTCTAACGGACCTTTCTGTGGAGTTTGCATGTTCTCCCCATACATGGGTAAGCTTCGTCCCACCATACAAAAACATGCTTCATAGGGTAATTGGTTACTCTACATTGTCCTCATATGTGGGTGAGAGTGTGTATAGGTGTGTGATTGAGGCCCCACAACAAACTGGCGCCCATCAGTATCTGGGCTAGGCTCTGGTGACCCGAAAGGGACAAAACGGTCAAGAAGATGAATGAGTTTGAGGAACATCCATCCATCTTCCACTCATCCGGGACTGGGGCACGAGGGCAACAGTTTAAACAAAGATACCCAGACTTCCCTCTTCCCTGTCACTTCCTCCAGCTCCTTTGGGGAACCCCGAGTCGTTCCCAGGCCAGCTCAGAGACATAATCTCTCCAGTTTGGCCTCCATTCACTAGAAAATATCCCGATCATCTCCTTTAGGAGGCATCCAGAAGCATCCGGACCAGAGGTCCAAGCCACCTTAACTGACATCTCTGGATGTGAAGGAGAAGCGGCTCTACTTTGAGCTCTCTCCAATCTCTGTCTCTAAGAGAGCGCCCAGCCACCCTCCGGAGTTAGCTCATTTCAGCCGCTTGTAGTCGGGATCTCTTGTTCTTTCCGTCGTGACCCAGAGCTCATGACAATAGGTGAGTACTGGAACGAAGATCGACCGGTAAATCGAGAGCTTTGGTTTCTGGCTCAGGTGTCTCTTCACCACAACAGACCGGTGCGGTAATGGCGGACGCAGATTTGAGGAACATCAAATCAAGACAGTAAAATTAGACATCAACTTTAAATAAATGCCAGTGCTTAGGAATGCACAATAAATC